>JARJEE010000032.1:27500-704812 GCA_030180105.1 Hyles lineata | reverse complement strand
GAAAGTGTGTGTTTATTAAAAATTAAAAATAACAAGTTCTCACAATTGTCATTCAGTGAAAAGATTCAAATTTTGTCTAAAGGTAGGTGTGTACCCGAGTTACAACAATTAAATCAACAAAAAGGGAATGTAACTCGAAAGTTTCATGTTAAAAGTTATGAAACGTATAACTGGCTGTGTGGTTGTGTACACACGATTAAATTATATTGTTTTCCTTGCATATTGTTTAGTAATTCTAGTACAGTGTGGACTGATTCAGGATATTCAGATTTAAATAATTTCTATGCCGCGGCAAAGAAGCATGACCATACAGAAAAACATCTGGAGGCCTGCTTAAAATTAAATACTTTTGGTAAATCTCATATTGAAATGAGTATCAACAGCCAGTTACGATTAGATATTGAGAGGCATAATGCTAAAGTTGATCGCAATAGAAACATTTTTCAAAGGCTGATCGATGTTGTTTGCTTTCTGGGAAAACAAGAATTAGCTTTTCGCGGTCACGATGAGTCAGTATCGTCGTTGAATAGAGGTAATTATTTAGAAATAGTAGATTTATTAGCCAAGTATGATGGAATTTTAGAAACCCATTTACAGAGTGCAAGTACCTCATTCACGGGCATGTCGAACCGTACGCAGAATGATTTGATCTCGAGCGTTGCATCTGTGATGATCGATCGCGTTAAAGCCGAAATTAAACAGTCCGATTTTGTCGCCGTCATGGTAGATGAGACTCCTGATGTTAGCGGCCGTGAACAATTAGTATTAGTTTTGAGATATTTTCGTGATTTTGAAGTAGTAGATCGATTTATCAAATATGTTGATGTCAGCGCGGATCGGACCGCTGTAACCTTGAGTTCTATTATTTTGGAAATTTTAGAAGAGTTCGATTGTGTATCCAAATTAGTTGCACAAACTTACGACGGGGCAGCAGTTTTATCCTCACAAATTAATGGCGTGCAGGCTTTGGTGAGACAAAAATGTCCACAAGCTATGTACGTTTGGTGTTCAGCACATATATTAAATTTAGTTTTATCGAAATCGTTCGAACGAGTTGCTGAAACAAAACGCTTTTTTAGTATTATAAAATCAATCGCGGCTTTTTTTCACACCAGTACAAAGCGAATGGCCCATTACAACAACTTTGCCGATATGAAAAAGCTGCCTCGTGTCGCGGAAACAAGGTGGACATATCATTCGCGCACGGTTAATATTATTAATAATGCGTCCACCCACCTCCTAGAATTGTTTGAAAATATGAACGAAAATACACAAGACTGGGATGGTGAAACACTGACACAAGTCAGTTCATTTTTATATATTATGAAAGAATTTGAATTTAATTTTCTTTTAAAATTTTTCGCTGATATTTTTGCAGAAACGGATATTCTGTACGATATTTTGCAAAAAAAAACTAGTGACATCGCGTATTGTGTAACAAAGATAAAAGAGTTAGAGTCATTTTTAGAACGTTTTAGAGAGAAGTTCGAGATCTATTATGATGCCGCCGTTCACATTACCGGACCACCTAAAAGAAAGCGCAATGTCGATGATGTAAAAATACATTATCGGCGAATTTTTGTTGAAATAATTGATAATGTAGTCAGTGAATTAAGAAATCGTTATAAAAACATTAAAGATTTAAAGTTTATTGAGCTACTTTCTTGTGAGAATTTTAAAAAATATAGTGAACGTTTCCCTGAAAATGAAATCAGAGAGTTCACCAATAATTATCAGGCACATTTTAATTTTGATAAATTGAAAAATGAATTGCGCTGTATTTATAGATCACCTCAATTTGCAAATAGTTGTGTATTTAGTATTATTCAAAATTTGTATAAGGACAATTTAAATAAAGTTTTTTCTGAAGTGTTACGATTAGCGAAATTCATTGTGACTATCCCAGCAAGCAGCGCATCGGCAGAGCGTTCATTTTCGTGTTTAAAACGTATCCACACATATTTGAGAAACACACAAAATCAACAACGACTCACAGAGCTTTCCATGATTTCTATAGAAAAGGCATTAATGATAGAATTAAAACGCAATCCAACTTTCTATGACGATATCCTAAAATCATATTTAAAAAAGGATAGGCGCATAGATTTAATCTATAAATGAATGAGTAGTTTTTTTTTACTAACCCGTAATTTTATTATTAAGTTTATTTATATATTTTGCGAATCACATGAAAATCGGTCTTTTTAAAGGCCACATCGGATATCTTGCAAGGGACGTGTTCTATAACCATCACTCACTTGGATAAGATATTTGAGGTGGTCGTTTATTTACATCGGGCTATAGTAATCTCAATTAACCGGAACCTTGAATATGTGAAAATTGAAGCTGACTCGGTGAGTAGTTATAATATTTTAGTTTATTAATCATTTACTTATTAGACTTTCTTCGGCCACGACAATCGATCGCTGGTTTTTCTGCGTTCCGTAGATGTATATGAATAGTAGTACATCTAAGACTTGTTCTGTTGGCATGGTTTCCGACTTAGAGATCCGTCGCGTGGCTGTGGCTATGCTAAACATCTATAAAAGAAAAGTTTTTGTGCCGAGTACTTCGCCGCATACCCAGTATCATAATCCTGTGCACGCCACTGTAATTTATTATGTATTACCAACAGCCTAGCCAACGAAGCAGTAGCTTATATCCCACTAACAGCCGTTCTCTATAATCTATCTATCTTTAACACGAGATTTCATTAGATCTTTCGATGCATTTTATTTTTCAATTAACAAAGAGTATGAGGTATAGATATGGTGAATATATTAATAGATAGCAAGGTTAGATAAATATATATGTACATCTTTGTTTAATGAAGCGCAGAGTGGTACCGACATGGTATTGGCAGCTATTTTAACCTCTTGTTAAAGATAGATAGGATATAGAGAACGGCCGTTAGTGGAATAACCTGTGACAGTGACAAAAAAGTCAGACATATTTATCAACGTACTTTATCATCGGCTTCTACCAAGATATAAAGGCATATAAATAACGATTGATGTATCTTCTATCTACCATTAGTCTTTACATTCTATTGCGGTAATCCCACACCAAATAATAATGCTCTGGAAGTAAATGCAGCAATGAAACGCGATCACTTCAAATCAGTATAAATACGAGTATATATTTTAATATCCACAGCGACACTCGAGACTTGACAAAAAGGCACCGTTTTTTAATTCGAACGGGCATCTCAGGAAAAATGCGTAACGCGACTCGGCCAGAAAATTTTAATATTGACAAAACGCCTTTTCATATCCCCTCAATTTGGAGAAGTAATTTTTCCCTTTTGACGAAGACGCTTTGTACCTGGCCATTGTGAGAACGGTCGTCAGATTTATTCCCCTGATATTGAATAAGTGTGGTATTTTTGCCCCTATTGTGTAATTACGTTACGGAGACCTTTTATACTGGCTTCCACACTTTGGGGTAATTTGGAAACTTTGTTCCAGTTTTGTTACGTGCGACTTTTTACTGTTCGTGTTTTGTTAGGACATTTTGTAAAAACATTAGCGATGAGCGAATCATTCCTTTGTTGGGTAAAATTTATTTATTTTTACTCGTCCATGTTCGACTTTGTACTGACAGTAGATTATTTGTATCTACTAGGACAAATTTGAAAAATTGGTGAAAACCCTGTTATAGGGGCCGACGCTAGTGTGTCATGTTTCAACTTCAGACTTTGTACATTGAATTGGATGCGATGAAACCTGCCAAATTCGGGACTTACTTTTTGGTCGTAAAGCGGGGAAATAAGTATTGTATAAGCCCATATACATCCCACTGCAGGGCACGGACTTCAATCCGTCCGATTCGAGAGTACGATTGAGAGTGATTAGGCCATATAGTCAGATAAGTATTAGTAAAACCAAATTTCAATCCGTCCGATTCGAGAGTACGATTGAGAGTGATTAGGCCATATAGTCAGATAAGTATTAGTAAAACCAAATTTACCTGCAATAAATTTGTTAAGAACTTAAACACATACAAGGAAGGAAGGTCTAATTTATTGCGGCACTTATTTAGTTTAAATGCTGTTTACAACCGAGAACCAACTGAGGTACTTGCACTTTAATCAATTTGGCATTCCAGTATAATAAACTCAACTCATAGTTTGTCGTTGGCATTTCAGTCCTTAGTTATGCTAGTATTTACGTTTTAGTGTAGTGGATCAAAGAGGAAAGCATCCCCATGTTCATTCGATAAATTCCTGGAACACCGAAAGCCATCGAGTCCGATTGCAAATGATAGTACACAGAACTAAGCCACGCTCACTACAGAGCTGGCAATTTTTAATGCTGGCCACACAAAAATATTAAATAAAATGCATCTGTATCGGCCCATATACATCCCACTACAGGGCACGGGCCTCTTCTAAAATCGAGAGTACGATTGCGAGTAGTTAGGACGTATAGTCTACCGCGCTGGCCTAGTGCGGATTGGCGGATTTTACACACCGTTTCAATTACTACAAATCTCTAATATATGCCGGTTTCCTCACGATATATTTCTTTCTGTTATATAGTACCTGATGATCAACTAATAATACACACATAACTCCGGAAAGTCAAAAGTGTGCCCGGGGATTTGAACCCGCGAACACTATGGGCATGTTCGCAGCTGCGTCTAGTCCGTTTACCAACAGGCCACCACACACTCATAAACCAATAATAATCATAGTCCACAATAAATTAAAAGCTTTGTACCTAACTGAATATTTAAAAACAAGTTTATTTATTAATTTGTAAATTAATCAACAGACCTGAAAAGTTCAATGGAAAAAAATATTCAAAATTGGATAAAATGGTTTCAACGTAATTCACAACAAACAGTAGTGATTACGTTCCACAAAACAATTATAACCGACGTCCACCGCAAATTAACACTAAACTGGTATAATTAATGGATATTATGATTCAGCGTTACGCCGATTGTACCAACAATCATTTGAAAGCATAGTGTTTTTGCGGAATAGTTGTACTGTAAATTAGGACGATTTACGGTCATATTAAGTATTGTAAATTGCTGTCAAATAGTTTTACCTTTAGAAATCTTTAAGAGGCATACAAGTATGAGCCTTCATAATCGCTTCTAACAAATCAACAGTATTTTGTGTTATGAAGAAATCTGCTAATCTCTCCTTTTAGTACGCTGAAGGAGTCAGAAAAGGATATGTGTGACTGGCCTCCAAGCTGCATACTTTAAGTACTGCAGCCAAGCTGGTTCCCTACAAAATCCTACGCCAGCTTACTCACTCAAATCCGTCATCACCCGTTTGGGGAAGCATTGGATACCTCAGGCCTGTGATCGCAGAACCATATGGTCCATCTCATTAGGGAACAAAATGCTCCCTTACATTTCGGTTGGATTGCCCGTTTAAGATTTTGGTCATACACGACAGATGCGTAGCCACTTGGTCTGTCATCCATCTCGGAATTGCAGCTAGTGAAGGCCTCTGCAATATGCCCAGTGACTCCGATGACTTCTTTGTGTAGCCTCTTACGACGGGCAGGGGATACCGTGGTGGAAATCGTATGTACCCTAATTGATACCATAGTGAAATTCGTCCCTTTTACCACGGAGCGGTACTCGATAATAATACAAATACAGATACACTTTACTTTATTGAGCACCACAAATTACAGAGAAAATAAGCCATAGGAACCTTACAATGAAGTGAACAATTGGCGGTCTTATCGCTATGATCGATCTCTTCAAGGTAACAAAAAATAATAGAATGGATTGTAGGAGAAGAAAATAAAATTGGGTATTCGTTAGAAATAGTATATATATAAAAGTAAAATGTAAACAATTATTTCGGTATATTTTGAATGCTGGCCACACATTTGGTCATATAGAAAGAATGGATGAAAGGAGAATAACAAAACAAACATGTGAGTGTGGATGGAAGAGTAGACCCTACCTACTCTTCGACCTCACCGAACATACACCATCCAAATCGGTGATACCCTCAACAAGGGTCAGGTCAAAAGTACGAAAATGCATGAAGACGTAGATGAAAGTGGCTGAAGCGAATTAATATGTCAGGATAGAGCAAAGTGGCGGTCTATAGTCTCTGCCTACTCCTATGGGATACAGGCGTGATGATTATGTATGTAAAATATAAAAAGTACGTGCGTAACTTATAATGGAAATATATTATATAACCATATAATAATAATCGTCAAGTAATTAATTCACCACAAAATTACTAATTATAGTACTGGCTAATAGCTGCTGTGAACTGTACACCATTGGTTAATATTTTGTGTTCAACTATGGTAGACATATTTGGAAAAAAATGCCATTATACATATATATTTCACTTGTTGCACATCGGTGAACGTTTAGTAAGTTGAACTGTAGAAGAAATATTTGGAAAAAAATGCCTTAATTTTTCCAGTTGTGATGGTTATTTCTTCGTCTAGAATTATTATTATTCTAAAAGTGATATTATTTTCAGTACTGGAATGAAAAAGTGACTGCTATGATGATGACACTTTATGGTAAGTTCAGTACTGGCCTAATTGAGTGACCACCAGTTGTAAGAGCTTCCGACGGTCGACTCAATTAGATTTGGCCGAATCCAAAATACGACTCACTTTTGTGTTTTCACCATCTTGTATCGGGGGCGCTCTTTCTCGATGACTACCAATAATTTGATACTCCAATATTATTTTGTTTTAGTGCATTGAAAGCCACGGCGAAATGGCGCGACGAGCATGGCGTTGGCCTGATGGTAAGCGATACGACCGCTCATGAACAGTAGTAAAACCAAACACCTTGAATTACGAAGCAATGCTGGCCATTCCACAGCGCTCGCCCTCCCGCGACATAAAATGTTAAGTCTAAACATGTCCAGCAGTTACTCTGGCTACAATGTCTTTATAACGGAAACGCAACAGTGCATTTACACTGCTGTTTGCGGGATAAATAGTCATTTTTGTGGTTCCTACCCAGGCGGTCTCTGACATATGGGAGACCACTAGTATGCAACGAATGTTACCAAATCTTCTTAATATTTGACCATTCAACCTAGAGCTTCCAAGACGATCCAAATACTCATCCCATCCGCAAATAAATTACTCGAATTAATTGTAATATTTAATTATTCAAATGGTATTCATCAAAGTGATTATCTTTAAGTATTAACGGCTTTAACAAAGACTCATTAATTCTTTACCCCGCTCTTTAAATGTGGCTTTTTGTATAATTCTATAAAAACTTTTGGTATTTTCTTCCTAATTAAGACGTAAAACGGTGACATTTCAAGATAGAATTTTCTGCGTCTTGTTTTTAGAAGCCGTGACTGTGTTGCGTCATCTGATATATTATAAAGAGCAGATGATACTTATAACTATTATTATGTTTATTTTAAATTCCACTCTAGGGAAGATGGCGTCGTAATTTGAGTAAGAACTATTTTCAGTGGTTAAATTTATCAAATTGAAAAGAGACTTGACTGCGTATTAAATAAGAAAAATCCACTTTTTGGTCTCACAAACACCCAAACCCGTACCCAAACAAATGCCTGTGGTTGATTGTTGAATATTAAAAAAAACACATACATAGTCCTGACCCACACTAACATCGAGTCTTGTCGCGGATATCAGAAACTACGAGAGACTTTTCGGTCTAACAAACATCCAGACCTGAAACAAATGCCTGTGATCACACAAATATTTGTTTCGGTGCGGGAATCGAACCCGCCGCCTCTCCTTTCATAGCCGGCGTCTAACCAACTGCGCCACGGGGGCTGATATTATAGTATATTATATTATATATGGATAGTTTTCTTAGATAATATTAAAATAATTACCGGTTAATTTGTCAGTCTGTATGACTAAATGCATTTATAATTCTGAAAAAATGTGCGGATTAACTTAACAACTCTATACAGTTCTCGAGAATGAATACTCACAAAAACTTAATATTTTTAATTTCACGTACACTGTAATGGCCTTGTCAGTTGTCAGCCTTGCTTTTTTTGCAAAACTGTTTGTTTACCCCAAGTGCGGCACTTGGCGCTTTTAATTAATTATATACCCCAAAATTGGGGTATTTACACGGCTTAATTAAGTGCAAACCCTTGGTGATTATTTTCTTACTTAGTATTTTTAGTGAATTGATTCTTTGAGTGATATTCATTTTTGAAAGAACAGTTTGCGTAAAAACATTGCAGATACTCTTTTCAAAATGGCGGCCAAAATGTTCAATTTTGACTGTCAATTTAGAATATCGACCAACCGGACTACGAAAAACGAATAAAATTTTCTCGTATCTGCTAGATTTTTCACTACTGCTTCCCTCTTATAGGTCATAGAGTGATAATATATAGCCTGTATCATTTCTCGATAAATGACCTATCCAAAACCAAAACAAATTTTCAATTCGAATCAGTAATTTCTGAGATAAAAGTTAACAAACAAACTCTTTACGTTTTTTATATTAGTATAGATTTGAAGGCATTGTTATAAAAAAACATCTCTTCATCAATTTCTTAATAATAAGCTTATGTCATTCACTCTCCAAAAGGTCAAATCACTCGTTAACCAACAAAAAATGATGAAGCTAAATTAAAGCATACAAGTAACCCCTATTTGTAAAGGATGGCAATATAACACGTCCTATACAAACACATCGTGTCAAACGAGGCACGTAGGGCGACATTTTGAGGATTTTATATACATACATTGCCTTTTTATATAGGCTTGACAAAGTGACCACAATACACCTGTATATTTATTTATCGGCTTATGTACGTCCCACTGCAGGGTACGAGCGTCCTCTACAAGCGAAAGTACGGTTGAGTGGGGTTAGGCCAAATAGTCCACAACGCTGGCCTAATGTGGGTTGACGGACAATATATACCATAGAAAATCTTACAAACCCTATGGTATGCAGGTTTCCTCACGATATTTTATTTCATCGATATAGTGCGTGATGACGGACTATCAATACACACACAATACACGTAAGATATCATTAATATACTCTGATTAACGAGGGATTAACTATAGTCCAAGGCTATTTTGAATCCAATTGGGGGTTTCCGTTACGTGGCTTTCATCGAGAACTTTTTGGCCCCTACAACCATCAGTTCTCTGCCGCCCATTGCCACTTCAAAATACTAATCCGCTGAGCTTACTTTAGTTCTCCTACGGATCATTGGATTCGACAAATTGATCGTTTTTATTTTTGTATGTATTATTATTGACGTGATGTTACTAAAACCAAGAGGCACAAGTTCCGCAATAAAAGTTTGTTAGTTATAAATTCCAGCCATGCAAAACTGTCAATTATTTAAATTGAAAACAACTAACTGAATATTGATAGTACATACATATATACATAAACTCACGCCTTTATCACAGAACCTCTTCAGTTCAACCCACATTTCGCCATTTATGTTCGGTCCTACGATGGGATGGGGGCAAGTCTATCGCCGTATCCGGCACAAAATTTTGGACCCGGGCTGGTAATAAATAAAAAAATCCTACATCACTTTACCCGATTATTATCATGGGTTATTTACCTCTTTAGTTCAATGTTTTGTCACCCGCATTGCACGGAGGGAAGTGGACATTATTTATTTCCAACTCCTCCTATTCATTTAACTTTCTGATTAATTTCGTTGCGGGTTAAAGACAAGTTAGACATTCCCGGAGACTCGCCGAGCTTCAATGCTCGGTGTCATTACATTGCGTGCCACTGTTGATCCTGGCTTACAGGAGTTGCAGTGGCGGGTGTGAGGGCGGGACAGTCTCCAAATCACTTTACCCGACCCTGGATTCGAACTCGCCACCTCAGCTTTGTAACCGTACCGTAGTACTAATGCCACCGAGGCAATTTTAATAGTATTTTTTATAAAAAGTAACATTTCCAACATTTAGTGTAAAATTTAACTCTGCCTATACGTACACCAAAACTTTCCCTGCAAGTCGCTTAAGATTTTTACACAAAGTTTGATGTTAGAGTTTGAAACTCCAGTCTTTGTTGCCCGGACACCTGTGACGCGGACCGAAAAAATAAGCAGAACTAAAAGTGACCGTTACTTTGTCAGGCAGTTGGGGAAGTTTCCGTAGGTACATTTATTTTGAATACTTGCTTGGATTTCGTTATTTTTTTGTATGTAATTAATTTGTATGACTGGCCATATTATATTTTGAAGGCAAAATTTTAAATATTTACACTAATTGTAGGTGAACCAAAATTTACAACAGTCCCTCAAATAATTCAGAAATAAAAAATAATTTTAAATCCTTCATCAGAAATAACGTATAAATTTCAGGGTCATTACATAATCAATTAAAAAATCATCTATGACTATACCTTTCAATATAATTTAAATATTTTGGTATAGGAACTGCTCCAGTACCATGTTCCTTGAAGCTATGATATAAGCATACTGCAGCCCTAATATGATGTTAGAAATACTCAATTCTAATATGCTCAGTATACTCTCCCTGAGTTGATGGTGGAAAACAAAAGGATTACGAATCTAAAGCTATTTATGCTATGATGTCGCGACAATCGACCCAGTTCATTCGATCCATAATCAAAACAACCTTATTTTATAGCTGATGACCGTCCATTTTCATTTTTACATAAATATTTTACTTCCCATAAACCATCTCGGTAAAGGCTGAACATCGACATAATAAAATGCGTAAATCAAAGTCCTTGTAACTTTCCATATAAAATATTCAATCGCGACCTTCAAAAGTTTCTCCCTAAAAATTCCGGGTTTAATAAAACGGTGGAAATTATTAAGGTTGGTGTCCATTGCATGTGAAATCGGAGCAATTCCGGACGTTTGAAGCTCAAATATTTCCTTGAGTGTACGATGCTTGCTTAGATTGGTAAATATTAAATTCTACGAGAAATATTTGCATCTATTTTAATACCCAAAGAAAATGGCAACTGTCCATACATGATTTTTATTGACATTAAAATTAAATATTATATAAATCATAAGATTATTTGAAAAAAAAAAATACAAATTTATTGGAAATTGTTTTATATATATATATATGCCACTTAAAGAACGTCAAATTAAGATCAATCAAAATTTGATTGTGATTGTCGCTTCATCGAGTTTGCTTTAACTCGTATGAGCTTTTTGTAATGAATTGTCGACTATACAATACAAAAGTAGATATAGTATTCCTCTTTCTGATGTAAATCTTTGTACAGAAATATATTATCACTTACACGATTTAAATAGAATAAGTAATTAAGCTTAAAATGATATAAAGATGGACATAGTATGTGTAATAAAGTTACATGGAACGCACACCCAACACTAATGATTTTGTATTACTTTGATAAAGGAATGCGAAAAACAAAATTGATTTATCTAGTTTTAATAAGACTATAAAAAAACTTTCTTAATGGTTTTCTCTCGTTTTTGCCTATTTATTCTATTTTCCTTACATTATAGTAAATTTATGTAAAAACAAAGGCAGCCCATAATATATTGTACTCGTAATGTAGTGATATCCTGCATACATATGTATAATATCAAAGAAAGAGCTATTTATGTAAGAAATTATAATAAAAAAACAGTAAAATAATCTCCGGCGAAGCGATAATCTATCTGGACATGATTAAATTTGCCACCAGGTGCACACTATACATGCGTTTTCCATACTCTACACTTTGCCAAGCTAGTATATGAAAATTAATTGACTATTTAGTTCCATAGAATATCATACAGCCCATTTCAATATTTCATTTCAGTTATTAAGTAAAGGTTAAAAAATAAAATAAAAGTACGTCGTAGCCTGTTGGTAAAAGGACCAGACGCGGCTGCCAACATGTTCACGGTGGTCGCAGCTTCGAATTCTAGGGCACACCTTTAATTTTTCGGAGTCATGTGTGTATTGATAGTCAATCACCACGCACTATAACGGTGAAGGAAAACATTGCGGAGAATCCTGCATACGATAACGATTTATAAGAATTTCCATGATATGTAAGTTCGCCAACACGCAATAGGTCAGCGTGGTCTAACCACTCCCAATCATACTTTCTATTGTAGAGGAGGCCCGTGCCCTGCAGTAGAACGTACATGGGCTGATACAGTACAGTACAATACGTAAAATATATCTATTTCGAAATCTAAAAGTAATAAACCTACTTGCTAAAAAAATAAATTTCACCCTGTCAAAGAACGCACCGGGCTTCGAAGTTTCAGCTTTATTAACTTATAATAAAACCCGCTGAGTGTACGAAGTTAACGAGGTCAGTGCAAATAGAAAGTTCCCTGAAAAGAGAAACTATGTGCCTTGACCTCTGTTTAGAGGTCGCGAATTCACAAAATCCTGAGGTCGTAAAGGTTATGGCTGTTCTTTTATGCAGCAGGAATTTTAGTGTTATAGAATTTTCATACTGCATCCACTTTAATTAATTAAAATGAGTGGATAGCAAGAGTAAATACTGGACATAATATAATATTTTATGTCTCAGGATGGTGAGCGCAGTGGAATGCCAAGCATTGTTTTGTAATTCATGGTGTTGTTTGGTTTTGTTACTGTCCATGAGCGGTCGTATCGCTTACCAATAGTCGAACGGCATGCGCTTCTCGCCATACATTGCAATAAAAATATTATACATAAAGAGTCCTTTAGTCTCATTTAGTAGCAGACTGTACATTCATATTGCTAATAGAAATGTTATTATTGTACTAATATTGATGTTAACATTCCTGTCTTAAAGGCTGCAAGCCCGCACTAGTCTAGCGTGGTGGATATGGCCTAACCACTCTCAATCGTACTTTTGATTGTAAAGTAAGCTGGTTCCCTGAAGTGGGACGTATATGGGCCGAAACAAAAAACAAATAGTCACTCTATTTTGATTGAAACGAATTAATGTTCCAGTATAAAATAAAAAACAGAAGTATTTCCAAGGTCTCAATTTTGAAGGCCCGATCACGCTTGTTTAAATTATACATCACATAAACAAAAGCGTGCATCCAACGCTCCATTCGCAAATTCCACAACCTTAATATTTTTTCCTACGTCTTAGTAAAATTTTCATTTAGCTTCCTCAGGTAAATTCTCCTTTCAACGTTCATTTTGCAGCGATATTGTATTTATTAAAGTTCACGCCAGTCCATCGACATTGTGAATTAATTTGGTGTTTTATTAAGCATTGTATAAACATTTATTGTGACGATTTAATTAAATTCATCAATCATATTGCGGTCGTATGTTTATTGATTTTTGGATTATTCAATTGTTTTTGATGGTTTGGCGTGCACTATCATTATTGAATGTGGGGAGGGATTTTCAATTAAATTACTATTCAAAACACATTGAACAGTTATTTAAATTCGGGCGGAGCAGATTTTGTTGCCTCAATACTTTGTATGTCTATTATGAAGATGTCTTCAAAACGACACTCATTTGTTTATTTCTTTCAGAGCTGATTTATTCATCGTGAGATAAAAACGATCCTTTGAATAAATGATGAACTGCATAGAAACGTGACACATTTGAATATTTTAGTAATACGAAGGTCTATTGTTTACACTACATTATATTTCACGATTTGAAAATCAGCTCTTAGTTAAATGTTTACTACTCTCGTCTTATTTCAATACTAATTTCATTTAAAACAATATAATATGCCTTAGATGTATAATATTCAACAAGAATGAAATAAAACTAAACGAATTTCATTTCATCATGAATTTAAAACACCAATTGCTAGTACAATATTATCAATCACTCTATCCTTTTTAGTCACCCGCAACATTCTAATGACCAGATACACTTCACAACCGACAAAATTAACCGCATCGACAATTCAATCATGGACATTAACACATAGCTCTTCCTTAGCTGGTCGTTCACAAAGCTGGGCCATTTAGCTGTGAACTGTCCATAATCAGATCTCAGTGACGTCTGCCTGCCGAGATGTTAATTTATCATCGCATAAATGGCTTATAATACCTTGTAATGCTGGCCAACGGGTAATAGCATTCCGCCGTCGTTGAGCTATGTGGAAAGACGTTTGCTGGATGTGATGATTTGATAATTAGGTGGCAATAGATAGGGAATTTAAAGCAAATAATAAAAGCTTTTTTTTTTAATTACTTCCTACAGTCAGATACATAATCCTACACTAAGATCACACAAAGTTTAAGAGTAGAGGTCATGTGCTAGCAAAATAAAAAAACGAACGATGAATTGGTAAAAGCTAAAGTTTGGTTTCGACACAGCTTAAAATGTAACGATAAAAATAGTTAATAAAATGAATGAATAGATGAGGAAACATTGACATTCGATAAATGAAGCTGAAAAAGATTTTAAGATCAGATAAAAATAAGAATAAATCTTCTAGAAAGAATTTCATAAAGACCTATGGGAAGAAGTCTGGATGAAGCGATTTTCTGGAACAATAGTCATTTGTCCACATTAGAGGAAGCCAATGTTTAGCAGTGAGCTTCCTGTGGCTGAAGAGAGAAATATGTAAAAAAGGATGGACGTAAGGCCAACGCGATGATTTATCAATTTTGTTTGCAAAAATGTTCCATTCAATTTAACAACCACTTCTGGGCCTGATAAAGTATCTTTCGGGATATTATTCATTCCTTACCATGTTGATTTCTCATCCTATAAAATTAGTAGATACTCGAACTAAAACTCAGCTTAAAGATGAGGATTAAGTATAATACTAGTCAAGTTACACAATCAAGCAACAAATCCATAGATTTCACAGGCCACAACACCTAACCCAGGCATAAGAACATAATTACAATAATCTGTTCAGACCACGCCAAATAGCCCATTAAATTGATGTCTCTTCCATAAAATCAACGATCGTAGCAACACGCATAATTCCAAATCTAACGCGCACTAATGAGATGGTTAACCGAACATTAATGGATGTAGCTCTACCAGTGCGGATTGTCATGATAAACGACGTAGGCTAATGGATATACGCGCCTACGCAAACCGGCCGGGTTATACGGAACTTTTAAACAATGTAATGATTAATTTAACCCATTTATAAGGTGGAACCTTTGTTTCAGGACTTCTTTGGAGTTTTTGAGAGGTAAAAAATAACAGTGCTTAAATTGTCTTTTCGACTTAGGCAGTTAATGTTATCTGACCATTTTAAGTTACGATTTCTTCTTTTATTTCTTGAATTTTTTCACTATGACAGTTATTGTGCGTGCAATAGGTAAATAGAGGGACGGATGACCGAAGCTAATAGATGTTGATCGGTTTCTGAGGATAGATTTAAGAAATAAACCAATCATGGTCAGATTTATTGACACACACATCCACATTTGACACCCCCCCTGGCGCAACTGATTAGGCAACGACTGTGAAATGAGGGCCGTGGGTTTGATCCCCGCACCGGGACAAATGTTTGTGTGGCCCACAAATATTTGTCTCCGGTCTGGATGTTTGTGGAACCAAAAAGTCTCTCGTAGTTCCTGATACCCACGGCACATGACTAGATCTTATTGGAGTCATGACTATTTATATGATTATTGGGTATATTTATTTATTAGATTTATCGATAAATAAATTTTCAGAATCGATTCTGAGATATAAAATAGGATCGTTAGTAATTTCGTACTTAATGTTTAATATACCTACATCTTTTTTGTACGCGATGGTTTTAATAAATTGTTGTAATATATTTCCGCATCCTCCCTTACTTAACGAGATCCATTTTTATTCTACTTCCAAATTTGGATTAAATTCACTCAATTACGGTCCAGTCGTTATCAACCACATTAATTGAACCTGGCGATTATTATAAAATTCAGCCATTGTAATCCATTAGTCAAAAATCAATGCTTTCGCTAATTGCGATCGTGATATGAGAACCGATGTCCCAATTAACATATCGCATTGATCTACCGCCGGTTGGGTATCGAAATTAATGTGTGCGGTAATTTCACCTTGTTTTCTGTTTTTTATATATTATAAAAATAAAAAAGTAGTTTCATGATACCCTGATTAAAAATAATATTAACAACCACTTTATTTATCTAATCGGTTATTGAAAATCAAAACTACTTGATGAATATAATCGGTTATTAAAATAAAACTTAATCGATGTACATAATTTTAAAAAGTTTACTATAAAATTGGCGCAGAATTAAAAATACTGGTACGTTATTTCATTGATAAAGAAATAGACTATGACAAATTTTTTATTAAAATATTGATATTGTGAATAAATTTTTGATTTTTTTTTTCCCATTTGGGGGTGAATTTTATGAGTTCTAAGGTTTTGAAAATAAATATATCTCGCAGTGCTTAATAATAAGTTCTGATAATGTTAATCTTGTTTTTTTATTATTTCGATAAATGTTGACACGAGCATGTCATTTGCCTGGTGGTAAGCGAACGACCTCTCATGTACAGAAAAATCAAATAACACTACAAATTACAAAGCAATATTGGCATTCCGCTGCGTTCGCCATCCTGAGACACGAGATGCTAAGTCTCAATATGTGCAGTAGTTACTCTGTCTACAATTTCCTTCAAACCGGAACTCAACAGTGCATTTACACTGCTATTTAGAAAAATAGACATGGCAGTGGTACCTACCCAGACGGCCTCTCAAATATGAGAGACCTACCACCAGGAAAGTCCTGTTTTTTTCAACTAGTCGTGACAAAATCAGGCCAATGACTTGCTCTTCATTCTAGCTAAAAACTATTTTATTTACCTTACAACATTCACGACAGTATTCATACATAACAAACTCACAAATTCTGATAAAATGTCCTATTCCTGTGAGTAAAACGTAATTTTATATTTTATTTATTCAGCACACATAACTTGTATTTACCGCGACAGTGAATCAGGTACTGAGAAACTCTTTCGTGAAGTCTAAATTATCTCGGGACGGACGCGAACCAAATTATTATATTTTCACACTATGTTAGCGCACTTTGTTTGCGGAAAATACTTTTATATAGGTTTATTTGAGGGTAATAGTGGGATTTTGGGAGTAATAGTTGAGAAGTTTAGACGCTGGCAGTGATAGAGAGGCAGCGGGTTCGATCTCCGCACCAAAAATACAGGGTATATCAAGACTGCTACTGAAAACGAAGTCGGACGGTAGTTTTAGTGACTTTACACACATTGCAACAGAAAATGTTGAAAAAAAAAGCGACGATTTTTTTTGTCATTTCTTTCCTATAGTAGTATTTGGAGGGTAAATTCATATTTTCTAAAAGTAGTGCATACCCTTTAATTTATAAGGACTATAAGGAATGAAAGAGTTTAAATTATTATTTTAGCAAAAACTATGGATTTACCCAAAAATAACGATATTTAAAAAATCATAAAAAACAATTGTCGCGTTTTTTTTGCGTAAATTTTAGTTGCATTGTGTTCAAATTACCACCCGGCTTCGTTTTCGGTAGCAGTCTTGAGATACCCGGTATATGTTAGTATGACCACAGGTATTTGTTTCAAGTCTGGGTATTTTTGAGATTGAAGTCTCTAGGAGTTTCTGATACCCACTACATAAAACTACATTGATCATAATGCGGGGTCAGTAAATTTATTTATTTATAATTAAATAATAATTCATAAATGCGTGCGTCACAAGTGCGTGGTGGCCTGTTGGTAAACGGACCAGACGCGGCTGCCAACATGTTCACGGTGGTCGCGGGTTCAAATCCCAGGGCACACCTCTGACTTTTCGGAGTCATGTGTGTATTGATAGTCAATCACCACGTACTAAATCGGTGAAGGAAAACATCGTGAGGAAACCTGCATACCATAGCGGTTCATAAGAATTTATATGGTATGTAAGTCCGCCAACCCGCACTAGGCCAGCGTGGTGGACTATATGGCCTAAGCACTCTCAATCGTACTTTCGATTGTAGAGTAGGCTCGTGCCCTGCAGTGGGACGTATATGGGCTGATACAGAATAATTCATAGATCTATACATGAACATGCAAATATATTTTTAATAATTATTACATTATACCTAATAACCAGATACGATCAAGTCTACTGAGCTGTCTTATACGTACAGGTTCACTATTAGAAAAACGATATCTTTCATTGGCAATGGTATTGATTTTTAGAATGGCGAAACTTATAACATTCTTCGTAAGTCGAATGTTTGAACTTCGAAATTCGTTTCGGATTATAGAGCAACCCCCTTATATGAATATAAACAATTATAAAATATACCTATACCTTAGGAATGCTATAAGTACTGACATAGCATAATACAGTTTCGGCACCATAAAACAATACAATCAGAAATAATTTCCTCAATCACATAAAAACTTATCTCAATGCATAAATTGAATCGGTAGCCTTTTATGTCACAGTGGACTTCACTCCTATTGCGTGGTGAAAGCTGTCAAATATATTTCCCACTGATGGGACTTTATCTGTTCCCAAATTGTGTCAAGGGATTTCACGCATGTTGGTTGTCGCGTGCACTTTGATTGCAATAATTGACGAAATAATTAGAATTACGTAAAATGTATTTAATTTTTTTTTTTTTTTTTACTATATTGGTCTAGTAAACGAGCAAACGGTTCAGCAGGTTGTTAGCCGCAATCTGTGAAAATCTACGACACTTAGATCATAAATGCAATACCGGTTTCTTAAAAATGATAAGAAAGGGAAAAGGGCCTTCAGCAATTTGACTTACTGAACGAACCACGAGAGGAATTCACACGAGAGAGATACTGATACCACTCCTACTAATGACCATATAATATGTCTCTACCATCGATATCAATGTCACACTTGATAAGACGTTCTTTGAAAAAAATGTGCTTCACTAGGTGTGGTGCATGCATCGTACACGAATCAGTCATAAACGCGTAAGCGCCATGAAATTCACGGCGCTTTCGACCTTTTGGTCGCGAGGAAACTACACCTTGATAGTTAGACGACTAGTTATTTGTTCCACGCTGCAGCGATTTAGTATCAACTTTTACCAAAATCGATAAAGACTTTTGTATGGGATAGTTTCTCTTTACGTAGTAATATATACCTATATATCATAATGGTCTCTACCGTTTTATATAATTTCACTCTGACACAAGAAAGCGATGTTGCCAACTTTAAATCTTATTTTCCATAGACAAATCGACTATTTACGGCTCTTCTGAGTCAATAGGCACAATTCCTGGAAATCGAAATCGAAAGCAAAAAGCTACAGCAAGTTTCGGGGAATCTATTAGAAGCGTGAGTAATTAAATGCTTTAATTTCCGTTCGTTACGCTAATAAATAATTTCTCCGTTGAGAGTTCTATTAACAAAGACATTGATTCAATTACAAAATGATATCCAGAAAATATTGATCTATATGATCTACTGTCTGTATCAGCCAATACACATCCCACTGCAGGGCACGGGCCTACTCTACAACCGAGAGTACGATTGAGAGTGGTTAGGCCGTATAGTCCACCACGCTGGCCTAGTGCGGATTGGCCGACTTACATACCATAGACATTTTTATAAATCGCTATGGTATGCAGGTTTTCTTACGATGTTTTCCTTCACCGTTTTTAGTGCGTGGTGATTGACTACCAATACACACATGACTCCGAAAAGTCAGAGGTGTGCCCTGGGATTTGAACCCGCGACCACCTTGATTATGTTGGCAGCCGCATCCGGTTCGTTTACCAACAGGCCACCAAGCGCATATGATCTACACTTGTATTTAAATAACAATGAATACATAAATACAGCCAACAATCTCATACGTCTGATGCCACTCGATACTCTGCCTGGACGGCATTTGCGCTTACCATCAGGCGCCGCGTAGTCATTTCGTCGGGCCAGTATGTATATAGTCCTGACCCACACTAAGATCAAGTTTTGTTATAGTTATCAGTAACTACGAGAGACTTTTCGAACGAACAAACACCCAGACCAGAAACAAATTCCTGTGATATTGTCAACACACACAAATATTTGTCTCGGTGTGGGGATCGAATCCGCGGCCTCACGTTTTACAGCCGGCGTCTAACATAGGCCTCCAAAGGATCTCCACATCGACTTGTAGAAAGCGGCCGGGGTCTCAGGTTGTCTTGAAAAATAAAAATCTATAGTAATATTATAAAGCTGCAGAGTTTGTTTGTTTGTTTGAACGCGCTAATCTCTGGAACTACTGGTCCGATTTGAAAGAATTTTTCGTGGTCCGATTGGTCGATATTCTAAACTGATAGTCAGAATTAAACATTTTGACCGTCATTTTAAAACGTGTATGCACCCAGGCGGAGCCGGGCCTGACCTCTAGTACTTACATAAACTCACGCCTTTTTCCCAGAAGGGGTAGGCAGAGGTGCCTGGACACCCACATTTCGCCTTGTATGTTCCGTCGCACGATGTGATAGGTGGCGAGCCTATCGCCATATCGGGCACAAATTCCTGACTCCGGGCTGATAATAAATAGAAATATCCAATATCACTTTGCCCGACTCGGAATTTGAACCCGAAACCTCAGTTTTCCAAGCGTACCTTAGTACAACTACGCCAACAAGGCAATCAAAAAAAATATATTCTAAGAAAATGTCATTTGAATTAATTGATGATGGAAAAGTTCTTCCTTGGCCTTCAATATTATTATAATATATTTGGTTATATTAAGTGAGATTTTCAGCTTTAATAATTTACCCCGCTCACCTACCGACGAACAATGAATTTGTTTTAAAATAGTTGCCGGTAATATGTACCTAATAGTTGCTTGTTAAAATGTCCAACTAATAATTTAAGTTGAAGCGAAATTCTCCAAAGTATCATAATTGGAATAAAATATAAAAATATAAGGTTTTCAAAGGAATTGAAAGCTCCTTACTTATAGTGACCTTTGGTTGCGGTAACATTTTATTTTCTTTTGCGTCCATTATAGAAGATTCTAGTACAAGCTTTGTAATAATAGTGCCTAGAGCAGTATATTTCGCGACAAAATTGATCGCAGTAAAATTAATTATATTTAGCTACATTTTTGTTAAAACATACGAGTAATACTAAAAAAATAAATAAATACTAAAAAGAGGAAAGATTTGATTGGTTGAATTGGCTTTGAAATCAGTGGACCGATTTGAAAATTCTTTCACCGTTACAATTATACTTTATCTCTGATGAACATAGGCGATAGAATATAATAGACAGTATCCATGGCGCAGTGGTTAGACGCCGCCTGTGAAACGAGAGGCCACGGGTTCGATCCCCGCACCGAGAGAAATGTTTGTGCAGTCCACAAATATTTCTTCTAGGTCTGGGTGTTTGTGAGACTGAAAAGTCTCTCGTAGTTCCTGATATCCACGACACAAGACTATGTAATGACTGTAGAATGTGACTATTGGGTGTTATTTATTTATATATAATATTTAAAAAAAGTGTGTCTGCACTCGGGTGGAGCCGGACCGGGCCGCTAGTTACTGACAAAGTTTAAGAAAAGGTCACCTGAAAATAAAAACCTTACTAAAATAAAAAAGACGTCAACACTTTCACCAAAAAATAATTTACAAGGTATCCCAAAATCGTTTAGCTAAGCATGGATATCCAGTATCATTAGCACCTTATAACGTGCCCATAAGGGCCAATATCCCTTGCAGCCTATCATTGGTAAATAAACAACGTCACGTTCCCTTCAAACTAGATATATCGGCATCGACTAATCAGCAACAGCAAACAGAACAGCGACCTATATTCCTTAAGTGAGACCTCATCTAAAAAATCAATGACCAGTGTTTTCTAGAAGCGGTGTGATTTCTTAAAGTACATATATTTGTTTATTATTATTGCGGAAAATGTTGAGACCAGCTTACCATTCAACTGATGATAAGCGATACGACTGCTCATGGACACAAGTAAACAACACCACAAATTACAAAGCAATGCTTAGCATTTCACTACGTTCGCCATCCTAAGACAAAAGACGCTTATTCTCATAAGGTCCAGTAGTTACATTGACTACACAGTCCTTCGATCAAATATACACTAGATACACAGTTCCCTGTAAAAGTTCTGTTAAAAAGTGGCACCGATGCATGACATTAAAAAAAGTAAACAAAAAGATCACATATTTCAAATATATTAACACAAATTCCACCTTATTCCTGGAGCTTAAAGTAGCTTTTCAAATAATATTGTCTAAAGTTTTACGACGTTTTAGATGCAACGGTCGGTGCGTGACTGAAGGCGAAAGAGTGCTTAAGCACTTTTTTTTGTGCCATTTTCTAAGCGCTCATGTTGTATCTAGTGTATATTTGATCGAAGACATAGTCCTTCAAACAAAAAAACACCAGTGCATTTACACTGCTTTTATGAATGGAGTTCACACAACTTTTTACTAGAGAGTAAGAGTTATGGCCTACAGAAGCTTATACATAAATCTGTGGCATCATAAATGTTGTCAATGGAAAAGTACTGTGGTGTTTAATCCTACTAATATTATAAAGGTGAAAGTTTGTATGTATGTTTGTTACTCTTTCATGAAAAAACGGCTCAACAGATTTTGATGAAATTTGGTATAGTGATAGCTGACACCCTGAATTAACACATAGGCTACTTTTTATCCCGAAAAATGTAGTGTTCCCGTGGGATGAGTCAGGAAATAGAAGACGGGACGAACCTGAAGTCCACGCGAACGAAGTCGCGGGCAAAAGCTAGTCTAAAATAAATCCTACTAAAGATGTTAAATATTCATAAAATAAGTGTTATGTATGGTAATATGATAAAACCCTAAGCGTAAAATCTTCAGAGATTTTCTGCTGTTACAGAGGAAAAGAAAGATTTCACTGGAACGCCATAATAGCAAAGTATACAAAAACATCTTGTAGCACAAAAATGTTTACCAGTGCCACATTTAACTGCGCTGTTTTTAAAACAATCCATCAAACCTCACTACCAACTAAAAATAAATTTCAACTCACATTACCGGCTCCATTATTTTATTTATACCATTTCCAGCAGTAACACGTCAATGTAACCGTAAAAACGGGCGAGTGTTGCTTCAGACAGGTGAAATAGTGCGAAAAATTGCCCCGCGGTCAAACGGGTCCGGTGCTGCTACAGGGCTGTACTCGTATTGTCCGAATTAATCGGGTCAAGAGACTATTGTTCGCTGTGATTGCTGAGATGTTAGATAAAGTTACAAGTAGTCACTACTACAACTTCAAGTTTAGACAATATCTTGTAGATAGAGTAGGTTGGGAATATTTTATTCTTTAATTATCATTTTTAATAAATAAATCTATTATTAAAAACCGATAAAACTCGTAGAACCGATGGCCATTGAGGCTGAAAAGTTCTTGAGTGGAGGCCACGTACAGGCAAGCGAAATGTCGGACGCCCGCCTACAAGGTGGACGGACGATCTGACTAAGGTTACAGGAAGTCGTTGCATGCAGGCCGCTTCCAACAGGTCATTGTGGACATACATGGGGGAGGCCTATGTTCAGCAGTGGACTTCCTGTGGCTGATATGATGATGATGAAAACAATTATTAATAATAAAATATTAAAGCAAATATTAGAATTAGATTTTTTTTCTACTATCGCCATGATAATCCAATCAAAGGAACAAGCAATTTATGTCCGACCAAGAACAACTTATGTTTTTTATATCGACTAACTTACGATTATACGACAGAAAACAAGCTCAATATCTTTTAGATTATACACATGCATGCTACACTAGACTTAAGAAAACATACACAAAATACTAATTACACTCAACAGTACTAGACCAGCATAATGCATGTCTAATCCCTCTTAGTTCTAGAAGGCTCGCATACTTTATTACGAGAGTAAAAATGATTATGGCTCCCTTCCCATAAGCCCTAGCAGAGCGGGTAGGAAGTGTTTATCGCGTCACCAGTCTTCCAGCAAGGCGTGCGGATATTTGCGCTTATTAGACCCACACAGTACCGCCTCGTTGCTCGCGGCCCACTCGTGGGCTGCGCATGGTCCACTCGGTGGCAACGCGTGGTTCATTCGGGGCCTTGTGAACTGTCAATGCGCAACGACGCAAGACAAGCATGTGAGCAACGAGTTGTCACCGAGTGGTCCACGCGTGGACGGCGACTATCCGGTGACGTTACGTAGTTGATGTACTGAGCGTATGTCTATACAATTTCATATTAAGAATATTCATCGCGCGAGGCGAGGCGGTACCGGGTGGGTCTAATGAGTGGTAACCTTAATGCTGCGCTGCGTCTTTAATATTAAAATACTATGCTGGCATACCGACCAAAACAAGGACGCCCGTATCCTGCAGTGAGAAATTATTATTATTTATAATATAATTACATAAATTCCTACTGCGGCCCTGTGTACTACGTGAGACTACTTGATACGTGCAATAACTATCCTTCCTCTAAACAATTGAACCGAAATGTTTGCAGAACATAGAGCTCTATATTTATTTCCATCATGAAAAGACTCTGGAAATAACATATTTTTTGGGAACTTTTTTACAACCTAAATTGATCGTTGAAGGAAGAAAAAATTACAAAAATTAGCTGTTAACATAATGATGGGCTGGACCTATAGGAATGCTAGTCCATATACAGGGTATATCAAGACTGCGAACGAAAGGAAGCCTGGTCTTAGTTTTAGTGACCACAAACACAAGGCTTTCGACAATTTTGTGTGATGTTTTAAATATCATCGTGTTAAGTTGGTAATTCCATTGTTTTTACTAGTATAATAACTTAAAAGTTTTATAACTAACTGTTATTTAAGAAAAACTATATGTTTACCACCAAAATACGACGATACGGAATAAAGAAAAGAAAAAAATCGCCGGTTTTTTAAATTATTTTGTTGCTCTATGTCTGTACTGTATCAGCTCATATTTACCCAACAGCAGTGCACTAGTCTCCTCTACCATCAAGACTATGGTTGAGAGTGTTTAGGCAATATAGTTCATTGTGTCTGAAATCACTAAAACTACCACCTGGCTCCGTTTTCGGTTATACTCATGATATACCCGGTATTTGCCGCATAATTCATTAATAAATATTACGCTGAGACCTATCACCAAAGGATGAACCGTCTCACTTCAAACCGCCGACATTATGTTGCCTTTCTAGAAACCAGCCGTATTTGGAACCGCAAAAGCGACATATTTTATGCATTCCTACAAAGGATTGTCTCCATCACTGGATATGGTGATCATTTTACTAGTGGATACAAATTATTATAATATTATATTAGCCTGGAAAAAGGCCTTCCTAAGCACATCTCTCTATTGAGAGCAATTTGCATCCAGTACCTGTTTATTTGTCGAGATCGCCCTGCCATTGCTTTCAAATACAAATACCCTACATTATTCTCACCAACTATTAAACTGGCCATCTTCGGCATATATTTGATCGAAGATGACCAATCAACAAAACACACTCCAGCCATCAAGCAACGTTCAGTCTAATAGTCAATTAAGCCCATTTTCGAAAGACCTAAATCCGACAAAGAAGTCGATTCATTAAATTGTGGTTCATATTTGAATCGTTAGTGCCAGACCTTTGAATCAGTATTTAACTTCACAAAGATACCAAATAGACAATTTCCCCTTCACCAAACAAACAACAATAAATCCCAGAAACTTAGCGAATAATTTCAAAGTAAACAATGAAAGCGAACTCTATACATCTACGCTTAATTTCGAACTAAGTTGACACAAATAAAAGCAATCTTTCTTGCAATTAATCTTTGGTTTGTTTACCTGACGCCCGAAGTTTAGAATCTTTAATGTTGTTCCGAAAGGACTTTTAACTATTTTAATTAAAAACGTTGAACACAAAGAATGCAGGAATAATGACTAAGGACAAACGCGACGTTTAATAATACAATGGAAATGTCTGTTAGCACTGTTTTCTAATATTGTGAAAGATTTTAAAATGTATTTTAAATTTCTATTTCCTTTTTATTAGGCGGTAGATTCCTGGTATTTGAGATGCCCTCTTGGTAGACATCATTGCTTTTTTACTGTCGGTAAATAATAGTGTTGTTTAGTAAGGGTAAATATATATAAATAAGTAGATATACTTAACAATTTTCTGTGCCTAAACTGTTTCAATATCTGACTGACACAAAATATATCTTGGCCCTGAACAAGGTGAAGACTATCTCTATTATTGAGAATTATTAGGCCATAACCCTGCATGCTAATCTATAACGGGTGTAAGGTTTTGAAGACATATAAATTCTTACAAAAATCGAAAGTATGAAGCTTCCCCAATGTATTCCTTCACCTCTCCAACATTTTAAAAACATTTCATAAACATTTGACAATAAACACCTCTCGGAGACATACACGTCCCCATTGTGCAACCCACAACACCAATAAAACTAGTTACTTTAAAAGTAAAATTTTAAAATTTACTCTCAAAGCGTGTTGCCTTCACATTTGCTTAGGGCAGACAGGTTCTCTCGCGCAGCTCGCGTGTATTGGTATGTGGTACAAGGAATGAGATATAGTTTTTTTTTTCCTTGAGAAAAAAAAAAGAATAAAAATACAATTGAACATGTAAGTATATTATGTATCAAAATATAAACCCTTTGTTAGCTATAATTGTCTGTTATTGGTGTGCTGTATTATTGTAATTTATTGTCAAAGAATAAACAGTTTGTTACGAATATCCAACATATTTTATATTGCTGAACGAAAAGCCTTTTTTTGCAATGAATGGCGAGACGAGCATGCCATTCGCCCGAAGCGATACGTTTGCTAATGGACAGTAGCAAAACCAAACTTCACCCTGAATTACAAAGCAATGATTGGCATTCCATTGCCTTCGCCATCCTGTGACATAAGATGTTAAGTCTCATTATGTCCAGAAAATAAACAAATATATTACCGGTGGTAATGCATAACGAACATTATATGTAATTTTTGGGCTCGTAATAGCACACCAGAGTGTGGCACCCAGCATATTATTGAAATCGAGCGACGAAAATTGACACTCTATCTGGACAGCATTTTGTCATGCTAGTATAAAATATCTCCTTCCTACTTCATGTATTCCTGGTACTTTAGACTTCAACATTTCGCTTTTTCGATGTCGGTGTACGCGCTCATCGTAAACATGTACTCTCATAGTTTTCCAAACGTCCCATGAATAATAAATGTAAATAATAATTAAATACACACCTCGTACTAAGATACAAATCTTTTGTCACGGGTATCAGAAAAATAAGATATTTCTCTGTCTCACATACACCCATTGCAGACTGCCTCGGTGGCGGTGGCGTAGTTCACAAAACTGAGGTCTCGGGTTCGAATCCTGGGTAGGGCAAAGTGATATGGGATTTTTCTATTCATTATCAGCCCAGAGTCAGGAATTTGTGCCCGATATGGCGATAGGCTCGCCACCTATCACATTGTGGGACGGAACATACAAGGCGAAATGTGGGTGTCCTGGCACATCTGCCTACCCCTTCTGGGAAAAAGGCGTGAGTTTATGTATGTATGTATGTACAAACACCCATACCTTGAACAAATATTTGAAAATCTTATATTTGTCTCGGTGCGGGAATCAAAGCAGCCTTTTATTTCACAGCTAGCGTTTAAGCTGGTGTGCCAACGGTGTTGTCAATTTTAATAATCGAAAAGTTGCAAATCAAAATAGGCAATATAAAAAACGACATCAATAACGCAGTACAAAACAATGTACACGTATAAAGTATGAAAAATACGATGGAATCACAACGTATATGAATTTTTTCAGTTTGTTCATTTTTGAAACTTTTGTTTACTAGATAATCCACGTATCAATTGATACAACAAATTGTATGATTGGATAAAGAATTGGTGCGTTATGTGAACATACGTTCGATTGGGTTATTAACACTTTTTCTATCATAGGATTACAATTAAGCGAAATACCTAAGTCTAGTGATTTGTTCGGAGCGTACCAGACGCGGCTGCCAACGTATTAACGATGGTCCCGGATTCAAATCCCAGGGTACACTTCTGACTTTACGGAGTCATTTGTGTACTGATAGTCAATCAGCACGCACTATATATAATAACGATGAAGCAAAACATAGTGATTTGGAAGAATTTTAGGTAGTGAATAATAGGTAAACTCTATTACCCATGTCATTCCTTCATGTCATAACTGTGTGATGTCCGTATCAGTATTGCTATTAATTTAAATAATTCTGTCAATAGCATTTGTAAGTTTGGTACGATGTTATTGATAATGAAAGGAATATTTGGAAAAATAATGTTATTTAATACAAGAATACGGCTGCTTCTGCGAAACGCTACCCAGCCCACGTCTAATAATATACACGTAGACATAAACACACGCGTTATTTGCAGAAAGGGTAGGCTTAGGTGCTACCAGAACACCTACCTTATGTGCCGCCCATGATGTAATAGGTCTTAAACCTATCGCCATATCAGGCACAACTTTTTGACTCCGGGCATAATATATTGAATAGAAAAATCCAATATTACTCTGCCTGACCCGGGATTCGATTCCAAGACCTTAGCTTTGCAATCATATATAAATAGGATATATTTAACAAAAAATACGTATGCGGCCCGGCAGTCGCTGGACGTTCAAGTATTTAAAAAAAAAAAAATACAAATAAAAATAACAAATTCGACGCTGACTGTCGTCACTTGCACCGTCAATACAAAAACGTCACCATGTTCTCGCGAGAACATCTTATTTAAGTTCAAGCGAGCGTGGTGTCTCTAGGATTTCTCCGCCATTTTCCCCTCGATAACATATTTTAACTTAAAAATATTAGCCCAGGATGCTTTAATAAATCACGTTCGATGTATGGCTTTTATATTGATTGATTTGGCACAGAGGAAGGAATGAATTCGACGGAAGTTTTCTGAAGGAAGATTGGTTTTATTATCCAAGGGAGGAAAGGTGGGTTATGGTTTTGGCAATTCATTTAAGGAAGTGAGTTTATTTGTACCTACCCCCGGTTCATATATAGTTGAATGGACCTTTGCACATTAACAAAGATTTTGGTTCTTAAAATTCAAGAAACATTATTTATATGACATTGCCACTCAACATAATATGTGAATAAATCGATGACAAATAATTCATTTGAAATGTACATTTTAATGAAATAATAATTTTAATAACCAAACAAACGTGCTGAATTCGAGCCAAAAGCATTCCTATAATATCTCTGAAACACTTTCAAACTACAATTCCAAGGCTAAAAGTCCATTGCAACCAGCAAAACTAATATCGTAAACCAAGTCATTTAATCTACGTTAAAATGCGCCCTTCCTTTGGAAGTAAAATATTATTTATAGCAATCTCTGACCAACTTGAACTAACTTAATCAGCAAATATGGAGCTTCCAACATCTTTCCTGTTTGGATCACGTTGCGTCCAATGTTTGGTATTTGGTCTTTTTTGATATATCTTTATTTGGTTTAGGTTTTATACCTCTTTAAATTATTTATTTATTTTATTCTTTTTTGTACACCAAATAAATCTTAAACTAAAACTAATATTTAACATAAGAGTACAAATGGCAGTCGTATCGCTCAAGGCAATCTCTTACCGACTACCATGGGATGGACATAAGTGAAGGAAAATAAAGATAGGATAGATAGATAAATTATTTGAAATATGAGGTATAAGTTACTTTTTAATTTTGCGAGTAAAGTTTTTTTTTTTATTTTTATTTAGCAAGGAGCCTTAAATTGTTGGTAGAAATAATTCTATTCCCCGACTGCAACTAAATGAATGTGAGGTTAATTATTAAATATTCATACTCTTGGATAAGCTTTATAAAAATAATATTTTATTGTCACTACATACATCTGAGGTTCAGCAGAATTGGACTTATTTTAGGTTACAAATAATTTGAGCGAATCTGGATAACGGACTGCAAACAATACATTTTTTTATTTTATTTTAAAATATCGACTATTTTAGTTCATACTTTAATTTAGCAAAAAGAAACAAAAGTATGGTACGGAAGCAAATGTTACAATTGGTAGAGCTACGCTAATAGTCATGACTTTACGTGAATCGACTTAAAGTGACAGCTTGGCTGTCGCGTTTCATTCGGTGAGTGCGATTGCCGGATGCCCAATTCCCTTTCCTGTTCCCTCCTTTTTCCTTCCCGCTCCCCGATTGAAGAGCCGGCAACACATCTATCCAAGAGTTGTGTATATTCTTGGGCGGCAGTGGTCATTTATCATTTGGTTACCTGTATTCTTATTTGCTGGGCCAATGCAATATATTTATATATATTACAACGTAATTTTCGGAGAGCGCTGACCGAAATCCGAGATCGAACATGGGACCCCAAGATTCTCCAACGTAATACTCAACCATTGAGCTATTTTGGCCACAGTAGAGTTGTGGAGTTAATCCATCAGCTAGACTACTGACATTTGATTTCAATTAGTTGAAGTCTAGAATTGACAGTTTAAAATAAAAATTCTTTAACTTAAGGTTAAAAACTGCCGCTGCAATATAAGCCTAGCTAAGGGCAGGGCAGTTAAAATAAAATAAATAGTGTAACTAAATATAAGTGGCCTCTTTAGCAATATTTTTTTTTGTTACATTCTTCTGTTAAATAAATTATTATTATTAAAACGATATCCTACCGCATGCTTGCACCCAACTCATTTCATTCCCGACATCTCGTTAAATATAGTATAGACAGCCTGTTCTAACAAGATCCAACATTGGACATTGGCAATCTATAAAAACCTTGGTCGGCTTTGAAGCCAACGTACCGTATATAAAAAGCGATCGAGTCACACTGGATAGTGAAATAAACTTGTTTGTCTGTACTGGGATAAAACTCTATCAATTTAAATCTATAAATGCTGGTATAATTAGTTACTTACTCAAATTAAATTCTATTAAAAAAGGTTCTTTTTTACAACTTGCTACTGGTGGTAGGTCTCTCATATGTGCGAGGCCATCTGGGCAGGTACCACCGCAATGTCTATTTCTCCCGTTAAACAGCAGTGTAAATGCACTGTTGTGTTTCGGATTGAAAGGCATTGTAGCCAGAGTAACTACTGGATATATTGAGACTTAATATCTTGTGTCTTAGGATGGCGAGCGCAGTGGAATGCCAAGCATTGCTTTGTAATTCAAAGTGTTTGGTTTTGCTATTGTTTATGAGCGGTCGTGTCGCTTACCATCAGGTGAACGGCATGCTCGTCTCGCTATTAAAGCAAAAAAAAACTCAAAGTACAGTCTTTATCTACTAATTAGTGCCTGAATATACTCGAAAGGACAATTAAAAAAAAAACATTATATTCTATCATTTAAACTGTTCCTATATATCACTTTTCTATCCAAAAATTGGATCCAACATTGAACATTGGCAGTCCATAAAACCCTTGGTCGACATGGCCAACGTACCGTGTATAAAATGCGATCGAGTGACACTGAATAGTGAAATGAACTTGTTTGTTGTAACAGAGCAATCATTAAGCTTTATATACTTGTTTACTGAATGTTTTTTTCTGAGGACGTGTTTTTTACTATCTTGATTTTTTATCATGTACTTTAGCTTTGATAGATGTTTTGGATCTGAGTATTTCATATCTGATTCTATATTTAATTTTGCTGACCTTACCATAGCTATGTCTATTATACAGATGGTTACTAGTCCACGATCATATTATAGGAACAATATTAACGTCGATTTTACTATGACTATGTAAGTAAACGAACATGCTAAAAATATTCCAGAAAATGGGAAAAATCTGTTTAGGATTTCGGTGTGGATTTTTTGAAGACACCATGACCAATCATGAGTTTTCCGCAGACCAGCGTGATGTCACAAGTTAGTAGACAACAAATATAAATTCCACTTAAAATTCCTGCAACAAATAGAATCCCTGATGCAGCTACAATAACTCGGTCTCCAAGATAGCGGATGCTTCCGTAAATCGCCCACAATAAACACTAGAGCAACATAAATATCTAATACATTAACACATACGCTATAGTCAGGTAATGGCCATTTTGAATGCAAAACGACACACCCACTTGAATTTTAAGTGTGGGACTAAGTGTGAACTAATGCCGATTTTTACGAGATATCCCTGCATGGAATAATCAATGAGGCTGTAAAGAGTTGAGTTTTTATAGGCTAGTATAATAGAGTTAAAGTGCTTCGATTGATCGGGTTTTTTGGGGGTTATTTGTTACGTGAGGGGTTGGTTTATCATTGTGTTCGTTAGGGCAAAACGCAACAACGTGAAAAACTATTTTGATTTTTTTTTTGTTTACTGACAATTATCCATTACTTAGGATGAGCGTAACTGGCACAGTTTTTTGCTAAAATAATATAGCGATGAAATAAAACTAATATTTACGGATTTTATCGCGGATTTGGTTTAATTTTTACATTTTTAACTACGCGCCCCGTGACCACGAAAGCTGTAAATCAATCGAAACGTCGGGAAAATTTAAAGAATACATAAATAATAGTTTTATTTCAATTTGTAACAATCGCGTAAATGTAAGAAACCATAATGTAGGGGCATTTATATTTAGACCAAAATTTTTTAAAAGTATTGAAAAAATCGGTTTCCTTTTTCTCCCGACCATACTTACTTTGAATATGGGCGACATGACTTTATCCACGTACAAAAGTTATTTGGCTAAAATAAAATGACGATCTTTCTTCATCATTGTGGAAATAGACCTTTTAGTGGATCGCACAGTCCAACTAGCTTAATATAATATCATAAATTCCGGAGATTTTTTAAATAGGAATCACCTAAACTCTATTGGCGTCTAGCGAAATATGGACCATAAAAAATATCAATAAGAATATTTACTGCGCTCTCTTCTTATCTGTTTCTTATATCCATCCAAAGGTTGTCTGTAAAAAATCACCAAGGGCGATAAGACCGCCAACTGTAATCTCTTTAATTTCATTTCAACTCTTTAATTCCATTTGTCAAAAATTTGTATGCTTAAAGAAAAGAAAATCTTTTTAACATTCTTAATAATCTCCAGAATATATGACTTTTTAAGCAATTTGGGCTTAAAACTTTGTTTAAAATTTTATGTTTTCGTAAAAAACAAACAACAAGCATTTATACACGTAATCTAATGGTTTTAAAATGTCTTATATAATACAATGTGAAGAGAGAAAAACTATTCATATTTTTATTTATTTTGACAAGAGCGCTTTCGGCCATAGATCGTAGACTAACTATATGAAGATTTCCTTTATAGCAAGCGTGAACGCAAGATAACGATGTGTAGCTTTGAAAAGTCAGTTATCTGCTTGGCCTCGAAGTATTGACCTTTGTCGTTTCAGTATGGCTAACTTTCGACTAGTATGTCGCTAAATTTTATTACATTTAAATGAAACACTTCGGGATTTCTGCTATACTATAACTGTACTGTACTGTATCAGCCCATATACGTCCCACTGCAGGCCACAGACCTCTACCGCGATTGCGAGTACGATTGAGATTTGTTAGTCCACCACGCTGGCCTAGTTCGGGTTGGTAGATTTTACATTCAATTTACAAAATTTGCTGTAGTAAACAGGTTTCATCAAGATGTTCTAAGTGTAAAAAGTAGCCTATGTGTTAATCCAGAGTAACAGCTAGTTCCATGCTAAATTTCATTAAAATTGGTCAATAGAAATGGGAATGGGAACGGGAACGGGAACGGGAACGGGAACGGGAACGGGAACGGGAACGGGAACGGGAACGGGAACGGGAACGGGAACGGGAACGGGAACGGGAACGGGAACGGGAACGGGAACGGGAACGGGAACGGGAACGGGAACGGGAACGGGAACGGGAACGGGAACGGGAACGGGAACGGGAACGGGAACGGGAACGGGAACGGGAACGGGAACGGGAACGGGAACGGGAACGGGAACGGGAACGGGAACGGGAACGGGAACGGGAACGGGAACGGGAACGGGAACGGGAACGGGAACGGGAACGGGAACGGGAACGGGAACGGGAACGGGAACGGGAACGGGAACGGGAACGGGAACGGGCATGGGAATGGGAATGGGAATGGGAATGGGAATGGGAATGGGAATGGGAATGAACAAGAGGCCGTGGGTTCGATCCCCGCAGCGAGAGAAATGTTTGTGTGGCCCACAAATATTTCTTTCTGGTCTAGGTGTTCGCGAGACCAATAAATCTCTCGTAGTTCCTGATACCCGCGACATAAGACCTGATCTTAGTGTGGGGTCAGGACGATGTATTTGAATGTTGGGTTATATTTATTTATTATTTTAAAAAATCGCGATTTGGCTCACCTAAAGCTAAGCTGTAGTCAAAAGTATTCAACAGAGCAGTGATTACGCAATGTCAGTAATCCGATAGACACTGAAAGACTGAGACTGGGCAGTAGTTACGTGAAATTAATGAATGAGTGCTAACGAGTAGTCCTTGTTAGGAAGAGGATTAAATGATGAAAGCTCAACGTTACGTTCGATTACACCTTCAAACATTGAATAGTCTTGTAATGTATTTGTGTTTCATTGGTGTACGAATTCATTTCTTTATCTCTGAAAAGTTTGGCAGCGGTCATATTTTTGGCAACCAGCGCTTCTCGAATTCATTTTTTATAGGAGGCGATCTTATCAACATCCTTTTTTTTATTGCTATGAACAAAGAGACGAGCATGCCGTTCGCCTGATGGTAAGTGATACGACCGCTCATTAATAGTAACAAAGGCAAACAACGCCTTGAATGCTTTGTAAGCAACGCTTGGGATTCCACTGCGCTAGCCATCCTAAGACATAAGATGTAAAGTCTCAATGTGTTCAGTAGTTACTCTGGCTACTGTGTCCTTCAATCCGAAACACAACAGCGTATTTAAATAGCTGTTTGAAGGGAGAAATAGACATTGCGGTGGTACCCACCCAGGCGGCCTCTCGCATATGGGCGACCAGTAAATCTGTCTGCGGTGTATACTCCGGTCGGGTAACTCATTATGTTTTTCTTTTCATGTATTGTATGAATGTCACTGGCCCCTCTAATTGGAAGGAGAGTGGAAAAGAAAAAGGATAGGAATAGAAAAGGGGTATTGGATATCTGGCTTACTATCGCTTCACGTTGATCTTCTGTGAGACAGTGGTACTGCCCCAAGAGCCTGTCCATTCATACTTAATCACTATTAAACTACGAGAACTAAAATTTAAAAAAATTGAGAACTCAACAGTAACGACTAAAAAAAATTTTAATTAGATCTAATCTGCGATAAAATCCCAAAATAATATTATTGTTTCAAGATAAGATTAAGTGCGTGGTGGCCTGTTGGTAAACGGACCGGATGCAGCTGCCACTATTCACGGTGGTCGCGGGTTCAAATCCCAGGGCATACCTCTGACTTTTCGGAGTCATGTGTGTATTGATAGTCAATCACCATGCACTAAAACGGTGAAGGAAAACATCGTGAGGAAACCTGCATACCATAGCGATTCATAAGAATTTCTACGGTATGTAAGTCCGCCAACCCGCACTAGGCCAGCGTGGTGGACTATATGGCCTAACCACTCTCAATCGTACTCTCGATTGTAGAGTAGGCCCGTGCCCTGCAGTGGGACGCGTATATGGGCTGATACAGATACAGATAAGATTAAGTCGCCGCATCTCTCGGTAAACTCGAAGCAACTCATCGGATATCGTTAACTGGAAAATTAAGCATAAATAATGCATACCGTGACAACTTTCAAAAAATAAAATAATGTAAAACTTCTACCGTACGAGTCCGTCGGGAACAACTTTAGACTGCTTTGTTGCAAACGGTGGTGTACTGACACGTTAGAAAACCATTTGGTCAAAATAAATAGGCAAAGGAGGGAAAATAATACACTCTCTATCTCTCTCTCTCAACAGCCACTGGAAGTTCACTCTTGAACATAGGCTGACCCCAAAAAAATAATATAGGTACTGAGAATTAAATTTAAAATGTCAGTTGTTGAACTCTGAATCATTTTTATGCAAATTTTTTATAGTGCTCTTTTAGACGAAATTAAATAGACTCTAATAAATCCATCATTCAACTATCAATATGGTGATTTTAGTATTTTGAGTGATTGTTACGTCGTGGGTACAAGAGTAAACTACGAGAAACTTTTCATATATTTTCATGTTTGTTCATATTCTTCTATCTAGAAAACTATTTTTATATAACGCTAATAGCCTGGCTTAACTTTCCTGGACTGGAATGAATTCCCAATGCTCCAATCGATATGATTCGTGAGTCTTAAAGATTTGAATAATTTGTTTAAATTGCACTTCATTTAACGTCAAATTCACTATATTCAGTATGTCGTACAAGTCTAATTGCTTTTCTTACCATAATTATAAAAAGTATCCAAGTCGATGGTATAATAGTCAAAGAAGACGCTCCAATGTTTTTTTTTTACGATCACGAACCAAATAAGAACTTGTTGGAAATTCAATGCCATCATACATTAATATCCACTTAGAGATTGGTTACCGATATTAGATGACGTGCGGAAGATATGTGAACCTGATGGCATTCGGTATTCCAGCAACATCATTTAATATACAAATATTGTCAACATAAAATATCAGTCCACTGCAGACGACAGAACCTTGAGAGTTCTGTTATGTAGGCTTAAGCCGTAACCCACCATACAAGGACGAGACTATCTATTACGGGTTGACCTACTTCACATACCATAAAAATTCTTGTGAAGATTTAACAGTTTTCTTAAGCATATTTTCCTCCATATATAAATTGCCTGATAACATCAGTAAAATATGACTCCAAAAAGTCCAAAGTATGCTGTATGAATTACCTGAAAATGCCCATTCCAAATAATAGTGTGTATTTTGAATTGCATATTACAACTGCAACTAGTGTTTCGCAATTTCGCCACAATACTCCCGCAATTTTCAGCGCAAGCCAAACATTATGTTAATTAGCCAAGTTGATGACACAGGATGGTATGAACTAAGCTACAAGGCTCTTACGTAAACTAAATATCATAGCAAGGTAATTGGAACAACAATAATAATGCATAGCAAATTAATCTCTGCAACAGTGTAAACAAAATTCTATCTAGATATTACATAATATGTACTCGTATTTGTGTGCGCCCATATGTGTTCCAACCACCCGTACTATAAAAAGTGGATTACATCTTAGTCCAACAGGTCAAATATGGATTAGCAAATTCTAGTTTCATGTTATTTCTCTGAAAGTTTTGGGTACGCAAAATTTCTTGTAATAATTTTAAATTAAATTGCCTCTTTTTACATTTTGTAACTTGTTTATTACATTACTGTGTATTGTATTAATACGAAAAAGAATATAAAAGGTTCCTTATTCAATAAAATTATATTCAAAACTTTAATTATTTTTTTGATTTGTATTCTTATCTTAATCCGATTTAATGTATTTTTAATTTATAAATTTTTATTTGTATTCTTTTTTTAATCCTATTTAACGTATTTTTTAATTTATGTTATTGTTTTAATTGTAGAGGTACTTAAAAGTGTTGTACTTACCTGTAAGTTAAAAGCATACATAAAAAATGTGAACTGAATTTTGCAATTTTGAATATTTGTATGTATTTTAGTTGGTAAGGCTAATAATAAATAAATAAAAATATTAAATATCAAATCAGAAAAATGTAAATATTTTTTTTCCGAAACAAACATTCGCCCAATGAGAAACAGACTAATTTTTACGCTTAGGTAAACAAAACTTGCCGAGAATAAAAACACTTTGTCGTGGACGTCTTGAATTAAATGCTTCCATAAATTACTATTTTAAACGATGTGCCACTCTTGCTACTTCTCCACTGTTCTTCTTTAACGTTATTTTTATTTATTAGCTTCTGCCAGCAAGTCGGCTTGACTGTGTAGTTTTAGATTTCTTTTATCCCGCATTCGGACTAATAATGGATTTAAAACAAAGGATATGCTTTTCGGTACATCGGAAGTATCAATAGTATAGGCGTCAAAATCGCGCCACCTGTTAAATTTTTTCGTTACTAGGTGGAAATGGAAATGCTGAAATAAATACATATAATATTGGCTTATTCAAATAGAGTTTTTCTTAGCAGTGATGAGAACTGTTATCATTTTGTTCATATTACGAGCAGTAATTTTTAAAATCATTGTGAGTGATGAATAATTTGGTAAAGCTCCACGGGAGAGGCTCTGGAGCGCCGCACCACTTACATCATACTCATAACACTTTAAGCGCGGTGCACCATGTCCATATTTTTATTTATTATTTAATTATTTCGATGTATCTATCATGTACCTGCTTGTAAGTGGAGGAGGGGCAAGGGTATTGTATTCTATGATCCGAAAAGAACATTCGGCATCCGAAATAAATAAGTGTTTCACTTCGAAAAATCAATACTTTTCTTTAAAACTGAATCTTACGATTATTTTTTCATTCTTTTTACTTTTAAAGTCCGTGTTGCCATAACAGACGACTCTAAGTAAGTGTAAGTTACGTCGGAAGATTCCGCTGGTTGATTTTTTAGGGTATAGGCTAATTTATTATGAACCATGCAAAAGAAATGGACAAAATTATTTAAAGTATCAAAGCATGTATATTGTGTGTAGAAAGTGGTTAGCAGAACCCTTATCTTGTAAGATGTTTGCACTAACACTGTCGTAGATGTATTCCCAAGAGAGACACCGAAGTTTCTGGTCTTCGGGTAGACGCATGGGATTTGTAATAACTTTGTAGACAAATACACGAAATTTTGTATACGGTAATGTTAGACAAAGAAATTAATAATATATTCTAAGTATAAAAACTTAGGCGAAATCTACAAACACAGTTTGTATCTCATAAATTGTAACTAGGCTGTTTTATATTCTGTAATATGGAAAGTGTTGTGTGAAAGAACTGGAGAATTAAATTACTAAAGAGTGAAAAGCAAGAAACGCAAAGGCGGAGTAACGGAGAACTGAATGGAAGACGGAAGACTACGATGATGTAAAGATGTTTTAAAGAATAAAATATATGTCGGAGGAAGTGAACGGATACATAGATAGAGATATTGCTGATTGAACTATGCGAGATCATTTAATTATTTTGATAATGATTTAGTTCATTTTTAAATTATATTATTTAACGTCCAATCAGAGCAGAGGATAGCCTCGAGTGGGGTCGAGGCGCTATCTTATTTTTCACCACGTTTTATCGAAGTAGAAGTTGTTGTGCATGGAGTATAGAGTCGTAGTGTAAAGGAGGATCGATCGAGGTGGATCATTCAGAGCTAGGCTTCTGGTGAAGTAAGACTGGTCACAAGAACCCGCTGCTCTTGTAGTTGTCATTACTGACATAACCTATTTTATTTAATTGTTATAAAATTGACTTAGAGTTTTATATATAGAGGGAGCGCTGTCATACATTTGCAACTTCAAAAACGTAGATATTTTCTTGTTCGTAATGTTGGTAGCACTGCTATATTAATGTTACCGATAAATGACTTTTCCACGAAAAATATATAGATAAATAAATAAACGGAAATTAACATATTCACGTTACATTCTTTTTAGCTATCATAATACAAAATATTAATAATAAATGAAAAATAAAACTCACCCTTGGCTTATTATAATTTATTTCGCTCCAAATTCAAATATTTTATAATTTTTACCTAAAAATTATTCCGGAACTTTTTCGGAATTTCAACAATTTAATTACTTGCAACATTGAATAAAAAGGCGTTCGAAAATTCAAAAATATCAATGTTTTTCTGTAAAATTATTTAAATTATTTCTTGTTAATTAATAAGAAATTGGATTTATTGTCGATGATAAATGAATACACAGTTAATAATTAACCCCTAAAGTAAATTTGGATGGTATTCGATAACGCTAAATCACATTTTTTGATTTTTCTTTTTCACGAAATCCATGCATATTCCACGCTGTCACAATTCATACTGGATGTAGGGAAGAAAAAGGTGGCCCCGGCACCACCATTTTTATCTACGTTTTTGAGGTACCAGCGCTCCCTCTATATATATATATATACTCTAAGAAAATTGATTATATTTGTAACATTAAAACATGTAAACCAGTGAATACTTTGTTTTGTGCTCGCATTTAACCCACATGGCGCCCACTAGACCCGTGACCACTAATGATGATGTCGAGAAGAATGATGTTTCTCTGACATATATATCAAATATGAAGAAGACGGAAGTATTTGCACATGTATTTTAAGAGGCAGAGCTTTAATCAGTTTCGACTCTGGAGGGGCTGGCTAAACAATGGAATGCCTTTCGAACTTTGTGTTTCCAGAACGCTGTTATCTGAGCCTCAATGTAGCTTGAATGAGTAGGATTCTCTTACACCTTCAATAGTACCCAAACGCATAATATGTACACTACAAATACAGTTTTAGATAAGTCCATCGTTTTGCGTATATTAACAAGAATCTATTAAATGTTTATTTATTTGAATCTTTATTATGTACAAAATTAAAAAAATACAATAAACAGAAAGAATAATAAAAAAAGTACAAATGGCGGTCTTATCGCTCAACAGCAATGTCTTACAGACAACTTTAGGGTAGATGTAAAAGGAGAGTGAAAGGTCAGTATAAAAAATCAAGTATAATATAATGTTACTAATTCTTTTGTTTGTTTCTGTATAGTACTTTAAGTTTGTGTGCAATAAATATTTAAATAATAAAGAATGAAAGCCAAATAATGTTAAATTTAAACATACAGGGCTTCATTTTCGGTAGTGGTCTTGATAAACCCTGTGTAAATACACGAACATAATACTCATATATAAAAAATAAACATTAATACACATAATACATCGCTGTTTAAAACCATTTTCAATAACTGAATATCCTAAGGAGATATCGTAGTATATATTTAAAATAAGAATCATTTTTTAAAAATATACTTATTCTTTTAATTAAATCATTTGGCTATTTGTAGTGTATCTAATATATTATATTAGATACACTACAAATAGCATATAATATATTGTTGTATCTAATATATTATATTAGATACAACAATATATTATATTAGATACACTACAAATAGCCAAATGATTTAATTAAAAGAATAAGTATATTACTTATACTTACTTATAGTATACGATATCTTCATGGGATGTAAAGTTATTGAAAATGGTTTTAAATAGCGATGTGGACTCATTCCTGAAACTAATGGTTAAAAAAGCCGTTGGATGCAGGACGCTTCCGACAGGTCACTATAGAAATTCTTGAAAGAGTTGCTACCTACTAAAACTCAAGATAATAATGAAAATAAGTTGCTATTTTTAACTTTTATAGTATAAGCAAAATAATTTTTCATTTCAAACTCCTCCTATTAATTACACTTTTTGATTAATTTCGTTGCGGGTTAAAGACAAGTTAGACATTTCCGCAGACTCGCCGAGCTTCAATGCTCGGTGTCATTACATTGCGTGCCACTGTTGATCCTGGCTTACAGGAGTTACAGTGGTGGGTGTGAGGGCGGGACAGTCTCCTATAAGCAAAATTCCTGTAAATTGCCAATAAAAGTAGTGGGCGTTAACTAATATAAAACAAATATAAACTAATTTACTTTACATCACAAACTATTTTTAACTTGAACACCCACGCATTAAAAGTTTTTTCTTTATTGCAATGAATGGTGTGACGAGCATGTTATTCGCCTATGGTAACCGAGGTCGTGGAGGGTAGCAAAACCAATTAATACCATAAATTACAAAGCAATGCTTGGCATTCCACTGCGCTCGCCATCCTGAGACATAAGTTAAGTCTCAATATATCCAGTAGTTACTCTGGCTTCAAGTTCCTTACAATCGGAACACAACAGTGCATTTACGCTGATGTGATTTAATGGTGGTATATCAGAGGCCGCCTGAGTAGGTACCACAGCAATGTCTATTTCTCCGGCCAAACAGCAGTGTAAATGCACTGTTGTGTTTCAGATTGAAGGAAATAGTAGCCAAAGTAACTACTGGATATATTGAGACTTAACATCTCACGTCTCATGATGGCGAGCGCAGTAAAATGTCAAGCATTGCTTTGTGATTCAAGGTATTATTTGGTCTTTCACTCTTCATGAGCGATCGTATCACTTACCATGAGGCGAATGGCATGGTTGTCTCGCTATTCATTGCAATAAAAAGAATGTTCGACGGGATATTAACAAAGAATTTCAACTGCTCAGTTATAACTAAAATTCCAGATGTTTAAAATAACGTTACTAGTCTTAAGGAAAATCTATCGCGCTCTTCCACTGAAACCTTCATAAGAATCCACGTTCCTCCACTAAGATTGTTTACATCAAGCTTTTCTACGGTATTAAATCTAGCTAGTGCCTCGCCTCGATAAAGCTGGGATTTATCTTTTAAAATAATCCGTGTTCGTATAAAAAAGGGATTTGAAAGGATATTTTAAAGATGAGTGCTGGTGTATGGGAATTTAATGTTCAGTGATTGTTACGCTTTTATGTGCTTTTCGGATTTTGTACACACGACGCTGTTAAATTTGGGTTTAAAATTGAAGCATTTTTTTTTTAAATATTTTTGTTACCTTCCTTTTTTATTATATCTATGGTTGCCTGTGATCGCCTTGAGCGATATGTGCGCCATTTGTACTTTTATTCTATATGTTATCCGCCATCGAAGACCAAATTTTTAATTGACAATAGGATTTAATTAATATAACTTTATTGGCTAATAATGACTTTTGTTTTGGCCTTTATTCACCTACCTAGATAAATAAAGAAAAATGATTTATTTTTTACAGGCGCAACATACACAAACATGGTTAATATATAAATAATAAGGAATTTTAAAAACATGGTTGGTTGCGGCTGAGATCGGTAGGTGTCTACTCAGTTCATGTTATGATGTGCTGTGAACCACGAAATAACACTGATTTTCAGAAGACACCTTAAGTGACTTCCGGGTATAATATAATATCATCATCTATCATAGTTCAAGACATAGTATACCAATTTAATAATCTATTTTATCACCAATTTATGAATATACCTAAGTATTTGATTGTGTTTTTTTTTTGAGGTGAATCACATTTTCCTATATTGTAAAAGAATAATCCATTCGTTTCTAGTTTAACGTACATTAATTAAATGGTGTAAGCGAACGATGTGGGAAAACCTGCGAGCCGTAAAGATCTTTAAAAGGATTTCTATATTTGCACACCGCCAACGCCAGCGTAGTATTTTTCAATTAATCTTTTGATAAAAGAAAAGTCCTACATTCAAGTGGGAGTATTATATTAACCTATTCACAAATTAGCGCCGCATACACACGTCGAAAATTATCCAACAACAAGCAAACTCCACGCAAATCTCTTAAGTCTACATATACCGTAAACTATCCCTTACAAATCAGATACAAGTACGAAACACAAGCAAATCTGAAAGGTGGAAATGAAACGCGTCTTGTTATATCAAAATCTGAATAATTAAGACCTTCGAAAGTTATCCAAACGGGTCTCGGTCGGTTGCGCGTGCCGGCAAATTAAATGTACGCACCAGGGGACCTATTTGTCACACTTTCCAAAATTCCCCGCAGTTTCTTCGATGTTTGGTGTTAACTTTGGTTGAAACTCCTGGTGGAATCTTAAACTTTACAAAATATGTAGACTCAAGGATTTGCGTAAGTATTTCGGCTAATTATTTTAAGTACCTTTATGCATAAAATCACGCCTATTTCCCAGAAAGGGTAGGCAGGGGTGTCAGGACAATCACAATTTGATTTGTATGTTCCGTTCCATGAAATATGAAGACTCAAGGATTTGCGTAAATATTTCGGCTAATTATTTTAAGTAACTTTATACATAAACTCACTCCTATTTCCCAGAAAGGGTAGGCAGAGGTATCAGGACACCCACAATTTGATTTGTATGTTCCGTTCCATGAAATATGAAGACTCAAGGATTTGCGTAAATATTTCGGCTAATTATTTTAAGTACCTTTATATATAAACTCACTGCTATTTCCCAGAAAGGGTAGGCAGGGGTGTCAGGACACACAATTTGACTTGTATGTCCCGTTTCACGATGTGATAGGGTGCGAGCTTACGGCCATTTCAGACAAATTTCTGACTCGGGGCTGATATTGAACAGAAAAATCCAATATTACGTTGTACGTACTGAACTCACCGAGATAGTTTTGAAGTTTTAATTAATTACATTAGATAAGATTAATAAACTAGGCTAATGTAGTAACCCTCACCGAACTCATTAATAACTTTAATCCTATGTCTTGAATAATCCTTTAGTTGAGTATTTAGACCGGCCTTCAGAACATCTTATCTTGTTCTTCCATTTGTCTATCAAATTTACATTTAGTTTTAAGTGTAGTTTACAATTTTTATGTAAAGCTAAATGAAAAATTATTATCTGATATTAATATCATAACTGTACTTTTCAATTTAATTATTTTAATTAAATCATCAGTTTTTTTGCTATATACTTTTAACTTTGTAATCTTGATGCAAAACAATTATAATTAAAATTTAACCCTATCTTACCAGCTAAAAATAATGTTTTTATATAAAATACAGAATTTCGGTGTCACAAGCTGATAGAACTAAAAGAATGTGGTTTACGAACGAACATGAACAACGAAACAAACGAAGTTTTGTCCCGTTGCAAGGATCGAACTTGTGACCTCCCATTTCACAGCTGCCAAACCTAAATGACTACAGGTAGTTATTATCTCGACTCTAGACATCAAAGTGTGAAAAGTGAACTTGTAGTCACACCGAATTTGTTTTTTTTTTTTTTTTTTTTATTGCTATGAATGGCGAGACGAGCATGCCGTTCGCCTGATGGTAAGCGATACGACCGCTCATGAACAGTAGCAAAACCAAACAACACCTTTAATTACAAAGCAATGCTTGGCATTCCACTGCGCTCGCCATCCTGAGACATAAGATGTTAAGTCTCAATATATCCAGTAGTTACTCTGGCTACAATGCCCTTCAACCCGAAACACAACAGTGCGTTTACACTGCTGTTTTACGGGAGAAATAGACACTGCGGTGGTACCCACCCAGATGGCCTTTCACATATGAGAGACCTACCACCAGTTGGTTTGAAAAATATACTAGTACTTAAACCCAAATCCTTTGCACAAAGCTGATCGTGAGCAGGAAAAACTTTTATGCACATAAATCAAAAAGTTCCATAATACTCAGTTTTCTACCGAGTACTGAGTGAAGTTGCAACAGAACCGATGAAGTTTTATGCGTGTTCACCAACTTGAAGGCTTACGTTACAGAGGTGATTTCAAAACTCGCTGATTGTGACTTGGTAACTATTGAGATGGAATGAAATATGAGGAATAACATGTCAATTTATTTAGATAAATATTTATGTGGAAATAGTTCACTAAAGTGTCAAATCAAACAATATTGTTGAAATCATCTTCAGTATAATAACTTCTTCAAAATACGTCTTCAAATCGTCTTCTATCGTGTACCATACTGTTCTCCACTATTCTGTCCTTCCGTATTTCCACATCTTTATAATTATGTCATTCTCCAACTCTTTCACTCTTTAGTATTTTCATTCGTCATCTCTTTCATACAGCACGTTCCATATCTACAGTGGCGTAACAATAGGGTGGCAAAGTGCGCAAAATGCCACGGGCCCCCGGCCTAAGGGGGCCCCCGGACCGGCAAGGCCCTGGTCTGACAGGGTCTCAGGCCCGACAGATCCCTGGCTTGATAGGGCCTCAAGGAAATTATTAATAATAAACAATTGATTACATTTTAAACATAACAAACATTTCTTCATCATGTATTTGATTTAAATGTTATATTTTTGTTTCATTATAGTCTAACAAATATGATGAAGTGAAACGATTTGTGATTGAGAAAGGTTCACTGTAAACCCAGAGACCATTGGGTTAACAAGAGACAGCGCCAATAATTAAAAAATAAATGAATAAAATAATAAACAATCGCCCCTACGTTTCGGTGACGATATAATCTTGATGGCGGAATCGCTGGAGGAGCTGCAAAAAATGTTGGAGGTCTGGATTCAGTCTCACAGCGAATAGGTTTAAAAATTTACTTCGACAAATCCAAAGTAATGATCCACCCTGACCTTGATCCAACCTTTCGCTTTATGTGGCCGCCACCTCGTTGTTGTTTCCAAATATACTTAACTGGGGCTTACCCTTTAACTAGGAAGAAAAAACTTTGAGAAAGAGGCTACGAGTCTTCTCGTCAGCTAACACTTTTTTCCCAAAAGCTTGAAAACGATAGTTTTCAACAAGTGCCTACCAGAGCCTACGGTACCTACGGTGCTGAGCTCTCACAGCACGGCTGGTCCAATGGCTTATGGTCGCTCAGCGAGCTATGGAGCGTGCTATGCGCGGTGTCTCTTTGGAAAATAAGATCCGTAATGAGCTGATCGGACAGACAACCAAAGTTATAAGACATAGCACACAGACTTAGCAATCTGAAGTGGCAGTGCGCTGGCCATATCTTGTCTTGTGTTCTTGAGTGGAAACCGCGTCTTGGCTAACATAGTGTAGGACGCCCGCCACTTAAGTGGAGTGACGATTTGCAAAAGGTCGCTACCACATTCTGGATGCGACAAGCTGATGACAGGGTGAAAAAAATTTGAAGAAGGCCTATGTCCAGCAGTGCACAGCAAAAGGCTGATGAGGAATGTTTGAGTTGAGGGTTATGACGACTAGAAATAAATTTTAAATGCGCTAAAGAGATACGAAACATCGAAAGTTCACTTAATTAAAACAAATACCTTTTCTTGGCCATAGAGAAAGCGCAGATAGCCGTAATAAATCAGTTACTAGCATAATGTGATACTAATTTAGATGAATGGTTAAATAAGTCCAAGGGCCAGATAAAATACTTAAGCCCGAAAATTCAAAAAAGAACTAATTGCTGTTTTGGGCCCAGAAATTCCATTATATTTGATACTCCAGAGTTTTCTAAAACAGACCAATTATGTGAAATTTATCGGTACTATGTGATAGAAAGAAATGAAAATGGAGTTACAAAAAGCAACATACAGTCGAATTGAGAACCTCCTCCTTTTTTTTGAAGTCGGTTAAAAACACTCTTTAATCATTATTAGAGAAACCTTTTTATATTTTATGCAGTGATATTAGATCATAATCCAATGACAAATATGAAGCCATGTCATTAAAAGATTCTGTGCTCTTCTGTATAATCCCATATAAGTGCCATTGCAGGGCCTCCCCTACGATCCAAAGTACTATTGAAATTGGCTAAACCATTAATTATAGTCCACCACGCTGGCCCAGTGCTTTTCATCGCCGTCATAGTGCATGGTGATTGACGATCCATACACACATAACTCCGAAAAGTCAAAGGTGTGCCCTGGGATTCAAACCCGCGACCACCGTGAACATGTTGGCGGCTGCGCCTGGTCCAACAGGCCACCACGCACTTTAAAATATAATCATAAAAACGAAACTACAATGTAATTTTTTTTTACATTTACAAAGGGCCCCATTTGATGAATTTTGCCACGGGCCCCCGATGAGGTAGTTACGCCACTGCATATCTACATATATGTACTACATATATGCAAGTTGTGACCGCCTTCAAAGGGTGTTACTCTTAATTATGTGTATTTTATTAGTCTAAGTTCTATAGTAACAACCACCATCTTCCTTCATAACATAACTGGTGGTAGGTCTCTCTGATATAAGAAACCATCTGGGTAGGTATCATCGCAATATCTATTTCTCTCGCCAAACAGGAGTGTAAAGGTACTATTGTGTTTCGGTTTAAAGGTTTATTATAGCCAGAGTAATTCCAGACATATTGAGACTTAACATCTTATTTCTCAGGAAGGCGAGCACAGTGGAATGCCAAGCTTTACTTTGTAATTCAAGGTGTTGTTTGGTTTTGCTTCTGTTTATAAGCAGTCGTAAAGCTTACCATCAGGCAAAGGAAATGCTCGTCTCACGGTAAATTGCAATAAAAAAAAATGTCTTCAGGAATGTCTACCTCGGTTTGAACCCGCAACGATATCAATCACAATATATTTAAAGCATAGCGAGAGCTTGTCGGTGCCATCTGTTCTCCAAGCTATATGTCAACTGCCTCCTTAATTTGCTAATCATTTATTGGACACCGCAGAAATATTTTTATCTTACTACTTAAATAGTACTGGTAAAAGAGTAAGCAGTTTGCTCCATATTAATATACTCAAAATATAACAAAAAATAGTATAGTGGTTTAGTGGTGGCGTAGTTGTACTAAGGTACGCTTGCAAAGCTGAGGTCTCGGGTTCGAATCCCGAGTCGGCCAAAGTTATATTGGATTTTTCTATTCATTATCAGCCCGGAGTCAGGAATTTGTGCCCGATATAGCGATAGGCTCGCCACCTATCACATTGTGGGACGGAACATACAAGGCGAAATGTGGGTGTCCTGGCACCTCTGCCCACCCCTTCTGGGACAAAAGCGTGAGTTTATGTATGTATGTATAACAAAAAATATATATTGCTTTTATTTTTATAATATAATATGTCAGTTATCAAAATTAAACTTCACATTTTATTTTTGTATTTCATTTTTACAATGGTGTAACAATCAACTGCTTTAAACTAAAATGTTTTGCGTTGAAAGATATTGTGCAAAAGGTATTGTGAATAATATTATGATGCCGGAATAATAAATAAACACTCGTATTCAAACCAAAACCAATTGAAACATTGTAAATACATTTTCAAAATATTTTGATCCATTATTTATTTTACTGTTGGTAGGTTTTTCAGTACCAATTATTTTGCTGATTGATGTTAATGTTGCGGTTGGACCATTCCTTAGAAAAGCATAGTGTTTATTGTAACAAATTATAAATTTCACTGGAAATCAGCTTTGGACGAGAAATATTCTGAATAATGAAGAACGCCTGTGCGTAACCCAGAAATTCAAAGAAAACATATTGCAGTGGTAAAGGCGTTACAGTGAGACAAATAAGAATGACGCATTTTTTTATTATTATGAATGGCAGACGAGCGTGCTGATCACCTGATGGTAAGCGATACGACCGGTCATGAACAGTAGCAAAACTAAAAAACACTTTGAGTTGCAAGGCAATGCTTGGCATTCCACTGCGCTTGCCATCCTGAGACATAAAATGTTAAGTCTAAATATGTCCTGTTACTTGGGCTACAATATCGTTCAAACCCAAAAACAACAGTGCATTTACACTGCTGTTTGGCAGGAGAGACAGACATTCGACAGACTCTTACATATGAGAGACCTACCTACCTACTTAGATATGGCTATAGGCTCGCCCTCTATCACATCGCGCGGCGGAACATAAAAGGCGAAAGGTGGGTGTCCTGGTAGCACCTGTGTGAACCCTTTCGAGAAAAAAGTGAAACGAGTATTTTTGTAAATTGAATTACACTATCGCATTGTAGTTACTCTGTCATGGCAGTATCCATACTAATATTATAAAGCTGCAGAGTTTGTTTGTTTGTTTGTTTGAACGCGCTATTCTCTGGAACTACTGGTTAGATTTGAATGATTCTTTCAGTGTTGGGTAGTCCATTTATCGAGGAAGGCTATAGGCTATATATCATCACGCTATGACTTATAGGACGAAAGCAGTAGTGATATTTCTAGCAAATACGAGGAAATTTTGTTCGTTTTTCGTGGTCCGATTGGTCGATATTCTAAACTGATAGTCAGAATTAAACATTTTGACCGCCATTTTAAAACCTGTATGCACCCGGGTGGAGCCGGGCCCGACCGCTAGTTAAAAATAAGCATAATATGTGGGCGGTTATTTTTGTTCCGACAGTGTAAAAGAAGTAAACTGATATAACATTTGATATATTCCTGTAGTCCTTTTGGGATATCCTATCGACGTTTCAAAAGCCTTCAAACAATTTCCATATTTCTTTCATATAAACTTTCACGCCCTATTTAATCTCCGAGGGAATAAAATATGCTAAAACTCTTTCTTGAGCTCATCTGTATAAGGAAGTCCTGTGCAAAAATTTAATACCTAGTGCTCCGGTGTCGAAAAATATTCACGTATAAAAGGTATGTGTTGTATGACGTCATTTGTTGAATACTTCGTGTATTTCGACAACCTCTGAGGTGAGGTTAGACATCGACTGTGAAACGAGAGGTCGTGGGTTCGTTTCACGCACCGACACAAATTTTTGTGTGGTCCATAAATATTTGTCAGTTTTATTTTTCACTTTGATTCATATATAAACTCACGCATTTTCCCCGAAGGGTAGGCAGAGGTGCAAGCAGGATACCCACATTTCATCTTGTATTTTCCGTAATATGTAATAGGGGGCGCGCCTACCGCCATAAATAAATATTATAACTTATATGCATCAATATTAAACATAAAATATCCAAAAATATTAACAAAAAAAAAAGAAAAGAATATACGGAAATATATATTACATGCAATGTCTCCAATTCATTTGTGAAAGATAATGTTTTTTACTAATCTTTAGAATATGGACAGGGACTCTGCCCGCCTCACTGCGAGAGGCAATGAATTCCACAGCCTCGCAGTTTGTACCGTAATAGATTTGTCATAAAATGTAGTGGAATGCACTGGGATTTTAAGTATTAAGTTTTCTGATTACCTCAGGGATCTTGAATGCGTATCATGAAGAAACTCAAATCATATTGTATTACTAGCTGTACCTGCGACTTCGTCCGCGTGGAATTTAACAAAAACTTTATTTTTCTAAAATAAAAGAAAATTTAACAAACACTTTATTTTTCTAAAATAAAAGAAAATTTAACAAAAACTTTATTTTTCTAAAATAACAGAAAATTTAACAAAAACTTTATTTTCTAAAATAAAAGAATTGTTCTAAAATAAATGTAGCCTAAGTTACTCCTTATTATATTAGCTACCTGACAATAAGACTCCCATCAAAATCGGTCCAGCCATTTCAGAGATTAGCCGGAACAAACAGACAGACAAAAAAATCTAAGGTCATTTTCGTTATAGGTCGAATCGTGCATTGGGCACCGTACAGAGTGGATGTGTCATACAATTGTTTTTAAAAAATACAGTATTAAATAAAATTGAAACGTATTTCAAGGTGAAAAAGTGCTAAAATCGTTTGTGTCAGTGCGCGTGATCAACTGCTACCTGAGCTACTCGAGTTCGCCCACAACGGTAAACAACACAGATATCAGCATGAGTGTACTACGCTCGCCTACTAGAAGTGACTTAAGAGACGCATTTAGTGATTCGCAACTAAATGAATCGCAAATGGTTACTTTTAGAAACAAACGAAAACATACAGAAGAAAGCGAAGATTCTACTGCAATTAAAAATGAAGTACGTGAGCTAGCAAATAAAATGACACAAGTAATGTCGATGCTTACTACAATCTGTAAAAATCAGAGTTCATGGAAAAAAATACTACAGATGTGGCAGATTTAAAAGAACAAATATATGACATTAAATCTACTGTGGATTTGATCAACCAGGAACATAAGAGTTTAAAGACAGATATCGCTAACTTATTAAATAGGAATCTCATCTATGAAGAAAGAATTACCAATCTGGAGTCAGAAATTACAAACCTAAAGAAAATATCAACTACCTCGTCCCTATCCAGTGGAAGTGAAAGTGTCATTGCCGAAATATATGACAGAAAACGCAGAAGTAAAAATCTGATAATAACAGGAATTCCCGAAAACTTAGCCACGAATAAAGAAGAAAGAATAAATACTGATAAAAAGGAAATAATGAAAATATTAACAACCATTGATGATATTTGTCCAGAACCTTTAAAAATAATGCGACTGGGAAAATTTATCTCTGGTAAAAATCGTCCGATGAAAATCTGTTTCAATTTGGAAGATGTGTCTAAAACCATATTAAAAAATAAAACTAAATTAAAAGACGATAATATAAAAATATACTCGGACCAAACACCACAACAAAGAAAATATTTACAGGAGGTGACTAAAGAATTTAATAACAGAATTGAACAGGGAGAAAAAAATATAACAATAAAATATATCAAAAATATACCAAAAATAGTTAACATTCCAAAAAACTTAAAACAATAGAAGAAATAAACATGGATATAGAAAACCAACATACAGACACCTTTCAAATAACTAATACCTTTGAAGAGATTGATTCACGTACCAAATCGCTAAAAATCTACTATACAAATATTCGCAGTATTGTGGCTCCAGGAAAATTCGATGAATTACGCTGCACACTCAAAGCGTTTAAAAATACTATTCATATTGTTATCTTAACGGAAACATGGATTAAGTCTGAAGCAGAAGCAAAACGATTCTCAATCCCTAACTTCCATCACTATTACAATTACAGAAGTACATCAAGAGGTGGCGGAGTATCTATTTACGTTATCAACAACCTAAACCACAACCATTCAGAGGACCTCTGCATGGATGGCCATCACTTTCTTTGGGTCAATATTGAGAAATATAACCTAGATATTGGCGCGGTATACAGGAAACCAGATACGAATATAAAAAACTTTTTGAATGAATACTCTAATCAAATAAATAAACGCAGAAGAGCAATAATAATTGGAGATTTTAATGTCAATTTGATGCTTACTGATAATGTAACTCTTATGTATAAAGAGGCCCTTTTAGAAAATGGGTATAGAATTATAAATAAAATTGAAGAAAAATTCTGTACTAGGGAAACGGACACAACAAAAACTATCATTGATCATCTATGTACAAACCTTAAAGAATACTATTATCATCTCGCTATTCTAAACACGCCTATCTCTGACCACAAGCAATTTTATATTGAAGTAAATAGATGTGATCCTCCACCACTCCGAAGAATTCAATATGAGGCTATAAACTACCAGAAGCTGTACCAGGTTATGAAAGATGACTACATCGCAAATATATGTAAAGAGTATAGGAATCTAGAAGAAAAAATCTTAAATAGCATCAGTAAAACTAAAATTACCAAAGAAAAAATTTTAAACCCTCCGAGGCAAGACTGGATAAATAAAGGAATAATTGACAGCATAAATAAAAGAAATGTGATATGGAAACAATATAGAAAAAATCCTCATTGCGATATTATAAAAGATACATACATAAAGGAAAGAAAACAAGTTTTAGACAAGATAAAGATCGAAAAAGGAATATATTATCACAAGGCTTTTAGAGACTGCAAAACTAAGCCTGCAAAAATGTGGTCTTTAATTAAAAATTTGTCCATGAACAAAGTAAAAGAAGCAACTGTACCCAGCAAACTAGTAGACAAGGACGGGTGTATACTAAACAATGTAGATAATATTTGCGAACGTTTCAATGAGTTTTTTGTTGGTGTTGGTCCTAATTTAGCTGACGCTATAATAACAAACCCTATGTACAACAAAATAGACGAAGGTATCAATAGATGTGGCTCAAGTCAATTACCATCTTTGGCTGCAGCAAGCGTAGAAGAAATATCAAAAATAATTGATACTTTAAATGTTAACTCAAGTGCAGGATTAGATGGCATCACTCCTAAAATTATAAAATGTGTCAAAACTATAATAATAGAAGAACTTACCGATTGCATAAATAAATGTCTAGATACAGGTATTTTCCCAGATAGTCTAAAGATTGCCAAGGTAACTCCAATTTACAAATCTGGTTCTCGAACGGACCCGGGGAATTATCGTCCTATATCGGTCCTTCCCACTTTATCCAAAGTTTTCGAAAGAATTTTATATAATCGGCTTGACACTTACATAAGATCTTTAAATTTACTTTATGATAAACAATACGGCTTTAGACCTAAATCAAACACCTTATCTGCTTCAATAGACCTAATAACAAAAATAAAGTTAAATATCGATGACAAAAAAATTGCTCTTGGCGTGTTTATAGACCTAAAAAAAGCTTTTGACACAGTCAGCCATAAATTAATGATACAAAAACTAGCTAACATCGGCCTAAAAAATGTTGCTCTGGAAATTTATAAATCATATTTAAGCAGTCGCCAACAAGTAGTGAAATTAGGTAAATCACAGAGTTCTCCGATGTTTATAACAACTGGTGTACCTCAGGGGTCCATTCTGGGGCCACTACTGTTCCTAATATACATAAATGATATTGGAAGGATAGGCTTGAAGGGCGATATTACCCTCTATGCCGATGACACCTGTCTCTTTTATTTTGGTCAAACCATAGATTCCATTATTGATGAAGCCCAAAAGGACCTAGATCTATTAAATGCTTGGTTTCTTAGCAACCTCTTAACTATTAATATATCGAAAACTAACTTTATGATATTTGCAGCGAATAATAAAAAAGTGGGTGATTACTGCCCCTTAAAAATAAACGGCATAAATATCAATAAGGTAGATGAGGCAAAATATTTAGGACTTATCTTAGACAGTAAACTCACTTGGGTCCCTCATATTCATAAAGTGAAATCTAAATTGACGTCGCTTAGGGGCATGGTTAAAGGTCTAGTCCGCTGCCTTCCACGTCCAGTACGATATGTAATTTATAATTCCCTTGTAAAACCTCACATTGAATACTTAATTGAAATATGGGGAACTTCAGCTAAAACAAACATGATGTCCCTTCAAGTAGCTCAAAATAAATTATTGAAAACCTTGTTTCATTTTGATTACTTTACGCCAACGGATAAACTATACAAACAAATAAAGGTCATGAATATCTCACAAACATATATGTATCAGAGTTGTATTTTAGTACGAAAAATATTAAACAAAGACATACACACAAAAATAACATTTTCTAAGAAAAAAATACAACATAAAATGAAACTCAGAAGAAGCAACGATATATTATTAATAACACCACGGACAAATTATGGGAAAAAATGTGTAATGTATGAAGGTGCTCAACTTTACAATAAACTGCCGAAAGATATAAGGGAGTCAAAATCAATTACTATGTTTAAAAAACTTCTGAGGGATCACATAATAAAAACTATTAAAATCAACCGTAATATAGAATAAAAAAATAAATAAATAAATAAATAAATAAATAAATAAATAAAAATTAAGGAATTTCACGAACAAAAATGTATTAAAATAATAGTAATAGTAAAAAAAAAAAAAAAAATAAAATAGTATTTAAGAAATCCATTAATTACAAAAGCACAAACTTTTTAAGTTAACTAACACCAATTATATCTACTTATCATTTATGTTTATATATTTTTATAAGTAATTTTCTATGAGCCACATCTAGAAATGCTTTATCTATAAAAAACTACTTTAGCTGTCGAGTATGATCACTGGCCGATGAATCAACACCAACTACCTACATTTAAAATAAAAAAATAATTGAAAAAAAAAAACATCAAAGTACCTACCTCTACATAGTATGCACGAATAAGCCCAATCAAATATAATAGTAATGTACAATAACTTAATATAATTTTCTCATGTAAGTGAATGTAAATTCTTATGAGAAATAAAGTTCTTAAACCACCACATAGGTATCATATATATAACGATATGTAGTTGGACATTTTTTAAATTTTCACTAAACAAACAGACACTTCAATTTTATTAATATAATATATAGGTAAACCTATATGACGGATAGCATACATCACAAGCGTACGTAGAAGTAGACAATGCAGGAGACAAAATACAAAAATCCATGCTTAGCAAATAATTTACATTCCAAACAATAACCAGAAAATTACCTCGCCCAGTACCCCATTTGACAAAAAAACGCGGTCTTACAAAACTAAGCCGGTGAATAAAATAAAAGATCTTTATCATTCCTTCCACAGCCAAAATACTTGTGTCCCAAGACGCTGCTCCCTTAAAGCGTCCATTATGGACGGTGTGGCAAAATTATGCCTAGTCTTTACATAAAAGTGGCACTTTACAGGCACGCTTTGAGCTAAGTGTCACTTTTGCAATTCAATAAAATGTTATTCTACTATTGACTACACTAGGGACGCGTCATAGGAACTTTAGCATAATAAATATGGTTTCGGGGTTTATAGTTGCTGACCCAAAGAAAGACTGATTTAATAAGTTATTTAAAAAGGTAAAAATTTAATTTAACCAGAAATCACTTTTATTTTTTTTCGAATCAAATTTAAAAATAGATGAAACTTCATTCCCATCAAATAATTTCTTTTCTTAGAAAATCAGGATTTTTTAAAAGCAAAGTAAAAATCCTATCCTCCATTACCTTAAGCAATTAACAAAAATCCCAGAGCTATTAAAATTAATTCCAACAAAGAACCTGTTGATAACGAACTACTTAATATTCCGGCGCCATCCATACCGAAAATCAATTGAAATTAAAAAACTCCCAAAGAAAACAATCGGGAATTGAAATATATTCAAACTTGAAATGGCGACGAGACACCGCAATTCAACAATTTACTGGTGGTAGGTCTCTCATATTTGAGAGGCCATCTGGGTGGGTACCACCGCAGTGTCTTTTTCTCCCGTCAAACCGCAGTGTAAACGCACTGTTGTGTTTCGGGTTGAAGGGCATTGTAGCCAGAGGAACTACTGGACATAATGAGACTTAACATCTTATGTCTCAGGATGGCGAGCGCAGTGGAATGCCAAGCATTGCTTTGTAATTCAAGGTGTTGTTTGGTTTTGCTACTGTTCATGAGCGGTCGTATCGCTTACCATCAGGCGAACGGCATGCTCGTTTCGCCATTCATAGCAATAAAAAAAGAAAAAATCATAAAGTCGTGTAAATGGGATCGCCAATCGGTCTTCGTTTTTAATTAACATTGTGTTTTAAAACTGCCAAGGATCTTTCCAGGCACGACCTTTGCCGTAAGGTCGGAAAAATATTAAGCCTCGGGACGCCGAGCGTTAGATGGGATTGGGTTCTGTATGTCGTATTTTTGTATAATTTTTTAATTCAATGAATGGCGAGACGAGCATATCGTTCGCCTGATGGTAAGTGATACGACCGCTCATGAACAGTGAGAAAACCAATCAATACCATAAATTATAATACAAAGCAATGTTTGGTACTGCATTCGCCATCCTGAGACATAAGATGTTAAGTATCAATATGTAGCTACTCTGACTACAATCTGCTTAAACCTGAACCTGAGACCTAAATAGAACATTTTATTTGCAATGTTGTTTGGCGGAAGAATAGATGTTGCGGTAGTACCTACCCAGGATTCTCATGTACCAGTAATAAATTCAGGATCCTTTAGTATTTATAGAAACAACTTACTATTAGCTGTTTGTTCGCCAGATTCACGAGTATACCAAGAAATGAACAAGTACTTCTTTTTCAGGCAATATGGCAAAAACAATCATAACGTCTAATCAGATTCTCAAAGAACCCTGAATATAATAAGAACGCGACCCGGTTACACAGATCGATCAGTTTGTCCAACATTATACGTTCCATCGGTGCGAATAAGCGGGTAATTTCTACTACGTCGAGGATTGTGTACTTAATGCGGTGAAATTTCTTCTATTATATGCTTTATATAGTTGTGTTTTAGTAGTCTATCTGAAATCCCTAAAATAAATAATCTTGTAAGGATCTTGTTCAGTGGTGAACTTTTTAGAGCTGACAACAAGAATAGTCTATTTGAGTCTTCGAGTAATATATAGATGCTTCTAGGCTACTAGATACCTCTACAAGAATTATCTATCTTAGTCTTCGGGTAAGAATATATAGATACTTCTAGGCCACTAGATACCTCTAGTAGATAGAACTATTTGCCTGTCGTCGGAAATACAGACTATGTTTATTTATAAATGCATTCTTGTTTATAGTACTCGTAGCTTGTATTATATTTTGTTTGATTTTTTTTCTATGATAAAATATGTGAGTACAAATATCTACCAATCAAGTATTCTAAAGACTCAGAATTAGCCATGATTGAGAAGGAAAATACAAATCAACATCTACCGAGATAAAGCCAGTTAGAAAAAAAAAACCTATTGTGTTCTTTTTTTAAATCGTGACGTCACAGCTCACCACTCTACTCAACCTTGTGTATCACGTAAACAATTCAACGGCAAAAAAAATTTATTCCGTCACAAACACTCGAAGCTGTGACACTGCGAATCCCTGTTAACTGAACTTAACGGCTGGCCATTCAACTCATTAATTTAACTGTCCCTTACTGCCTTTTTGTAGGACATTCATTACTTGTCCCTCTGAGGTGTTCTTTCCAAAAATAATTCTTTCAAGCGGTTGATGATATATTGCTCTTGGTTTTCGAATGTATTTTTGTTTGTTAAAGGGATTTGTTTTGCGTATGAGTAATTGATTTTCTTGTAATATTTTACTGAAGAATATTTAATAGGTCTGAGTTAAGGAATATTTATATTTATTTCAAAACAAATTTTACATTTAAAATATAATTTGAAACAATACTAGAAAGTAATATATATTACAACCAAATACAGAGTACACATCCCAAGGGTATTTAATATCTCAATACAATATTCAGGGCTTTTTGCATTATTATATTCTAATACGACAAAATAACTACAATACGAGTACTCCTGAAATTGCAGACCAAATAGAGTTATCAGTATTGATAATAATCTAAATCGGATGTGGACATTAAGGCGTTTTTTTATTGCAATGAATGGCAAGAGGAGCATGCCATTCGCATGATGGTAAGCGATACGACAGCTCATGGACAATAGCACAACAAAACAAGACCTTGAATTACAAAGCAATGCTTGGTACTCCACTGCGCTCGCCATCCTGAGACAAGATGTCAAGTCTCAATATGTCCAGTAGTTACTCTGGCTACAATGTCCTTCAAACCAAAACACAACAGTGCATTTATACTGCTGTTTGACGGGAGAAATAGACATTACGGTGGTACCTACCCAGATGGCCTCTCACATATGACAGACCTACCACCAGTGAAAATGTACACTACCATAGCCGATAGTTTGTATCCAGCAACAAAGGAATAAGTGCGTGGTGGCCTGTTGGTAAACGGACCAGACGCGGCTACCAACATGTTCACGGTGGTCGTGAGTTCAAATCCCAGGGCACATCTCTGACTTTTCGGAGTCATGTGTGTATTGATAGTTAATCACCACGCACTAAAACGGTGAAGGAAAACATCGTGAGGAAACCTTCATACCATAGCGGTTTATAAGAAATTCTATGGTATGTAAGTCCGCCAACCCGCACTAGGCCAGCGTGGTGGACTATATGGCCTAACCACTCTCAATCGTACTGTCGATTGTAGAGTAAGCCCGTGCCCTGCAGTGGGACGTATATGGGCTGATACAGATACAGAACAAAGGAATATCTTACCAAAATCAAGAATTAAACAATAAACCGTTTCACCTTGCTTCCACTTAATACAATTTACTAAGGATTTTACAAACAATTCCCCATTTTCTAAGAAACACTCTGTCACGTCAGTGAATGTATATTCAGTACATTTTAGTATTTTGTTGTGTACAAATGTACGTTTCGTAAAAGACATTTATCTTGTCTTATATTCATGCTCGGTTTTATTATACTTTATAGTGTAAAATTGCTTTATTTCTATGTAGTTTTGCATAAATATTACTGTGGAAGATTATTTTTAATTTTATGTTTTACGTTTTATTTTATTGCCGTTGTACTAATGGTTTAGTTGCAACGCCGAAGTCTCGGGTCCGAATCCCGGGTCGTGTAAAGTGATATTGGATTTTTTTATTCATTATCAGCAGTGTTAGAAATTTGTGCCCGATATAGTGATAGGCTCGCCCCCGTATCATGGGTCGGAACACACAAGCTGCAATTATGTGGGTGTCTAGCTACCCCTTCTGAAAAGAAGGCGTGAAGTTATAACATTTATTATGTCTATTTCTGTACATATTTTATTTTAGTATTTATTTTATAAGTCTTTTGCGTTGTTAATCTGGTTTAAGATTTTTTGTAACGAAGCAAACATTTAATGTTTTTACTGAACATAGAAAAAGTTTGTTGAATGTTTAAGTACTTGAATATGATTTAGGTATTATTTTTAAAGATTTATGTATTTCTGCTTTAGATGGTAAATGGCCACCATGAATCATCTACATTTGATATCGTAAGCACATTGCTCGCCTTTAAAAAAATATGGACAAAAATAAGTGATTTTTAATGTCTAAAATCTATGGTATATACAATCTAAGCCCAATGAAAATCTTTGTCAAATTTAATTCAGATACAGACAAACAGATCATAAATTATTTTATACCAAAATATCTGCTGCAAATAATAAGACCTCTTATACACTGAGACTCAAGGGCTCTCTCAAAATTAAGATTTAGTTGTTATTATTTGGATGATTTATGTGTCTGTGGCTTTGGTATTAAATAATAACTTGATTTTGCTTTTATCTGATACTTAACTGCATTTTTTATTTTATTTTTTTATTGCAATGCGTTCGCCTTGTGGTAAGCGATACGACCGCTCATGAATAATAGCAAAATAAAACAACACCTTAAATTATAAAGCAATGCTTGGCATTCTACTACGCTAGCCATCGTGAGACATAATATGATGTAAAGTCTCAATATATCCAGTACTTACTCTGGCTACAATATCCTTCATTCCGAACACAAAAGTGCATTTAAACTGCTTTTAGGCGGAATACATAGACATAACGGCAGTACCCACCCAGGCGGCCTCTCATATATGACAGACCACTAGTAAAACTTCATATTCAAGTTAATTTATACGACGGAAACTATCTAGTTATTGAAAATCCGGGTTTAGTGTGAGTTTACAGCCTATATTGGCGTTTATTACACATTTGCTTAAGGCTACGATTTCTGGGCTCAAATTCTAATCCGCAGGGATTTACAACTATATATAATGTTCATAACTTGGGTGGGTTTAGTTTGATAATTGACTAGTGTGTTTCACTTCTAGGATTAAGCGTGGGCTTGCGTCAGCTGGTGTTGAAGAGTTGGAGATATGGAGCGTAACATTACTAACTGTATTTCTCTTTGGCTTATTTAAGTAGTAAGTGTTATAAGTAAAATGTCGTGGTGGAATGTAGGTAAACGGACCAGACGCGGCTGCCAACATATTACGGTAATCGAATATTCAATTCCCAGGATACACCTCTGACTTTTCGGAGCTATTTGTGTGTTGATAGTTAATCACCATGCGATATAATGGTCTAGGAAAACATGGTGAGGAACCTAGCATACCATAGAGAATTTGTAGGAATTTATATGGTATGTAACTCCGCAAAGCCGCATTAGGCCAACGTGGCGGACTATATTTTATTTTATTTTCTTTGGAAAACAAACAGTATCTTATGCCTATATACAACACAATTTAATAATCTTCAAACCATTTATAAGTTTTCGCATTTATGATTCAAAAGAAAAAAAAAGCTTGTTATTTCAAAACTTAACTAATAAAACAAGACTAGAATATGTCCTAATTCCTCTCAATCCAGAGATAGTGTGATCGTTTGGAGTATTTATTTATTATTTTTCTGGGTACGTAAAAAGCAATAAAGCATATATAAACAAATAAAACTAAAAAGAATTTCACTCTTTTATCTGCCATATGAATATTAACGCTCTTTCTAAAATGTCTTTCAAAATAAATGATCGTAGTGCATTACCTAAACCCTCAGACCTAAACTTTTATGAAGACGTCTCAACGCCAAAGTGAATTGAAAGACACAACAAAGATAAGAGTATAACAACAAATGGTACTGAACAACTCTGTAATGGGTGTTTAGGCTAACGATTATTGTTAACCATTATTCTTAGTCGCGGTTTTGTTGAATTAAAGAAAACTGCCAGTAGAAGGAATTCAAGGTATAATATTGTCCTGACCAACCCGCACTGGACTAGCGTGGTTGACTATATGGCCTAACCACTCTCAATCGTACTGTCGATTGTAGAGTAGGCCCGTGCCCTGCAGTGGGACTATATGGGCTGATAAAAAAAATGTCCTGACAGAACAGTTATGCAACAGCTCAAAGACATCTCAGAATTATTGTAATTCGGCAAACCATAACTTGATTACTCAGCGGGTTTGATTGATTTAGTTGTTACATAATGTGTCTTAATTAATTTCGCGGAATAACTACAGTTCTATTAAATTCCTCGATAGATTATGCCCACTGGATGTTTCACATTTCAAATGCTATTATCCAGGGCTATTACAAGTAAAAGGCTATAAATAAAAAAATTGAAAAATTAAAATTAGTTTCTTAAAACACGCTCAGAAAAATCCCTTTTTATATTTAGACGGCATAGTAAGTGTACGACGTAAAACAGCATAACTGAAATAGGATTGGGCAAGTCATGTGGCTCGAATGCGACTGGATCAGGGGGCATCATATAGTGATCATATAGTGATTCCATAAGTCCCTACTGGCCGACGACGTCGGGCCAGGCCTGGATGCTTTTGAATCCATGTGGTCGGAAATAGCTTAGAACTGTGACTTATGGAAAAAACCGAGGGAGACCTTTGCCCAGCAGTGGGACGAAAGGTAAAAAAAAGTATAATTTACATTATTATTAATTATTTATCTTTTCATCTTACCACGTATTTAATAAGCACCTGCTTCCATCTCTCTGCACTACCCTAAGGTTGACTGGTAGAAAATGCCCTTAAGCATAAAGTCTACCTGTAATATTTAAAGGAGATGGTCCAGAAATGTATGGGCCTTGGGCTAGTTGCGCCAGTATGGTGTACAGAACATGAAATATAGTTCGTGAAATTGGCATTCGATTTCCGTATGAAATACTATTTTGCGTTGCTTATTAACTTGATACAAAAATAAATACTAAGCCGAGAACAGCAACACTACAAGTAATATGGCGACAATATGGCGGACCTACTGAAATGCGCATGTTTGACAACCGATGTCAAAACTTGACGCAATATGGTTATCATATAAAAAGTCGTAATTCGTTTTCCTTTAAATTAATAGACTCTTTATTAATCCCAAATGTTTTTACTGCAATGGAACTATTATCATACTTTATTGGTCATGTAATATAATATAACATATTGTTTATACAATGAATGGCAACAAGTCTGCAAGATTCTCGAACATCATTATATGCGAACTATTTGTAGGTATTTACGGGTTAGAAAGTACAATTATATCTATCTATAAGTGCGATTATGTTCAAATACCGGCTACGCAACTTATCTAAATAATCCAGAATAAAAATCTGATGGGATACAGCACGGCACAGACTTTAATCACTTGTTGCGACTGCTAGCATGTTAATAAACAATCATATTATTATGTACTTAATAATTTCTTAATTATGAATAAATGATATGAAATGAGTACACTAAAAAAATGGAATCGAATTTTATTGCAGCCAAGTATTTTCCTATAACTTAATATATCTAATATAAGAACTTACTAGCAAATATTTCTATTCAAGCTAACGTTGTAAACATTATATTCCATCTACCCACTCATCAATGAAGTGGATACCAAAGACTTCTGCATAGTTAAAAATTGAAAATAATATGCTAAGATATAAGAGATATTATTTTTCAAATAATGTACATGACATTTCTAACTGGCGATTATATTGAGCACATACAAGGAAAAGTATGAATACATTGATGAAAGAAAACTAAAACAATACTTGAGGAACACTAAAATAAGACCAGATCTTGCTTTATAATATTTTATTCATATTCTTCCAATAAATCATCTTCAATCAAAACAACATCCAGGAACAATGCATGGCTACCCACTGGCCGTTGTCCAGCTAAATTCCTTTCACCATTATGGTAACCAGGAACCAAACATGAAGCACTTGCGGTTATTGTTTGTCTAAAATTATTGAGACTGATACAAAATCTTCTTGCTGCGGAAATGGAATAAAATCTTGCTCATTGTCTACAGCTTGATTTATTTAGTAGTTTATACAGATACTTGCTTGTTATGATAACTAAAACAAAATAAAAATGATTCAATATGAGTAGGAGAATTAAGATAAATATAATGTTAATTATGCCATATGAATCATCATTATATTATTTAGAAGAATGGCAAGTATGGTAGCAAAGACGACACAAAAAATTACGATAAATCCATTCTGCGTCTTGCCTCACAGGGCCACTTCTAGGCAAACTACGTGTGGGCCTTTCATCAATAGTTGCGGTACATATTACACATACAGGGTGTTGAGACCGTTGCATGTCTGTGGCACACTGCATTTGTCTATGTGCAACCATCCAACAATCATACACATCCACCTTGTGATATCTGAATAAAAGTCACAATAAATAAATCACCACAGTTATGAATAGTATTAGTACATGCATAGATATTTATAGTATGTTTAAGCGGAATCATTACACAGTTGCATACAACTTAGTCACTTTATTATTTTGTTGCTTATGGATATTATTACCTCTCTTGAACTTATCCTATTTAAGATTTCATTTTGTTTAGATTTTTCAGATGTGGTATGTGACCGCCTTGGGCTAAGAGACCAATTGCAATGCACACATAGATGTATATCATTGTTAGAAGACAGTGAGATCCCTTGCTGTTGCAATCTCTTCCATGTATACATCCAATAAGCATGACATAACCAAGATTCTTCAGGTATCTAGAGTGAAATAGCAGAAAATATAATTCAATTAACAATTTAAACAACAATATAATAAACATCACTTCTTACATATTCATGTACTTGTATACTTGTCTTGTGGACACAATGCAATTTGGCTCTAACATGATTACTTCAATTATACTCCTTACTTTGAAATAACTGTAATTAATTAGCATAAGACATACATTTCCTTAGTTTATGAAGAAAAAAGAAAATAGAATATTTGCCACTTGTGTTGTTAATTAATTCAGCTATAAAACATCTTTCAACACTTAGTGTTCTTTGGCACTTAATGCAATTGAAAGTGTTGCAAAGGTTTGGGGGCTCACATTCTTCATGTACATGAGCTTCGCTGGTACCAATAACGGCTTGCATAGAAAATGCAAAATACAGTGTACATATAGCCCCATTTATATCTACCTGAAATAACAATATATTTTTTTTTAATTTATTTATTTAAAGTCGCTTTTTAACATCTAAGGTCATTAGCGACTACAACAATTTACACAATACACTTATTATATTAATTTATACAGATTAATCAATTTGAGATAACAAATAGTTTGCTTGTAACCTTTCTCACTTAAACATTCTTCCAAGGTACTTAGTAAATTACATTGTTTTTTCTCATTTAGATAAGCTGAACAATTAGTATCGAAAAGGTGAGCCACAGTTAAATCCAGTCCACATTTGCATTTATTTTTATTAGATTTAGTTATCAAATGAATATGTGTTAAGTTTGTATGTCCTATGCGTAATCTTGTAATAATAACTTGATCTTTCCTGCAGTTGAATGACATGTCGTTTTTATTAAATATAGAATTTCTAATACCAAAAAGTTTACTTCTGTTGTTTGTTTTCCATTGAATGTCCCAAAAAAGTTTGATAGCACGTTTGAAATGGTTTTTAATTTCATCTGAAGTTGATTTAATTGAGCTGTCGATCTCATTATCTTCTGTGGCCACTCTAGCTTCTTTATCTGCTTTATCATTGCCTAATATACCTTGGTGGCTTGGAATCCAAATTAATTCAAATTTATAATTACTTTGTAGTAAATCGATCATCTTTTGTTTAATTTCTATGATTAGTGGATGTATGTTATTAATATTTTGTAAAGCTGTTAAAACTGATTTGGAATCTGTATATATAACATATTTTTCTGAATTTGATTTATTATAAATTAATTCTAAACTCTTGAGTATAGCTATAGCTTCACAACTGAAAATAGAAAAGAAATCATAAAGTCTATATTTACAACATCTATCTTCAAATATGATTGCACATCCTGATTTTCCGTTCAAAACTGAGCCATCAGTGAAAATCGTTTTCCAGTTTTTAAATTTGTAATTGATTTCATTAAATAGTGCTTTATAAACACATCGTGGTGTATTATTTTTAGAGTATTCTGTAAGATCAAGATTAATAGGGAAATCATTTTTAACCCAAGGACCACAAGTGAGAAATTTATTGGTAATAACAGGGGGGGCGGTTAGTTTTAGTTCATTTAAATAATTAGCTACTCTGATTTTTAATGGTTTTGCCAAATTAGGACGAAATTGGAATTCAGTTTCTGTTGTTGATATATTTGTGTAGGATTTGTAAGTTGGATTATCAGGGTGAGATAGCAATTTTGTACCGTATGATATAGCTAACTCCTTTCTTCTTAAACTTAGTGGCATTTCTCCAGCTTCAGCCAAAATGCTGTCTACTGGACTGGTTTTAAAGGCACCAATACTAAGACGAAGAGCAGTGTTTTGTATACTTTCTAAGGCATTTAATGTGCGAATTTTAGCCGAGTCGTAGAGTATTGAGCCATAATCTATTTTTTGTCTTACGAGGGCACAGTATGTTTTGATTAGACATTTTTTGTCGGATCCCCAAGTTGTAGATGATAAAATTTTAACTACATTTAGTCTTTTGTAACATTCTGATTTTAATTGATTTATATGAGTAATCCAAGTCATTTTCCTATCAAATGTCATTCCCAGAATTTTTAAATTGTCTACCTGATTAATATATTGTTCATTTAGCAACAACTTTATGTTTCTCTCTTTCCTTTTTTTATTAGAAAAAATAATATATTGTGTTTTTGTTTGCGAGAATCGAAATCCAGTTTCTATTGACCATTTTTGCAGTTTATTAAGTGTATTTTGAATTAATTTTAACGTAGGTTTAAGTGTTCTACCACTACAAATAATTGTCAAATCATCAGCAAATAAGAATCCTTTTACTGGTTTGTCGATATATTTAAGAACATCATTAATAGCCAACAGAAACAGAATAACGCTAAGCACGGAGCCTTGAGGAAGACCATTTTCTATGGAGATTGAGTCCGACAAAACATCGTTTACTCTTACTTTTATAGTTCTTTGCGACAAAAAGTTTCTGACAAACGCGAGAGTGTTACCTTTGACATTAAGGTCTTGTAATATTGTAAGAACCCTGTGCTTCCAGACCATCTCATAAGCTTTTTCTATATCTAACGCCACGGCTACTACACAATGATCTATTGCAAAAGAGTTAAGTACTTCACTTTCTATGTTAATTAAGTAGTCAATTGTTGATCGAAATTGTCGAAAACCATACTGAAAAGGTGATATACATTTATTTGTTTCGATATACCATCTAATTCTTCTGCTTATAATTTTTTCAAGTATTTTACAGAGATTACATGTCAAGGATATGGGTCTGTAACTTGATTTGGAACTTGAAGTTTTTCCTGGTTTTAGTATCGGAATTACTAATGCTTCTTTCCAGCTATCTGGAAAAATCTGTTTTACCCATATATAATTATACAAATCAAGTACATATTTAATTCCGGCTAGAGGTAATTGTTTAATCATAATATTCGAGATATTATCTGGTCCAGGGCTAGTATTTCCTATTTGAGAGAATGTCAGTAACAATTCATGCATTTGTATTTTTTCATTGATCGGGTTAGAGTTGTTGCTTATATCAAAGGTAGATCTATCTTCAATGCTATTTTTATAAGTATTAAATTGTTCATTGTAATTTTGTGAATCTGAATTTGCTGCAAAAGTTTGAGCTAAAATAGAAGCTGTTTCACATGGTTTTGATGTCAGAGTTCCATCAGATTTTTCTAATATAATAGTGTTCCATTTTGTATTACGATTACTAACCTTTTGTATCTTTTGCCACATTTCTTTCACTGATGTTTGGCTACTTACAGATGTTACCCAGTTTTCCCAGTATCGTTTCTTACTCTCTTTAAGGATTCTTCTAGCGTAAGCTCTCTTCTTTTTATATTCAATTTTGTAAAATGTAGAATTTTGATCATTATTAGAATGTCTTTTATATAATCTGAAGGCTTTTTTTGATTTTTTTATAGCAATTTTACATTCATTGTTCCACCAAGGTAAGTTATTTTTTCTAATGATTCCAGACGTCTGTGGTATAGATTTTTCTGCTGCATCCAAGATGATTTTTGTAAAAGTTTGTACAATCTCGTTAATAGGAGAATCGAATAAAGGGTCTAGGTTTATTAAACTAGGTATATTTTTATCGATTTCATTACGAAATTTGAGCCAATTTGCATCTTCAATTTTCCACCTTTTAGGTAATTTCATATTATATTGTATTTCCCTGGAGACATTACATTTAATTGAGATCGGAAAATGGTCACTGTCATATAAATCTTCTAAAGCGTTCCATTCAAAATATGATGCTATATTTTGTGAAGCAAAAGTTAGATCTATGGCGCTAGTAAGACCGGTATTGCTATTAAAATGTGTAGGTTTGTCCATATTTAACAACAATATATTATCTTGACCGTCTAGCCACTGCGCTATTATTTTACCCCTATTGTCACATTTTACCGAACCCCAATAAAAATGATGGCTATTAAAATCCCCTAAGATGAGAAAAGGCGGCGGCAACTGCATAATCAAGTCATTAAAATCATTAATATTTAACAATTGACTATTTGGCAGGTAAATATTGCATATTGTAATTGGTATAGGGAATTTTGTTTTTATTGCTATTGCTTCTAAATGTGTATTCAATTTAATTTCTTCTGGTAATGTATAAGATTTTATATAAGTAGCAACTCCACCACTGGCCCTAGAACTTTGCGATCAGTTTTTGTAAAAATGTTCGTAACTTGTTAATGAGCCACAATGTTGATTACTAAAATTTGTTTCTTGTAAACAAATGCAAACTGGATTCAACTGGTATATTAACAATTTTATGTTTTCTAATCTCTTATAAAAACCATTTACATTCCATTGTAATAAATCCATAATACTTAATATTTTATAATGTATATAATTGATAATTTAATATGTGTATATAAACGTATAAAATAAATGCAGAAAAACGTATATACGATTTATAATATTTAGTGGAATTGACTTTTAAAACCTTTAGTTGAGGGATGTATCAGGATCTGTGTCTGAAGTCATGAAGGGGACAGGGTTCACTATTTCTTGTAGTTTTCTTGTCAAACGAGAGCATCTGTTTTTTAGACCTTTGTTCATTTTCCCATGTAAGTTATTACACATGTTAATTAGGCCATTTATATTGTCAGTATATGAATATACCAGTTCTTTAACATTTTGTTTTCCTCGGGCGTTATCTAATAAACTTACAAATTGATCTAAACTGACAGGGAATGGTGGGTTCAATTCTATCATGCTCCTCTCAATGTCTTTCCATACTTCTTCTTCTGTTCTTCGGTCATTTTTCTTTAATTTTTTCTTCGCATTAACTTTAATTAAATCTATGTCAGCCAGTGATAAATTACTGCTTGTTTCATCAGTTTCATTTTCTATAATATCAGATTCATTTTGTTTTGTAACCTGAGGTTTAGAGAGTTGCGTATTCGATGCTTCACTGATTGTAGGAGAACGAATACGTTTTTTACCTTTTTGATTTGGCTGGGTTAGTTTTGGGTATTCTTCTATTATAGGTGTAGGAAAAACAAAATCATTGGGTAAGTTGTCATTTCTCTCAAAAATTGTATTTATTTCTTCCACTGCTGTAGGGTCGTTAATTTCATTTGGCTGTGAGGTAGTTAATTTTTGCGGACAATTTTTTGCCAAATGGCCAGTTGTATTGCATGAGAAGCATTTGAGGGAATCAGTAGATACATAAATCCAATAATTTGTACCTTCATAATTAATTTGAAAAGATTCAGGTAGACGTTTCTCATCCTCGGGAGAAATGAACAATTGCCGTCTAAAACTTAATATATGCGAAAAACCTGGATCCGTCACACCAACTTTCATAAAGGTTATAGGAGACATAATTTTTATATTCAATTCCTGAAACTTTTGTTCGATGACAAGATGAGGTATAACGGGGCAGACGTTTGATAATACAATTCTTTTATTTCTAGTAATTAACGGTTTTATTTCGAGCACATTCTCTTTGATAGTAATTTGTTTTCTTTCTTCTGTAAGGCTATCAGCTGTCTTTTTGGAATCTAAATATACACATACTCGTGCGTTTGATATTCGTGATATAAATCTAATTGAGTTCGCTGGAATTATAGACGACAATGAGATAAGATATTCCCTCAGTGTTATTCCGTCAATTGAATCGAGTATGACAGCTTGATCTTTCTTTGGAAAACATGTTGTTGATGCTACATTTGCATAACTAGTAACTTCAGGTTGTGATTGAGACTTTGGGTGTTGTTGAGACGGTGGGGTGGAGTTCATTTCAGCACAAAGGGCCTCCTGTTACCAGGAGGTACCCTTATATTGGCACAGCTTTAAAATTATAGTTTTTAAACACTCAACGCGTATCTAATACAAAACAACACGATAACGAGCGGTGTGTAACACGTGCGACCGCAGTGATTACCCGCGCATTACTGAACAATATATTATTATTTATGAAGTTAAGATAAAAGGTGTATTAGAAATTGTCTAGTTGCCAATCATACCCAAGCCACAGCTAAATTCCAAGTGAACTCAATAAAACAGAGTAAAATAAGTTTCTACAGAATTATTACCAAGAACATATACTAATACTACTACTTAATAATATGATAAGAGAATTATAGAAATGTAACATTTCACCTGGTTACTAAGATTCTGTTCAATGATAGAAAACATTTCATTTCAACAATTGCAGAAGTGCAATTCAAGCAAAGCGTCATTTATGATGTACTGAAAAGCAGAATTGAACTTGAAATATGAACATTGAAAAAGCATAAAAATATTTATATATAGCATTTTAAATAATGTACATTGTACATGTTTACTTACCAAAATACGAACTAATAATTATTGTGTTTAAAGGTCAGGAAAAGGAAAATAAAATATTTAGACACGAAAAATCCATGCCATATTTTCCAAATCATGCTCTCAATTGTTCACTGCGAAAATACCGTAAAACTCAGTAAGTTAATCTTTGTTTCATTCAGTGACCTGTTAACTCAATCACTCAATACACCGAGTATTAAGAAGGCTTCAAAAATCCCGTGTTTTTGCCCTCTTTTCTCTTACACTTCGACACTTCAGTTCCGCTTCAATTTTCTTACTTTATTTGATTTACTAACTCTTTAACGTTCAATATCAGCCGATGTTTTGTCTCCGTCGCTCTTTTGTGAATTGATGTTGTGTAGAATGAGACAAAATATTTTGTGATGATAGTAGACATTGGTTTAGTGACGACGTAATTTACTTTTGTTTTATTGCATAGATCCGCAAACTAGCTAAACTAGTCACCTTTTTTTTTTACTCTGCCCCGGCATATGATATATACTCAGGATGGCGAGCGCAGTGGAGTGCCAAGCATTGCTTTGTAATTCAAGGTGTTGTTTGGTTTTGCTACTGTTCATGAGCGGTCGTATCGCTTACCATCAGGCGAACGGCATGCTCGTCTCGCCATACACGGCAATAAAAAAAAAAAAAATTACCTGATGGTAAGTAATCACTGCTGCCCATGAACATCAACAACGCTTGGATAATAGATGTGTTGCCAGCCTTTCAAATCGGGAGCGAAGCGGGAAGAAAAAATGTTGGAAGAAGAAAAGGAATATTGCAAATCCTGCGATCTCACTCTACAAAATACGAAACGCGACAATACTGCCGCTTCACGCTGACTTCCTGTGAGACAGTGGTACCGCCCCGGACGAGCCTGCCCATTCATGCTGAGTGATGACTGAGAACAGCGTGGCTCTACCACTTCCACTGTGTGTGTGTGTTTTAAGGTTTGATATGTCTTATCATTATGGACTGGAATGCGTTACACAATTTCAGACACACTTTCTATCATATATTTCTATCATTGACAGCCTCCGTGGCGCAGCTGGTTAGACGCCGCCTGTGAAACGAGAGGCCGCGGGTGCGATCCCCGCACCGAGAGAAATGTTTGTGCGGCCCACAAATATTTCTTCCGGGTCTGGGTGTTTGAGAGAACGAAAAGTCTCTCGTAGTTCGTGATACCCACGACACAAGACTCGATCTTAGTGTGGGGTCAGGACTATGTATGTGACTGTTGGGTTTTATTTATTTATTTATTATTTATCATCTCAAGAAATAAACTCGGCATAGATATAGATTACACTAGTGGCGCCTCTGCCTACCTCTCGGGATATAAAGGCGTGAAGTGTTATGTATAAATTAAATTAAATAGAGTATTTCACTAATAGAGTGAAATTATGTTCCCATTAACCTAATAGCTTATGCGGCCTGTAATCTACGTGTACTTAGATGAAATTCGTAGAATCAGTCTGATACTAGTTAGTCCAATAGCTTGATTATAATATATTAGCTATATATATCTTGATCTTCTGCGAACTATATTTGAGATGCAGCAAATATGATATTTTATTTCAAATTAGTTACTAAGTTTCGAAGTAGATTACCCTAACCCACAAAACTACAGGGAGATGCGGTGAAACGCCTAAATAGAGCACTTGTGTTCGCAGATTAAGGGGCCCAAGACGATAATTCCTAGCTGTTGCTACCTGTCAACTTTGACTCAACTAATTTGCTCATAGTCTGACGACTAATTGCAAAAAATAATAATAATGTCAAAAAGAAGTTCAGAAATACTACTTCAGTTATTTTTATGGCAATGAATGGCGAGAAGAGCTTGCCGTTCACCTAATGGAAGACGAACAGCTCAGTAGCAACATCAAACAATACCATGAACTACAAAGCAATGCTTGGTATTCCACTACGCTCTCCATCCTGAGACCTAATATGTTAAGTCTCAACATGTTAGTCACATTAATTAATCTGGCAAAAAAATACTTGATTCACTTTTATATTTGATACTCGTATAATATGAGTCTGTCTCTTTCTAGAATTCTTACGATTCACAATATTAAATCAAGCTAATATGAAGGATATTTCAGTAGTGGGTGAAAAACATTTATGAAGTTAAGGCAGTGTGTACCCCATTTTGCTTAATCCCGTATAATCTGGTCGACCCTTCAATCAAATATAATATAGTTACTAGATATAGGGACCGGAACAAAATCACACGCCAAAAGTGGCATCGGTTGTTAACACTTATACAACGATTCGAACTACGAGATGTAGCAAAAAGCCTTAAATTATAATTAACTTGAGATAACAATAAACTTTATTCCTTTCAATTAAGATTTATTATGTTTTTTTTTACCATACTAAAATCGACTAAGAGCACACCCTTATTTGTGCTCTTATTTCATGCCGTTTTTTAGGCCGTTACTTATAATCTAGTGTATATTTGATCGAAGGGTCGACCCAAACAAGATACCTATCTCTTGCCAGATGACAATCTATTTGTATTGCACTACACTTGCCATTAGACTCAATACAATAGTTACTACTCGTATGTAATGCCACTTCTATTGGTAACGGACCAAACGCAGCTGACATGTTTACGATGGTCACAGGTTCAGATCCCAGGGCACACTTCTGTCTTTTGGGAGTTATATGAGTTAATAGTCAATAATTATACAGTGAACTAGTGAAGAAAAGCATCGTAAGGAAACCTGCATACCGTAGCATTTGTAAGAATTTTATATTATGTAAAGTCCGCCAACGCGCACCAAACCAGATTGGTGGACTATAAAGCCTAACCCCTCCCAATCGTACTCTCTATTATAGAGCAGGATCATGTCTCGCAGTAAAACGTATAAAAGCTGACACAGATGTATTGCTACTAAAATACGACACAGTTCACATTAAGCAATTTATTCTCACGCCATTTTAAAATCGATTATTTAATAATTTATTTTAAGATTCGGTTCTTACTACACCTTGTTATCAAAATTGCAATAACTTTTCTTAACGATTGTTCGTGTATCTTAATCACCTATTTGTATTCAACCACAATGCTGTTTTGATCACAGAAACAAAGCAGAACAATGGTAGACAATATCTTCATTATAACAATTGCCTTGTAGATAATAATTTACAGGGCACAATGCTAGGAACTAATGTATTGAACGCATTTGTAATATTCCTGAATTCCATTTTGTGATCGAAAAATAGCATGAAATTCCGTTTGATATTTATTATATTGCCAATTTAGAAAACTTAATGGATAAAAATATAAAACTGTTAGAATATGAGCCTCAATCATAAAAACTATAGCAAACTTATTTCCGTCTCTGAAAGTATCGGAAGGAAAATTTAACAGATTTCCTCTATGAAGTACAGAATAAATGATTACGACATTAGGAAAAAAATTAAACCTGCTAGTGGAAATAATTATACAGTAACAAAAAAACTGTCGAATTGAGAACCTCCTCATTTTTTAAAGTCGGTAAAAATAAGGATGCACAACATGAATTGTGATGTCACTGCAATTAGGATACAATAGTGGGCATGAGATAGATGCTCTCATTTTTCTTTAAAATATTACCTGCCTTTGTACTCAATTGTAGGATGAAAATATATTTTTAATAGTATTTGTCCATTTATATAAAATAATACCTAACATTAAATATAAACATAACAACAGCATAATAGATAAAAGGTTTAGGTAAAAAGAAATCTATCAATATATTTGCATCGCGTTTGAACCTAATAATTTAATTTTGGACACTGAAAATAACGTCAACATAAAATTTAACCACGGCTCAATTTAATTCAAACTTTAAATTTGCTTATTTCAAAACATCCATTTTATTAGTTTAGTAAATTAAACTAGAAAATTCCACTACAATTATAGTACTCGTAAAATTTTGCGGGGAACATTTATTTTGTCGGTTTTACCTTTTGTTAGATGAAGTTTATTACTAGCACCGCACCGACAGTTCATAGCCTTACAAATAAAAACATGCCTCTAAATATAATAGTATTTTTGTCTAACACACGGGTATAATCTATACATGTATACATAAAAATATAAATTGAAATGTCTGTATGTAAAATGAAAATAAAAAAAATGTCCAATTACATACCTATAACGAAAATGACCTTAGAATTTTTTCGTCTGTCTGTCTGTCTGTCTGTTTGTTCCGGCTAATCTCTGAAATGGCTGGACCGATTTTGACGGGACTTCTATTGTCAGGTAGCTGATATAATAAGGAGTAACTTAGGCTACATTTATTTAAGAAAAAAATATTTTATTTTAGAAAAAAGTTTTTGTTAAATTCCACACGGAGGAAGTCGAGGGTACAGCTAGTAATAAATAAAAATAACTAACCTAACCCAACAGTCACATACATCAAGATGTGGTTAATTTTTTGTGGGTTTCGTGAGAATGTTTTTCTTCAAAGTGAAGTTTTATTTGCCTTGATTTTTGTATTTTTTATGGTTCTAAATAATTATTAACAGCAGTGTAAATGCACTTGTGTTCCGGTTTAAATGAAATTTTAAATACGCATTGTCAAAGGTCTGAGTAAGGACATAGAGTAATTTTTATATAAACACTAGCGGCCCGACCCAGCTTCGCCCGGGTGCATATAGATTTCTTTACAATAATATGTATGTATTATACTCTTGAATCACTCTATCTATTAAAAAACCGCATCAAAATCCGTTGGGTAGTTTTAAAGATTTAAGCATTCAAAGGGACATAGGGACAGAGAAAGCGACTTTGTTTTATACTATGTAGTGATAAACACTATTGCAATTTAATGCCGCAATTACAGAAATAGGACTTTGTGGTAACTACGACCCAAATCTGATGAACAAAAAACATTATTCTCGAATTATCAATATTATAAACCGTAAAGTAATATTTGCTTCATATTGGGCTATTTACTAAAAATATTGAAAGTCAATTAAACGCAATAGCAAAGTTCTAGTTCTAGTTTATTTCAAAGTTCTAAGTATTTTAAATATAAAATATTTCTGTGCGAAAATATTTCTAGAGGGAGCAGTTTAGCGAGCGAAAGTTTTGTAAGTAGATTAAAAATACCGTAGTCTTGAAATATAGCAAACAATCCAGGTCAGACTTTTCTAATCTCTGTTTTGTGCTGAGTCTACGAACCAGAACGTAGCATACTATAGCCGTGCTATGACGGTATCAGGCAAAAAACAGTCTTTGCATGAAATACTATAGAATAAATGAATAAACAAATAAAAATACCAAACAGTCACATACATAGTCCTGACCTCACACTAAGATAGAGTCTTGTGTCGTGGGTATCAGGAACTACGATCACTTTTCGGTCTCACAAATACCATGACCCGAAACAAATACCTTTAGTTCACACAAATATTTCGGTGCGGGGATCGAACCTGCGGCCTCTCGTTTGACAGCCGACGTCTAACCAACTACGCCACGGAGGCTGTCAAATGTTTTCCATAAGGTTGTTCCATCGTTGACTAGTATCCTCCAAAGACATATTTTTGCACAATACGTTTCTGACACGTTCATTACATGGGCTTGGACAACTTTTATTTTATATTTCAAAATGAATTTAAATTTAATTTTAAATATGCGCCTTTTTTAAATTGTAATGTATGACGGCATGTGCATGCCATTTGTTTGATGGTAAACAAGACGACAGCTCATGGACTGTAGCGAAACCAATCAACACCAAGCGCTCGCCATCCTGAGACATATTAGACATTAACGGCTATTGTCTGTATTCTTTGTATCTTTAACAAAAGGTTATAACAGCTACCATTACTATGTCCGTACAATTCTACGCTTCATTAAAAAAATATAGAACATATATATTTATCTTACCTAGCTATAATAGCATATAAATATACTATATGTGCGTGGTGGCCTGTTGGTAAAGGGACCAAACGCGGCTGCCAACATGTTCACGGTGGTCGCGGGTTCGAATCCCACACACCTCTGACTTTTCGGAGTCATGTGTGTATTGATAGTCAATCACCACGCACTAAAACGGTGAAGGAAAACATCGTGAGGAAACCTGCATACCATAGCGGTTCATAAGAATTTATATGGTATGTAAGTCCGCCAACACGCACTAGACCAGCGTGGTGGACTATATTGCCTAACCACTCTCAACCGTATTCTCGATTGTAGAGTAGGCCCGTGCCCTGCAGTGGGACGTATATGGGCTAATACAGGTACAGATACAAATATACTATATAATATACCGATAAATATATACCTCTCCATTTTTGTTACCTGAAACATAAAATGCATCGAAATATCTAATAAAATCTCTTGTTAAAGATTAGATAAAACGGCTGTTAGTCATAATATGTCTAGTAGTTACTCTGGCTACAACAACCTTCAAACCGGAGCACAAAAGTGCATGTACACTGCTGTTTGGCGGGAGAAATACACATTGCGGTGGTACCTACCCAGCCGGCCTCCTACATGTGGTAGACCTACCATCTACCTGTTATAATAATAAGTACATTTTCTCTCTATCATATCTTCCGAAATAATTAAAGTTATTTAATTATTAATAAAATAATAAGCAAACTAAAATTAATTGAAATTTTAAGTACCAATAACACAAAATCATCGTTGGAAATAATATAAATACTATATAATGATGATATATGGAATATATAAATACTTTGTCTAACTTGAGTAATAATTTTAATTTACTTCGTTATTTTCTGTATTAACAAAACGTCTTTTGCATAAATATCGTTTTGTGTATCTCTCAATTGTAAATAAAAAATCTACATTCTGTGGTACGCCACTTGGACCAATGAGAATGAAATACAAAAATGTAATTTATATTTACTTTAATCTTGTTATGACTGATAATATTAGAGTGTATTTGCAACATTTTAACGTATAAGTAAATTATGTGGCGAATCTGAAACTATGTATGAAACATATTTTACCTTAAATTTAATTTAAACAACATGGGTTTATTCTCGTAAAAATAAAGTATCTCGTACTCTCGATTGTAGATATGGCCCGTGCTCTGTAATAAGACGTATATAGACTAATACAGATACAGATTTATTTATAAATAATCTTCTGTCTATTTAATATAACTATTATAAGGTTCAACAAGTCTTTTTTTAAATATCAAATCAATTTTAGACAATAAACAAAAGCGCATCAACCTGGAATAATTAATCAAATTGAGTTGGCGTAAGAAGTACTAATATCCAGTGGTTTGGTTCAATATTGACTTAGCGTCTAATAAAACTCGTATCATTAGTCGTGTTTGCTTTTTCAATTGTTTGATGAGTTCATATAAATTAGTAGACCTTTTTATTTTAATTTTTTTTTTATTCCTATGAATGGCGAGACGAGCATGCCGTTCGCCTGATGGTAAGCGATACGACCGCTCATGAACAGTAGCAAAACCAAACAACACCTTGAATTACAAAGCAATGCTTGGCATTCCACTGCGCTCGCCATCCTGAGACATAAGATGTTAAGTTTCAATATGTCCAGTAGTTACTCTGGCTACAATGCCCTTCAACCCGAAACACAACAGTACGTTTACACTGCTGTTTGACTGGAGAAATAGACACTGCGGTGGTACCCACCCAGATGGGCTCTCACATATGAGAGACCTACCACCAGTAAATCATTTAAAAAATATTCTAAATATTTTTATACTTTTGGAGCGACAAAAGAGTATATGAATTTGCAAGTCATTGTTACTGGTAAACCTTAATTATATAACAGTTAAAGGCATTTTAGATTACAGTCACAAGTTACAAATAGTGTACAAATTTCAAAAAAGTTTTTAAAAACTTTAGATCTAAGATAATACAACTGTCTTTTTTTTTGTAACTATGAAGAAAATGATGCCATAATTGGCCGACTGTCACAAGCTGCAGAACATCTATAGAAATTTCAAAATGGTTTATTGTTATTATTTATTGTGATGAACAACTGGGAATTTTCTCAATTACATATTATTATCACGACAATATATTGGTTAAATTTGGCATTTTTGAACTTGAACGAACTTTAAACTAAGAACAAACGGGAAAAAATTAAAAATGTACACAGGCTTTCGGGCAGCATCGGCGGTATATTTGCCAAAGTGTCGGCCGGACCCACGCCGTTCCGAATTCAGTCAGAGACTATAAATAGAAGCAACGTTTTAGGTGCCAGCCGCTCGTACAGTGTCCAGGAGATAGATAGGCTCTTAGCTACATCATCTCTTTAGTATAAGAATAGAAGTTTTTTTTTTATTCGATTGAACGGCAAGACGATTGTGCCATTCGCCTAATGTTAATGCTGTTTGGCGGGAGAAATAGACAGTGCGGTGGTCTCACATATGAGAGACCTACCACCAGGAAGAAATGCGCCCATACATAGATATTAAGTCAAACTTGTGTTATGGATATAATTCGGTATTAACAGCAAACAGGAGTACAAAAATCAGTTGCCTTCGGTTGGCGAAGACATTGTAACATAATATTATGAAATTTTATCGAAATACATAATATTCTCAAGCCCATGTAAGCTGGCACTAAACTGAATAATTAATACGTACTGAACTACTTCTATCATAATTCAAAAAAATATTATTTATGGCACGCATCTTCAAAATGAAGAATTTCAATTGATAAACACTAAATCGATTCTAATAGTTTTATTCCAAATCTTAATATCATCATCAACCTTTTGTTGTTCACTACTAGACATATGCGTTCTCCAAATTGCGCCATTACACCCTGTCTTCGGCTTGTCACATTCAGCATGTGCCAGCGACCATTCGGAAATCGACAATCCACCTAGCTAGAGGGCACCTTTACTAACTTAACTTAACTTCACGACAAAATTAAAATTCGATTTAAACTCACCAAATCGCTTTCAAAAATCTCCCTAGCTCCTAGTCCACGAGATTGTACGTACAAATTGCGAATGTCAGCAGCCTCGGTTCCCCGTTAATCCACTAGCCGTGATGACTTCCGATAGACCGTATCGCCGGATCGATTCCGGCTTTTCTTACTTTATACCTAAAAATTGAAACTTTACTTCTTGAGCTAGTCTTTTGTTCTAAGGATTTGCTAGCTTTCGCGTTGAAAAATTAACACACTTTAAAAGACCAATTACTAACATTTTAATAGGGGAATTTTAATTTATGTTTTAAAATTAAGGCTGAATTTATAATCGTCAAATAAAATTATTTGTACAAATATAGGTATTGCAGACAATCTATCAAAGCGAGACATAAGCCCTTTTATCTTATTGCTATAAAATTTCGGTAATATTACTTGATTATTCCCATATGAGTCTGGATGTTGAATTACGCAATTTCTCTTCTTAAATAACGCTCTATAACAATCAACAACTTACGATCTCAAAAAGTTTAGATCTTTGTCCACCATGCAGACGTAGTGCGGCAGACCTAACACACCTTGGAAATTATTGTTGATTTTCTATTATCCATATCTATCTATATACCGGCTGATATTTACATATATTAAATTTGTTGGTAATCCCACTTTTTATAATAATCCCAGATGACATTATACAACATTTGAAAAAAATCCAGATTGCTTTTTTTTTGTAAAAGCCCGTGATTTTACTTTTCATGATTTTTAGCCACTGCTAGAGTTACAAGTGTTTTTATCACTTAGTTGAACAGTTCAGTTGGGTTCAGGAATTTATCTGTGCATTAAAAAGACTCGTACCTGTACAGGTTGATTAGAAACCTTGTAATCTAAAATCGTGATGTTTGACAAAACTACCAGGCAGGCATTTTTTCAAACTTGGTACAATATTACCTGTTGTAAATTAAATATTATGTTATGGCATTTACACAGGTACATGTTCCTATAGGAGATTTTTTTTATTTGTTTATTTTATTTTGGACAACAAACAGTCGTGTACATCAACAAAAAATAACGATTATACGTTTACAACTTACAGACTTTGAGTGTCAACACTTAAATAGATAAGATGGTTTCATTAGGTACATGTTCCTAACAAAACCAGGTAATATTTCACCAACTGTATGACACTATATCAATTTACCGATTATAAGTATACAGTTTATGTATGCGATCCAAAACCTACAACCCAAATACATATTTCGTCTATTTATTAAAATGTCAAAACATGAGACTCATAAATATGGATAACGATAGACAGACAAACGTATGAAACGACGCACGGAATTAATTCAGCGAATATAGCAAAAGAATAAAAATAAATCTGGGCGAAATCTGTTGGCTATTAGCATACGCTGAGCTTTGATATCTTGTTGGCCCTTTCTGGATTATTAATTTAGTGTATTAGCCTAATTATTATCTGGGGTATTGGAAATAAAGATTATCCAATTCATTTCTCTGCGGCCCGTCAAGCTGTGGAACGATTTGCCTCCTCATGTGTTCCCTCCTTCCTATAGCCCTTGGTTTTTCCGCCGTAGCATGAAGAGACATCTTAGCGAGCCGCCATGATTGTACCGAATGGTATGAGACCGCCGTCTGATGCCATTTGATACTCTATATGGACGGCATTTGCAATTACCACCAGGTGCAATGCAATCTCTGTACGGTGCCAGAATAACAAAAAAAAAAACAAAAGACTAAACAGATATTTAGGCAGCCTCCGTGGTGCAGTTGGTTACATGCGGGCTGTGAATAGTGAGGCCGCAGGTTCAATCCCCGCACCAATACAAATGTTTAACCGATCCACAAGAATTTGTTTCAGGTTTGAGTGTTAGTGAGACTAAAAACACTTGATAACAATGAAACAAGATTCCGTCTTAGCGTGGGTTAGGACTACGTATGTGACCAATTGGTTTACTTCTTTAATATTTATATGGAAGGCTAGTTTCAACTACGAGAGAACTAATAAGAATGATTTTTACAGTGTAGCAATAATAATGTATATGTAGTATTTACTGGTCTCTCATAAATGTGAGAGGTCGCCTGGGTAGATACCACCACAATGTCAATTTTTTCCCGCTAAACAACAGTGGAAATTCAATGTTGTGTTTCGGTTTGAAGGACATTGTAGCCAGAGTAGCAACTAGACATAATAAAACTTAACATCTTAAGTCTCGGGATGGCGAGCGCAGTATAATGCATTGCTTTGTAATTACTAATTTTTTTTGGTTTTGCTACTGACCATGAGCGGTCGTATCGCATACCATCAGGCCAATGGAATGTCGTCTCGCCATTCATAGCAATAACAAATAAAAAGGATTTTAATAGATGTGATGACTATCGATGATAAAATATATAAACTTTAATATTTTAGGTGTTCTTCCTAGATCGAAGGAAAGGGAGAAAATATTGAATTAGTTGATGGATACCCTATCTCGATGCACTTACTAAAGTCCACAGTAGACACTTTGTGGTGTTAGTGTAAAATATTTTGGTCGTATAGTGCAATCATCTATAATGGTGAAGGAAAACATCGTGAGCTAACCTGCATACAATAGCGATTTGTAAGAATTATGGTGTGTAAAGTTCGCCAAACCGCACTTGTTCAGTCTGGTGGACTAAATGGCCTAACCTTTCTAAATCAGTTTCTGAATTGTATAAAAGCCCCGTGGCCTGCAGTAAATTAATCGCCTAACCTAGCCAAGGCATTTTGTAGTCTAATTTTATGAATGAAAATTAGAAGACAATAAAGTACATGGCCTGTCTGACCTGATGGCCTCACTAAAGCACTTATCGTGGTCTATGGACGTCTGAAACACCAGGGAAGTCACTCGCGTATTACCAACACTCTGGGAAACTTTTCACTCTAAGCTGTAGGACCAAAAGACTATGGCGAGATACGAAATGGCTCCATCACTAATATTAATTTTAGAAATAAATGGCATCAGTATATCAACACAATTATAGCAAATAGAGCCATTAAATTAAACCCTTTCATACAAAGCTATAACCGAAGTAATACCATCACCAGCAAATAATTCCCACATCAACTAAAATAACAAATCACATTTCAACAAAACCAAAACGACATAAATACCCAAGGAATATCATAAAAGACCTTTACTTAACGCGACATAACTTAAACGCCCTACATTATGCCTCCTCACTGTATCTACCGCTTGGTACAAATCGACGAGTGTGCCCCACGGAATTTTGGACTTTATTGCAAGAGAATAAAGTGCATGTAGAGTAAAATGTCGGATAACACAGAAATATACAGTGTGCTTAAAAAACCGCGTTCATTTGTCACCGGCAGATGCAGTCGAATCAAGAGCGTGGCCAGGAGAAATGGCATTGTGTGGAAATTTAAAGCTTTAAATGTTATTTAAAAGGAATTTAGTGTATGTTCACGCCTGTATCCACAGGGGAATAAGCAGAAGTGCCGTTTGTTCCCGAACCATTTGTCATAATATGTGATAGCAGATGCTTGAGTTGACCAGCAAATCGTTTACATATCTCACTACAAAGGATTTTTAACCATCATCATAGACTATTACTTCTTTTGTCAACTCACTTTTATACCAAGTTTGATGAGACGCGTAGACTTGCCTGGGCAAAAAAACCTACATAAAGCGTTGGTACCTATCAAATGATTACTTGTAAAGCAGGGTTTTTCTCTCTCTTTCGTCACCCAAAAGAAGTCTACTAAAGCTCCATTGAAAATCAGCGCTGCAATGCAGTCCAGCTGTATTGAAGCATAAAGCTGTATGGTTGGTTTTATTATTGGCAATCCCTTCCATTTTTTGTATATTTAGTAATAGTCTTGTTAATAGTATTGTAGCTTAATAAAAGCGTACAATAAGTGGCATTAACTAGACTATATAGGTATAGTTTTTATTCATCTTAATGTGGGTCAGGAATAAATTAATTTCCTTTCTTTCTTTTTCTTTCTTTATTGCTGAACGTAGGGTTACCCATATTTTTTTATGATCAAATAAAAGTGGCCTGCATCCAACAACTTTCTGAATCCATAGTCTGTTCAACTTGTATGTTACCGTCACAGATTGCTTAGGAGTGATCTGTGGTTCACAAGAAAACAAGATTTCTAGTACCTACTACAAACTGATACGGGTTAAAAGGTAAACCACGTTGGTGTCCTTTTGGGTCTTGGGGTTTTTTGGGCTATCGGGACATGAAAAGGTGTAATAGAGGCTCTTGACAGATAGGCTGTGAGGACAGCTTGACACCAGCGGCCTGGATGTGGTTGTAATGTGATAATGTAGAAATGCTTTACAATCATGATAAAAACACACCAAGATCAAAGAACTTCTGAAGAAGTGAAGAGAGTCACAAAAGCTGGTAACCTTTGGGTTATTGGAACAAAGAGTAAATTGTAATACTACCAATGAGCCGCCAACCTTATGACCCAACCGCACAAACCAGGTGATTGAGCACTGTCCTTTGACACGGCCCAGCGGAAAAATTACTGGTTTTTGCGAAGACCCGTTAGTGCCACCGCGCATGAGATATTTGGGTCGAATGGCAAGAGATTTTAATCGTTTTATATTAATTTTTTCAGGGTGTAGGAAAGGTCAAATGAATGTATGGGCAAATGTTTGGTCCGGATAAAGGGTTTTTGTATGTTCAAAGATTTTTTTGGGCTGGTATGACATACTTATTTTGATTATGATAGAACAGTGCAGTCTAGATAAAGTATCTGTTACAAATACATTTATCAATTGTGGGTGCAACACAATAATTCTAGCCTTCTTGAAACTTGATATTGTAACATATTCACCAAGAACGACCGGAATATGATATACCGGGTATCTCAAGACTGCTACTGAAAACGAAGCCGGGTGGTAGTTTTAGTGACTACAAACAATGCAACTAAAAATTTTTGCTAAGAGACGCGACAATTTTTTTTATTATTTTTTAAATATCGTCATTTTTGGGTGGTAAATCCATAGTTTTTGCCATAATAATAATTTAAACTCTTTTATACCTTAGAGTATTCATAAATAAAAGGGTAGACACTATTATTTTACGAAAAAAATGTATTTACCACCCAAATACGACTATATAAAAACATTTAAAAAAAAATGGTCGCTTCATTTATCCAACATTTTCTCTTGCATTGTGTCTGAAGTCACTTAAGTTACCACCCGGCTTCGTTTTCGGTAGCAGTCTTGATATATCCTGTATGTACTTGTTTCAATTAACTATAAGCCTCAATAATGCGTATAAAGTTTAGAAAAAGAGACAGAGTGAGAGAGAGAGTTGAATATTTTTAATGATTATGCTTTTTATCTTTGGGTCTATCACTGCACCTAAAACAGCCTCCGTGGCTCTGTTGGTGAGACGACGGTTGAGAAACGTGAAGCTGCGGGTTCGTTCACCATGTCGAGACAAATATTCGTTTTAAGTCCACAGGTATTTGTTTCGGGTCTGGGTGTGTGACAAAAAAGTCTCTCATGCTGTCTGAAAGCCACGACACAAGACTCGATCTTAGTGTGGAGTCAGGACTATGTATTTTACTGTTGGGTGTATAAATTTATTTATTTTATTTTCGAGATTTTCTGCTACAAGCATATCCAATGCTTACTAGAAGGTACCTTCCCTTATATTTTGTGTTTTGTGAAACGAAATCAGAATTATTCATTTTCATTTATAGATCGAACTTTCTGTTCAATAAAAATTTTATATGCTTGTAGATTCATTATGTCCTTGATTTTATGAGTTTTTTACAAAATACAACTAACACTTACCATTAGACGGCCCGTTGGTTGGTTCATCCTCTCTGTAATAAAAAAGAAGTTAAAATTAATTACTCATTGACACCAAAGTTTTCAATCAGTCAACATACTCTTTAACGATTTGCTTTTAATCTGGCACATCTACGCGATTATCCAGAATATCTACTAGAGAGATATCTCTGTCTTTCGCCAGTCTACCTAGACACACGACTATTTCAACCTAATTAAAACCCGGCATATACAGGATACGAAAATACAACACATTTATATCACCGCTTTCCATCTCTGACAAAGTTACGTAATTAAAATAATTTAAATTATAACCCCAGTAAAAACTCACAACCCCATCTTAAGAGTTGAATGGTTTCTTGAGAGCTAAACTGGATTCCTTCATCTTCATCCCCATTATCCCCCCGTCTTTCCACCCCAGTCTAACATTGTAAAAGGGATGCACCTTTCCATTATACTTACAACCCCCTACTTACAACTACTTATAAGCCCTTTTGGGATGGGGACGAAAATGGCTTTGTTGCCAGTTTAAATCTATCATATCATTTTAAAGTATACGGAATGGTAGATTTGGCAAAATAATTGAAAATGGTAAAAGAATAATTATATAACAGAAAAGCCACCCAGTCGGCCCCTCCCGGGTACAGATTTATTAACAATTAATTAATGATTTACCTAAACAACTAAAACATACTTTAAATAATAAAAAATTTAAAAACAAATCAATACAATATTAATTGAACAGCAAAATGTTTATAAAAAATATAAATTTATATAAATAGAGAGACATTGTTCTTTTTAATTATTATTTGTTTGTCGATATATTATTCCGCTGAATATGGAAGAATAAGTATACTATGTGATGATGTACAAGGTACAGTCTTGCAGGTTAAATCGCGGTAAAATGTGTAGGCAGCACTATGATGGGAAGTCTCAGAAACCGACGTGAAGTAATAGCTTTGTTGTCTCCTCTCCTTTAAGGAGTGTGCAGGTTACTGGTGGTTGGTCTCTCATAAGTGAGATGCCGCCTGGGGAGGTACCAGCGCAATGTCTATTGCTCCCGCCAAACAGCAGCGTTAATGCACTGGTGTGTTTGGGTTCGAAGGCATTGTAGCAAGGGTTTGGCATTCCATTGCGTTGGCCATTCTGACACATAAGAGGTTAAGTTTCAATATGTCCAGTAGTTACTCTAGCTACAATATCTTTCAAACCGAAATATCATAAGGCGCAATATAGTCACTTGGCACGTATCAAAACTACACTACGCTACCATAGTAAAAACTGAGAAAACATCACTCACAATTTACTACAAGAAACCCCTCGCACTCACAAATAACAATAGCTGTAAGAAGCCGCCGAAACGTCAGTATGCACACTGCAAATTAATTTAAACATAAAGCTCGCCACGGAATAAGATGCTATGATAAAAAAGGGGGAGAAAAAACGGTCCATTTCCTTATTGTGTGATTTCTATGCCCATTTGTCATTTTAGATGCAGTGTGGGGAGAGGCAGTAAGGTATCTAACGAATCAAATGTATTGGCCAGTGTTATTGAAAACTTGTGTGATGGCGGTACAAATTTTAATGAACATGATATTTTGCTTTATTATGATAAATTTATATTTATTTAAAAAACGACGATAAATATGATATGTCAGGCCCTCTTTCCAGAAGAGGTAGGCAGAGATGCTACTAAGATATAAAGTTTCTCCTTCTATATTTTGTCCCTCGATTTGATTGTGGGTGAGCCTATTACTATATTGGTCTCAAATTCCTTACTCCAGGCATCAGCCTGATGAAGAGTACAAAAAAAATATTACTTTGACTGACCCGGGTTTCGAACCCAAGATCTTAGAATTGTAATCGTACAGTAGTACAGCTGCGCCACCGAGTTAGTGGATAACAACGATTTTATTCTTTGGGCAAATATCTTTGATCATAAAATCCAGATGCAAATGGAAAATTTAACTGACAAAGAATACGATCAACTCAAGAAAAAAAGAATATCTGGACAATTTCATTTTGAACAATAACTACAAAATTTGTTATATATCTACAATTTACATACATGCATACATAAACTGACGCCTATGTCCCATTCGGGTAGGCAAAGAATATTGAGCGCCAATTGCTTCGGTCCATACATATCTCTTTCGCATCTTCAACTGTCATTAATTTCTTCATACATGCCCGTCGGTTTCGAGTACAACGTTTTTATTAATCTAAATATTATAATTTAATCTATATATTTAGCAAATATGATGACAGTGAAGTAAACTATTATTTACGGATTTTATCGCGGATTTGGTTTAATTTGTCCATGACCACAAGAGCTGTAAATAATTGAAATTTCGAGGAGAAAAAAATGTAAATCTTAAAAAGTAAGCCAAATCCCCGATAAAATTTGTAAATAATATTTTTATTTCAATGTGTAACATTCGCTTAAATCTAAGAAAACATTAAATATAGACACAGGCTGGGTCTAGTTTGGAAACCCCTGGTAATATATTCGAAGTAATTATGTTTTATTTTAAATAAAAAGTTATTTTTATTGGCATAACGAACTCCGATAACACAAAATAAAGAAAAATAAAACAATGATATCTAATATCAATGAAAATAGATTAGATTGATCAACTATTATGTTAACTACAAATTCATTTGAACAAATTGGTGAACGAACTTTCAAAGTCGAAAACTCGCCAAACTAACATCGAATCATTAATCAGGATTAATCTTACCAATAATTGAAGGTGCTGATTAACTTTAGTTTATCTACGAAGGGGATTCTAAGATCTTTGATTATTTTTCTTGTGTGCAGAACTAATGAAAAGTTATCACCTTGAATACATAGAAAGTACATATATTTTTGTTGATATGAATGGCGGGCCGATCATGCCCTTTGCCTGATGGATTTACCTAAGAGATACAACCGCCCATGAACAGTAGCAAATCAACAACACTTGAACTTGAATTACAAAGCAATGCATGGCATTCCACTGCGCTTACTCTGGCTACAATGTCCTTAAATCTGAAACACAACAGTGCATTTACACTGAATAGACATTGCGGTAGTACCGACCCAAGCGGCCTCTCACATATGAGAGACCTACCACCAGTATTTATGAATATTCTTGTTTTTCCTAGGAGATTAAGCAGAAATTATTGAAGGACAGGTAGAGGTGAAAAAGAAGCACATTTCCACCCAAAGAAGCCTTTAAATGCAGAGCACAAATTTGACTACCGAATAATTTATACAAAATCCTACCAAAAATACTAAAATTGATTACCCAATAATTCAATGAATGTGAATTCAAGACAAGACCCCACGCTTTAAAATGTATTATTCAAAGGCTTAACTTTATCCTAAGTCGTAAGGAAACGAATTTAATATTATGAGTGGCAGAACCACACTGTTGTCAGTCATAACTGAGTAGGCTCGTCCAGAGCGGTATCACAGTCTCACAGGAGATCGACGTGAAGCTACTGATTTGCTGTCGTGAGTGAGATTGCTGGATGCCCAATACCCCTTCCCTCATCCCATCCTTTTTCCTTCCCGCTCCCTTCAGGATTTCATGGATCAGCAGCAAATCTATAATCCAAGAGTTGTAGATGATCATGCGCGGCTGTGACCACATTTCATCAGGTGAACTGTTTGACCGACCCTACTGCATAAAAAGTATAATAACCCTAAGTATAAGCTAAAAAGTATAATAATAACTAAACTAAAAAGTATAAAAACTCTAGGAAATTATTTTGAGAATGACACGTGGTATTCATTAATTTCCTTATTCCAGTAAATACTACAGTGATTTAGTGTTACACTAACCCAGTTGTCCTACTATACACTCCATTAACCCCGAATCCTGATGTACGTCGGATTTCGCCAAATCACGGCTGGATGAATACATTATCCGCTCAGCTTTGTTAGAAACAGTTTCGATGGAAAAAGAATCAAATTGCAAATGGATAGCCGAACGGCGCATTCCAAATTTCATTACATCTGTACTGGATGGCTGTCAGTCGCCAGTCGCATTTGAATAATTGGAAAACGCTTGCAGATCTCCAGATGTGAATCAGATTTGACAGTGTTCGTGGTTTATGACGTCATAAGAAAGTTTTGTGATGGTCTCAATGTGATTTATTGAAGGAGCTCGTGACAAAAATTGCACATTTGCAAAATCTTAGTAAGAATTTAAAGTGTTTGAAGACGAACAGCTCTACAGCCTTGACAGAAAAAATCCTTTGCTTTGAATCTTCAAAGATAATTGGGTATGTCCAAAATTTAAATTTATTTCAACAACGACAGGCAAAAGTCACATGTGTCAGTCTTGACTTCACATTTAGATCGAGTCTTATGTCGAGGATATCAGGAGCTACGAGAAAAATTTTAGTCTCACATACTCCCAGATCCGAAGCAAATGAAAGCTCTTGTCTCATTGGCGTCTAACCAATTGCGCCACGGAGGCTATCAAAATAGGGTATACAGTATATATCAAGACTGGTACCGACAATACACCCAGGTGGTAGTTTCAGTAACTAGAAATACAAAGAAACTAAAAATAACGCAAAGAAACGCACCATTTTTTTTTTGCTAATAAATCCATAGCTTATGTTAAAATAATAATTGAAATCCTTGCGTACCATAGCGTCTTTAAAAATAAAAGGGTTTAAAAATAAAAGTCTTTAAAAATATCACTATTATTTTAGATAAAACTATGTATTTATCACCAAATTACGACGATAAATAAACAAAAAACCTCACAATTTTTTGCACTCGTTTCAGTTCCATTGTGTCTGATGTCACTAAAACCACCACCCAGCTTCGTTCTCGGTAGCAATCTTGATATACCCCGTATATAGGTTAATTAACATGAAAAGATCGATCGCACAATCTACAGTACAGAAAACCCTAATCTTCATCCCACACAGCTGTGACAATCGGTCGTCAAATGTGTTCCCCAAAAAACCCGCTATCTCCTCATGTAAGCGAGAAAGTTATCAATCACGAATAATTTATGTTCCATTAGGCCTTGAAAGGAAAAATGACAATGACAAAAGCGAGACACAAATATTTTTTTTGGGAGAAAAACAACGATTTACAAAAGAATCCTTTGAATGGCGCACAAAAGATTATCGGAAATCTGGCACATATGGTAACAAGAATCTGCGATGTTTGTCATTGTGTGTATTCTATGACTTTGTTTTGATAGCTTTGTACCTATGGTAAAATATTAAACTGAAGAGCGTGGGTTCAAATCCAAATTGAATAGAAACGTTTGATGACAAAAACATCGAATCCAAACCTTTAAGAACACGTTAATACTATAATAGGATTAACAATAGTAATATCGAATCTTATATGCTCAGTATTGAGGAGAAAGCTTATTTATAATCTAGAGTGCGATTTAGTGAGCTGAGGGAATATTCCGCTACGCTGGCCTACTATGGGTTGGCAGACTTTACATACCATAGAAATTCTTGTATTCTATATACAATAGTAAGCAGATTTCCACGCAATATTTCCCTTCACCATTTAGTAATATGATAAATGATTAAAAATACTCATTAGACTCTAAAAACCAGATGTATGGTCTGTGATTCGAACCCGTAACCGTCTCGGTACAACTACCAACAAGCCACCAGTATAAAAAAACCATCAAACCCAACCACAGGTGGACACAACTGCAGTTTTACTAAAACATTTTAAAAGCAAAATTGAAGTATAAAATATGCAGATCATATTATCATAGTTTGTGAATTCACTTTCATCAGAAATGCAACGCGTTCGCAAAAACGAATAAAACATATCAAAAGCGGGCTAAGTGTGATCATCATTTTAGCGCGAGGTTTCTATAGACCAGGATTTTTTTCTATAATAGAAGACCGTCTGCTCTCACACCAATGAGATATTTAAAACTATTTAAATTGTTTAATTCATCACGTTCTTATAAATATGTTACATAAATAAATAAATCTGTTTCAAACAAAAAAATACAAAATCCGAGAACAGTAATGTTGCTAGTTGCAGTAACTACCTATTTAATATTACTATTTGGCAGCTAGCAATACCAATGTCCAGGTATTGTAAAGGTAACGTACTTAAAAACAATAAATATAATTTAAAATTTAATACCAATGATCTATAGAAAAATAACAAAAATAAAAAAAATAATATTAAAATTAAAATAAATAAAACAATAAAATAAAATTAAGGAGGCTGGGGAGGGAGAATAATTGTGTGTGTATACATTTAATACGCTGGCATGATACTGACGATTGGCGAAAGATAATTAATTGAACTACTGTAATTTGATATGGCTATAACAAAAAGAAAGAAAATACGAAGACAGTTCGTGATGCTGAGGAATTTTCTTGCGCAGTTTCTTCTTTACAGCTACAACACATTCCAAAGCGGTGGTAGCAGAAATGAACGATTCAAAAGATCCTGTGAAAGACTATTTGAATAAAGAATATTTTGATTTTTATTTTATATCTGAAGTAGGTACCAAGAATATGAAATACTAGAATAGTTGTAAATTAACAGGCATTGCAGAGGAGTTTAATATTACTTAGTAATAATAAATTCTAAGAATAAATGTTCTTGATTATAGACAGGAGTAACGTGATCAGGCGAGAAAACAGTTTTTAATAAAAAAATATGAGCTGTACTCAAAAGGATTCTCTTTTATCAACGGAACGCTAAAAATAGTTTTTATCCTTTTATCAAAAACCACTAACTGTTAGGCATTGGTCTCGACTAATTTAAATCGACTATCTTTAGAGGCATTTTATTTTTAAAAGATTAAAAATTTAATTTATTCACCACAGACGCTCCACTAAACAAGATTGGTTACAGTAGTTAAAGACGCAATTACGTTTCTTTGATATAATATTATTTAACTCCCAGTGGCTATGCAAAATTAGATGTTCTTCTTTGGAGTTAGTATGAAATACAAATAGAAGCTAATGCATCTATAAATATTAATAATTTTAAAATAAAAAGCTGGTTAATAAAAGCAATACCGATATTTAAATATATGCTAATTCGCTCGTTTCGCTTCGTTCGCCTGATGGTAAGCGATCCGACCGCTCATAAACAGTAGCAAAACCAAACAGCTTGAATTACAAAGCAATGCTTGGCATTCCACTGCGCTCGCCCTTCTGAGATGAGATGTTAAGTCTCAATATGTCCAGTATTTACTCTGGTTACGATGCCCTTCAATCCGAAACACAACAGCGCATTTACACTGCGAGATTACATTTTACTGGGAGAAATTGCTGTGGTATCTAGCCATATGGCCTCTCACATATGAGAGACCTACCACTAGCAGTGGTGGAATATATGGCCTAAGCACTCCCAATTGTACTCTCGATGTAAAGGAGGCTCGTGCCCTGCAGTGGGACATGGGCTGATACTGATATAAGCACATTGCAAGCACTAACCGAAAAAAATGATACTTATTTTCTATATTACGAAGGAAAATATAACACTAGCTTTCAACAAATACTTAATAGTAAATTACGAGTCACTTAAAAAACTATTCGGTCCCAACATCAATAATTAAATTAATACCAGGGTATACATCATAATGAATTTTGCACAAGCCGGTTCAAATGACGTTTGAGTGTGCCTTAAACTTAGCTAATTAAACTTTGGCCCGAGTAGAGTCCTGAGGGACATCAAGGGTATGTTTATACACCGTAGAACACATAAATAATACGACGTTTATGAGCTTTTGTTAAATCTACGGGGTATTTAGTGTATTAATTGCTCTTTTAAGTCCGTCTTTGCGTTTTGGATTTGTGACCTGTTTGAATAATATTTATTGCGTCAAATGTTTTATTATGATGTTTACTGTATTATATCAGCCCATATACGTCCCACTGGGGACGAGCCTCCTTTATAACTGAGAGTACGACTGAGAGCGGTTAGGCCATATAATCCATCACGCTGGCCTAGTGAGTGTTGATCAACTTTATATACTATAGAAATTCTTACAGAACGCGATGGTATGCAGGTTTTCTTACGATGTCTCTCCACCGCTAAAGTACATGTTACCTGTTTGAGTAATCTGTTTTTTGTCACTTTTTTATTGCAATGAATGGTGAGGCAAGCATGCCGTTCACCTGATGGTACGCGATACAACCACTCAAAAACAGTAGCAAAACCAAACAACACCTTGAATTACTAAGCAATTGGCATTCCAATGCGCTCGCCATCCTGAGACATAAGATGTAAAGTCTCAATATGTTCAGTAGTTACTCTGGCTACAATGTCCTTCAAACCCAAAAGACATTGCGGTGGTATCTACCCAGGTAGCCTCTTACATATGTAAGACCTACCACCAGTAATCTTAGTATTGCGACAAATCTATGAATTGGTAAACATCTTGATTCGCCGTTGGTTGACCATTTTTATATTTATCATCACAGCTATTAAATGTCCACTAATAAACTAAGACCTACCACAACGTAGCGAATTTCTTATTCAGTAATTAAGCATTTTGTAGTCAAATAAACCTATTTAATTTCACTAATATTTACAAAAGTAGGTCTATTGTTTTGCTAGTTACGCGATTTTATTAAAATACCTTATACTCTTACTCTAAATAAAATTCCAAAGGTAATTCACGAAATCAAGCAATGTCTATTCAAGTTAAATAAAATAAAAGAAATAGCAAAATAAAACTGTCAGCACATAATCTGTATTCAATGCGTGAATATTTTAAGATAGGGCTTGGGTACATTTGCCATTATTGAATAAACCAATTTGTATAGTGTCTTTTTTAATTTTAAACTGACTTTTCTATTTATGTAAGCTGTTTCTAGGCTGCTCTGGAGAAATTGAGAACATACATACATTCACGAGTGGATTGCATCAGGTGACTGCATCTGATATTAATTACAATCCAAATTGAATAATACAAGTGCTACAAAATTTTTCTTCAATTGAGATAAATAGATTACGAGTACTAATTAATAGATTTAAGGCAGAATGACATCAGTAATTAATCTATGAAACTAACATATTATACAGATATCGTAGTACAGATATCAGCTCATATACGTCCCACTGCAGGGCAAGGGCCTACTCTACAATCGAGAATACGATTGAGAGTGGTTAAGCGATATAGTCCACCACGCTGGCCGAGTTAGAATTGGTGGAATTTACACACCATATAAATTTTACAAATCGCTATGGTATGCAGGTTTCCTCAGTATGTTTTCCTTCACCGTTATAGTGCGAGTAGATTGACTATCAATACACACATAATACCGAAAAGTCAGAGGTGTACCACCCCGTCTCGTCCGTTACCAACAAGCCACCAGAAAAATGTGTATATTTCAGTATATAATTATGTCAAATGTCGTATAATAGTGAATAATATAAGGTTTTCAAATCCTAGTGTTGATGTTCTAAATTTAAATTAAATTTGATTTCTGATAATCCTTGCAAAACATAAACTTGCAAGTTGTTTTGATTTTTCTGATTAGTATATTATATGTCTAAGAAAGTGATTTTTCCTAGTCTAGCAGTTACCCTTACTCTATTAGACTAGTTGATATATTTCTAGCATCTTCGCTGGCATTTTTCAATACTATAACAGTATATTATATTTATTTATGTACGCTTTATTGTACACCAAAATGAAAGATGCTTCAAAACACTTAAAACTTATATTGTACACTCTCGATATATTTTTAATAAAAAAAATTATCAATAGGCCCATGTGCTCAAACCCTAGCTCGCTTACTTTGCACATTGTTTTGTGTGATCGCTTAGCCGGCTGGTTTAGATACGGCACGAATCTCTGCGAGTCACGAAAAAATCGAGTACTTACGTATCGATTTAGCTAAACGTTAATATGCTCTAGGGGGTGACTCTATCACGAAATTCGATTATTCGAAGTCCACGTATAAGATATTTTTTTCTAATATGAATCAATACTATTGTCTATGAAACTTATCATTCACTCAGAACTTAGTTTACGATGTACGATGGAGGATTCTTACATTATATAAAGTATTAAGGCATATTCTTATAGTTTCACGTACGATGTTCGAACATTCGTCCTCGTGTCGGAGTATAGAGTAACCCCTGAATATTACTATACGCTTTATATGACTGACTCTCAAAGGAATCTAGTGACCTGTTTGACGTGGTATTTTTCTAAGGACTTTATCCTTAATTATTTGTTGTGATAGAACTTTGAAGTAGCTTGTTAAAGCTGTTACAGCTTGTTATAACTTTTGTGTCAGAATTAAATTTATAGCATAAGATATTATTAATCCTGAGACTATTTCGCTATGTATCATTACCTCCAATGGACCTCTGTAGGTACAATACAGGAAGACAGATAAAATTGTTAGGTATAAAGTAAGTAAGTTTGAAGTGGGACATCTACGTTTTCCTTCTAATATTAGAGCCACGCTGTTGTCAGTCATGACTCAGCATGAATGCGCAGGCTCGTCCGGAGCGGTATGATTATCTCACAGAAGATTGACGTGAAATGATCGCGTTTAACTTTCTCCTGCCATCCTTTTTTCTTCCTATTTTTCTCCCGATTTGATGGTCAAGCAACACATCAATGATCCAAGCGATGTAGATAGAAGCGGCAATGATAACTTACCATCAGGTGACTTGTTTGCTTGTCTCTTGAACCTGTGCAATTTACAATGCGTGGTACTTTTGATCCTGGCTTACAGGAGTTACAGTAGTGGGTTGAGGGCGGGAAAGTCTCCAAAAAACCTGTGCAATAAAAAAGTACTTTTCACCAGTTTTTATGAGACATTACTGTAATGTATCAGCCCATATACATCCCACTACAGGACACGGGCATGTCTATAATCGAGAATACGGTTCAGAGTGGTTAGGCCATATAGTCTGTGAGACAGTAGTATCACAAAAATAATAAAATAAATTTAAGCGAATGATCTACCACTGCAATATTTCAAACAACTCATACTCCTAGAGGTATTGTGTAATATTAATTATCTAATTTAGCATTGGCCTTGGTACACCCGTCTATAGTTAGTTCATATCGTCGTCAGTGACGTCATTAATAATAGAATAGTGTTTGTAACAAGACTCATCATTGTAACACTTCAAATTGTGATAAACACAGACATGAATCTAAAATGCCACTATACATATACGCTTACTGCGGCCAAATGAGGCTTGTTTTACTTTCTTCAAGGATGTTTTATTTAGGTTAGGCGTTTTTGTAAAAACATTTTTTATTTTGATGCGATTATCAAATTATGTTTCATTTAAATCCACTGTTTTAGATATTTTTTATAGCAATGCGATTATTAGGTTCTTCAAAACATAGTTTCGTTTTAAACTGGTTTTTCATACAGGCAAACTCAACAGAGAATTTCATCTACACGGCCGTAGTGGAGCCACATAATGTAATAAAAAGTTTCGAAAGTATGGTTATCGAAAGTTTTATGTTTTTGCTCTAACTATAATATAATAATAATAAATGTTATTAAACAAAAGAAAGACATACAAAACACTAAAACTAAAGTACACGCAAAAAGAATACAAAAATAAGATCAAGGCGCCAGTGTTAGATTGAACTCTGGTGCCCAAATAAAGATTTAACTTGTGTTATGGGTACCAGGGGTTCATATCGTACATTTCAGTAACAAAAGAAACACATTTAGTGATCATATACTAGAAAGAAATCGCAGCGTTTATTTAGATTCGTGTCAATCAGGTTATCATAATTTGGCGTCTGACACTGCGAAATACTATTTATATATATTTTATATCTGTAGATGTATATAACGTTGACGACCAAACCCGATTTTACTATGAATTATTTTCGCCTAGGCCAAACCAATTATTTCCATACACAATAGAGAAACCAGTATAGCTTAAGCCCTACTAGTTCTCCCTACAAGTGACAGGACAAGTATGTCCTTGCAGCAGTAGCTGCAAGAGAAAATAGACAATGGAATCTAGCCAGATGACCTTTTGCATACGAAGAACTGTTTAATTAATACTTCAAACATAAACATAACGAGAATCCTCTCCAATCAATAGTTTTGATAGAATTTTAGACATCAAAACATACATACACACATGTGATTCGAATATACAACTTTATTGTTGAAACCATTTGATAAATCAGCAATTATTGTTATTATTTATTGAAATAACAAAAAATATAAACATACATAAGATAAATAAACGTAGGATTTCAAGAAGAAAATTAAATGTATAATTTGTACGCTATCGCTTTGAGGTCCTATTACTATAATTAATTGATTACAACTTTAAAATAGAAATAAGCCACGCAAAAAGAACGGTAAGGAATACAATTACCATAATATCTCTTCAACGGTACTAATTGAAAAGAATACCGAGGCTCCGATCATTGGCTCTGGTATATTGTTTTTGCGAAATCTGACGTCACCGTGAGATTAATAAAATGCAAATGTTCTCGCCTCCCGGCAATTTCATTCGGATTTTTTTGCTTAAAACCACTTAACTGAGTAACTGATATGAGATGAGGCTGCTTATGTTTTTAACAAACCGCAGCCGTACATAATCCTTTCTAAGTATGTTAATTTGTTTTTAAAAATGATTTTTTCCGTAGATTTTGTCTAACGCTTAAATGGTGGGAGACATTAGGAATGTTTTTTAAGAAAAAGTATCTAAAGCTGACTACATACCTGAGCCACCGGCGTATGTCGAAAACTTTTTGTTGGCGACACAGGTCGGCGGCTTTACTAATTGCAAGTCGGAAAACTTTGATAGCGACATGGCAGCGGTCCGATATAATGATAAACAAAACTGGTGGTAGGTCTCTCTTATGGGAGAGACCGCTAGGGTAAGTACCACCGCAATGTCTATTCCTCCAGCCAAACAGCAGTGTAAATTCACTGTTGTGTTTCGGCGTGAAGGAAATTGTAGCCAGAGTAACTACTGGTCATATTGAGACTTAACATCTTATGTCTCAAAATGGCCACTGTAGTTGAATGCCAAGCACTGCTATGTAATCTAAGGTGTTGTTTTGTTTTGCTACTGTTCATAAGCGGTCATATCGCTTCCCATCAGAGGAACAGCATGATCGTCTCGCCATTCGTTACAAAAAAGTCTTTCTACCAGTATAAACAATATCCAAAACGTACTTGAAGAACAATATCACTAAAGACGTGAATTGTCCTCCCAGTACCAACATTATCAGCACAAAGCGACGTACATAGTTAGCTGAAGTCCATTCCACATTCCTTTCGGAGCGCGATCGACACTCCGAGATATTTCTGCTTCAACGCTTCTGAGTGCTTTATGTATGTACAAGACAGTATGCGGTTTAACAATTTCAATTCATGTATTATTTATTTAATCCTTTTGCACTATATAGAGATACAATTAGGAAATCTATATGTTATGGGCCTTAATGCGAGCAGTATTCATAATGCCCGGGCAGTATGAATAATGCCAAACCATATCGGGCCAAGTGATTAATTACAATCTAAACTCGCCTATTTATCACATTGCCTGGGCATTATGAACATGGCTACACGATGATCGGGCAATGTGATTAATAGGTAATTTTTTACGTGGTGCGCTGCCGCATTGTCGCATCTGCGATAGACCCATAAATTAAAAAGGTGGAATTGATCTGCTGATGTTTAGTTGTTTTTTAACGTCCGAAACATTATCTTCAGAAGGTAATTAGTGTACCCACTTTATGGATCAGTTAGGTCGACTGTGCCCCAAAACCGACTCGGGACACCCCTACTTAGCGTAGTCTTTTGGCTACCGACCCTAGAGTGTATATAAAAAGCCGGAGGTGCGGAGGGAGAACAGCCCCCGCCCGCTGTAACGAAGGATAGGCAACGCGTGCGAGCCGTAGCGGCTGAGGCTGGTCGCCAGAGGCGACCAGAAAGCCGAAGCTGCGGAGGTGAGCATGGGTACCTATCTTTTGTTACGCAAGGGCGAAGGGGGTGAACTTCCCGTAGCGCCGGAGACGTTGCAGAAGCAAATTTGTATTGACAACAATTGTTTTGAAGTTAGGTTACTATAACTGATATTTCTCAGGAATGGTGCGTTACCTTTTCATGGGAGTGGTACCAAGGGAGGTGCGTGACCTTGCAATAGCCGCACAATGCCACTTCGGCTCATTTTTTTGATTTCGATTCGTTTTACATCACTGTGCCCAATAGGCACTGAGCATTATTGATAATGCCCGGGCAATATGATAAATTGATTGTTTATAATCACATTGCCCTCTCGTATTGGGCATTATTCATATTGCCCGGGCATTATGAATAATGCCCAATTAATTACTTGGCCCATAACATATACATATAAATAAAATTGAAGTGTCTGTTTGTAAAGTGAAAATTAAAAAAATGTCCAACTACATATCGTTATATACACGATACCAATACCGAAAATGAGCTTAGATTTTTTTTATCTGTCTGTCAGTCGGTCTTTCTGTCCGTCTGTCTGTTTGTTCCGGCTAATCTCTGAAATGGCTGGACCGATTTTGACGGGACTTTTATTGTCTGGTAGCTGATATAATAAGGAGTAACTTAGGCTACGTTTATTTTAGAAAATATCTTTTAGTTTTTGTTAAATTCCACGAGGACGAAGTCGCGAGTACAGCTAGTTATACAATAAAAATAAGTAGTACAAGTGGCGGCCTTATCGTACTAGGTAGATAAATATAAAATGGACAAATCATTTACAGTCCAAGCTGTCCGAATGTGGAATTCACTTCCAATTGGGGTGAGGCAGGCACGAACACTGACGTCGTTTAAAAAAATGGTTAAGGACGATTATCTCTCTCTCTTTAAGTATTTCAACGAGCGATATATATATTACTAGCGGTCGGGCCCGGCTCCGCCCGGGTGTATACAGTATACACGTTTTAAAATGGTGGTCAAAATGTTTAATTCTGACTATCAGTTTAGAATATCGACCAAACGGACCACGAAAAACGAACAAAAAATGCTTTCCTCCTATAAGTCATAGCGTGATGATATATAGTTTATAGCCTTTCTCGATAAATGGACTACCCAACACTGAAATAATCATTTAAATCCGACCAGTAGTTCCAGAGATTAGCGCGTTCAAACAAACAAACAAACTCTGCAGCTTTATAATATTAGTATAGATTTTTTCATTCGCATCTTGTGGTAAATTATAGTATTTTATATATGTATATATTTATAAATATGTTTTAGTATTCATATAGTGTTACCTATTTAATTTTTTTATTCCTTCCAGCTAATTATTTATCCCTTAACTCTCATTCTCCTATTATTATATCCATCCCAAAGGTGTCTGGAAGAGATTGCCCAGTGCGATAAGGCCGCCTTTTGTACTTTTTTTTATTATGTCATTTCTTTTAGTGCGTGGTGGCCTGTTGGTAAACGGACCAGACGCGGCTGCCAACATGTTCATGGTGGTCGCGGGTTCAAATCCCAAGGCACACCTCTGACTTTTCGGAGTCATGTGTGTATTGATAGTCAATCACCACGCACTAAAAACGGTGAAGGAAAACATCGTGAGGAAACCTGCATACCATGGCGATTTATAAGAATTTCTATGGTGTGTAAGTTCGCCAACCCGCACTAGGCCAGCGTGGCAGACTATATGGCCTAACCACTCTCAATCGTACTCTCGATTGTAGAGTAGGTCCGTGCCATGCAGTGGGACGTATACAAAAAAACAAGTTCTATTTATGGTGCAAAAAAAAATAGATAAGAATATTATTTCATAGCTTAAATTTAATATTCCCCAATATGTAATATAAATTCTGAGAACCAACGCAACGACAACAACGCTTTGTCTAATATAACATGCCAAAATGTTGTCTTTGTATAAATTTATAACTTTGGAAGCTCTAGGAAATATCGAAGTTAGGTTCAATATTGTATTCAAATATTTTGATAATGTTTTTGCATAGAAAACGCTATAAAATCAAATTTTACTCCGAACAATATTTACCTACATACACTGAATGGTTTCTTTAGTATGTCCGTTTTAGGTGAAATTACATTTTCTTACAGAGACAAATATTTGCATTATTAGTAAATATTTATTTTGAATCAGTATGTCGTAGAATTGAAAAGATTCTAGTAATTTCTAATTGATTGGGAACTACCTTATTGTGCATGGTGAGATAAAAAAAGAAGAAAAGAAATTAGCGAAATTAAAATAATATTATAAATAATTAATATTGATAAAAAAATATATACATATTTTATAAGTTCTTTTAAATAGTTTAGTGATACCACATCCACTGAAATTGATACAATTATAAAGATAAGAAGGCGTAAATTAAATTCTCGGCAATGCAAACTGTTTTCTTTATTTAATTTTAGGTAATTCCTCGGATTTATGTTCCTGGAATGAATTTCCACTATCCATGTACTATCGGTATCACCCTATATACATCCCACACAGGGCACGGGCCTCCATTACAATCTAGAGTACAATTGAGAGCGGTTAGGCCATATAGTCCACCACGCTGGCCTAGTGCGGGTTGACGGACTTTACATACCATAGAAATTCTTACAGATTGCTGCGGTATGCAGTTTTCCTCACGATATTTTTCTTTACGGTTATAGTGCGTGTTGATTGACTACCACATGACTCCGAAACCGTGGACATGTTGGCAGCTGCCACGGGTCCGTTTACAAGCCACCGCGCATCATCTAATGACGTACTAATTAGGGACATCGACAGTTTCCGTGGCGCAGTTGGTAAAATGCCGGCTGTGATACGAAAAGCTGTGGGTTCGGTCTCCGCACCAAGACAATTGTTTGGGTGATTCACAGGTATTTGTTTCGAGTCTGCGGGTTTTTGAGACCGAAAATTTAGTTTCTTATACTCAAAACCCACGACACAATACTTCTTAGTGTGAGTTCAGGATTATGTTTGTCATTATTGGGGGTATTTATTTTAAAGATAGGTCTAAAATAAACATATTTAAAATAATTCAAATAAAGAGCTTTAGTGAACGAAGAATGAATAAGCATTGTTAAATATGTATATTAGTAGTATACACGACCTTTGATGTATTTTCACCATAAAAAGAAGCATGGATTTTTTGTGTATATATAAAATATTCAATAAACACTTAATCTGACGATCCATCACTTGGTAATGGGTATAATCGGCAAACGCATCGCATATTATCCACTTTTTCAATAACAATGAATCCAAAAAACAACACAATATATAGCATCGTATTTTAAAAACTATTTTAAATTTTGTGTGTTGTATTTTTTAAGGTTAAAGTTTTCTATAAGCCTTTGTCTTGATATTTTGATTGACATATGGTAATGAACTCGATTTCACGATATTTCTTTTCTATAACAATATATTAGTGTGGTTGTAAATGGAGTCAAATTTTCTTTATTTACAACCTTTTTGAAGCGGTCTGGGCTAATTTACCTGGGTGTAATTTAGTTATTTCTTCAACCAACAATTTGCTACCAATACTTCCGACCGTCGACTGAAACCTATAAACAATAACGAGAGGCCGCGGGCTCGATCGCCGCTTAAACAAATGTTTTTGTGAGTGATCTGATTTATTTCAAATCTGGGTGTATATAAGACCGAAAAGTCTCTCAAAGTTTCTGATATCCACGACACAAAACTCGATCTTAGTTGTGGAGTCAGGATTATGTATATGTGACTATATCTGAACTACATTGCCTATACTATCACATAGGAGACATACCATTAAAACTGCTGATACCTTGCCACTTCTACGGACTAAAATATCTCTTAATTTTCCTACACGTCGTCTGCAGCGTAAATATTCCACTCCAAGGTCGGGAATGTCATTTACCGTCGCCAAGACTTTGAATGTTAATTTATTAAGACGCTGTCGCACTTGATACCACCCGACAGGTCTTGCGGGCCCGATAATGTACTAACTAGAGGGCTTTATACTGGGTGGAATCGCTTATCGTCACGAAAAAAATTTTGCATGGCAAGTACATGATTTAGAACACTTTGGCATACTTATTTTTTTTTTTTTTATGTTTTTGTTTATGTAGTGTAAAATTAATTTACCACTACTAGTTACTAATTTAGAATAAGTTATTCATAAAACAACGTTGTTTAGAGAAATATGACATAAATGAAAAAAATCTTCATAAATACACATTATTGTTACCCTACTTTATACAATATTAATTCGAGTAGAAACTTCTAAATCTAAGTAATACAATCCTTTGATCGCGCCGCCCTCACCGCCGCGCCGCCGCAAGCGCAAGTACAAAGCGTGCCGCCGCGCCGCGCCGCCCGCTCCCGCACCGCCGACACCTTCCAGGGATCTTACCACTTTCTCAGTTGTGCGAAATTCGGTACCGAGTGACGTTGTATGAAATTATTTTGGTTATTGGTTAGTTTCTTGCGGTCAAAATGAGTGATTACACGAACAGTGAGTATGTGACAATAATGACATGCTATGTTCGATCCAATGAAAACTTGGGTCATGCAAGAAGGATGTATGCAGATCCAGAACATCTGCAGTCTTTGTGTAGGAATGGTATCATGAATGATGAATCCATGAGTTCCCAGCACAAGAACTATTTTAACGACTTATCCGGGGCTACTCGATAATGGTAAGTTCAGACTTCCTAATCATGCAAGAATCCGTGACCTTCGACAGCGAAGTCGTCCATTCTCGACTTTATTAAAACGTTTAAATAAAAACATATGCAGCTTTTTCTAAGGTAGTAGGTACGTTATGAAAATAATAATGTAAATCTTAACAACTTAGCAACAACTACATTTACTTAAATGATCCTAACACACTAAAATTTTAAATAAATCAAAATGTTATATGGTAATATTTAGAGTAATAATACCGATACATAGGTGCAAAGTAAGTTCAAGGTCGATGCGCGACAGTCAGCTGTTGTGTGGCGTGACCCATACACTCGCGCGACTGAGTATTGACAAGTCGTTGCACTTTTAAGTGTAGGGTGATTTAGATAATATGTGTTTTGGGGATATCTTGTACTGATGTTGTTTATGGGGTAGTTTGCAGTTTTCAATGATAAATCTCGTATATAACGTTAATGTCACATACACAATACACTATTAAATTTTCCGGACGATAAGCGATTCCACCCAGTATAATAGAAGTTTAAATGCACTGTTGTGTTTCGGATTGAAGGACATTGTAGCCAGAGTAAATACTGGATATATTGAGACTTATGTCTCAGGATGGCGAGCGCAGTGGAATGCCAAGCATTAGCTTTTAATTCAAGGTGTTGTTTGGTTTTGCTACTGTTAAGGAGCGGTCGTATTGCTTACAATCAGGTGAACGGCATGCTGGCCTCGCCATTCATGAGTAAAAAAAAAGAAATAACTTTGGTGCTATGTATATACTATGGTCAACTTCAAAATATTGTACTTTACATACATACCTCTATATACAAATTCATGTCTTTTTTTCCAGAAGGTGTAGGCAGAGGTGTAACCAGGACCCCCACGTTTTACTTTGCATTTTCCGTCTTGTAATGTGATAGGGGGTGAGCCAATCGCAATATCGGGCAGAAATTCCTGACCCGAAGCTGATAATTAATAAAAAAATCAAATATCACTTTACCTGACCTACCCCCTATATGGCTAAAAGGCGAGACCCGAATTCGGCAGGTTTTGTTAGGTGTGTCGGAGCCCAGTCAACTTTGGGAACCACTGTCCTAGAGTATCGCGGTATAAACCGCGCTTTACAACCCAGTTTATTCCCAATCTCTAACGGAACGCTCTCAACAAATGAAACCTTCAAAATGTTTATGACTCATTGGTAGTGTTGCCAGGTTTAGTTTTTGAAAATTCGGGACAGGACATTAAAAAAAGCGGGATTATGAGTTCTTCAGCGGGACGCCTATTAAAGAAGAGGAAAGTATTTATTTTTTTGCTTTCACACATTATTACTCTCCCTCTTTCTAGCAGCATATACTTATCACATCGAAAAACGTCGCGTCTCTGGAGGCTCTTAAAGACAATAGCCGTTTTTGATTATTATTATAATAATTGAAGCGCAGCTCAACCAGACCAAGTACCATATCTCTTGAGGCTTCAATTCATGAGGCGCCGTGGATTTATACCATGCATACATAAACAAATTGACTCCTTTCTTCTAAAAGGAATAAGCAGAGGTTTCTTAACTTACCCCAAATTTTTCAAAAATTCGAACTGCGGCATCGAGGCAGTCTTAACTTTATTGCACATTAACTATTTAATTATCTGAGATGAGAGAGAGATGAGATAGAAGAGACGCAAAAGAGAGAGAGAGAGAGAGAGAGAGAGAAAAAGACATTGAGAGGGAGTCTTACTGTAGGTCCACTAAACTGCACTGTACAAACCATTAGGGGCATTGTGATTAATATAATAATTAATTTAAACAAGAGTATTTGCGCTTTGATATGTAAGAACTTCTTTCAGATAACCTAGTTCTTATTAAATTTTCGTTTCATAACAATTCCTATCACAACGATTTCATAGAGTTATTCAATTAAACAGTAAAATTCGAGTGTCTACAATTTTGTTTCCACCTAGCCTACATATTTCAAAATTCAGTACCATCTCCGATCCTCGGAACAATAACACACTGAAGTGTCAATACATCGTTCGGAGCGGCTTAGACAGGCTCCAACCCGAGCCAATAGGGGGCGCCTGTAAGCGCGCAAACACCTGGCTTATGCACTACTCGCAAACTCACTTGGCGTAACTGAATTATTAGTTATTACTATAGCAACATTTTCATCAACCTGTTCTTCCAAAGGAGAATGTCAATTTTACTATGAAACTTAGTATCGGTTCGAAGATTTCTGTGCCTCGATGAATACCTTTTTTGGGTAGGGAAAAATATATATTTTCAATAAATTTTAATGTAATTGCCACACAGGCTCAGTTATTGGAGTAATGAACTTGAAATCCAATAAAAATATATATTTTTTGTCTCTAGCTCTATGTACTAAATGTTTTTGAACACAATCACACACATAGTAATCATAAATAAATAAATACATCCAACAGTCACATACATTATCCTCACACCACACTAAGATCGAGTCTTGTGTCGAAGGTCAGAAATCAGAAACTATGAGATACTTTTCGGTCTCACAAACACCCAAACCCCAAACAAATATATGATCACAAAGATATTAGTCTCGGTGCGGGACCCGCCTCTTGTCTCGTTAGCAGCGTCTAACGAACTTCACCAAGGAGGTTTTTAATTACTTGATTTCCACCCTCAGCATCTCAAACTTTACGGTTTCTTACAGCGGTCACTAAATATATATTGCCTCTCGGTGATAAGACCATCAATTGTACTTTTTATATATGTAACTTCTCTCTGTATTTGTTGTCGTTTTGTGCAATAAAGTGTAAATAAATAAATAAATAAATATAATAATAATACACTTAATATAGCAGTCGCAAACTACTGCAAAATATTAAAAATCAATTTTAAATTCCTAAGAATCGCCAGCAATTAAATAGGACGCCGTAGGAAGCTAAAGAAATTCAATTAAGCGAATATAAATTGCTTTCAATCGAGATGGTTTGTCGCGAAACTGTACTGTAATTTACGTCGGCTTATTGAAATTAAGTTTTTGTGTCAAATAAACTATTTTATTTTTAATTTATTAAGTTGCTTTATGTATTATGTAGCCGTTTGACTGATGGAAGTCTGCTTATGATACGGACATAATATCCGCTTAGATAGTGGCTATAGTTCCTAGTTGCAATGAACACGTAAAAGTGACTCACATAAGTGTTAAGCGTTTCAAAATTCTGTTAGTATTTTCGCCTTTGCTATCAGGTTCACTGAAATTACTTTCTCGCGCTAAATTGCTTTAGATAGCCTTATATGGCTTGATGATACAGATAATACAAATGTTTGTTAACAAAGCTACGGCAAATTTTATTTGTCACTGCACTCGGATTGTCGACCTCATAAGTTCTAGTATAATGGTCTTGCGTCGAATTGTTGTAGATTAAAAGCAATATGTACCAACCTTTTTAGTTTAAAATTTATGCAAAAATAGGTACCTACTGAATTTGTATCTTGACTTTTTGTAAAACAATATTGTTGTAATAAATGCTGGATGAGTATACCATTAACCTAATGGTAAGCGATACAACTGCTCAAGGACAATAGCAAAACAAAACACAATTAATTATAAAGCAAAACTTGGCAATCCTCTTCGCTTGCCATCCTAAGATATGAGATGTTAAGTCTCAATATGTCCAGTAGTTACTCTGGCTACAATGTCCTTTATACCAGAACACAACAGTGAATGTCCACTGCTGTTTAGCGGGAGAAATGGATATTGAGATGGTTCCTACCCAAGCGGTCTCTAACATACATATGAGAGACCTATCAGTAAAGGTTTTGGTCCTGGGTATACACGGATACAATTAGACCTACATAATTGTATCGACCGACCAGAGAGAGCAGCTAGCAAAACACAAGGGTATATACAGGGTATATCAGAACAGCTATCGAAAACGAAGCCGGGTGGTAGTTTTAATGACTACAGACCTATTGCAACTAAAAGCTTTGCAAAAAAAGCGTTTCTTTTTTGTTATTTTTTCCTATCGTCGTATTTGGGTAGTAAATACATAGTTTTTTCTACAAACATAACAGTATACACACATTATTATTTTAGTAAAAACTATGATTTTTTAAATATCACAAAACATGAAATTATTACGTTCCTTTGCGAAAATTTTAATTGCATTGTGTTGGTAGTCAATAAAACAACCACCGGGCTTGTTTTCGGTAGCAGTCTTGATGTATTTTGTATGTATACTCTTCCCATGGATCGCCACTATCCGTTCTCAAATACTGATTCACAACTCCCCCAAATCAAGTAATTAAAATGCACAACAAATTGTTTTCCTTTTCAAAATCTATTTAATTAGATCATTCGCTACGTCTACAATGGCAGCTGAAAACTACAGAACTAATTTCAATATTGGCCCGGAGTTAGTAACTGATTAAATGCGATGAGCGTTCACGTGTTTCGTTTAATGAATATTATTTGTGCCCGAAACGGAACGAAGGACAGGTTTGAAATTCGTATGGGGTCAGGACTATGTAGGTGACTGTTGCCCGTATTTATAATTATTAATAACACCGCCATTTTTAACCCCTTGTCTTCAGATTTTCTTCCTCATATTGTAAGAGTCCATTTTTTTTGTCATAAATTTTCTTTTTTCAACTTCTCTTAAACCGCAAAAATACATTTCATTAGTAAAACCTTATTTTGTGACGATAAACCATTGTTCCTTTCATTAAAAAATTAGTTTTCAATTTGCAAACAAACAGTCCCAAAACTTTCATTATATTTTCGCTTAAATAATAACACGATAACCCTTTAAGGTCTATTACGAACTTCGAACTAATCCAAAGCAAAACTAACTCCAGCAAAGAAATTAGTTGCAACGACAACTTTTAATTTATTCGCAAAGCAATTTGAATAGTAAACTATGCGAACTTGCGCACAATTAAATGCACCAACAATAGCTGGGATAACTAAATAATGTAAAGAGAAAATTTTAGACAAACCGTGGCCGATGTAATAGTACTGCTGAAAAGATTATTCTATTCTATTAAAATGTACACATGTGAGAGGCCCCCTGAGTAGGTACCACCGCAATGCTCATTTCTGCCGCCCAAAAGCAGTGTAAATGCACTGTTGTGTTTCAGTTTGAAGGATATTGTAGCAAGAGTAACTACTGTACATATTGAAACTTATGTCTCAGGGTGGCGATTGCAGTGGAATGCCAAGAATTGCTTTGTAATTCAAGGTTTTGTTTCGTTTGCTACTGTTCATGAGCAGTCGTAACGCTTGCTATTAGGCGAAAGGTATGCTCGTCTAGCCAGTCATTACAATAAAAATAAAAAACTAAAAAGAAACAAATCCAAATTTCCTCCTGGGATCTGGATATCAGAAATGTTTTACAATAATTGCTGAGGCAGGTATGTAATGATCACAAAGTCTCAGTAGGTTTGTTCTACTTTTCGGCAAGAATATATTCAACCTATTTTGACTGAGGATTAGTCTATCCCTCAAAGGACCCAAATTTCCAGTCCAAGTCAACTAACACTACATATTTTAAACCAAAAATACTACAAAAATGTCTCATTTGACCAAAACTCTATATTTTTTAAATTCCAATAATATTTTAAAGAATGTATTTTTTTAAACAATTATTTATTTATAAATTCTTTATTGCACATATAGATTAATAAGATAAAAAAATACAACTTAAACAATTTGAAAATTATCATAAAAGTTACAATTAGCAGTCTTATTGCTTGCCGCGATTTCCGTTATATTATGGACTGGTTTGATTATAAATCTTTTATTTCAACGCCATGTATGTATCTGTATCAGCCTATATACGTCCCACTGCAGGGCACGGGCGTACTCTACAATCGACAGTACGATTGAGAGTTGAAGGAATAATTTGTGGAGCAATTTGCAATGAATAGACCACTACTTTAAATTAAACAAGTATATTGGCGTCTAGCGAAAAAAGCGGGCAGAATGGCGGGCAGAGAGAGAAAGGCAGCGCCCCCAGGCGGCAAAAATAGTTATCATTTTGATTGGGTTGCGTTCATAAATTAACACCCACCCCTGAACGCAAGCCCCATTTTTTTTAAACAATACAAATGCTTCTCACAAGCAGTACCTTTAGTTAGAATATCTGCTATCATCTCGCTGCCCTTACAATAACAAAATTTTACATTACAATCGATGACATGCTGTTTAATGAAATGATATTTAATGTCAATATGTCTAGTTCTAGATAAATAACAATCATTAGTAGAAAGTTTTATAGCACTTTGACTATCACTAAATATAATGAGAGGTTCATCCAGCTGACAGCCAAGCTCCCCACTAAGCTGGCGTAACCACAGCGCCTCCTGCGTGGCAGACGACATGGCCATGTACTCGGCCTCTGCCGTTGATAGCGCCACAGTCTGCTGCTTGCGTGATGACCATGAAATAGCGCCTCCCTGTAACAAAAATATATAGCCCGTGCACGACTTTCGGTCATGCACATCACTACCCCAGTCGGCATCACAGTATCCCATGATCTCTGAATTACCATCTTTGGTATATATGAGTTTAAGATCCTTGGTTCCTTGTAGGTATCTTAACACTCTTTTAACAGCAGCTATATGTTCAGTCTTTGGTTCATTATTGTATCTGCTTAGTGTGTTGACTGCAAATGCAATATCGGGCCTTGTGCCTTGTGATATGTAGAGTAAACATCCAATGACTTGACGATAAGGATAATCAGTTATAGTTTCAGTTGTCTCATGAAGGTTGAATTTCAATGCGACTTCAATGGGTGTTTTCACTGCATTGCATTCTGACATGCCAAATCTATCCAATACTTCATTTATATATTTTCTTTGCTCCAACAGAATAGAGTCTCCATCTTTTGTTATATTGAATCCCAAACATTGACTAGCTTTTCCTAAGTCTTTCATTTCAAAATGATGCATTAGTTTATCCTTCAACATTCTTTTTACACTTGTATTAGAAGTAAATATGAGTAGGTCATCAACCCACACAGCAATGTAGGTATTCTTCTCCATATTATAGTATACACATGGGTCAGTCTTGCATTGTTGCATTCCAATTGTTTGCAAAACATTATTTAGTTTTATATTCCATAACCGACTAGCTTGTTTCAAACCATATATAGATTTGTGTAAATGACATACTTTTGATCCTTCAGCATATAATTCTGGCTGTTCCATGTAAATATCCGTGTCAATGTCTCCTTGCAAGAATGCAGAGATAGCATCCATTTGCTCAATATCTAAATTGTGTTTTGCTGCTAGGCTAAATAAGAGGCGGATAGTTGCATACCTCACCACTGGTGAATAAATTTCTTCATAGTCTATACCTTTCCGCTGTGCAAATCCTTTTATAACTAGTCTTGCTTTATAACGTGCTATGTGTCCATTCTGGTCTGATTTTGTTCTAAATACCCACTTCGAAGGTAGGGCCCTTTTATTGGATGGAAGATTTGTCAATGTCCATGTATTATTCCGCAATAAGGACTTGAATTCTTCATCCATGGCTCTCTTCCATTGGACAGCATTTGTGGATGACAAGGCTTCTTGCACTGACTGTGGGTCAGATAAACTAGTGCACAGGCAATACAAACTATTTTCATTCTTTTGTTTATTCATTTTATGACGTGGCCTCAGAGTAACATTGGTGCCACAAATCTGTGATTTATAAGTCCTGGGAGGTTGGTAAGTTTCATCTGAATCATCTGTGACAGATTGATACTCGCTGGAATCTTCATTTTGTGCATCAATGTTATAATTGTTATCTGCAGGTGATGCACTCTCTGATTTAATTGTATTTGACTGACTTGAGCTATCTTGCACAGAGACATCAGAGCTGTTATCATTGTTTTCCTTTCCTATTGATGAACTAGTAGTTTCTGAAGCTGAGTTCTCTCTGCTGTCAATAACTGGAATAGTGTTGTCACATAAATTATTAGTACCAAGTTTTTCATAAAAAATAACATCTCTACTTTTGATTATTTTATTATTTTCAGTATTTAATAAGCGGTACCCTTTTGTGTTATCACAATATCCCACAAGTATCATTTTCATAGACTTTTTGTCCCATTTTTGCCTTTTCTCTTTGGGAATGTGCACCATAGCTTCAGAACCAAATACTCTGATATGGGACAAGTTGGGTTTGTGCCCATGCCACATTTCATATGGAGTCTTACCTCCTAGACTCTTTGTTGGGCATCGATTTGTAATATAGGAAGCTGTGGCTATAGCCTCTGCCCAGTATTTCTTTTCTAAATTTGCATAAAACAACATACATCTTGCCCGCTCAACTAAAGTGCGGTTAATTCTTTCTGCAAGCCCATTATGCTGTGGGGTGTAAGGTGTTGATGTCTGATGGGTTATGCCATGGTTAGATAAATATGTTTCAAAGTGATAATTGCAGTATTCTTTACCATTATCTGTTCTCAAAGTTTTTATTTTTCTTTCAAGTTGAACTTCTACCACAGTTTTAAAATTTTTGAATATCTCAAGAACATTTAATTTGTCTTTCATCAGATATACATAAACCATCCGAGTATAATCATCAACAAATGTTATGAAATATTTCATACCTGAGCAAGACTTGTTCTCCATCGGGCCACATAAATCTGAGTGGATTAGCTCCAGAGGCTGTGTGGCTCTAGATCCAACCTTGTTGAATGGAAGTCTTGTCTGCTTACCCTCCGGGCAATGTTTGCATATTAAAGTGTCAGTTTCCCTTTTAGTTAGAGTAACACCCACAGCACAGGCAGGCAGCTTATTTATATCTGAAACATTGAGATGTGCCATCCGAAGATGCCATAAATAAGTATCATTTATATTTTCATTACAAGATGATGTATGGGCAGTTTCACAATTACTTTCTGTGTTTAATACATAAAGTTTGTTATTAAGCAATGCGGAACAAATTAATTTTTCATTTTTGTCATAAATATGGCAGCCTGTTTTATTAAATTTTACTACATAGCCATTCTTTATTATACTGCTAACTGAGAGAAGATTGGCTGCTAAGCCAGGTACATACAAGACATTTTTTTACCTGAATACTTCCATAGCCTAGTTTAATGTTAACACAGCCAACACCACTTACTAATAACGGCTCTCTGTTCGCTATTGTTATACTTTCTACTGGTGGTGTGGTAACATTGTACATCCAATCTCGCTTGCCAGACATATGCATGGATGCCCCCGAGTCCACAAGCCATTTTTCATTTAATCTGTCCAATGCAGCTGGAAAAGCGGCAACAAAATGTGTTGTGTTTCTATCACTATTTTGTGTGTTTGTACTTTTCTTTATATTCTTGCAGAACTTAGCATAATGGCCATACTTGTTGCAATTGTAGCATCTTGGTGCTTTTGGCTTGTTTGGATATCTATAATTATTGTTATTTGTCTTCTTATAGTTTGTGTATAAAGCGGTACCAGAGTTTGTGGATTTAATTTCTTGTAGTATCTTAGTCTTCACTAAGTCAGCTGTAATCTGCACACTTGAACTTTCCATCCCCATTATCATGGGTGCATAGATGTCGGGAAGCCCCGCAAGCATTAAAGTGCCAAGCCACTCTTCGTTAATTTCAAAATCAATATTTCGAAGTTTGTGAGCAGTTGACATAATTTTGTTCACATAGTCCTCGACGCTATTACTCGATTCGAGGGTGATATTTACAAGGTCCTTTAATAGACCTACCTTTCTTGTTAGTCCATTATCATCGAATGCCCGTCGCAGATTGTTCCAAACATCTCGCGCGGTCTTGCAGTCTTGAATGTGGACATAGTTTTGAGTGTCAATCAGCAGGATTAATTTGGCTTTAGCCTTAATATCCTTCTTAGGATCCACTTCTTCGCCGGCTTCTGGGTCCAAGCACTCCCAGAGGTCCTCGTGCTCGAGGTATGTTCGGACACTGAACTTCCATGTCGCGAAGTTTTCACGACCAGTGAGTTTTTCGATGTGAAACATATGCGAAGCCATTATAAAAAATTGATTCTGTACAGATCCTGACTAATTGTAGTGACTATCGCCAATTTGCGTATCGGCTTTGGCACGTGGCCAAAGAAACATAACCTTACAGTTTTGCCGGTATACTTTTTATTCACTGATTTCTTCGCGGTCCCTAAAACTGATTGCTAACCACGCTCTGCTACCATGAAGGAATAATTTGTGGAGCAATTTGCAATGAATAGACCACTACTTTAAATTAAACAAGTATATTGGCGTCTAGCGAAAAAAGCGGGCAGAATGGCGGGCAGAGAGAGAAAGGCAGCGCCCCCAGGCGGCAAAAATAGTTATCATTTTGATTGGGTTGCGTTCATAAATTAACAAGAGTGGTTAGGCCATATAGTCCACCACGCTGGCCTAGTGCGGGTTGGCGGACTTACGTACCATAGAAATTCTTATAAACCGCTATGGTATGCAGGTTTCCTCACGATGTTTTCCATCACCGTTTTAGTGCGTGGTGATTGACTATCAATACATACATGACTCCGAAAAGTCAGGGGTATGCCCTGGGATTTGAACCCGCGACCACCGTGAACATGTTGGCAGCCGCGTCTGGTCCGCTTACCAACAGGCCACCACGCACTTTTGGCACCACGCACATCGCCATGTATCTACTCGTATATCATAGTATAATGTAGGTAAAGGATTGTATCTACTTATTCTCCATACTCAATAAACAGAATATAAAAAACCGGCCAAGTGCGAGTCGGACCCGCGTACGAAGGGTTCCGTACTATCATCTATAACAGAAAATCACGTTTGTTCCTGTTTATTAAGATTGAGTTAAAAATTGCTTAAAATTACATTTGTTGTATGGGAGCCCCCTTTAATATTGACTTTATTTTCATTTAATTATTTATTATTTTTTATTTATTAAGCTTCATATACAAATGTATACAAGGCGGACTTAATGCCTGTGGCATTTTCTCCCAGTCGACCTTTAGGTGATGCAGAGATGAGCTGTAGTAGGTGTACGAATACTTAATTAAAGGATAAAGAGAAAAAATACAAGTAATTAAAAATTATATTACATATATTATTATTCGATTTACAAATATATATACATAAATGTACACATACACATATACACTATATAAAATAAAATATTATACATATATATATACAAGAGACTATAGAGAGGATTCTGCAACTTCTTTGAGCAGCATTTCACGGACCTTCATTTTAAATTTGAGACGGGTAGTCCTGATTTCAAGGGGGAGAGCATTCCATAGAAGTATAGCTTGAATGTGAAATGAAGAATGGAGAAAATCAGAACTGTGAGAGGGACATGAAAGCAAAAGATTAGTAGAAGAACGAAGATTCCTATCATGGTTGGTGCAGAGAAAACGGAAGTGGGATATTAAGTAAGTAGGTGGAGTGGGGGAAATGAGTAGAGAAAAGAGTGTTGTAAGAGCACGCAATGTACGTCGCTGACGAATAGGTAGCCACTTTAGTTTAGAGCGGTAAGATGATATGTGGTCGTACTTACGGAGATTAAAGATGAATCGAATGCAGTTATTTAAAAGGCGGTCGAGTTTGTTGAGCAGATCTGCATTCAGGTCAAAATAGCACACATCACCGTAGTCGATTAAAGGTAGGATTAAGGTTTGCACCAGCATTATTTTAGTTTTAGACGAAACGAAGTTTTTAAGACGATAAAAAGATCGAAGTATACCAGTGACTTTCTGGCAAACAGAAGTAACTTGGGCGCGCCAGTTTAAATTGGAGTCGATAAGAAGCCCAAGGTCCTTAACTATGGATGACCATCCTACAATTGTGTTATCATACACAACAGGTGGAATAGTAGTTGGATCCAACCTACTCGTCAAACGCTGGCTTCCCACAATAATAGCCTGACACTTAGCAGGATTAACTTTAATACCATAATTATGGGACCATCTGCGAATATGTTCCAAGTCACTATTTATTTCGTCGACTGCCGAGGATACACTACCGATACTTGCCTGAGAGTAAAGCTGTAAGTCATCGGCATAAAGATGGTACGCGCATCGAAGGTCTTTGGTAATGAGATTAATAAATACAGAAAACAATAACGGAGAAAGAATACCGCCTTGAGGAACGCCAGAGTCGAGGTCGCACCATTTAGACGAAGTCTCGCCGATACGAATCGACTGTTGACGTCCTCGAAGATAAGAGGAGAACCAATCCAGTGCTTCGGGAGAAACCATAAGATAGGATAGGATGGACAGTAGGATGTCATGATTGACGACATTAAAGGCGTTTGAAAAATCAACCAGGACCATAACAGTGATCCGGGTGTCTTCCATACCAGCCCTAATGTCGTCAGTTACCTTAAGGAGTGCGGAAATGGTGCTATGGCCAGGTCTAAAGCCAGACTGCAGCGGGCTCGACAGGTTGTGAGAATACACAAACCTGGAAAGCTGCTTATGCGCACATGCTTCAAGCACCTTGGATAAAAAGGGAAGAATGGATATAGGACGATAATGGATATTGAGCGTAGGATTAGGGACCTTGGGAAGAGGAATAACATAGGCTTTCCGCCATAACGACGGAAAAGTTCCCATGCTTAAGGAAGCATTAATTATATGGGAAAGCGCTGGAAGGAGATGATCAAGTATCACGACAATCATGCGACGGGTGATATTGTCGTGTCCGATGGCGTTCAACTTGATCGAGAGGATTATCTTTTTGATTTCGTCTCGAGCAACTGGAGAAAATTTAAAGAAGTTGATACCAGGGTATGGTAGGTTGCTCAGAAAATCCAGAGTTTGACATTTGACTTGGTAATCCATCGGAGAGGAAGTAGAGAAGTGGCTGTTGATGTCATCCAAGTCCAACGTCCCCCGGAAGTCCAGGCTTTTCTCCTTACCAATACCCAAAGTCTTAAGGAACTTCCAAGTATTAGCAGGAGAGGAAGATATGTTATCAAGAATATGTCGGCGTTTAGCATTACGAACCATCATGAATGAAACCAACTTGAATGAAACAACTTAATATTCTGTGAAAATTTTAAGCGTCTACCTGTTACCGTTATTAATATAGACCAAAAAAAGAAATACACAATTTGTGAAAATTTCAGCTTTCTAGCTTTCACGGCTTATGAGAGACAGACAGACAGCGGAGGCTTAGTAATAGTGTCCCTTTTTCACCTTTTAGGTACGGAACTCTAAAAACAAAATATACCACAAAAACACCAAGTATGTGTGAAATGTTCCCAAGAGAGCATAAAATAACCACAGAACGTTGCCTAGAAGGCCAACTTGACAGACAAGGCTTTGTACACTCCAAATATAATACGGGGCAATGTACTTTTGTTTTCCTACTCCAACGGTAATATGAAAAAGAAGTTATTTATTGTGCATTTGAAATCATTGGAGCGATTTCTGTGTTTTCTTTCGTAATTCTAACGTGGGATTTCTTGGGATATATTGTTTTTATATTGGCAGGATTAAGTGGGTAAAATGTCGTAAGAGTGATTTCATCCAGAGTATCTATTTGCGTGACATGGCTTTCTCTTGTTGACGTAAATATACTGGGCTATTCAGATGCAAGTAAAATACTTGGACACCGGAAAAATTTGGTCACGAGAAGAAAATATACAAACTCAAAAACAGCGCGACAATTCAGAATCCACGAAGAAATCAGCAAAACCGGTCATTACGCAAACGTGGCTATAAATCAACCCTCACGGGTACAAAGATCCCTCGTGGTAACCCGTCCATAAAGAGACTTCGATGATCCTTGGAGTCGTAAAGTAAAGGTAACCCTGCAATCTAACATTATCGTAAGTGACACTTATTATGGGATTGTGACGGTTTGTTTTTCGTACGTATTGAATGGATCTGGATTGAAGGACATTGCAGCCCGAGTAACTACTGGACACATTGAGACTTAACATCTTATGTCAATTCTTCAAATCAAATCAAAATTCAAATCTTTTGTAATAGGGTATTTGACTATTATCGATTTTTGATATTATTTCGCTAACAAACACAAATACGTTAAAACCTTGCTGCCAAAAAAGCATTAAAGTGGCTTGTAACATAACTCAAATATTAATATTAAAAATTAAAGAGTAGGAGTATAGTGGGAACATCTTGCTGTCTCTTTCACACGCGCACACTGTAATGTATATTAACCCTAGTGACGTCACTATCTTTGTTTTGCATTTTTTTCCTGTTACTCCCACTAAAAGATTTAAAACGTTTCTAACTTGTTTCATTCTGAATGGAATGAAATAAAAAATAATTTTCTTTGTTTTCTAGACCTTAGCTATAGATACGTTTTGATTAATACAATAAAAAAAATGTTTTGCTACTGTTCATGAGCGTTTTGCTTACCATCATGCGAACGGCATGGCTATCTCCCCATATAATGCAATAAAAAAAACTGGCAAATGAGCAGACGGTTTTAAGTGATTCATCATTATCATCTCAGCCACAGGAAAACCATTGCTGAACATAGTTTCCCAAAAATTTGATTGAATAGATGATATGTCCGATGGTACCAATCCAGCATGTCCTTCCATTTTGCAAACCCTGTCCTTACCTACTACAAAAATTTGCTTTAAATATTAGCCGAGCAAGGATATTATATTTATTTTACCGGAGTTATTGCGTCTTATACCGTCGACCTGCAATATCTACAGCTATAAATTTGTCATTTTAATACGCTTTAACTCCAGTTTAAGAATTGAAAGACTTTTCGTTGCGTCGGTAAAATTTTATATAGTTGACGAAGTTGTAGAATGGTTGCACAATGAAATATACGGGGCTTTTTTCTACTTTTTTTTATTGCTATGAATAGCGAGACGAACATGCCGTTCACCTGATAAGCGATACGACCGCTCATAAACAGTAGCAAAACCAAATACCCTGAATCACAAAACAATGCTTGGCATTCCACTGCACTTGCCATCCTGAGACTCTCAATATGTCCAGTAGTTACTCTGGCTACAATGTCCTTGTAACGGGAACACAACAGTGCATTTACACTGCTGTTTGACGGGAACGGGTTTGCTTGAACTTAGTTGTCAACTACTATACAGGGTGACAAAAAAACTGTACGATCGATAAAGGTATTGGGTGTCATGCATCATTATTCCAATTAAGATAATTGTTTCACATAATTTATAATAACCTCATTAAATAAATTAAAATAATTGGGAAACCCACATTACACTGCTAACAACTGCGTTCGTAACAAGCAACGTGCAACGTGACGTTTCAGAATTGTCCGAAATGTTGTTATAGTAATACTTTAAAATTGCCTAGATTTTAAGCTAATATTGATACTAAAATGTGTATTATAACTTACCATCATTATGCTGTCCTTAATTATATTTTAAATCGTATTTTAATAGTAAAATTGAGATACCCAAATGCGGTTCTTAGAAAGGACAGGGTTTTTATCGCAGTGCATAACTTCGATATGTGTTATTTTTAAACGTATAACAACTCTTGTTAACATACCAACATTTTAAGATTCAAAACATTTTTCAGCCCATGTTTTCTTTCTTTATAATCTCAGGTCTTTGATGGCGTGGCGTAAGAATGGGCGTGAAGTATATCAAATACATATCAAATTACAAAAGTGAATAGTGAGATGCCAATAGAAATTGTTTTAGCATTTCTTTTACTATCAGATATAGTACAGTGGTTTAAATTAGAGTTAATGATCGGCTATCAAATTCAGTAATCAAAAATATTTCATTTACCCAATCAAATAAAATTAAGTGTTCCAAGTATTGGGAAAAACTAGGAAAACCATCCCCAACCATTTATTTCATATTCATTACAAAATAAGTTTCCATATTTATAAACCAAAATAAACGCCACATAACCTTCCATCCTAATTACATAATTCAAAATTGCCCTACTTCGAAGTGAATAGAGAACTCAATAAGAGCGTACTAAAAGGGCTTTTATGAACTTGTTTCTGTGTGTGCCTAATGTTACTTCGACTTACTCATCAGTGTTAGAGCAATGAATCACTCTCAATTTTGTTAAACTCTCGCCTCCGGGGTGTGTTTTACGTTCGTGGTACAGGGGATTTTCCCAATACATTTTTTTCTCGGAAATCAACGTGATTAATAGCATAGTTACTGAGACGCCTACTATAATACGACAGGCCATAAGTTCAATATCTGTTTGTTTATATATATATATTTTGCCTGATTTACAGGTACATATTTGTTTTATAACCTTAGTGTGGGGTTAATCTATGTATGTCCCTCGCTCTAATTATTTATACTGCTTATTGGTCCGAAGGCAAAGTCCGAAAAATATCCACCGTTTTTCTAAAAGTACTGTCAAACACTAATAAATAAATACACCCAACAGTCACATACATAGCCCTGACCCCGCACTAAGATCGAGTCTTGTGTCTTGGGTATCAGGAAGTACGAGAGACTTTTTGGTCTCACAAACACCCAGACCAGAAACAATACCTGTGGTTCACACAAATATTTATTTCGAAATACTCAAAAATTTCAAAAAATTATTTCAAAATCATAGCCACCCTACTCACTGAATGAAGTTCAAATGAATGAACCGTCAGCCTTCATTCGGCCCGCTTAAAGTTCTGTGTAATTGCTCCCCGGTACATGATTCCATGCTTTCAACTCTCGCGTAGATTTTTAACATACAGCTTAACTTTTGTCGCGAATACATGTTTTTAACTGCGCGGTTCTGGGTTATGTGTTCTTACTAATGACACGCTTGCGCCGACCTCTATTTTTAATGTATGTATTTTTGCCTGTATCCTTTATGTGTCGCCAGTAGCACCCATACAACCTTTAATATGTGTACCTTCATTTGGCATATATATAAGACGAGCTATCGCCGAATGTATCACGAAAGTTCGTCTCTAGCCGCTCTGGTGAGATTTTTTAAACTAAAATACATTTTAAAAATTGATTTATTTAAACCAAGGTATCAGCTTATTGCATGCTGCTAATGATCGTTTCTAATAGAAGACCTCGTAATACTAGATAAGTCTCTGATGACACGTGATTTTTTTTAACGAAAATTTCCAGATTAATTACGATATTCTTTTTTTATTCCATTGAATGGTGAAACGAGCATGCCATTCGTCTGATGGCTATACGACTACTCATGAACAGTAGCAAAACCAAAGAACACCATGAATTAAAAAGCAATGCTTGGCATTCCACTGCGCTTGCCATCATGAGATATAATATGACAAGTCTTAATATGTCCAGTAATTACTCTGGCTACAATTTCCTTTAAACCGGAACACAACGGTGCATTTACACTGCTGCTTGGCGTGAGAAATAGACCTTGCAGTGGTACCTATCCAGGAGGCCTCCTACATATGAGAGACCCCATCACCAGTAAAAGTCTTAAGGCACTATATACAATATAGAAACTTCAAACAAATAATATATCAGTCAAAAAACCAAGCAAACATGTCATCTTACTCGGTATATTTTATGGTAAACGATACCTTATACGGCTCACATCAAATTTCTCCTCAAGGAACTTTTCCGGGACAAAATCCGATGTATCGCGCTAATGCACACATACTTTGCATTGCAAATATGGGAGAGGGTTTTATGTGATACAGAATAGCTTTGCTGTTATCATAGAATAGAAACACTTAGTTAAACAAAAGACTAAAGTAGCAAAAATACATATTATTCTACCAAGATACGAAATCTACCAAGTTTTAGATCTGACGATACCAATCTCATCATCCGAAGACGATAGCAGCAACATTTGCGTTGATGCGGGGATCAAAACGCTTTTTGTAACACAACCAACTCACAGAGATTAACAAAAATCATTTTTTGTCAGCGTCCGTGGCGCAGTTGTTGAGACGCCGGCTGTGAAACGCATGGCCCAAGTTCGATACCCGCAGCGAGATAAATATATGTGTGACAGCTGTTTGTTTCTGATGTGAGCTTAGAGCAATGACGTTTTACAAATAGACGCGTCATACACTAACATAATGGCACAAAAAATGGCGCGATGCGATGAAACGCGATGAATAGACATCGCCAGTTACGTAACAATAAGTGCCGCACTGTTATTGGCTAAAGCGCGTGTGACGTAGCACCAAGCATCAAGTACGGGATGACGTGGCGAGAGTTGTCAAACCTCGCCATGAGAGCGAATTTAATAATTTTATTTTTTTTTTTTTTCGGCGGTAGGCGTAAAAAAAGTCAGACGTTGTTATTATATCGTATTTTAATTAAAATTTAAATACATTGCTTTTTTGGTGTACATTGCGCTTAAACAGCGTAATATTCAATAAAATCGCTACACAAACGTTTTTAGCACTGTACATGTGAAAATATCGTTCCAACAGCGCCACCTGCTAGCCTTGCACCTACTTACAATATTTTGGACCAATTGTTGCAAATAAGCCAAACGCAGAATGTCACAACTGGCAGAAATTCAGGACACGCAGTCGAAGTTGGAGGAAAGCTTTTCCAGACGGATGGCTGAATTGGAGGCAAAGTTGCAGTCCGGTGGCCAGTCGAAGGACACAGTTGCCAGAGTTGCCGAGGAGTTTCGCACCTTCCGGGAACTGATGTTTGAGATGCTTCGGTTGCTGAGAAAGCAAATAGCCGAATGCACCCGGATGATAGATACCATCGAGACTCGACATCGGCGAAAAGCGCTCCTCTTCTTGGGTGTTGCAGAAAATTCCAATGAGAGCTGCAGTGATGTTGTCCTCAATGCCATCAACAATACGTTGGCTCTGAAAAGCATGTCTGCTTCCAACATTACAGCGTGCCATAGAATCGGGACTCATAGTAAAGATCAGAACCGGCCTATTCTTGTGTGGTTCTCCGGAGCTGTTCATCGAACTTCAGTTTGGAGGGCGAAGACGAAGCTGAAGGGCACCCCTATTATTCTGAAGGAGTTCCTGACCAGATCCCGCCAGCAAGTATTCTCCAAAGCCCGACAGCATTTTGGCGTGAGAGCGTGTTGGACCCAAGATGGCACGATCATCGTCAAGGACCCGGACGGTAGCCGCACTAAGGTCACAACTCTGGAGGAGCTCAACCCTTTGATGGTGAAGTATCCGCGGGCGATGGAGACTTCTTCGGTTGTTAGAAGTGGAAAAGCGGCAGCGTCGACATCAACATCACGTTAACACCTTATCGCGGTATTTTGAAACGATAACTTCGTGTTATTGTCTTGTTTTGTTTTAGATTTACTATTTTATTTTATTTGTTTTTCACTTTCACTTTTGTTTAACTCAGTGTTTTGTTTTGTCCGTGTTATCGTACCCGCACGTGTTGTTAATTAATGTGACCTCATTTATATGTCAATCTGACACAACACGTCCGTTCGAAAACCGTTTGCTTATGTAATATGTTTTGTTTTTTTTTTGTTTCTTTCTTTATTTTCTTTAATTTTTATTTTTGTTTACATATTGTCCTCTTTTTTTTGTGTTTGATTTTATTGAATTTTACTATTAGATTTTGATTAGATTGATATAGTGTGTATATGGGCTGGCGGGTGGTGCAGAGATGAAATTGTCGTACCATCCTTTTATTTATTTAGGTAAAATTTATTCGATTATTTGTTTTGTTGTTATATTATTATATTTAGTATTTTATATCTATAGTTATTATATATATTTTATAATTATTAGCACAATGTCTTCGGATAATGATTCTTTTCATTCTGCCATAGACACTTCTTCCTATTCAAGTGACGACAGCTTTAACTCCATACATGATGGGCTGTGTGACTTGGTGCGGCAAACCTTTGACCGTTGTTCTGATACATTCAATGTGTGTCATATTAATGCACAAAGCGTACCAAGTCACTACAGTGACCTATTGGCAACCTTCACGGATGCTAACGTTCACTGCGTCCTGGTTTCTGAGAGTTGGCTCAAACCTCAACTACTTTCTGCTGTTTACCCTCTTCCTGGGTTTATACTCATAAGAAATGATCGCGTCAATATGAGAGGTGGAGGCGTTGCCATTTATCTTCGCAGCAATTTTCGTTACCAAGTTGTAGCGACCTCACCCTCTCATAGCTCCGTTTCGGCAGAGTTTCTCTTCCTTGAGGTTTGGGTCAGGGGAGTGAAAACCTTAATTGGTGTCATTTATTGCCCCCCTTCTACTGATTACTTCTCCAGCCTGGAATCAGTTCTGGAATCTTTAGGGTCTGAATATGTACACCAAATCATCATGGGAGATTTTAACACTGATCTCCTTGCCCAACACTCCTCACGTTCCCGTAAACTCCTCGACATCCTTCAGTCCGTCAATCTGGTAGTCTTGCCTCTGCAAGCCACTCACCACAACATCGTGGGGGATGACACCTGGCTTGACCTTATCCTCACCTCTGATCCGTCTCTTGTGTCCTGTCATGGCCAATATCCGGCACCCGGATTTTCTCGCCATGACCTCCTCTTCCTATCCTACGCCCTCAAACCAATCCGACCTCCTACCAAGGTTTTGCGCAGGCGTTGTTTTGGTCGTATGGATTTGGGCAAGTTACGCCAGGATGCTGGGAATTTGAGCTGGGACAGTCTGACCTCCGCGTCTACAGTGGACGAAAAAGTCCACATTTTTACCACCACTATTCATGCACTGTATGACACTCACGCGCCCGTCGGGCTGATCAGGCTCAAACGTCCTCCAGCCCCTTGGATGAATGATGGGGTTCGGATGGCGATGAGACGTAGGGATCGCGCCTTTCGGAAGTTCAAGAGGGAGCGCACGGAGATTAACTGGAGTTCATTTAAGTCTGCAAGAAATCGGTGTAATCAGATGATACGTAATGCTAAACGCCGACATATTCTTGATAATATATCCTCGTCTACCCCTACTAATATCTGGAAATTTCTAGGAACGGTAGGTATTGGCAAGGGGAAAAATGCTGAGTTTCCTAGTACGATTGGTTTGGACGACATTAATCATTACTTTTGTAAAGTCACTTCTCTCGATCGTCAAACCAAGCGTCGTACAATGGATTTCCTTGATAGTCTTCCCCGTCATAATATAGATCCTTTTTACTTTTCTCCAGTAGCTCAAGACGAGATCAAAAAGATTATCCTTTCCTTAAAATCAAACGCCGTTGGCTGTGACAATATCAGCCGTCGCATGATTATCCCAATACTCGACTTGCTTCTCCCAATTATTTCCCACATTGTTAATGTTTCCCTCGACACTCGCATATTTCCGTCTTTATGGCGGAAAGCTTATGTTATTCCTCTTCCTAAAATTCCTAATCCAACCATCGTAAACCATTTCCGTCCTATCTCTATCCTTCCCTTCCTATCAAAGGTGCTTGAAGCTTGTGCTCACAAGCAACTGTCCAGGTTTGTACTCGGCAATAACCTTTTAAATCCTCTACAGTCTGGATTCAGACCTGGACACAGCACTATTTCCGCGCTCCTTAAAGTGACTGGCGATATTAGGGCTGGTATGGAGGACTCCAAGGTTACAGTGTTGGCTTTGGTGGACTTCTCAAATGCCTTCAATACCGTCAGTCACGACATCCTTCTATCCATCCTTTCCCTCTTTATGATCTCGTCTGAGGCGATGGAATGGTTCTCTTCCTATCTTCAAGGGCGTCAGCAGTCGGTCCGCCTTGATGACTTATCGTCTAATTGGTGTGGCCTTGATTCTGGCGTTCCTCAAGGCGGTATTCTTTCTCCTTTGTTGTTTTCTATCTTTATTAATCTAATAACCCAAGATCTTCGATGTGCGTATCATCTGTATGCCGATGACTTGCAGATATACTCTCAGGCGGGTGTTGACGGTGTGACTACAGCAATTGACCAAGTGAACAGGGACTTGGCTCACATCAAGCACTGGTCAGATTGTTTTGGTCTAACTGTAAATCCAACAAAATGTCAGGCCATTCTTGTCGGGAGTCCAAGGATGATCTCCAGATTAGATACCGCACATATTCCGCCTGTTATTTATGATGGGACAGTCATCGCTTGGTGCCCTGTAGTCAAGGACCTAGGCATATATATTGACTCCTCTTTGAATTGGCGAGCTCAGGTTGCTTCAGTTTGCCAAAAGGTGACAGGTACCCTACGTGCACTCTATCGTCTAAAAAATTTCCTCCCTATCAAAACCAAGACAATGCTTGTGCAAGCCTTAATATTCCCTTTAATCGACTATGGTGATGTGTGCTATTTTGACCTGAATGCAGAACACCTCAATAAACTCGACCGGCTTCTCAATAACTGCATTCGATTCATTTTTAATCTTCGTAAATACGATCATGTTTCTTATTTCCGCTCCCAACTAAAATGGTTACCCATTCGTCAGCGTCGTTCCCTGCATGCACTTACTACACTCTTTTCAATTCTTACATCTTCTACTTCACCTTCTTACTTAACTTCTCAATTTCAATACCTTTGCAGTAACCATAACAGGAATCTACGCTCTAGCAACAATCTTCTTCTTCATTGTCCTACCCATAGATCTGATTTTACTCATTCTTCCTTCTCTATCCAATCTATACTCCTCTGGAATTCACTCCCCCTGGAAATCAGGTCGTCTGGTACACGATTGGCGTTTAAGGTGAAGGTTCGCCAACACTTTCTCAAGAAACTGGCAGAGTCACTTTAATTTATATCTCTACGTGCTATATTTATATATATTTATATATATATTTATTTATATATTATATAATATATATTTATAACATATATTTATTATATTTACTTTCGGGTGTATGTATATGTATGATTATTATTTTTATTATAATATATTTTAAACATCACATCACTTTTTAAATTTGTTAATTTATGCGCCTACTTTGTTTTCTCTCTGCACCAACCAAAGGTAGACTGGCAGAGAATGCCTCAGGCATTAAGTCCGCCTTTATACATTATTTGTATAAGAAGCATAAATAAATAAAAAAAAAAAAATAAATAATATGAAAAAGTTTAAGAAATGTCTTCAGAACATCAACTTTTCAGAAATATATGAATCCGAAGATTCGAACATAGCTTATGATAAGTTTATGGAGACCTTCATACTATTCTACGAATTATGCTTCCCAATTAAAATGATTACTATAAGAAGTCACAAAACACCACAGTGGGACTCTCGAGGAATTAAAATATGTAGCAAAAAAAAACGGGAACTTTTATGGCGCTACCGAATTTCGCGAAATGAAGCAGATAAAAAGATTTTACGTAACTATACTGCGAGATACAAAAAAATTATTAAATTGACACAACGAGCCCAAAACATCTACAAAGTTAAAGTATCGTCTAATAAATCAAAAGCATCATGGGATATCATTAATAGTACTAAGACAAATCAACCTAGACCATCAATAGCAAATATTAGATTGGGAGGGAGAATTTTAACGAATCCGCATGATATAGCAAAGGCGCTAAACAACTTTTTTATAGACAAAATAAAACCGATCATCGGTGCGGGTAAACAAATAACTGCAAATATTTTCAAAAGAAAAAACTCGATGTTTTTAGCACCAAGTTCTCAAAATGACATTAATATTATTATAAGATCGCTAAGAAATACTAATAGTGTAGGACATGATGGAATCGCAACCAAAATAATTAAATACGTTTCAAATATAATTAGTGGACATTTAAGTTATATAATTAATTTATGTATTTCATCTGGTATATATCCCTCAGCTTTAAATATTGAAACTTATGTCTCATGGTGGTGAGTGCAGTGGAATACCAAGAATTGCTTTGTAATTCAAGGTTTTATCTCGTTTTGCGACTGTCCATGAGCAGTCGCTACGCTTGCCATCAGGGGAACCGTATGTTAGTCTCGCCATTCATTGCAATAACAGCAAAAAAATAAAATGGGGCAAATCCAAATTTCCTCCTGGGATCTGAATATCAGAAATGTTTTACAATAATTGCTGAGGCAGGTATGTAATGATCACAAAATCTCAGTAGGTTTGTTCTACTTTTCGGCAAGAATATATTCAACCTATTTTGACTGAGGATTAGTCTATCCCACAAAGGAGCCATATTTCCAGTCCAAGCCAACCAACACAACATATTTGATACCAAAAATACTAAAAAAAAATTGTCTCAATAGGCCAAAACTCTATATTTTTAAAATTCCAATAATTATTTTAAGAAATGTATATATTATTTTTTTAAACAATTATTTATTTATAAATTCTTTATTGCACATATAGAATAATAAGATAAAAAAAGACAACTTAAACAATTTGAAAATTATCATAAAAGTTACAATTAGCAGTCTTATTGCTTGCCGCGATTTCCGTTATATTATGGACTGGTTTGATTATAAATCTTTTATTTCAACGCCATGTATGTATCTGTATCAGCCCATATACGTCCCACTGCAGGGCACGGGCGTACTCTACAATCGACAGTACGATTGAGAGTGGTTAGGCCATATAGTCCACCACGCTGGCCTAGTGCGGGTTGGCGGACTTACGTACCATAGAAATTCTTATAAACCGCTATGGTATGCAGGTTTCCTCACGATGTTTTCCATCACCGTTTTAGTGCGTGGTGATTGACTATCAATACATACATGACTCCGAAAAGTCAGGGGTATGCCCTGGGATTTGAACCCGCGCCCACCGTGAACATGTTGGCAGCCGCGTCTGGTCCGCTTACCAACAGGCCACCACGCACTTTTGGCACCACGCACATCGCCATGTATCTACTCGTATATCATAGTATAATGTAGGTAAAGGATGGTATCTACTTATTCTACATACTCAATAAACAGAATATAAAAAACCGGCCAAGTGTGAGTCGGACCTGTGTACGAAGGGTTCCGTACCATAATCTATAAAAGAAAATCACGTTTGTTCTGTCTATTAAGATCGAGTTAAAAATTGCTTAATAATTACGTTTGTTGTATGGGAGCCCCCTTTAATATTGACTTTATTTTTATTTAATTATTTATTGTGAAACTAGCTTTACTGAAACAACTTAATATTTATATTGATACCTGTTCCCGTTTTTAATATTGAGCAAGAAAGAGGTTTTTTTTTATGGGAATCCCCTTAATATCTTCATTTTTTTTATTTTTAGTATTTGTTGTTATAGCGGCAACGAAAATACATAATTTGTGAATATTTCAGCTTTCTAGCTATCACGGTTTATGAGATACAGCCTGGTGACAGACAGACAGACAGCGGAGGGTTAGTAATAGGGTCCCGTTTTTACCTTTTAGAGACGGAACTCTAAAAACAAAATATACCACAAAAACACCAAGTATGTGTGAAATGTTCCCAAGAGAGCATAAAATAACCACACAACGTTGCCTAGAAGGCCAACTTGACAGACAAGGCTTTGTACACTCCAAATATAATACGGGGCAATGTACTTTTGTTTTCCTACTCCAACGGTAATATGAAAAAGAAGTTATTTATTGTGCATTTGAAATCATTGGAGCGATTTCTGTGTTTTCTTTCGTAATTCTAACGTGGGATTTCTTGGGATATATTGTTTTTATATTGGCAGGATTAAGTGGGTAAAATGTCGTAAGAGTGATTTCATCCAGAGTATCTATTTGCGTGACATGGCTTTCTCTTGTTGGCGTAAATATACTGGGCTATTGATGCAAGTAAAATACTTGGACACCGGAAAACTTTGGTCACGAGAAGAAAAATATACAAACTCAAAAACAGCGCGACAATTCAGAACCCACGAAGAAATCAGCAAAACCGGTCATTACGCAAACGTGGCTATAAATCAACCGTCGCGGGTACAAAGATCCCTCGTGGTAACCCGTCCATAAAGGGACTTCGATGATCCTTGGAGTCGTAAAGTAAAGGTAACCCTGCAATCTAACATTATCGTAAGTGACACTTATTATGGGATTGTGACGGTTTGTTTTTCTTGCGTATTGAATGGATCTGGATTGAAGGACATTGTAGCCAGAGTAACTACTGGACATATTGAGACTTAACATCTTATATCTGAGGATGACGAGCGCAGTGGAATGACAAGCGTTGCTTTATAATTCAAGGTGTTGTTTGGTTTTGTTTATTAGCGTTTATTAGCGTTTTGCTTACCATCATGCGAACGGCATGGCTACCTCACCATATAATGCAATAAAAAAACTGACAAATGAGCAGACGGTTTTAAGTGATTTATCATTATGATATCATCATCTCTTCCACAAGAAGACCATTGCTGAGCATAGGTCTCCACCAAGGTCTCCACATAGACCTGTTTAAAAAGGCTAAGGCCTTTTTTAAGTCCCTAGATTAAGAATCTAGGGACTTTCTGCATCCCAAGCCGGGTCGTCCATCACTTTGTAGGCTGGAGTCAGATATTTCGCTTGTCTGTACGTGGCCTCCACTCTATAATCTTTCGGCCCCAAAGGTGTAAAGTGAATAAAGTGATAAATAGTTTTAATTACCTAAAATAATTTATTTACGATTCGCTAAGTGCCGAGGAAGAATGGCCAATAAATTAACACGAATATATATCTATTATTTTCCCTGTTTCGTAAGTCACAGGACCCACATTGTCGAACATAATCCTCCAAAAAGATGAATAGATGATACGTCCGATGGTACTAATCCAGCATTTCTTTCCATTTTGCAAACCTTGTCCTTACCTACTACAAAAATTTGCTTTAAATATTAGCCGAGCAAGGATATTATATTTATTTTACCAGAGTTATTGCGTCTTATACCGTCGACCTGCAATATCTACAGCTATAAATTTGTCATTTTAATACGCTTTAACTCCAGTTTAAAAATTGAAAGACTTTTCGTTGCGTCGGTAAAATTTTATGTAGTTGACGAAGTTATAGAATGGTTGCATAATAAAAGATATGGAGCTTTTTTTCTTTTTTTTTTTTTTATTGCTATGAATAGCGAGACGAACATGCCGTTCACCTGATGATAAGCGATACGATCGCTCATAAACAGTAGCAAAATCAAATACCCTGAATCACAAAGCAATGCTTGGCATTCCGCTGCACTTGCCATCCTGAGACATAAGATGTTGACTCTCAATATGTCCAGTAGTTACTCTGGCTACAATGTCCTTGTAACGGGAGCAAAACAGTGCATTTACACTGCTGTCTGACGGAAACGGGTTTGCTTGAACTTAGTTGTCAACTACTATATGACAAAAAAGCTGTTCGATCGATAAAGGTGTTGGGTGTCAGGCATCATTGTTCCAATTAATATAATTATTGTTACACATAATTTATTATAACCTCATTAAATAAATTAAAATAATAGGGAAACTCACATTACTCTGTTAACAACCGCGTTCGTAACAAGCAACGTGCAGCGCAGCATTTCAGAATTGTCCAAAATGTTATTATTGTAAAAACTGCCTAGATTTTAAGATAATATTTATACTAAAATGTGTATTATAACTTACTATAATTATGCTGTTCTTAATTATATTTTTCTTCGTATTTTAATAGTCGCACATTTTTTGTCGCAGTGTATAACTTGGATATGTGTTTTTTTATGAGGTGTAATAAATTTTGCTAATATAACAAAATTTTAAGCTTCGACACAGTTTTCAGCCCATGTGTTCTTTCTTTATAATCTCAGGTCCTTTCGAGCCTTTTGCCACGGCGTAGGATTGGGCGTGAATAAGCAGTAGGTATTCCGACATAATCATATGAAACTACTAAAGTGAATATTCTGAAACTGTTTTAGCATTTCGTTTACTATCAGATATAGTACGGTAGTTTAAATTGTTGGCAATAAAAACCAATAGGTAATCAAAAATATTTTATATGCCACATCAAATAAAATTAAGTGTTCCAAGTATTAGGCCAACCTAGGACAACAACCATATACAACGTGTTACAAATTACCCCGTAAAATATAATTAATTATCTAAGCCAAAAGTATTATGCACCGTAGTAAACATATTAATTACAAAATAAGTTTCCATATTTATAACCCAAAATAAACGCCACATAACCTTCCATCCTAATTACATAATTCAAAATTGCCCTACTTCGAAGTGAATAGAGAACTCAATAAGAGCGTACTAAAAGGGCTTTTATGAACTTGTTTCTGTGTGTGCCTAATGTTACTTCGACTTACTCATCAGTGTTAGAGCAATGAATCACTCTCAATTTTGTTAAACTCTCGCCTCCGGGGTGGGTATTACGTTCATGGTACAGGGGATTTTCCCAATAACTGTTTTTTCTTGAAAATGTGAATGTATGTGACCCTCGATCTAATTATCTATACTGCTTATTGGTCTGAGGGAAAATCCGAAAAATATCCACCGTTTGTCCAATCTAAAAGTACTGTCAAACACAAATAAATAAATACACCCAACATACCTTATCCTGACCCCACTGTGAGATCGAGTCTTGTATCTTGGGTATTAGGAACTACGAGAGACTTTTTGATCTCACAAACACCCAGACCAGAAACAATACCTGTGGTTCACACAAATATTATTACGAAATACTCAAAAATTTCAAAAAATATTTCAAAATCATAGTCACCCTACTCACTGAATGAAGTTCAAATGAATGAACCGTCAGCCTTCATTTGGCCCGCTTAAAGTTCTGTGTAATTGCTCCCCGGTACATGATTCCATGCTTTCAACTCTCGCGTAGATTTTTAACATACAGCTTAACTTTTGTCGCGAATACATGTTTTTAACTGCGCGGTTCTGGGTTATGTGTTCTTACTAATGACACGCTTGCGCCGACCTCTATTTTTAATGTATGTATTTTTGCCTGTATCCTTTATGTGTCGCTATACCTACCACCCATAAAACCTTTAATATGTGTACCTTTATTTTGCCCTATATATAAGACCAGCTCCGTATGTATCACAAAAGCTTGTCTCTAGCCACTCTGGTGAGATTTTTTAGACTAAAATACATCTTCAAAATTGATTATTTAACCAACGTATTAATTTATTACAAACTGCTGTTGATCGTTGTTAATAGAAGATCTCGTAATACTGGATAGGTCTCTGATGACACGTCATATTTTTTAACGGAAACAGCCGGATATTTTTCGTGAGTCTTTTTTTTATTGCATTGAATGGTGAGACGACTACACATGGACAGTAGTAAAACCAAACAACACCATTAATTCAAAAGCATTGCTTGGCATTCCACTATGCTTGCCATCTTGACATATAATATGACAAGGCTCAATATGTCTAGTAAAATGTCCTTCAAAGCGGAACACAACGGTGCATTTACACTGCTGCTTGGCGGGAGAAATAGACATTGCAGTGGTACCTATCCAGGCGGCCTCCCACATATGAGAGACCCCACTACCAATAAAAGTCTTAAGGCACTATCGTATTTACGTGGATAATTGAAAGAAACTTCAAACAAATAATATATCAGTCAAAAAACCAAGCAAGCATGTCAGCTTACTCGTTATATTTTATGGTAAACGATACCTTATACGACTCACATCAAATTTGTCCTAAAGGAACTTTTCCGGGACAAAATCTGATGTATCGCGCTAATGCTGCACACATACTTTGCATTGCAAATATGGGAGAGGGTTTTATGTGATACAGAATAGCTTTGCTGTTATCATGGAATAGAAATACTAAGTTAAATAAAAGACTAAAGTAATATACTGCAAAAAAATACATATTATTCTACCAAGATACGAAATATACCAAGTTTTCGATCTGACGATACCAATCTCATCATCCGAAGATGATAGCACAAACATTTGCGTTGATGCGTGGATCAAACCACTTTTTGTACAACACATCAGCTGAGCTCACATAGATGAACAAAAATCATTTTTTATCAGCGTCCGTGGCGCAGTTGTTGAGACGCCGGCTGTGAAACGCATGGCCGCAAGTTCGATACCCGCAGCGAGATAAATATTTGAGTGATCCACAGGTCTTTGTTTCGGATCGGGGTTTTTGAGAAACGGGTGCAATGCAAGACTTTATAATTGTTCTAGTGTAGTCGTCAAGTATGCACCGACTAGTAATATAATTATCAGACACATTATGAATTAAGGCCGAAAGGTTCTAGAGCGGAGGCCACGTATAGGCAAGTGAAATGTCGTATGCCCGCTTATAAGGTGGACGGACAACATAGCTAAAGTTGCACGAAGTCGCTGGATGCAGCCCGCTTCCGCTTTACAGGTCGATATGGAGATCCTTAGGGGAGCCCATAGATAATACACTATTGGGGGAGCCTATGATTAGCAGTGGACTTCCGTTGGCTGAGATGTTGATGATGATGGTGATATTATGAATTGTAGAGACAGACATTATATCAGCCTGATCGTATACATCGGATACAATCTGGTGGCGCAAGAATGCATTGTTGTCAAAAAATTACAAGAATTTATCTTATATTATAAAAAAATACCGAAAATAATGCATTTTATAAATAGTTTGGTGTAACAGCAGTGTAAAAGCGCAGTTTTGTTCCGGTTTAAAATACATTGTAGAAAGAGTATCTAGTGGGCATTTTAAGATTTAACAGCTTATGTAAAGCATTACGAATGACATACTCATCTCACCATTCACAGCAATAAATAAAAAATGTTCCGAATTTCGCCGCACGCCGATAGAAAATATGACTAGTGTGCAACTGAAATTACACATTTCCCCCAAGACGTGATCCCAAGTCACTACGACAATTTTTTTCAATTTTGTATACAGTGGTCTTCATCCCACCAATTACAGTAATTTCTACCTAATCTAATACCCATCACGAACTAACGAAATAGTGTCTAATTAGTTTTCCCTCCTAATACCCGAATATCGTCGTAAATAAGCCAATATGTTTAATTTATGAGACCGGGGTCGAGGGGAAGGAAGCGGTAAGCTATTTATCAAAACGTTGTTTTTTCCTACAATAGGATACGACCTTTGGTACTGAATACTCCAGCCTGGAAAATGTTACATGAAGGTTTGTTTTTGTTTGAAAATATCAAGTCTTTTATGGTGGTTGATAGTTGACTTTTAGGTTAGGATGTAAATATTTTGTGTAATTTTTATGAAGTGTTTTGTAAAGTTATTTTTTTATACAAGATATATGAAGACTGCTACTGAAAACGAATCCGGGTGGTAGTTCATGTGATTTAAGACACAATGCAACTAAACATTTTGCAAAAATAGCGAAAATTGTTATTTTTTTTAATATCATCGTATCTGGGTGGTAATACATAGTTATTTTGTAAAATAATAGTATACACCCTTTATTTTTAATGACGCTATGGTCCGTCCATTTCGTCCCATCTATATTAATATTATAAAGCTGCAGAATTTGTTTGTTTGAACGCGCTAATCTCTGGAACTACTGGTCCGATTTGAATGATTCTTTCAGTGTTGGGTAGCCCATTTATCGAGGAAGGCTATAGGCTATCATCACGCTATGACTATAGGAGGAAAGCAGAAGTGAAATTTCTAGCAAATACGAGGAAATTTTGTTCGTTTTTCGTAGTCCGATTGGTCGATATTCTAAACTGATAGTCAGAATTAAACATTTTAACTGCCCATATATGCACCCGGACGGAGCCTAGCCCGACCGCTAGTAATGTAATAAGGGCAAGTATATCGCCATATCGGGCATAAATTCTTGATCCCGGACTGATAATTAATAGAAAAATTCAATGTCACTGCCCGACCCGGAATTCGAACCAGAGATCTCAGCTTTGTAACCTTACCGTAGAAGCAGACTAGATAAGGAATTATACAATAAAAGTCCTTAGAGACATCGTTTCTCTGCTTTCAGTAATCAACCATACTCAAATGAACTCAAAAAATCCAGCTGTAAAAAACCTCGCGACCCAATTTCCAAGGCACATTTTGCGTGTCAACTGACACATTAACATAATGCGAGTACCCAACGTGTTAGTATTTTTCTCTTTTTATAATCTGTGCAAATCTTGTTAGAAGGTGAGAGCGGGCATAAATCTTCGGGCATTAGGCTTTTGTCGCTTACAAAGCCTCAGAAGCCTACTGCAGAGGTTTAATGTCAAATTTATTTTTAATTTCGCTGGATTAAATAGATTTCTGAGTAATTTGGTGATACAAGTGACTTTTTAAGCCTATTAATCCACTATCTTCTATCAAAGTTATTACGTTCTTATTCTGTATTGTAAGTTGCTGTATGTTATAAAGTCTAAATTGTAATTATTCAAGCACACTATCTGTATCTGTATAAGCCCATATACGTTCAACTATAGGGCATAGGCCTCCTCTACAATCGAGAATATGATTGAGAGTGGTTAGGCCATATAGTCCACCACGCTGGCCTAATGCGTGTTGGAGGATTTTACATACCATATAAATCCTTATAAATCGCTATGGTATGCAGGTTGCAAGTACGTGGTGGCCTGTTGGTAAACGGACCAGACGCGGCTACCAACAAATTCACGGTGGTCGTGGGTTTGAATCCCAGGGCACACCTCTGACTCTGACTTCTGAATACACACGACTCCAAAAAGTCAGAGGTATACCCTGAGAATTGAACCCATGATAAACATACACATGTTGGCAGCCGCGTCTGGTTCGTTAACCATAAGGCAGCGTGGTTCAGCACACTATACAAAAACTAAATTCAAAATCTAACACTACGCAACCTCATTCCTACATACCCATAAATCAATATAAATATAACAGAAATCATAATCCCACGAATAATATTGAATCAATTAAACGCTCACAAATATATACGCAAAACGGCAAGTTAAAATCAAATACCATGTTGAAATATTAAAAATTTTTCAACGTAAAATATTTTTTATGCTTCCAACGGCTTTAGTCGGATAAGCCTTGATAACAGGAAAAAGTATTTAGTCCCCACTGTATTTTATTGCTGTGATGCAGATTTTCAATAGAAAATATTTAATCCTTTTATACAATTTGGGTTTTATAGATTTAGCAGGTAACAAATATATTAGATCGAAAATCGATTTGGAAAAAATAAATCAGTTCTGGTATGTTGGTAACAGTTCGGAATTTTCTGCCGAAATAGTTTATTTTTTATTGCCCTAAATGGCAAAACGAGCGTAGCGTTCGCCTGATGGTAAGCCATGCGGCATACCACAGTAGCAAAACCAAACCTTGAATTACAAAGAAGACTTGGTATTCCACTGCGCTCGCCATTCTGAGACATAAGATGTTAAGTCTCAATATGTCCAGTAGTTTCTCTGACTATAATGTCCTTCAAACCGAAATATAACAGTGCATTTACAGTGTTGTTTGGCGCTAGAAATAGACTTTGTGGTGGTACCTACCCAGATGGCGTCTCTCACAAGAAAGACCTACCACCAGTAAAATGATAATGATAAAAGATGGATAAACTTCAGGAGAGTCGCCATAAATTAATGACGTGTCATCATAAAAAGGAAAGTAGTACAATAACAACATGTACCTCCATCTCAATATCGTGGACTAAAGCTAAAGTCGATAAAAATTCAGCTAGTTTGGTGTCAAAGATGATATGAGAGCCAATTACACCAGAGGGCGCCTGTGAACTTGGTGACTACATACATTTTCACTGGTAGTAGTTCTCTCATATTTGACAGGCCATCTGAGTAGGTACCAACGCAATGTCTACGTCTCTCGCCAAACAGCAGTGTAAATGCACTGTTGTATTTCAGTTTGAAGGAAATTATAGCCAGAGTCATTTTATGTCTCAGGATGGCGACTGCAGTGGAATGCCAAGCATTATTTTGTAATTGGTTTTGGCACTGTTCATGAGCGGTCGTATCGCTTACCATTGAGTGAACGGCATGATTTTCTCGCCACTATTATAAAAAAAAAATGATTTAAAAAACCTAAAATAATAACATTTTCCACGTCCAAATTAACTCTTAATTCACAAACAAGAATTTTCTAATATGTAAAAGCTAATTTCGTTTTACACACGCGAAAACGTGACTCGACTGTATCCGAAGGCGTTAATTAAAAAACTTCAAGAAATTAATAATTACACACTTTACAAATAAACTGGGAAGTATGAATAATAAATAGGGTACGAAAAATTTACAAAATAAATGTAAAAGCTTTGACTTTTAAATGTATGGTTGACGAAGGAAAATTTGAGACAAAGGTCTGCTCAGGCAGGTAGGAAATAATAAATTTAATTTTAAAAGTTACTGGAGCTATATATCGGGTATCTCAAGACTGCTACCGAAAACGAAGCCGGGTGGTAGTTTTTGTGAATACAAATACAATGCAACTAAAAATTTTGCTAAGAAACGCGACATTTTTTTTAAATATTTTTTAAATATCGTCATTTTTGGGTGGTAAATCCATAATTTCTGCTAAAATAATAATTTAAACTCTTTCATACCTTAGAGTCTTTATAAATAAAAGGGTATACACTATTATTTTACGAAAAAATGTATTTACCACCCAAATACGACCATATAAAAAATAAAAAAATTGTCGCTTTTTTTCTATTGCATTGTGTCTAAAGTCGCTTAAACTACCACCGGCTTTGTTTTGAATAGAAGAAGTCTTGATATACCCTATATAAAACATACCTTGACTATCCTATGAACGAACCAGTAAAAATAATGAACATAATAATTATTTATCTATCGCCTACGGGATTGTACCGTCATTGACCGTTTGATGTTTAATAAAGTATTAATTAAAAAAATAGCATTAAATGGCAGTAATTCATGATTTCATGATTCAATTTCAATATTTAAGATTTTTTTGTCTTAGGACTGGCAAAAGTCGATTATCTGTCAAACAATTGTGTCAGCCCCACAACAAAAACATGATATTCCTCGTGATTGTGGTCACCTATACAGTGCTTATACTGACAACCTCGTTAGCGCATTTATACTCCAGTGTCAACAAAGCTGAGGTCGATTCGATTCCTGGTCGGGCATAGTGATATATATATATATATATATTTTTCTATTCAATATCAGTCACGAATTTTTGCCTGATATGGCGATAGGCTCGCTCCCTATCACGTGGGATGGGTCACAAGGCGAAACGTGGGTGTTCTGATATCAGCCCTGCCTTCACCTGCTCTACCTTTTGATATATGTGTGTATGTCAGTATAATTTTAATTAATTCAGCCAGTTAGTATTTAACACTCAATAACAATTTCTAGTGGATGAGGCTTAATATTGCAATTATAAAAGTGATCCTGAGCGGGTCTTTAGTCATTAGTCAGTGCGTCTCTGGGCGGCCCTTTAATTTGGCATTTTCCACCCGAGCGCTCAGCTTTTTAGATTAAAACATCACGTAAATTTACGTAACTTACGACCCAGAATGGGAATGTTCGCGCGACCGTAATTTCAAGGTTAAAATTTGGAGCTTGGAAAAAAGCAAAAAGATACGAGAATGTTTTTATGGTGTAAAAATTGGTTCAAGTATGTTATGACTACTGGAAAGGTCGTGGATTTTGTTATTACTATACTTGACATTTCATATTCATTCACATTCATGTACAGTAATTATAGTAATAAGATATTCAGGCATGTAACAGAAAATCTTACCAGGTAAGCATACACTTCGACTAATTGTAGAATCCTATGAACATCCTACTACTTTCGATGGCATAAAACATATTACACTTGTTTTCACCGAGGGATGAGCAAGTGTCAATGATTTATAAGAAATTCCAGCCTCAGGTAACCAATAAATCATAACGCAAAACGAAAAACCTTATATATACAGAACCTCACCCAGTCATAGCCAAATATGCCAGCTATGCCCAACCTGCGTCCCGTGGGCTTATTGACCCTTCCGAGATTGCAAATAATTGAAAACTTCTCGCCAGTCATAGAAATATGCTTGCCGAGTAAAAAAATTTCAACTAGACAACCCTACCCTACGGGTTAAAGACAAGTTAGACATTCCCGGAGACTCGCCGAACTTCAATGCTCGATGTCATTAAAATGTATGTCACTGTTGATCCTGGCTTACAGGAGTTGCAGTAGAGAGTGTGAGGGCGTGACAGTCTCCTAGACAACCCTACCGTGTTAGTTGCGTTGAGTCAGGCAACACCATACCTAAAATGTGTTTTTTTTTATTGCATTGAATGGCGAGACGAGCATGCCGTTCGCCTGATGGTAAGCGAAAGGACCGCCCAATAACAGTAGCAAAACCAAACAACGCCTTGACTTACAAAGCCATGCTTGGCATTCCACTGCGCTCGCCATCCTGATACATAAGATGTTAAGTCTCAATATAATTATTCAGTAGTTACTCTCGTTAAAAAGTGTTTGCGGCACGTTTAAAAAAAAGGTTGAGTACCGCTGTGACATGACCATAACCCTTTCTGTATATTTATTTACCCATTTAAAATTAAACACACGAAATCCTTATCAAAATATTCGTGACTCTGTACGGAACAGACTTGAAATTCGCCAGTAACAATTTTAAGCGACCCTAGGAAAGTAACACTTTTGTTCAGATAAGAAAATTATTCTTTCCAACACCGTATTATTAGATTTGGTTCCGTTATAAGTGGGAATATCTTTGTGGGTATCTCGAACATTAAATTTTCGCGTGAATTTTATTATCTGACGTCTTATTGAGGTGGGTTTACTGAATTAAACCTTATACAATGACTTGAGTTTTGTTTCATGGTAGGGGCTGTTTTTTGATATCACCTGAATGGCGAGACAGGTATGCCATTCGCCTGATGGTACGCAATACGACCGCTCATGGACAGTAGCAAAACTAAGCAACACTATGAAAGCAATGCGGGCTTTTCAATGTGCTCCCAAAATTGAGACATCAATATGTCCAGTAGTTACGCTGGCTATAATATTCTTCAAACCGGAACACAACAGTGCATTAAAACTGCTGCTTGGCGGGAAAAATAATGTAGCGGTACATACCCAGGCGGCCTCTCACGTATGAGACACCTCAAAAATATTGGAATAAAAATTGCTTGCTATAGCTAGTATAGAGTATGAATAAGAAGAAAAGACTAGGATAATAATATTCTTTCAAACTAGTAAGGAGAGACATTATTGTTTCATTTTGTTAGATTCGCTACTAGTTTCAAACTAAACGGGAATTAATTCCAGACACATATTTTTTTTATACATAAAATGAGAAAAGAATATGCACCTGATAGCAGGTGTTAAGCCTGTCCATATTGAGCATCTATGGATTTAAGATGACAATCTCTTGTCCGTCGGCACATTTATTAATTATATAATTTGTTTTTTTGTTGTCAATCTTTTCCTTGTAAGTCCTTGTAAATATATTGTAATATTAACTAAGCTGTGTAATTAAAAAGCTGCTGGTACTGATAGCACAGGGATTCCCTATTTTTGGTACCAGCCGTACTTTAAAAAACTTACTTAAAAGGAAGATCGTTTGTAAGATAAATCACATGAAGAAAAACAAATAAACTATTTATTATTATGATTCCATTATTATAAGTTGAATTGCAAATATATAAACACTAAACAGTCCAACAAAGCCGAGGTCTCGGGTTCGAATTCCGGATCGAGCAGTGATATTGGATTTTTTCTATTCATTATCAGCCTGGAGTCAGAAATTTGTGCCCGATATGGCGATGGGCTCGCGTCCTATCACATCGTGGGAGGGAACAAACAAGGCGAAATATGGGTGTCCTGGCATCTCTGCTTACCCCTTCTGAGAAAAAGGCGTGAGTATGTAAACAGTCCAACAGTCACAAAAATACAGACCCTACATTATGATCAATTAAGTCTTGTATCGTGGGTATCAGAAACTACGAGAGACTTTTCGGTCAACAAGCACCTAGACCCGGGACAAATACTTGTGGGCCATACGAAAATTTGTCTCGGTGCGGGGATCGAACCCGAAAACGGGAATTCTAAACCTTGATATAAAATTAATATTGATGTAAAAAGGTAGAACGGCGCACCGCAGGTCCGATTCACTTTTATACATACCGTATATAAGGGAATAATTGTTATTTATCGATGGACGTCCGAAATGATACGAAGACGCGACACAACTCCGAGTACAGATGAGTAAAAAAGTGCTTAAGTCGATGACTTTTATATTATTGGAGTATCCGTTTCAATCCGGTAGCGACCACGCTAAGAACGCGTGTTTTGTCACCATATCAATATTAAAAATCTTTTATGTTTTAAATAAAATATATTGATTTGAAATCAAAACAGCATAATACATAAAATATTTCTTATATTTATGTTGTTAGGTCAGCTAATTACGTAATATTTTAAGACTCCTCACAAGACGCAATCTCGTAGGGACTGAAACAATTAAGTATTACATGGATCTCATAACTTTTTACGGTAGAAGAACTAAGTTGCGAGACTTGGTATTTTTACAAGTTTTGATTTTGATGGGCTAGTATTCTCCAATTATTTTACATTAAATCTATGCTACATTACAGGATCAGACCAACCATCTGCCATGATATCACTCAAAAGTCAACTAATTTAATATTTGTAATCGACTTCAAAAAAAAGGAGATTGTCAATTCGATGTGTAATTTTTTTTACCCAATTCCATTTTTCCTATTTTAGATCTATTTGTTTTGAATACACGCTACTCCAATTCTTACCTCTGCAGTCTAACGGCCGCAATCAGAGACGTTTATTGTCAATTAAATTGTTCCTTAGGACATTGTGGCCAGAGTAACTACTGGACATATTGGGACTCAACATCTTTATGTGTCAGGATGGCGAGCGCAGTGGAATGCATTCATTTGTAATTCATGGTGTTGTTCGGTTTTGCTGCAGTCCATGAGCGGTCGTATCACTAACCATCAGGCGAATGGCATGCTCGTCCCTCGATTAATTGGAATAAAAAATGTATTTCAAAAAAGTCGGAAAATCTATATATACCTGTTTTTACGGTTTCGTAACACAAGTGATATTTAAAAAAAAAAACAAACGACTTCCCACTGTTTCTATCAAATGATTGCTCGAGCGGAAAACATGCATTGTGACGTCATTGTTTCTTATTTACATCCAATCCGTTCTACAACGGGATCGCTATCAAAGAATTTATAGTGCGCATGACGCAATGACAGGATACTTTATGAAAATAAATTCACAGGAATGAATATCCGCGAGGGACGGTGTTGCAATGGGAGTAAATATTAAAAATGTTGATTTAAAGATAGACCGATGATGCTATATAAGTTTATTTAAATTTTTAAACATTGAAATATTATACTGATGTAGATAACGTGAAAAAATAATTATCACGGATATCTGCGGTACCGTACCACTATTTTTGTTTTTATCGTCTCTGTCATTCCTACAGAATCACAATATCTTCCATCTCATTCCACTGATTTCTCACTGCACAGATTTGTTTGCAATTTCCACTTTCATAAAATAAGTTATAATTTGATAATTTAAATCAATTAATTTTATCAATACAAATTGATTAATCCCAGTTTAATTTATGTTTGTAAATCAAAATATAATTACAAGACAATTATAATTAACAATTTACTAGTTGTAACCGCTTCGTGTATATATGTTTAAATACTCGCATTTCGGGTTTGTGGATTGGTGAAGGAAAACATCATGAGGGAACCTGCATAAGGGATTTGTAAGAATTTCTATCGTATGTGAAGTCCGCCAACACACACTAAGCCAGCGCGGTAGACGATATGTCTTAACCTCTCTAAATCGTGCTCTCGATTGTAGAGAAGGCCCGTGAAAGATGCAGATTTCAGATATAAAGAACAGTTTCAGCCTGCAGAATATCTAATAGACATCACCATCTCTCTTAAATCTTACAATCAGGAACATTGACACTTTATCCTGGCGTTAAAAAAACAACAGCATCAATCCAAAATCAATAAAAGCATAAACCAAAAATGCAATCAGAATAATGCCAGCGTTCAATTTCGGACAAACAAAAACAACTAACCCTTTTGTTTGTCACTGTACGCTGGGCACCCGTCCCGTGCAATTTAATTTGCCCAACGAGTTATGTGATACGTAAAATTTTACAGCATGTTATTTAACAGTATTCGAACAGTTATCGTTATATCTGGGGCCTGAAAATATAGGGATTGATCCGTGCTTCTTGGGGGCTGTTCGATTTGGGGTATTTTTGGCCTTTCGAAGCCTCTTGTGGGGTTTATGGGTTGACTGTGAGCATTTCATTTTGTATTCGGTACCGTCATTTAGAACACTTTTATTCAAAAAAACTAATTATGAAAATGAATGATGTCCTAACCGCCTTACTATAGTGACATCTAGCGGCAATTGTTTGAAATATTTTGCCATGAAATAAAATAATTTGATTTTTAAGATCGCGGTAGGTAGCGGATGAATGAGAGATGAGAGCTACTCAAGATAGTTGGCAAATACTTTGGCGTAGGCTGAATATAATATAATTTGATCTCCATCATAAAATGAAATATAAAGAATCATATGATCGAAAATTAAGTATAAAGCATGGACCGTAGTAGTGCCACTTCAAGGCTTAAACCTTCAACAGTACAGATAACTTAATTAATTTATGTTCATATTTTCGATTTTCAAGTTTATTTAATGGGTCTACGTGTTGTAAGGCTGAAAAGTCTCTCATAGTTTATTAATACCATCGACACAACAATTTTATCTAAGTGTAGAGTCAGAACTTTTATTCCTCTTAATGGGGCCACGATCATGCCGTTCACCAGATGGTAAGCGATATACTGATCATAAATAGTAGCAAATCCAAAATATCTTGAATTAAAACCAATGCTTGGCATTCCACAAATTATGTACGTTAATAATTTATTATTATTAATTACGTAATATAACAGCATAATATAACAAACAACGAAGCTTCAATTATGATTCAAATTGAAGGCAAGGAAATTCTCTCTGGCAACGCTGCGAGTGTTAAGCAATTCGCCAAACCGTAATACGTTTACCTAAGCAAATTACATGGAAAATGAACGCTTAGTACGTCTTAATAGACACTGAAAGTGCCAAAATCGGTACATATACAGAAATTAATATGAGGAGTAATTAGGAACTGGTATTTTGCTCGTGATGACCTATTAGTTAGGATGAACACGAATTCCAATGGGCTTGTATGTTATAATCTTAAAAATTAAGAACATCACAAAAACGTTGTAGGCTATTTACTGTTTAAAAGGTAATTAAAGGGAACCTAAAAAATGCTGGAGTACAATTAAATAAAGTTTGATTAATTCAAATAATCTTTGACTTTCGATCATAATCTATTCATCGTTAACTTAAATTAGGCAGTAATTAATACATTTTGTACTCAAAATAATATACCTTCGCACTTCTGCTGTTATATTATTATGTTCCATAAAAATAAATGTAAAAAAAAGATTTTTTTCTTTTTAAATTATGTATCTGTATCAGCCCATACGCCCTCTGTAGGGACCCCCTTTCAGAGACCCCCTCTACAATCCGTTTGGGACTGGGTTAGGCCATAATTATAGTGGCCCGTGGTTTGACGGACATTAAGTATTTGAATCGGACGGATGACTTAATGTAAAACGATTAACACTCTCACAAGACAAGCTAGTGTCCCTGAGAGACTCGCTGACTCCGGAGCTCGGTGTCAATTCTTTGTGTGCCACTGTTGATCCTGGCTGACAGGAGTGACAGTCTTGGGTGTGAGAGTGAGAAAGTCTCACTCTCACAGACATAAAAACACACAGATCCTTCAATATAAATCTCAATCATTCTGCCGTCCTCAAGCTAAAATGCCGTTAAGTACTAAAACCACTTTTTGACTTGTGCACAAAAAAGCGATATTTAAAAAAAAATTGCTACTTAATAACCAGAGGTCATCTTTAAGACATTGAAGTACTGAATAATAGATCGCAGGAGGCACTTTCAAATAGCGAAACTTTCAATTTAGAACTGCAATATCGTTTTTTTGTACATAACTCAAAAAGTGATTTTAGAACTAGTGTCAGTGTCTATTTCTCCCGTCAAACAGCAGTGTAAATGCACTGTTGTGTTTCGGATTGAAGGGCATTGTAGCCAGAGTAACTACTGGACATATTGAGACTTAACATCTTATGTCTCAGGATGGCGAGCGCAGTGGAATGCCAAGCATTACTTTGTAATTCAAGGTGTTGTTTGGTTTTGCTACTGTTTATGAGCGGTCGTATCACTTAACATCAGGCGAACGGCATGCTCGTCTCGCTATTCATGGCAATAAAAAAAAATAGAACTTAATGGCATTTTAGCTTGAGGACGACAGCACTCAATCACTACTCTGTCTATATAGAGATATACTACGTTAACAGACTTTCAGAATTTACTCTAGAACTTGTTACATCGTCTGCCGCTGCGAGACAAATGTTTGTGTCGTCCGCAAATATTTGTCCAGGGTTGTGCGGCCAAAGTTGGCAATACCGATATACACGATGCAGGCTTTATTAGATATGAATATATTGACTGAACGAGTGATGGTTTAGTTTGGTGAGGGCCCGAGTATAAATGAGAGGTCGTGGGTTCAAATCCATACCCAATGACGTTTTACAAACATCTTAGTCCATACCTCACTGAATTTTTGAAGTTACGAGTTCCTTATCTTGGTTAGTTATACCTATAAAGGTGAAGGAAAATAATATTATCTAATGTCTAACATGGTTGTTCGACTTATTATTTAAGAATATAATTATTATATTTACAGACTATTTAAGAACATTCTTAGTATTTATTTATTTTACTGTCTAGTGCGTAAGTAGTAAGTAGTGTAAGTGCGTGGTGGCCTGTTGGTAAACGGACCAGACGCGGCTGCCAACATGTTCACGGTGGTCGCGGGTTCAAATCCCAGGGCACACCTCTGACTTTTCGGAGTCATGTGTGTATTGATAGTCAATCACCACGCACTAAAACGGTGAAGGAAAACATCGTGAGGAAACCTGCATACCATAGCGGTTCATAAGAATTTCTATGGTATGTAAGTCCGCCAACCCGCACTAGGCCAGCGTGGTGAACTATATGGCCTAACCATTCTCAATCGTACTTTCGATTGTAGAGTAGGCCCGTGCCCTGCAGTGGGACGTATATGGGCTGATACAGATACAGATACTGTCTAGTAATAGTAGCCGAGATCTTAGTCTAGCCATAGGATATTTCAAATACAGATCTAGTACTGTAAGGTGCGTTGTGATAACACCGTAATACAAGGATGAAATGAGTAAGAACGTAAACTTATACAAAATAATAGGAGTTTATGATACTACCGCTTACGTAATACTATTACGGTGTTACCCTAACGCACCACACATAATTTACAAAAAATCATATATAAATCAGTAATAATAACATTATTTTTCCACTAACCTGGATTGCAGTGACGAGATTTGTGTACCTATAATATAAAATAACAATATTATGTTGACTGTTTTTTTTTAACATTTCTACTACTAAAGTATACAAATTTGAACACAATCCACAAATTTAAATGAGGAGAGAGGAAGATGTATGTATGTATGTATGTATGGGAATGGCTGCCTTAGTGGCGTAGTTGTACTACGGTACAGTTATATAGCTGAGATCTCGGGTTCAAATCTCGGGTCGGGTAAAATTATATTGAATTAATTTATTAATTATTAGCCAGGAGTCAGAAATTTGTGCCCGATATAGTGATAGACTTATCACATCACATCATAGGACGGAACATACAAGGCGAAATGAGAGTGTCCTGGTTACAAGTCTATCTACGTCTTCTGGGAAAAAGGCGTGAGTTTATGTATTGTCAAATAGGATGCTGTATTACAGGTATGGCAAACTCACCGATGTCACTTCCGGGATGCTCAGAATAAAGCACTAAATATCACTTATTGGAGCACTAACTATATCACTTGCACTTTACAAAACTAAGGACACTAAGCGAGGACTAAATGCTGGGCAATGAGGACTCGTCACGTAAAATAATTCGATGCCATAATGACCTAACCTCTCAGCTATTTAACCTCCTATCCTCTTAGCCTAACCAACTTGATCTTCTCACTGATTAAAAAAACACTTCGGTACAGTATGGAAACACACATTTAGCTAATCAAAGCGCACACACAAAACTATCGATTCACTGAATACAGGTGACGAGCACGTCTTTTCACTCTCACTATTAAAAAATCACACTTCTCACTATTTAAAAAAAAAAGCACAGTTTGAAAACACATACCACGCGATCGAAAACGAGATTCAAAACTTTGAAATAAAACTATTACTCCTTACTATTCCGATTCCGCCCCGTAACTACGACAGTTGGTAATCGAAACGTCGGGAAGTTAAATAATTTTAAAATTAAACCAAGTCCACGATAAACTCCGTAAATAACAGGTTTATTTCAAGTTGTAACATTCGAGTACATCTAAGAAACCATTATGGTATTTAAAACTATTGAGAACGCGGGTCACCGGCACGGCTTGTTATTCTCACTGATACGAGTAAGAAAAAACTTCGAAACATATGCCACGCGACGCGAGACTAAAAACTATCGACTGAGCGACAAGGCAAACGGTAATAAAGTACCCTCCGAACAATTATATTTCCGATAAAAATACAAAAACAAAAATGTGCTAACTTCTTCGTCCTATTCTTCCTAGCTTCTTTTCAACCTAGTCCATCTAATGGTCGTCTGGAAGAAATCGCGTTTAGCGATAAGATCGCCAATTGTTATCGTTATTTAAGCGTGTTGTCATATTATTTTTTGTTTTATAACTGCATGTGGTGTTCAATAAGTAATTTATAGATAAATAAATAACTTACAATAATTACTTCGCATACTTAGATATATAATCACAGAGTACGTAGTTTAAACGATGTAAATAAACTAAATTACGCCCGCAAATTCAAATTGTAACGCAGGCGATCAAATTATAGCTTCGTCCTTCGCTGACTTGCTATCTTAACCAATCGCAGTCCTTACCACCAACGCGAATCGGTTCGATGCACCGAGTACCTGCGCCACATACTGGGCCATTCCAACCAGCCGTGGCCCAGCGTCAGTTACTATCGGAAACTATACATTCTTTTGTTATTACGAGTACTATGAATGATGGGATGAGCATGCTGTTCGTCTGATGGTAAGCGATATGACCGCTCATGAACAGTAGCAAAAACAAACATCTTGAACTACAAAACAATGCTTGGCATTCCCCTGCGCTCGCCATTAAGATATAAGATGTTAAGTGTAAATATGTGAAACATGAAACAATAGTGCATTTACAATGGTGTTTAGCAGGCGAAATAGACATCGCGTTGGTACTTACCCAGGCTGCCTATTGTGAGAGACCTAACGCCTGAAAAATTACTGTTACTGTTTACTTACTACTAAGTACTGAGTAGTAAGTAAATTAATTAAAAATATTTATATAATTATTATCTATGCATAAGTATCAAACGCCAAAACTTAATCGATATGTCTAAAAATGTATTGTTATCACTTTGTCGTCCTAATAGTCCGTTCACCAACCCCAGATTTTTCAATTCACTTAATACTTCATTAGGTGCTAACTTCTTCACAGTTTTATTACTTAGGGGAGGAAACACCATCCCCGTTCGTTGTATTCTCGTACGTAAATTTTGAGAGGAGCCAATTTTCGCCGCATTACACATTTAAGCGGACCTTTCCTTTTTTAACACAAGAAATTCTCCCGCTTCCTGCATTTAAGAGAATTATTTGATATAAAATCTTGTTAAATCAAGGCAAAATATGGGTGTCCTGGTAGCACCTCTGCTTACCCCATCGGGGAAAAAGGCGTAAGTATATGTATGTGTATGTATATAAAATTTTGTTCTGCAAATACCACACAATTTAAATTTGAGGGAAAAAAATGTGGCGATACCTGCATAGAATAGTGTTTGATTGTACTTATATCATCCCATAAATTTACGTCCCACTACAGGGCACTGGCCTCCTCTACAATCAAGAATACCATTGAGAGTGGTTAGGTACATAGCCATAGCAAAGAACATTTAAACATAATGGATGTGGTTAAAGAATCCGATGAGTGGTATTTTTTTTTTTTTATTATTGGTCCGGCAAACGAGCCAATAAGTCTTCTGATGACAAGTGATCACTGTCCGCCCATGAACATCCACAAAGCTTGGGTTATAAATGTGTTGCCAGGCCATCAAATCTGGTGAGGAGAGGGAAGGAAAAAAGTTGGGAAGGGGTATTGGGCATACGAAAAAATAACTAACATGACGGGAAATTACCTAATCAATGTCTCAATTGCAGAGGTACAAGATCAGATATTTTATTCATTATTATCATTTTAAAATAAATTGAAACATCGCTATAGCTTTCACATTTTCCAAATAAATAGTAAAATCAATGTATAATTATTTTGTTAGTAAAAATGAATTGGATGAAAATATTGAAATCAAATATTTACCAACCTACTTCCTAATATAAAATATATGCATAAACTCACGCCTTTCCCCAGAAGGGATAGGCACAGGTGCTATCAGAACATTTTGCCTTGTATGTTCCGTCTCACAATGTGATAGGGAGCGAGCCTATCGCCATATCAAGCACAAATTCCTGACTTCGAGCTGATAATAAATGGACAAATCCAATATTTATGCCCGACTCGAAATTCAAACCGAAACTTCAGCGTTGTAATCGTAACGTAGTACATCTGTTTGTATATCAAAAAATGAATATCATGGAAATATGATTGAAATAAAATATTCACCAAACATACATTTTTGACTATCCGCTTTCACTAAAGTTATTGAAGGTACTCCGTATAGTTGGGAGCCGACCGCGGAAACACTCTTTGATTTTAATTGAAAGGATTTGGGTGTGGTTTGCTAGAATAATAATTGTGGTATAAATCAAATCATTAACATCTTGTTATTAATATGGAAGAAATCGACTTCATGGGCGCGCCTTAAAGCATGTGGTAATATATGATACTATTCACATGTATGAAGAAGCATGAAAGTAAAATTAGGGTCGTAGAGATGTGATCTTTAAGGGGAATGTGTAGTGTAAGTTTGTATGACAGAGTGCGAAATTGCGTAGTGATGAACATTTGTGGAGTGAAAGAGGATGTAGTGACGAGAATTGACAAAGGCATCTTCCGATGGTTTGATCATGTAGAGAGGATGGATGAAAGAGAATAACAAAGCAGATATATAATGCGAGTGTTGATGGAAGAGTCGGTAGAGGTCGACCTCACCGAACATACACCATCCAAATCGGTGATACCCTCAACAAGGGTCAGGTCAAAAGTACCCTGAACCGACGAGAATGCATGAAGAGGTTGATGAAAGTGGATGAAGCGAAAATAATATGTCAGGATCGAGCAAAGTGGCAGTCTATAGTCTCTGCCTTCACCTATGGGATACTGGCGTGACGATTATGTAATATATGTATTCACATGTAGCTCTGAAATTTGTTTTTTCAGTTCTCAAATTTGACCGTTCTCGACTGCTTCAAGTCCACCACTTAGATTGTTAAACATCCCTTAATTATAGAACAGCCACCAGATCTGGTAGTAAACAGAACTTTTCGCGCGCATGCATTGCCACCAGCACGAAATGAAATGTTTCATTCAAGTGGAAAAAATAAACGGTTTCGCAGTAACCATTAAAGTTTATGTTTCAATGTGACATAATAATGTTGCGGACCAACGAGCCATTCGCAGTTTTATGGTAACACCAATGTTTCATGTTGTACACGAGAAATAAATGCATACCTTCCTGTTATGACGTTATTATATAAATAAACTAGCGACCCTGCTCAGCGTGCTCGAAATATATAAAATAATTTTTCTCTGAAATCACCTTCGGTCAAATATATTCTAGATACATGGTCCGGAACAAAATCACACGCCAAAAGTGGCCCAGGTTGCTAATACTTATAATAATGCAAAAAAACGTGACTTTTTTTATGTTTTAAAAATCATTCTGTTTGGGTGGTAAATCTGTAGTTATTGCAAAAATAATAATTTTAACCCTTGCATACCAGAGCGTATGAAAAAATAAAAGGGTGTACGTTATTATTTTACAAAAAACGATGTATTTAGCACCGAAATACGACGACAAAAATTCAACAAAATTCGGCGCTTCCTTTTTTTTTGTTGCATTGTATCTGATGTCAGTAACACTACCGCCTAGCTTCATTAGGTCGCAGTCTGGATATAACCTTCATAAAGACACAATGTTGTACACGAGAGAGCCGAGACGTGGACACTGACTGTGGGGCTAATCCACAAGTTAAAGGTCGCTCAACGTGCGATGGAAAGAGCTATGCTCGGAGTCTCTCTAAAGGACAAAATTCGAAACGAAGTGATCCGTCAGAGAACCAAGGTAACCGACATAGCTCTGAAAGTTAGTAGGTTGAAGTGGCAATGGGCTGGCCACATATGTCGCAGAACGGATAACCGCTGGAGTAAGCGTGTTCTGGAGTGGAGACCGCGTCTTGGCAAACGTAGCGTGGGACGTCCTCTGGCCAGATGGCGGGATGACTTGCAGAAGAGGGCCGGCAAGAACTGGATGCGTAAAGCTACAGACCGGGCTCTGTGGTGTACCTTGGGAGAGGCCTATGTCCAGCAGTGGACTGCAACGGGCTGATGATGATGAAAGACACAAGTTGTTTGCCTTGGGGATCAAAAACTAGGAGATATTTTTCAGGCACATAAATACCTATTCGAATCTAATACTTGGCACACAAATATTTGTCCCAGTGCGAAGATAGAATCCATTTATAATGACCGTCCGGAATATGACAGCCTTCATGGCACATTTCGTTAGACGTTTCGGCTAAATTCTAAATATATATTTCAGATACAATGAGACGACTAACGACCGTTCTCTATATCCTATCTATCTTTAATAAGAGATTAAACTAGTTACCATTACTATGTCGATACAATTCTACACTTCAATAGGCGTGACGATGATATCAAAATATCAAATATTTTATGATGTTAGGGGGAAATACATATTAGAAAGGCTTAAAACGATGTTTTAGTTTTAATCCAGAATTGGAGATTAACAAGATTTTCAATAAAATAAAAGTACAAAATATAGCAATCGGCCATTTTGACAAAAATGCTAGTCACGACGCATGATGTCACGCCTATGTAAACCTGACGTAAACATTACCAATTTCTTTAGAAATGTGGAATATGAACTTTACCGGAACCACTTATAGACTTAAGAATTCATTTTTATTAAACGAAATATGTTTTGTTTCGTTAACTTTCTTCGCTGCACAAAGACACAATGACATGTTTACCTAGTGGTGACGTTATAACGGACGCCATGACACCTACTAGCTTTTTCTGTGCACTATTGAAAGATTAATGGTTTAAAACTGTGTTAATTCTTGAAATATAGATTATTTCGTATATAATAAATGTGAATCCATATTATAGAACATGTTTTGAAAATAATTCGTCATGCCTATTAACAAAAAACATTTAACTTAGTCTTACCTAACTATCTATAAACATATGCACCATATCTATATCTCTGTAACTTTGTTTACTGAAACGTAAAATGCATTGATATATCTAATTAATCTCTAGTTAAAGACGGATAGATAGTGTGTAGAAAATGGCCGATAGCCGATTGACAGAAGATAGATTCTCCACATCGATGGACACTCCATCTTAATTGCATTAAATAAGTACTGAATATCCTCTTTGTCATACTATACAACCTTGAAAATATTAAATGATGAATGTATACCACATGTGGCTTGCTATTAAGACAGACAAATAAAGAAAATATTTTTAATAGCACATATCGACGGTATATACTCGACCATTAAGTCAGGAAATACGACCAAAATTATAATCATTAAACTGAGCTATGAAAAAAAATATTAGTAATGGGCGCGTCATATTTAAACTTCTTTTAATTAAACGATGTACTTTTAAATATCAGTGACACGTAAGTCCTGCTTCTCTAAACCGTAGGTTAGAACTTAACCCAATTATTTTTCTAGTTCTAAGTCATTCCCAATATCTATAATACGTAGATATATAAACATCACGCCTTTTGCCAAGAAGGGATAGGCTGAGGTGCTACCAGGACACCCACGTTTTGCCCTTTGATAAGTGATATGGGGACCAGCCTATCGCCATATCGGGCACAAATTTCCGACTTTCCGACCGAAAAGTTTGCCTAAAGCCATTAGTTTATTTTAAGATTTAAATCCAGACCTCACGGCTTACATCCCGTACTGGCATTTAAATAATAAGATTACTAGTATTCAATTAATTAATATTTTCCTTCTTTTACCAATTCCATTCACGAACAACGCTTAATCACATCTATCAAAAACCTTAAATATTATCATTTGTACGAACTCACAAGAACTTTAGTAAGCTTTTGAACATACCTCATGATTTAATCGCCGGGGTCTGTCTGTCTGTATGAAGAATAGCGAACGGATTATTTAAGTTCCACTTTGAATGAAAATCTGGGTGTCCATTGCATTGCGAGAATCTGTGTCAAATATTTTCATTAAACCCGTCTGTAGCAAAATTCTTAGGAAAATAGGGCTTAGAAATGGAATTGAGAAATAATAATTCTAATTATTGATTTAGTGGCATCTAGCGGGACATGGTTGAACTACTTTTACAAGCCATCGTTTTTTTATTAATTAGAGTGGTCTGGAGGAAGTAGCTAATGTAATGATATGTTGTAACAGGCACCCATGAACATCTATAATACTAAATAAATGAATACTTAATGAAGCTATTAAATAAAAGGTACTCTTAGCCCTCTGGACATATTATTTAATAAAAAAAATTAAAAAATTAAAAATATTTTTTTTTTTTATTATTTAATTATATTATTTTTTTGTAAAACAAAGCAAACAACGATGAAACTATTTGATCGAAGAATGAAAACAATGAATGGTGCATGCCGGTTGTTCCATGTCTAAAACACCCAGGCTAAAGGTGAAACGTGACACAGGATAACTCACTACTATGGCTTTTCTAATATCGTCTATATTCATCACGACCCGAGCGAATACAAATATTATATTAACACTAGTTATAAGGTGTCCGTTAATCTTAATCACAGGACAAAACCAGAACCGAAACAGAATCGCTTAAAGCCAAGAAGCTTATACCCAAATGGAGATTGCATTCCGTATATAAAAGTGAAGCACAAAAATTTGACCTCATTCATTGTCACTCGAAAGAAAAGGATAGCAGGCAACAGCGACTGCATTCAAGGTCAAATTTTTGTGCTTCAGTGTTTTATACGGAATGCAATCTCCATTTGGGTATAAGCTTCTTGCTCAAAACCATAAGACCGCCAATTACGTCACCAATCCCGTGTGTGTGTTTTTTATGTTTTCTTTTTTGTATTTTATATCTTGTGTGGTGAAATAAAGTATTATTATTATTAAAATCCATAATAACTATTCTGCTCTGAATTTTATATAACATAGTACAGCCCTCTTGAAACCGAGTTATTCATACTGAAGCTTTAATGATATAGCAAGCATCTTCCACTTCGAAAATTTACTACCCAACTCCTAAAAGTAGTATGCAAGGCGATCTTATATACAAGTCTAATCCACCCTCAAACAGCTTAACAGATTCACTGCTAAGTAACGGAGCACTTAAACCAAATAGCAGCGAATAACTTAAATGCTGCACTGCGATTTTTCAACTTGAATAATTACCGGCTTGAAATGACAATATTTGTAACATGACAAAATGGTAAATTATTTTAAACAGTTCGCATTTATTAGACACGCTGCGTGGAAAAGAAAAATTGTGACGGAAATGCGGATTTTTAGTTAGATTATATTTTATATCTTATCTATTTTAGTACCCTGATATTACAAATAGATGGAGCTATTAATAATCGTAAAGACTAAAAGGAGCGAAAAACAATTACCTAATTGGAAACATTGCTATTTTAATGAAGTATCGACAGTGCAGTAATCAACTTCACCAAAACCTTGATTATCTGTGATACCACAGTTACAAGCCAAAAGTACTCTGAACTAATGAAATTCCGCGAAAAGGCGTTTAAAAGCGATACATAGAAATCAACAAGTATCTAAAATCAGTGCGTTAATGACTAGACAGATATCATTCACATGACATGACATTATTGGTTTTGATGAGCATTCATGACGATTTGCCTTTTTGTTCATGCATAAACTCATGCCTTTTTTTCTCAGAAGAGGTAGGCAGAGGTGAGAGGACACCCACATTTCGCCTTGTTTGTCCCGTCCCACTATAACACTATACACAGGGCGAGCCTATCACTCTAACGGGTACAAATTCCTGATTCCCGGCTGATAATTAATAGAAAAATCCAATAATTTTGCCCGATCCGGAACTCGAATCCGAGACCTCAGCTTTGTAACCGTACAGCTACGTCACCAAGGCAGTATTTTTTCATTCAATGCTGAATGCGACACCTTCCTATCTAGTAGAACAGAATCAAAAGATATTTCCAGAATATTCAGCAGATACTAAACTATAAAACAGTGGAACTGCAGAATGCAACTCAGGAACTATTTATCAAAACGATTCCGTCACACCTGGTCGCGGCGGTTTTACCGAAACGAACGACCTTACCAGAGTATTTCACAAATTGTGGTAATGTTATAAATCCGGTGCTGGGTGTTAATTTGTATGCGCCACGCCTGCCCTCTTAACACGGTTATATCACCAATCGAATTAATATTACATTACATTATTACATTTTCTGATTAAAATTACATGTGCAGGGTTGGGAAAAATGGCGAAAATGGCGATAGTGGTGCACTTCATCGTATTTATGTACTTATGTTAAATAGATTTCTGTACAATAAGATGTACGTATTATACATATAAACCTTCCTCTTGAATCACTCTATCTATTTAAAAAAAACCGCATCAAAATCCGTTGCGTAGTTTTAAAGATTTAAGCTTACAAAGGGACACAGGGACAGGGAAAGCGACTTTGTTTTATACTATGTAGTGATGAGAATTTTAAAATAAAAAATACTCGAAGTGGAGTGCCCCGTCTAAGATTTTAGCCTACGACTACAAATTCATATGCGCAGTCACAATGCTTAGCCGACATTTCAAGGTCATAGAAAGGACAAAAATATGGTTTTTTTGTTGCTATGGTATAACAGGCTTCTGACGGTAATACGGTCGGTTTCAAATGTGTACAAAATGTATAAGTTAAAAGCATTCTCTGATTCTGAAATTGGATGAAACTAGGGAAGAAAAAATAGAGTGACGGAGTCGGACAATCTCACTCAGCGAAGAAAAGCGATGGAAATGCTTATTTGGATATATTTATGTATAAGGAGCTTAGAATTCTCACTAATGGCAGAGGTCTCGAAGGTAAAGATGAGAGTCCTCCCTAGGTTATAAATATCGATATATTTTTGCTTAAAAAAATTGAGTTGAACAAATCAATGACTTTTTATTACGGTGACCGAGACTTGATTCTCAATATCAGTTTATTCTCAATATCCTTGGGTACCATCGAACAACTTAACTTAAAAGAGTTGATCTGGATAACCAAATTGACAAAGTACTCTTGAAAAGTCACACTTTAAATTCATTTCTTCATAATCATAAAAAAGTAGTACGAAGTTAGTAACGACCAAGTTGTCTTCACTAGAAATAATATTTTTGCTACAAAATTCATTTAAAACCCTGTCTCGAGATATTTCACGGCAGAAACAGACAGACGTTTATTCCGGTTTATAAAAGACATGATATTTTCTTGTGTATGTATGAATAATGATGCACAGAGATACAGCGCGGAAGTGAGGCGGGGATAAGCAGAAATATAATAATTTTAAGCTGACAGTGAAGGTGTATGCAAGTTTAAGTTTAATGTTTTCACCCGACTGTTCACAGAGTGGGTGTGTTTTGAGAGTGTGTACACAACATGTATATATTTACTGGTGATAGGTCTCTCATATGTGAGAGGCCGCATGGGTAAGTATCACCGCAATGTATATTTTTTTCGCCAGTTAGTTTCTCGATAGTTTTAGGCTTCGTTTTCGGTTCGCTATCCTGAGACATAAGATGTCAAGTCTGAATATGTCCAGTAGGTACTTTGGCCACAATGTCCTTCAAACCGAAACACAACAGAGCATTTACACTGCTGTTCATGAACGGTCGTATCGCTTACCAACAGGCGAACGGCATGCTCGTATCGCCATTCATTGCAATTTTTTTAAGGACACCTTTGGCAATTCTAAAAGCCTAGTCAATTTACTTACTGCGTAACTATGGTGAGCTTTGTAAACTTTAACTCATTATTCCTTTTATTCTAAAATAGCTCGTACAAAAAAAAACACGAAAAAAAAGTAATGTAATTTTCCACACCCACCGCCCTTCATTATTCCACAAGCAAAGAAAACCTTTTAAACGTACATTTTGGGCAACATACGTTTTTTGCACTCAGACAATGATTGATGTGGCGCTTTTGTTTCAAAATACTCTGTAATGATAAGTAATATTATGATGAATGCCATTCGCAGCAAACGGGGAATGAAAAAATTTACATATTATTTTGCCGGCGCGGCATTTTCGTCGGATACGCCGCATGGTTTGATGTCGGCGCGGTGAAATGACATATATATGAGAAAATATTCCCAGGAGTTCAAATGTGGCCTCGATTCCGAATCTGAGCTTATTAACTTCGAATTACTTGTATCGTCAGAGGATTACAGGTTTTATTGGACAAATATACTGGTGGAAGGTCTCTCATATGTGAAAGGTCGCCTGGGTAGGTAGTACCGCAATGTCTATTTCTCCCGCTAAACAGTAGTGTAAATGCACTGTTGTGTTTCGGATTGAAGGACATTGTACCCTGACTACAATGTCCTTCAAACCGAAACACAACAGGGTAACTACTGGACATATTGAGACTTAACATCTTATGTCTCTGGACAGCGAGCGCAGTGGTATGCCAAGCATTGCTTTGTAATTTCAGGCGTTGCATTGTTTGGTTTTGCTAGTGTCCATGAGCGGTCATATCACTTTATCATCCGGCGAGCGGCATGCTCGTTAATTCGGGATTAATTGCAATAAAAAAAATATAGACAGCAGAAAGTTATATTCTATCAAGTTTCCCATAATAGAGACCTACCACCAGTAAAAATTTCAATGTACCATCCATTTAACAGTATCTACGGTGCAGTTGGTTGGACATCCGCTGTGATATAGAAGGCGGGGGTTCGAGATTCGCACAGAGACAAATGTTTGTGTAATCCACACAATTTGTTTCGAGTCTGGGTGTTCGTGCGACCGAAAACTCTCGTAGTTCTAGATAATCACGACACAAGACTCGATCTTGGTATGGGTTCAGGTCTATTTATGTGACTATGTATGTTGTGTGTCATTATTTATTTATTTCATTGCACATGACATCATCATCGTCAGCCCGTTGCAGTATACTGCTGTTCATAGGCCTCTCCCAAGGTACGCCAAAGTAATTTTCCAGAACAAAATACAAGGTTAATATCGAGGTCAGCTGCCTATTCAATGTGTCGCGTCCAAACCCTTACGCTTTCATAATAAATTGATTATTTAAAATGGACGGCGATTTTCAAATTTAAATATCTTTTGTTCTCTGTTAATATACACAAACAAAACGCGTCCCGCTTCCCTACTGAATATTAATGAAGTCAATTTATAAAGCGGAATAAGTATAATTATTCCTACTTAATCGTAATGAATCTAGATAAGGATAGATTTTGTTTGTGAAAGAATTAACTTTGTTGGGCAAGAGTCAAATCATGACTGATGCAAACCCAGGATATTTAAATCTGTATCTATATCAGCCCATATACGTTCCACTGCAGGGCACGGACCTTCTCTACAATCGAGAGTACGATTGGGAGTGGTTAGGCCATTTAGTCCACCACGCCGCCTTAATGCGGGTTGGTGGACTAACATACCGTCGAAATTTTTATAAATCGCTATGGCATACAGGTTTCCTCACGATGTTTTCATTCACCGTTTTAGTGCTTGGTGATTGACTATCAATATACACATGACTACGAAAAGTCGGTGTGCCCTGGGATATTTAAATGAAAAGCTGAAGTAGCAGTGGTCTAGCCACATCGGTCGAAGAACCGTTGCGGTAAACGTGTTCTTGAATGGAGAGGACGCCCTCCAGTTAGGTACAGCGACGATTTGCGAAATGTCGTTGGCAGATGCTGGATGCGACAAGCCGAAGACATAGTGAAATGGCGCAATTTGGAGGAGGCCTTTGTCCAGCAGTGGACAACAATATAGGCTGATGATGATGATGAAGTATATAGATACGTATTTATTATTTTTTTACAGCAATTAATGAAGAGACGAGCATATCATTCGCTTATTTATTATTAATATTATTAACACTGCTGTTTAGCGGAAAAAATAGACATTGCGGTGGCACCTACTCAAGCGGCCTCTTACATAATATGAAAGACCTACCACAAGTAGGTTTAATAATGAAGGAAAACATCGTGAGGCAACCTGCATATATGGCAATTCCGGGCACGAATTTTGAAAGTATGTGTAGTCTTCCAGCAGTATTAGACTAGTATGTTAAATTAAAACCCTACTCCAAAAAGGGCTGATTTGTACGTAATAAGAATATTAAGGTCGAAAAGTATTTTTTTTTATTGCTATGAATAGCGAGACGAGCATGCCGTTCACCTGATGGTAAGCGATACGACCGCTCATGAACAGTAGCAAAATCAAACAACGCCTTGAATTACAAAGCAATGCTTGGCATTCCACTGCGCTCACCATCTTCAGACATAAGATGTTAAGTCTCAATATGTCCACTAGTTACTCTGGCTACAATGCCCTTTAATCCGAAACGCACCAGTACATTTACACTGCTGTTTGATGGGAGAAATAGACACTGCGGTGGTACCCACCCAGATGGCCTCTCACATATGAGAGACCTACCACCAATGAAGTATTGCTCTGCCTGGATATCAAACTTGGGACCTCACAATCCACACCCTATATATTCAGCTGCTTAACTAGTAACATAATATTTAAACAATTGTGAATAATAAAGGACATCTTATTCCATTTGAATGCAAAAAAGTACAAACTGAAAACTTAAACGCTATCTTGAAAAAAACGTGAGAATTTCTCAAGGATAAAAGGTAACTAGGAAAATACCTTCCTGTCACTGCTTTTAAACAAAATAATAAGGACTTTTTCCAATCTCCTTACAAGAACTTAAGGACTGGTAGAATACTTTCAATGTCTAGTACGTTGAAATGGTGCAGATTCGAAATTAAAAGGTGATTTTTATTGGCAAAAATCTTAATGTATTACTCTATGAACTCTGATTAATATGTTATGTTGTATGATTAATATGTTAATAATACCAAAAAATGTTAATACTTTGATATTTAAAAAATATTCGAGGCAAAAAATAAAATGTACAGAACATGTAAATATTAATCTTTTGTACCGATGAGGGTAGATAATTGTTTTCATTTATATTTTTTTTTTTTCATTTATATGTGATAGTATATTTACTAATGGATAATGCGTTTAATTAATTATAATACTACGTTCCTACTTTCACTCCCCATTTAATCACTACATAGTATAAAACAAAGTCGCTTTCTCTGTCCCTATGTCCCTTTGTATGCTTTAAATCTTTAAAACTACGCAACGGATTTTGATGCGGTTTTTTTTAACAGATAGAGTGATTCAAGAGGTAGGTTTATGTGTATAATACGTACATAATATTGTACATAAATCCCGGGCGAAGCTGGGCCGGGCCGCTAGTGATTATATAAAAATAAAAAAGAATATGATCACCTTCCGGATATGCTTTGCGATATATTTTTTTTACTTTTAGTATTCCAAAAACAAATTGCATGTACATGTATGTGTGTGAGTGTGTGTGTAATCAAACCCCACTAAAGAAGTATACACATAAAACAATTTTGTAAAGACTGTAGCATTGACAATCGCCCCGTAGCCAATCAAACGATGTATAAAAATAAATCGACGTTTTAATCACGCGCAGAATTGAAAGGAAAACCGCACCGCGATGTGTGGACGGAGGCTGTCACAGGGAAGTTGGATAAAAATAGCCTGCCTTTTGTGTTGTGCGGGTACATTGGATGCACGCTAGGTGACGTCACTAAATCTGTGGAATAGAGCGTATTCGGAAACTTTTTAAAATTGTACTTATGGTAAGTGCGTGGTGTTGGTAATGGACCAGACGCAGCTGCCAATATGTTCACGACGGTCGCAGATTCAAGTCCCAGGGCACACCTCCGACTTTTTGGAGTCACGTGTGTATTGATAGTCAATCGATGGTATGAGTACACGCAATTTAGAACTCAAAATCACATTGCAAGAACCAAAATTATTTACTAGCGGTGGATACTTTGCACTGTTAGTTTTTTTTTTTACCTTTGGCGAGACAGACTTTATAGCCAAACCACACTTAATCGTATCCTAAAGTGGGACGTATATGGGCTGATACAGATACATTTTTTTATTAGTGTGATGCCGTGTCGTGCATCCATTGTAAACCCATTTTCCACCGTGTCGCTGCCACGTTCAATATTTCCACAGTCACGTCGTTTGCATTTACTCACGGGTTTGACGGTGGGCCGTCCTTTCCCTTTTTACATTAGTCTGGGGTTACATTTATTTGCGTTGCCAAATGTACCTCTATTACTTAAGCGCTGAATTCACCTTGTGAGCTGTTTGTTTTTAGGGTTTAAAAGGTTTTTTAACAAAATTCCGTGCTGATATTTTTTGTGCGACGAAGTGAATTTTGGTTCTGATGTATTCCTTTCTAAATAGAATACCCGCTACCTAGCAATGATTTTATATTTTTTCTAAAGTCTAGATCAACTATGCGAAACAAAACCTTCCTTAACAAGAACGATAATTAAAAATATATCGAACATTAGACACTCAAAACCGTGTGATCAGTACTTTAAAGAATTGATATAACATTCTGCCAAATATAACTTTTATTAACCATAGCGACACTTTATAATTATAATAACAATATAATTTAAAATCCAACACTAGCTACTACAAAATATTTTCTACCCTCAATAATAAACTCGAATCGAAAACTAATTCAGTCAACTCGAACCCGTGTGCTGTCAAAATAACGAACAAGCACTCGAGATTGCGAGATCAGTACGTGATGTTAAATCGCATTCCCGTAGTACCTAGTACCCTTGGAGTAAATTTGCTGAAGCAATAAATCCTGGCACCCCCTCGAAGTGATTTCTTTGGAGCACACTTGAAATATCGCGTAATTGTTTTGACATCTGCTTTGGCTGCTGTTTATCTTTATCAGTGGGTTCAATTGCTGCAGAGATTTTACTGGTACTTGTAAATTGGGTTATAATTTGTGTGTTGATGATAATAATTACAACAGGTAGGTATGGATGTTCTTAGGGCCTATGTTTAGCCATTGAATTCTTGTTATTAAAAAATAAAGAGAGATGGAGAGAAAAACATAATTCAGCCCATATACGTCCTATTGCATGGCACAGACGTCTTCTACTATTGAAAAGAGTTAGATTATAATCCACCACGCTGGCTCAATGCGCGTTGGTGGAATTCATACGCAATAAAACTTATTTTCGACATGAGTATTTGGTCCAAACTTTTATAACAATATTTCAATTTGCCTATAACAGGAAAGATGGACTCGTACCGGTAATTTTTTTCTTCATTCATTAATTGAAAAATTAGGGTATCAAATTTATAACATAAATCATTTAATTCAAATAAAACTATCATGTCTCATAAGGAAAACAACATTAGTGCTTAAGTCCAACAGATATAATTAATTCTGTTTGTAATTCGGCTCGCTGACAAATAATTAAATGTCACCTATTGCTAATTGTAATCAGAGTAATAAACTTCAGAATTAGAGATGTTTGAGAGAATCAATATGTTTTTAGATTAATAGACAGGTTAAAGTGTGTTTTGAACTGTTTCTCCAGGTTTTGACAGACATCAAAAATTAAATACGCTTTATACGAACGACAAACAAGGCAGATCTTAAGGCTGAAATCTGAGTAAGAATTAGCGGAAAACTCAAGTACAGCTGAAACGATTTTTGCTCGAAATCTTCTTTGATTTAGGTTCAAATAATAGATTCATATGCAAAACATTTTTAAAAAACTTGCAAAAAAAAAGATTTTTTTATAAAAGACGACAGTTGGATAACTGTTCTGCTTTGATATGTTTGCGTAACTATAAGATTCAGAAAATATATTTCAGTGTGTAGTGCATCCTATAGACCAGGGTAGAAGCCTTTAAAAATAATAAAAAGTGAAAAAAAATTATAGTAGGATGAAACCCATTAGAAAAGGAGGGGGATAGTATAAAAATGAAAGAAAAAATAATTTACGGGCGATCTGAGGTCGGGAAGGGGATGGGGGTGGGTTTTTAAGGGTAAAAAACGGTTTTTCTCGATTTCCGGCAAAACTAAAAGTCCTATCGAAAAAAGTCAAATGGCAAAGTTGTAGGTAATAAAAAGATCTAAAACTTTTGTATTTACACTTTTTTCACAAAACCTCAAAGTTTATGTGAAAAATTCAAAAAACCAAGTTTTTGGTTTTTTATTTTTATCTTTTACAAAAAAAATATTTTTTTAACGAAATTTGGTGAAAACTTACCTTTTTATGTCCCAAATACGCTATAATTTATTTGATTAAAAATATTTATTTTTTCGCCTTATTTTGAATTAATATCGAAAAAGCACCCTAATTTTCAATCGAAAAATCACCTGTCAAAACATCAGCTTTTTTCAAAAAATTGGTATGTTTTCTGTTCGTTGAAATCTCTTCTTTCCGATGGTGAAAAAATATATATATGTTACTATAGTAAATCTTCTCAGAAAATGCAAAGCAAAGCTGCTTTTTTTAATATATTCATAATATATTTTTTATACATTTTGACATTTATTTCTTTAATATATTTTTTTTCATGGGTATATACTCACCATAACATAGTGAAGGCATTATTAATTCGATTTTGTGTTTCAGATTATCAGTATGGATGAATCTGTTTGTATCATCTGCAATAAGGCAGATGATAAGCAAGTGTATGAAATAAACAAGCAGCTTTGCTTTGCATTTTCTGAGAAGATTTACTATAGTAACATACATATATTTTTTCACCATCGGAAAGTAGAGATTTCAACGAACAGAAAACATACCAATTTTTTGAAAAAAGCTGATATTTTGACAGGTGAATTTTCGATTGAAAATTAGGGTGCTTTTTCGATATTAATTCAAAATAAGGCGAAAAAATAAATATTTTTAATCAAATAAATTACAACGTATTTGGGACATAAAAAGGTAAGTTTTCACCAAATTTCGTTCAAAAAATATTTTTTTTTTGTAAAAGATAAAAATAAAAAACCAAAAACTTGGTTTTTTGAATTTTTCACATAAACTTTGAGGTTTTGTGAAAAAAGTGTAAATACAAAACTTTTAGATCTTTTTATTACCTACAACTTTGCGATTTGACTTTTTTCGATAGGACTTTTAGTTTTGCCGGAAATCGAGAAAAACCGTTTTTTACCCTTAAAAACCCACCCCCATCCCCTTCCCGGCCTCAGATCGCCCGTAAATTATTTTTCCTTTCATTTTTATACTATCCCCCTCCTTTTCTAATGGGTTTCATCCTACTATTATTTTTATTGGTTTTAAAAATTATCGACTCTGGTCTACTATGGTAATACCATATTACAAATTTACATTAACTCAAGACCAGAAACTTCAAGTCAAATTGGCTTGATATTTATAATACTGCAGGCCCACTGCATGTTAATGGTAGAGCCACACTGTAGTTACTCATGATTCGTTTGAATGAGTAGGCTCGTACAGGGTGGTATCACTATCTCACAGAAGATTTAGGTGTAGCGACAGCTTTGCTGTTGCGTTTCGTTTGGTGGGTAAGATTGCTAGATGCTCAATCTCCTCCTTCTATCCTTTTTCCTTTTCGATTTGGTAGTCCAGTAACACATATGTACTCATACATGGTCCAAGTTTTAAAAATGTTCATGGGCGGCAGTGATCACTTGCAGGTGGCCTGCTTGCGTGTTAACCGGACTTATGGAAAAAATGTGAGGCATAAGGGCAAACAGAAAAAAAGGGAGACGCATTTCTCTATAAATACAGCTTGTAGACTCCAGAAATGGTCACTAAGCAGACGATACTGTAGACAGCACTGCGCTTAATATCACGTAGAGTGCAGTGTATTCGCCGCATCAGCACAAAAATAAAGTCCCACTTTTAACAAGAAACGAAACACAAAGCCGTGACTTCATCCCAGTACCTACTCCTTTACCATGTACAATATTTTTCGATACATTTACAAATTGGTGTCAATTTCAAAAGATAATGATTTTTCAGATGTTCATGGACGAAAGTTATCATTTACCATCAGGTGAACTATTTACTGTATGCAATAAAAAAGAGTAAAAGATGGATGTATTGCATTTTTTTCTTCGTGTGTTTAATTTTTGATGATTTGGTCGCAGTCCCGCCCATATCATTGTCATTTTAATGTAGGCCACATTTGATGAATTGATGTTCTATAACTTAATAGAAAGTAAACTTGCCATCTAGACACAATGAAACTGAGCCACATCAGATTCTCGAATGTTACTGAAATAAAAGGATGATTACACCGTAATTAATCCATATAATTAACAGCACATTAATTTATAATACAATGCCAATGTACAACTATAAAGAGATAAGTACATATTCCCATGAATTTCACGTTTACTACCTTACTACGTTTTACACTGCGGGCTTACAATAAATCAAATCACTCAATTCCAAGGAAATTCACATATATACATAAACTCACACCTTTTCCCAGAACAGGTAGGCATAGGTGCTACCAGAACTCCCACATTTCGCCTTGTTTGTCCCACGATGTGATAGGGGGCGAGCCTATCGCCATATCGTGTACAAATTTCTGATGACGGGCTGATAATTAATAGGAAAATCCAATATCACTTTGCCCGACCCGGGATTCGATCCCAAGAACTCAGCTCTGTAACCGTACCGTACAACTACGCCACCAAGGCAGTCGGAAGGAAATTTACCCAAATTGTATTCCATTTAGATAAAAAAGTATGTCACAAACACCTCTCCTACCTTTTATCTATAAGGCGATACAAAAAAAATCACCAACCGAAAACTGGTCAAACAGAACTAATGGTAGCTGAGGAATTTATCCCGTACCCAAATACCAGAGGACGGATTAAGAGTTCCGACAGGATGTAGCGTGGACCTTGGCATTCCCCACATTCCGACCCGTGGTATTGGCATGCGCTCTACCCTTTTAACCAATGTATGAGAGGTTGATGACCCTATTAGCTAGACAATTGGATATTTAGAGGAATGTTTTGTGAGCGTTGAGCTGTGGAATAACTAAATAGTATTTCTGTTTATGTTAGATGTTAGTTACACGCAATTAAGCATACATTAAGTAGCTGTCGCTGAATGCAGGCTGCTTCGAAAAACTCGCAATAGAGTTATTTATGTGTTTATTTGAATAATACGATTACTTAAAATCAATTACACTATTCAATAACTAGATTTTTTATTTTATTAAGAGCTCCAAAAAAATACACTTTACAAGCTTCACTAATATACTGTTGCAATTGAAACATTGTGTTTCTATAATTAGAGAAGATCACAACATACTATAATACTTAACAACAGGAAATAACTATGAAATAACTTATTCATAAACCATCGAAATAAAATCAAAATTAAAGTTGAAGTAAAGATAGCAACAGACATATTTTCTTTTTAAAATAATCTTAAAGAGAAAAAAAATATAATATAACAAATATCAATAAACGACTATATAAACTAAACATTGTATTAAACATTCAACAAACACTTAAAATATAATTACATAATTCAAGCAAACAACAACGTAGTTAATATAATAATATACTCGTAACATACACGTCAATATTTACACATTGGTTAATTGTTTAGATTTGAAATTCAGTAGACATATTTGGGGAAGGTCTATGTTTAACAGTGGTTTTCCTGAGGTTGGAGAATAAGAAGAAGTTGGAGAAGAATACATTCATACATAAACTCACGCCTTTTTCCCACAAGGGATAGGCAGAGGTGCCAAGACATATTTTGCCATGTATGTTCCGTACCATATTACGATAAAGGTGAGCTTATCGCCGCATCGGCCACATACTCCTGACTCCAGGCCGATAATTAATAGAAAAATACATAATTTTACCCGACTCGGGATTCGAACCCGAGACCTTAGCTACGCCAACCAGGCAGTCAAGTAACAGAATAAGACATTCTAGCCACAGTAATTACTGGACATACGGAATGGACATCACTATGGTATGCAGGTCACGATGTTTTATTTCACCGTTTTTAGTGCGTGGTGATTGACTATCAATACTCACATGACTCCGAAATTACACAGAAAATTACGCATTAGTAATATCCCGAAAATTAATTTTGGCTGCGGTATAATGGTTTCTGAAATCAATAATCACCTGCAATTACCTCTGAACTAATTTACCTGCAAATAATGTGATGATTGTGTAAATACGTTTGCTCAAAACGCGATGGACCGAGCAAACCAAAGTAGGGAGTTCATGGCTCGTTAATTAAAAGGCAGTCGAGAATAATCGAGTGATTCCACTACCAAACCGCCAATGCATTACTAACAAATGATTAACATCGAATGCGGAATCAAACGGTACACAACACCTTTACACAATTACGGTGCAAATTGTAAGTGAACATACACGAATGGATTGCAACTTTGATCCGTAGCCCGAGGGAATTTCTCACCGCTATACAAAGGGTTTAGAATGAATGTGCTCCAACTGGGACGATGGATAGTATGAAATTCACTGCATCTGGTATTTGTTGAGGGGAAAAGATTGACCTATTCCCTGGATATGAGATGGATGTAATTGTATTATAGTAGTTTGTTACGTTTACACAAATATTACTAACTAAAGGTCGGGCCCGGCGCCGCCCGGGTGCATACACGTTTTAAAATGGCGGTCAAAATGTTTAATTCTGACTATCAGTTTAGAATATCAACCAATCGGACCACGAAAAACGAACAAAATTTTCTCGTATTTGCTAGAAATATCACTACTGCTTTCCTCCTATAGTTCATAGCGTGATGATATATAGCTTATAGCCTTCCTCGATAAATGGACTACCCAACACTGAAAGAATCATTCAAATCGGACCAGTAGTTTCAGAGATTGGCGCGTTCAAACAAACAAACAAACTCTGCAGCTTTATAATATTAGTATAGATAAATCAAAAGAATTCTACAAATGTAAAGGATGTTTATATTTGGCCCAGGAAAGCGATTTTGCCGTATCTCGATAAATGCGAATTCCTAGAAGTTTTATAGATCATACAATAATTAAGAAAAAATGCCGCATTGAATGACCTCGTGAAAAGGGAAGGCTTTATTTTAAAATGTTATTACTAAAAAATGGTATACCTGATTCTTCTAGTTTGGAAGTTGATAATTTTTTAAATATATTTTTTGGCTCTAGTGTAAAGTTGTATTATCGGGTTACCACAAGATTGCTTTCTGCCATCGATTTGTCTTTTTTTTTTTGTTGTTTCTTGTTTTCTTTCCACGTTTTGTATATCCATTGGAAGTACTGATTTGAGCGTCTGATTTTGTTTAATGGACAATACGGCTTATAGGCGGAAGTCGCTCACCGGATGATAAGTGTCTTTTTTTTATTTTATTGCCTTGTAGGCAGACGAGCTAGCGGCCCGCCTGATGGTAAGCGACTACCGCTGCACATGGACCTCCGTAGTGCCAGGGGGCCAGCACATCAAAGTCACCGCCTACCTCGAGGAGTGTACTCTCTTTAAACCTCGTTCACTCAACGTCACGTTCACGTCTCATTTGGCAATACAATATTACAAAAAAAAACTATCCGTTCGATGAACATCATGAATGTGGTCTGATTAAAAGATCCGTTTCATATGATAAAAATATACTTAATAAAATAAATAAAAAGGATAGGGAAACTCACATTACACTGCTACTCGTAACAACCGCGATTGTAACAAGAAATATGCGGCGCGGCGTTTCAGAATTGTCAGAATAAGTGTTGTTGTGGTCAGAATTTCAGAGTTTGCTAGATTTTAGAGTAACATTTATACTAAAATATGTATTTACTGGTGGTAGGTCTCTCATATGTGAGAGGCAATCTGGGTGGGTACCACCACAGTGTCTATTTCTCGCGTCAAACAGCAGTGTAAATGCACTGTTGTGTTTCAGATTGAAGGGCATTGTAGCCAGAGTAACTACTGGACATATTGAGGCTTAACATCTTATGTCTCAGGATGGCGAGCGCAGTGGAATGCCAAGCATTGCTTTGTAATTCAAGGTGTTGTTTGGTTTTGCTTCTGTTTATGAGCGGTCGTATCGCTTATTATCAGGCGAAGGGCATGCTCGTCTCGCTATTCATGGCAATAAAAAAAAAATGTAGTATAACTTACGATAATCATATTTCAGTAACTCCGTATTGTTACTACTACATCTGAGATATCCAAAGGCGCGTCTATGATCGGATCGAGTTTTTTGTCACTGTATAGCGCAGCACTACTCAAAACTTATACTACAGACTGGGTATGCGTCGTATGAAGTGCCATATATGCAAAGTTTAATGACACTGTACTCGCCTCCCCGAGACATTATGAGTTAGAAATCTCGACGCTCAGTAATTCCAAATACTGTATAGTTTCACGATTCATTTATTCTTATTCTAGCAAACCAAAGTAACTAGATGTTACCGGATGAAAAATTGTGTACCGTTTTTAAGGCTGTCAACTCTCCCTCTCTCTCTGGATGTGTCTTTTTTCAGCCACAGGAAGTCCACTGCTGAACATAGGCCTCCCCAAGGATCTCCACATTAGATACCACCACATACCTGAAGGAAGTAGAAGAAGGCCTGCATCCAACAACTTCTTGCAACCTTAACCAGTTCGTCAGTCCACCTTCTAGGTGGAAACAACGGAGTATCAACTAGCGAAAGATAATATTCACGATTCGATACAATAACACCAGCCTGTTTAGTAATTCATTTTCAATCACCGGAGTCAGAAATTTTTGCCCGACATTCCGATAGGCTCGCCCCCTATCACACCGTGGAACGGAACATCCATGGCGAAATGTGAGTGTCCTGGGACCTCTGCCTACACCTTCTGGGAAAAAGGCGTGAGTTTATGTATGAATGAATGAATATATGTGGAACGGAACATACATGTGTCCACCTCTGCCTACACCTTCTGGGAAAAAAAGTTTATGAATCTATGTATGTCTCAGGATGGCGACCGCACTTATGTTATTGTCCAAGAGCGGTCTAATTATATTTTTTAAATTTTCATCGCATGGCGAATCGAGCATGTCATTCGCCTGATAGTAAGCGATACGATCGCTAATGAACAGTAGTGAACCAAACAGCTACATTCATTCGCAATTATATCTCAAAAAAGGGGTAAACACATGCATCAACAAGCTGTTTACAACTTGAGGACTCGACATTCGACACGACAGTTTCATAGCAACGAAAACATACGATATATCGGATTTACTTTGAACATCCACGCTTCCCCTACATTCTCCAAAACAAGGTAGAGTTGGCAACTCGATAAATTACTTGACATCTGCGCAAGATCCGTCAATGGGATGTATGTGGCGCGGAAGGCCTGAACTAATGTACTCTGCACGGTTTAGTTAGTAGTTATGCTTTTGAATAATATATTGTACTTACGCCTTGGCAGGAATATTCTTTGCGATTTACTATTAGTTGAGACTTTGTGACGGCTTTGGACCTTCATTTTCCAATGATGAATGCATTTGATGGGGTTATTCAGGGTTTAGAAGGAATTAAAGGTATTTTGTCAGGGGCGTGGAAATAAGTCAAATTTTCCTTTTTAGAAGGCTTTGGAATTATTTGCTATGGAAAGATGATGGATATATCTTGCATGTTGACGCACATACTGCCCTCCCGATCAGACGGTGACCACTGAGAGGTAATGATCGGTATATGAGTATAGATTAAACAAATATTAAGAACACAACCCGACATTTCGATCTGTGCGGAGACATATAATTTCGCCACCTCCTTCGAATCATGTGACTTTTAACCTCGAAAGCATTTCAAATTGTTGGGTCACCTCCTGTCGAAGAAGAAAATAATTTTCCAGCGTATTTATAATATTACGTGCAATTTCGCGGATTACTATACATTTTTAACTCAACAGACTTTTTGTTTCATTAATGTAATTGCAAAATAACTTATCTAACAATTTAGCCCCGCAACTAGTTTAAATAGAAAGAGAATAAGATGTATTTTATTGTTCAGTCGCGTCGGGACATTAAAGCGTTCCTCCCACCGCTACACCTGATACCTCGCCAACTATATATTCCTTTCTTGAGAGCTTTGCGTGTATTTAATATAAAGGAGGGTTTAGATAATGTATGTTGAGTAGGTTTTTATCCTACAGTCTATGTGTGGTTGTTTTGTTCTAGTATTTTCGACTGTATAAGAAAAATGTTGGCAAAATATTTAGACGCATAAACTTTTCCAAATCCTTTTTGTCGCAGATTTGATTGTGAGGATATTTAAAAAATATACATTTTGTGAAACCTCCATAAGATAGTGTTTGTACAATATGTGAATTTATGTTTTGTTCTTTAATATAATTTCAACAATTCACATACCTATTACCAACCTTCATTGGGAACCTCGTTATTTTCTCTATTCATAGAATGAATCTACCAATTTTACAGCGTCCGTGGCGCAGTTGGTTAGAACTTACTAGAAAACGTAAGGCCGCGGATTCAGTCCCCGCACCGGGACAAATCTTTGTGTGATCCACATGTATTTGTTTCGGGTCCGAGTGTTTGAGAGAAAAAGTCTCTCGTAGTTTCTGATACCCACAACACAAGACTCAATCTTAGTGTGGGTACAGGACTGTGTATGTGAATGTTGGTGTGTTATCATTATTATTTTCAACGGTGTGTTCCCGGCTTTGGTGCTATAAATACTGCTTCTAAGTAAGAGCTATAAGTCAAAGGGATTGGGGTTTCACACCAAGTATTCAATACTTCAACTCAAGTATCACTATCTTTAAGCTATAAATAATACCATACTATGTTCTTTTTAAGTATGTATATGGTTCTTTTTAAGTCTATCTACAGTAGACCAGCGTGGTGGACTATATGGCCTAATCACTCTCAATCGTATTCCAATTGTAAAGGCCTTTCAGTGGGACGTTTATACACTAATGCAGTGCAGTATATTAAGGTTCTCAGATCTTTGTCATTAACTTAAATCTCAATCCACAACTGAATAGTCAAAAAAGTCTTCCCTAAGGATTTTTAAAGTGACTTGTAAGAAGTGAATTGGTTGCAGTAACTTCCTGCGATCTTAAAAAATCTCAAAGCACAAACAAGATATTTACAAAACCAATTATCAAAAGATTTCCGCTAAAGACAGTTAAAATTCTTTAAATCTAAGGATACAAAGCAGCTTTACAACACTTAGAAATACAAGCACCTGCCAAGTGAACCTCCAGGCGATGACGTCACGTATGTTGTCTTGCGTAATGATGCGCGACTGAAATTGTTGTTTACGGAAATAATGAGGCTTCGTCCTTAAAAACAAGAGTTGAAAACGTTGCTCTATATTTGTATGCGAGTTTTAACTTCACACCGAAAATGTTAAATTTATGATACAAAAACAGTTGTTTTTGCATAGATAGATTTAGCATAGATATGCTAAGTAACAATTGTTTTATAGGTAAACCAGTTATAATTAAATAACACCCAACAGTCACATACATAGTCCTGACCCCACACTAAGATCGAGTCTTGTGTCGTGGGTATCAGGAACTACGAGAGTCGGTCTCACAAACACCCAGACCCGAAAGAAATATTTGTGGGCCGCACAAACATTTCTCTCGGTGCGGGGATCGAACCCGCGGCCTCTCGTTTCACAGGCAGCGTCAAACCAACTGTGCCACGGAGGCTGAAAAAATTCAAATGTTTGTATACTTATAGGTAAACAAGTTAATAGAAAGAAAGAAAGAAATAAATAAAATGTATTTATTAGTCACAGACACAGGATAATAGTATGTAGTATGCAAGCGACATTGGAAATCAACTACCTACTGCAACTAACAACAAGGTATAATAATAACAACATACAATTATAAAGCAAAATCCAAATTAAAATTAAAACAACACGAAGAAGTATATAAACAATCATAAAATATACAATTAAACATAAAAAATACAATATAACAACTATAAAAAAGATAATTAATGTTGTCTTAGGTTTACGCGAATGTGCATTGCATTTTCCCTCAGTATTACTAACACCAGTCTGGAAAGCCGCGACAACTTCATTGTAACTTTCTCAGAATTGGCAACTATTCTGGTGATTCCAACTGATGTAATTTACCTCTTGTAGATGTTATTCATCCACCAGCACATTCGATGTTAACGCGTTAATATGTTTACAGCCCACCCCGTGACCACGAAAGCTGCAAAGTAACTAATCGAAACGTTGGGAAGGTAAAAAAATTTAAAAATTGAATCAATTTCGCGATAAAATCCGTAATAATTTGTTTATTTCAATGGTAAATAATTTTTAATATATTTATTGGTGATTAACCATAATATCTTCGTGATTTTCTATTCGCTGCTCTTCAAAAAGAACCACTCGCAATTTTATAAATACCTTTTCCATATATAAACTTGTCACTTTATTCACTTAACAAACGAATACTTAACCCTCTATTCTGTCCTTTTTACGACTTTTGAACTTCCATAAAAAACAAGACATCTTAAAAAAATTCACGAAATTTCCCGGCGTGACCGCCTACTTCCAGATGCATCACTTCGAACAACTTAAGTACACTGTAACTCGTAAAAAAGTGTGTTTTAAAAAACCCACAAACCCCCATCTTGTACATTATTAAACAGTGCAAAGTCTCAATTGCGCCACTACCGACATCTATTGGCGTACTCAGAAATTATTCAATAGAAACACGCTTAAAGGAGTTACTACATTTAGCTCGCGTTTCGCTGGAAGATTCTGATTTGATTAATGGCCGGTTTTTATAATCTATCTATCTTTAACTAGAGATTACATTAGATATTTCGACGCATTTTATGTTTCAGGTAACTAAGATAGAGGTATATAGATATTGTGCATATATTTGTGTATAGCTTTCCAAGATAAATATATATGTTGAAATAAAACGATTGTTTACGGATTTTATCGCGGATTTGGTTTAATTTTTACATTTTTTTAATTTCCCGACGTTTCGATCACTTTACAGCTTTCATGGTCACGGGGCGGACTGAGGTATTAGTCATCCGCTCAGTGACTGTTACAATTAAACTACTCTTATTTTATAAATATTAAATTAAAAAACTTAATTTAAATAGCTAGTCTATGCTTGCGTTCCGACCTACGCAGAAGGAGCTCACTGTGTCTCTCCATTCCTTACCAGAACCACGCGGGCTGGCTTGCGAAGCCATAGCTTGTCGGTCCAAACCATCCCGGCGCGAACCAAACGGTTCTATAATTCTTTTTTGTGCCGCACCGTCAGGCTGTGGAATTGTTTGCCATCTCACGTGTTCCCTCCTTCCTACAATCCTGGGTCCTTCCGCCGTGGTGTGAAGAGGCACCTTAGCAGGCCGGCATAATTGTTTCCATTGGCATGGGACTGCCGTCCGATGCCAATGGATACTCTGCCTGGGCGGCATTTGCGCTTACCATCAGGTGCAATGCCGCCACTATGCCGGGCCATAATAAAAAAAAAAAAAAAAAAAAAAGGTCTGGCAGTTGGTTTTTTGGGTTCCGATTTAATTAAGTGTAGAATTGGATCCCATGCTTGTGCAAGCTTCAAGCCATCTTCTTTATTGAAATTAGGATGTTTTTTAATTTCAATAGCCTCGCGAAACATCCTGGGCAGGAAACGGTGTTCTTTTGCGAGGACTTGGGGCTGGTCAAAGCGAAGGTAATGCTTGGAGCCTTCTTCTATATGTTCAGCAACTGCAGACTTCGTTGAGCGTCGATGTTTCACGTCAGCTATGTGTTCTTTTACGCGGGTCTCTATGCTTCGTTTAGTTTGACCAATGTAAGAGAGACCACAGTCGCAATCTATTTTGTATACGCCCGGTTCTTGCAAGGGTATATGGCACTTGACAGGTGGTAGAAATTGATGACTGACTGATAATTATACTTATCTATACTTAATCTTTGTTTCAGAGAGCACGAGGAATCTGTGACGAGAAACACCTGGTGACTGAGCTGCAACACGTCAAGCAAGTACTGCGAGACAACAAGCTCCAAATTCCAAGCCGCCGTCACAGAAACCGAGTGAAACCAGCCACAGTTGAACGGGTCCCGGTTGTATTGCCATACATCAAAGGAGTCACAGACAAGATTGGCTATATCCTGAAGCGTGCTTCTATCAAAACATACTTTAAGCCGCCCAAGAAGATTAGTCAATTTCTACCACCTGTCAAGTGCCATATACCCTTGCAAGAACCGGGCGTATACAAAATAGATTGCGACTGTGGTCTCTCTTACATTGGTCAAACTAAACGAAGCATAGAAACCCGCGTAAAAGAACACATAGCTGACGCGAAACATCGACGCTCAACGAAGTCTGCAGTTGCTGAACATATAGAAGAAGGCTCCAAGCATTACCTTCGCTTTGACCAGCCCCAAGTCCTCGCAAAAGAACACCGTTTCCTGCCCAGGATGTTTCGCGAGGCTATTGAAATTAAAAAACATCCTAATTTCAATAAAGAAGATGGCTTGAAGCTTGCACAAGCATGGGATCCAATTCTACACTTAATTAAATCGGAACCCAAAAAACCAACTGCCAGATCTCAAGACACATTGAGCTCCTTCTGCGTAGGTCGGAACGCAAGCATAGACTAGCTATTTAAATTAAGTTTTTTAATTTAATATTTTCAAAATAAGGGTAGTTTAATTGTAACAGTCACTGAGCGGATGACTAATACCTCAGTCCGCCCCGTGACCATGAAAGCTGTAAAGTGATCGAAACGTCGGGAAATTAAAAAAATGTAAAAATTAAACCAAATCCGCGATAAAATCCGTAAACAATCGTTTTATTTCAATGTGTAACATTCGCGTAAATCTAAGAAACCATTATAAATATATATGTCTATCGTTGTTTATTAAAGCATGAAATTGTATCCTCATAGTAATGGTGCCATTCTAACCCCTTGTTAAAGATAGATAGGAAATAAAACCGGCGGTTATACAGCGCTTACGGCGCTGAACGTGACGGTACAGCGCTGAACAGTGTTGTTCGCACGAGTATGAATAGCAATTATAAAAACACACTTGTCCCCGTTTTAGGAATTTTCCACGAAAGTCGAATAGTACGGAAAGCTGAAAAGATTCCTGCAGGGCTACATACAAAATTAGGGTTTTCTACAGACGAAAGCTGAGTTGAGCTGAATAAGTGTGGTAAGTCCCTAATGGGCCAACCCGTGAGAAGACGAATGGGCCAATACGGCCGCTTTAGTACCAAATAAAATAGGATAGTATCGGTTTAAAATACTGCCTTTATTGGATTTGTAAATCTTTCTTTTAGCGTCTGAGGCTTTTGTGTTCGGCATAGTTTGAGAGGAAATTGTGGTCTCTATCAAATAGTTGAAAGGGGGGATTGGTTAAATTGAAAATGTAGTTACGACCTTTTAATTATGGAGAACATAAAAATATTGAAGTGTCGTACTTCTATTGGATAGACGCTTTAGTTGCCTGATATCGCCTGTTTTAATTGACTGAATATGATATATGTGTACTGAGAGGCTCTAGGTTTGATTTCTAGGTCAGATTAAATTAGCGTAACAGCTGCGTAGTATGTACATATGTATATCTTTATCTGATAAATATTTGGAACTACAGATGTATCATTTCTAAACTGATACTGTATTGTGTTTTGTAACATGAGCAGTAAAGATAAACATGTTTACGAAAAAAAAAACTCGGAACACACCAGCTATACAAAGTTCAATTTTCGATGAACGATCATTACAAAAAGGTAATGAAATAAATAAGAAGTAAATACACCCAACAATCACATACATACACGAGTACGAACAGTCCGCGCATCATATACTTTGGGAGTGTAGTCTTTGGCAGAATGAGCGTAAAACCATGCTGGATAGTATGTAAATATCATCTGAAGGTGTATACTACATGGACCTTGTAGAGACTAGGAAGAACTTCCGTGCTTTCCGGCGTTTTTGCCATACCTATTACTGGAAACAAGTATAAAAGCTCACGTAATAGGTCCCATTTAAATGTAAGAATGATTTGATCCGTGGTGCTTTACAGCTGGCTTCTCCGGCTGTAAAAGTCTTTTTACGAGGTTATTTACCTCTTTAGTTCATTGTTTTGTCACCCGCTTTGCACGGAGGGAAGTGGACAATATTTTATTTCCAACTCCTCCTATTAATAACACTTTCTGATTAATTTCGTTGCGGGTTAAAGACAAGTTAGACATTCCCGGAGACTCACCGAGCTTCAATGCTCGGTGTCATAACATTGCGTGCCACTGTTGATCCTGGCTTACAGGAGTTACAGTGGTGGGTGTGAGGGCGGGACAGTCTCTTTAATCACATACATACACGAGGTTAGTCATAAGGGGTATATAAAGCCAAAAAGAAGGGGTTTCAGCTGTTCCATACATTTTGAAACGATTATTTTTGTATGGAACAGGTGTGTTTTTTTTCGCGATGTTAGGGTTGGCCCCATGGCAACAGTTGTTCATTATGATGAATGCAGCATACCCCTTTCGACCCTTTATGACTAAACTTGCATAGTGCTGACCTCATTTTAAAATCGATTCTTGTGTCGTGGGTATCAGATTTAACTAGTGACTTTTCGGTCGCGTAAACATCCAAACCCGAAACAAGTATCTATGGATCACACAACTATTTGTCTCGGCGCGGGATCGAACCCCCGGCCTCTCGTTTCACAGTATCAAATATCATTAATCCGCAATATCACACTTGTTAATCACTTTTTTGATAAATTTTCCTTCCGCCGTATATCATGCCCTGTCCTATCTCATTCATACTTAAGTCATGCAATCCAGTCCCATCCCATCTCTATGAGTATAAAAAAAATACATATACACACTGTATGGTACAAACATATTGTATGTATAGAATAGATATATGTAACAAAACATGTGTATAATATATAGATTATTCGGTAGAACGAAGGCATCAAGCAAAGGACTCCGACTACAAGTTGAGTTGACGAGACCTTCATTAGCCTGAAAGCAGGCAACATACTTGTGTGATAATATAATTTCGCTTACAACTGTAATGCTAGTGAACTCAGACATTTCAACATCTTGTTATAATAGTAAAGACTTGGCTTCGTTCGGGAGAATATTTATAAGTATAAATTATAACCAATAGGCACCTTGTTTTAATAATATTTATTAATTTATACTTTATATGCAAGATACAATAGCCTTTATATAGTATAAAGGAGGACTTAACGCCTGAAGCATTTTCTGCCAGTCGACCTTTGGATGGCGTAGACAAAATAGACGCATAAATTATTGAAATATGATTTTATTACATTGGAAAGTGTCATCAAAATAATTTTTATTTGCTTATCAGCAGTGAACTTCCAGAGACCAAAGAGAGTGATAGAGAAAGATTTTCTGTATCAAAATGTATTACATATTAAACTAAGAGCCCGAACTCAACTGAATTGTTCATCTGAGCTGTGAAATAACTCGTCCCTATAGGATGTGGTCAAAATTCTAAAACAAAAATACTTTTCATATTTTTTACAATTATTTTATTACCGCAGGTAATTAAAAACATGTGGAATAAATGAATACTCAATATTACACAGTATTTATAAGTTAAATTCTACAAAACCCCCTAAAATTGTCCGAAATGTCCTGAATATTTAGGAAGCAATACATCCCGTTTTGTTTATGTATTGTTGAAGATATAAAAAACCCAATTAGGTTTGATCCCGCGTTCGTAACAACACAACTCCACAGCCAACAAAGGCTTGAAGGGCGTCAAAGGGTGGGGAGAGAGAAATAAGGCCTAGTTCACAAAGGAGGTAGAGTATACTTGAAGTATAATGTATACCTCATGCTGGTTTAATAGTATGTTTGTATTAAATGAGATGCACATAATATCCACGTTTTTTATTGCACTGTTTGACGTGACCAGCATGCCGTAATCCTGATGGTAAGCGATACGACTGCTCATGAAAAGTAACAAAACCAAACAACACCTTGAATTACAAAACAATACTTGGCACTCCACTGCGCCATCCTGAGACATAAGATGTTAAGTCTCAATATGTCCAATAGCTACTCTGGCTACAATATCCTTCAAACCGAAAAACAACAGTGCATATACACTGCATTGCATTTTCTTCCTTCTACTTGGCGTTATCTCGTCCGATGCTAGGGTCTGCTATCCAGCTAAATCTCCCCGTTTCACCCGATATTTGACTTCCTCAATAGTAAAGCCATTGACCCGCATATCTTCCTTGACGACATATAGTCAGCGATTCTTTGGTCTACCCTCCGTTGGGATGTTTTTTTAATTTGTCTCTGAAAACGTTAACCGATGGTTGATGGTAAAAATATTCTAACATTAATATGAAAAGTATACAGTAATCCGTTGTGAACCCAGCCTAACGCCAAATGTATCAACTCTACAGCGCCTTGGTAAATAATTTGGCCGCTACTTAGTCGGATGGAGCACGTATACGGTCGATCGCACGCGACCGCAAGGTGAGCGACATTCGCACTGATTCAAATCAAATCAAATATTTTTATTGTGGCAAGGTTTACATTATGACCGGCCCAATTGGCATACAATAATACAACAATTTCCGCCAACCCGCACTAGGCCAGCTTGGTGGACTATATGGCCTAACCACTTTCAATCGTATTCTCGATTGTAGAGTAGACCCGTGCCCTGCAGTGGGACGTATATGGGCTGATACAGAATACAACAGTTTTAGGTATCTACAATAATAACTACAGAACTGCTTAAAATTGAGAACAAAAAAATACAAATTATAAAAGTATAAATATAAAAGCAAAAAATAGATTGTTCAAAACAGTTGAAACAAAACTCAAAATTATTTATACTTATAATCTACGTTTAGTTAGTATAAATCTATATAATATATAATGCAATACTTACATTATTTTCCTCTAATATAATATCTGTATAGTGTATAGTAACAGTGCTTTTCCCTATTTCTGCCGTCAAGCAGAAATATGATGGTAGGTCTCTCATATGTAGAGGCCATCAGGGTAGGTAGATACCACCGTAATGTCCATTTCTCCCTTCAAACAGCAGTGTTAATGCACTGTTGTGTTTCGGAATAAAGGACACTGAAGCTAATACTCTAGTATTGGATATATTGAGACTTAACATCTTATGTTTCAGGATGGTGAGCGCAGTGGAATGCCAAGCATTGCTTTGTTATTTAAGGTGTTGTTTGATTTTGCTACTGTTTATGAGCTGTCGTATCGCTTACCATCAGGCGGCATGCTCGTCTCGCCATTCGTTGCAACAAAAAAACAGTAGTATTTGTTTTAAAAGAAAGTGATAATTTGGAAAAATCAGTGCTGTGTCTGTTACTTTGGGTTTTAACCTCCGACAAATAAGTTGTTAGACTGACCCAATCAACTAGACTATAGTGGGCCTGAATAATTAAATACAACCTTTTTTACTCCATCCGTTTTCGCTCCCATCTTGAGAACTAGCTACTTATCTACGATTTAAATGCTTTAAATGTTCGTAAGCAGCGGTATCAGATCAATTGTTTGCTCGTTTCCTAAACCGTTGCAACAAAGAATAGTTTTTTCTCAATAAATGGCGAGTCTAGCATGCCATTTGCCTGATGGTAAGCGATACGACCGCTAATTTACAGTAGCAAAACCAAACACCATGAATTACAAAACAGTACTGTCCTTCAAACTGGAACACAACAGTGCATTTACACTGTTACTTGGCCAAGAAATGGACATTGCGGTGGTACCTACCCAAACGGCCTCTCACATATGAGAGACCGACTACCAGTGAAAATTCAAACCAAAACACAAAAAATGTCTGTACCAACTGGCTACAACAAAGCAAACAATCCAAGAATTTCTCAGACTGTAACTAGTATCCACAAGAGCCGTCTCATTTTCGTTTACCCTGATAAAGCGGATAAGAGCATGTTTGCCGACGCTAATGGGCCAAAGTTGCCTGCACTCAGCGGTTACGGGTTAATCGATCTCTGTTTGTTGAACCAAGATGACCTGCTTGATACCGTCTGTTCTTATTCGTATTTCTAAACTTCTAGGCTTTTTCAAATTTCGAACACATTAGTATAGCCGCTCTCTCAATCGAAAGCCTCCGAGGCGCGATTGGCGTTGGCTGGAAATCAAGAGACTATAAGTTAGACCACTGTACTGAGACAAATATTTGTATGATCCACCGGTATTCGTTTCAAGTTTGAATATTTATAAGCCCGATAAATTTCTTGTAGTTTCTGATACACAACACAAGGTTCGATCTTAGTATGGGGTCAGGACGATGTATGTGACTGTTGGGTGTATTTATTTAATATAACTCTTGTAGAGAAATCCAGTGCTTAGAAGGCGATTATGGAGTTATATAAAAACTTAAATCCTTAATTATCACTTATAATTATCCCTGTTGAATAAAAACGGGCAATGTTTTTTTTCTACTGACATGTAACAATTCTCATACAAAATTTTCCATTATCATTTCCAAGGGCATAAAAAGGTACACGCTGTTAACCCTACATTCAATTAAGTCGGAGTCGCTTGGACTGAGTGACGGGTCAATCCTACCCCGGGCCAAAACTTTCCCGTTTAGTATTCAATGTACCTAGTGGAACGGTTAGTGGAATAATTGATTGTTGTCAGGTACGTAGTTCGATATCCTAGGTCAGACACTGGCTGAGAATTTGAGCAAAAAATTCGTGTTATTTCGATTTCAGAAGAGCGATCTAGATAGGTTTTATTTTCTTTTTATTTATGAGATACGATACAGGTCGCTTCAAATAGGTCGATAGGGGACTTAGGGAAGGCCTTTGTTCAGCAGTGGACTTTTTGTAGCTGAAGAGCGAGAGAGAGAAATATACGAAAAAGTTACTGCGATGTAGCTGATGATAAATGCACTGAAGTTAAAGTATTCACTATCCGTCGAGAGATGGTAGTACAATAATAGAAAGTTGCATAAAATGATAAACAAGATGAGCCCGGACAGCAATACCGTCGTGGGTCAATCAATGAATAGACTTTTTACTGGTGGTGGGTCTCTCATATGTGAGATGCCGCTTGGGTAGGTACCACCGCAATGTCTATTGCTTCCGCCAAACAGCAGTGTAAATGCACTGCTGTGTTTCGGATTGAAGGACATTGTAGCTAGAGTAACAACTGGACTTATGGAGACTTAGCATCTTATGTCTCAGGATGGCGAGCGCAGTGAAATTCCAAGCATTGCTTTGTACTTTGAATTACAAAGCAATACTACGTACTCCGTATTGCTTTGTAATTCAGTGTTGTTTGGTTTTGCTACCGTTCATGAGCGGTCATATCGCTTACCATCAAGGGAACGGCATGCTCGCCTCGCTATTCATTGCAAAAAAAAAAACAAATGACACGTAAAAGAAAAAGTAAGAAATAATTTTCTACTTCAATCCATGTGTTGATATCCAATATATTTTATAATATCTAGACTAATGTTGGCGAGAAAACGGGCAAAATATAGTTAATATTTGGCGCATGTTGTAAAGAAATATTTCACACAAATATTTATGATATAAATCCATTGTTTATGACAGTTATACTGTGATACCAAAATTCAAGTTGTAAGAATAAAAGTATTAAGCCTTGCATGAATTTATTTTTACACTTTTGTCCATGGTTATGACATATCTGCATGATAGGCGTGCCTGGCGGGCAAAACTGTTATTTGGTGAAAATACATACATATACCTACAATTCCCCTTTCCTCCTCCCATTCTTTTCTCTTCTCGCTCCTATATCGTTTTTTTCTTTTTTTGCAATAAATGGCGAGACGAGCCTGCCTTTCGCCTGATGGTAAGCGATACGACAGTTTATTAATAATAGCAAAACCAAACAACACCATGAATTACACAGCTATGCTTGGCATTCCTGAGACATAAGATGTTAAGTCTCAATATGTCCAGTAGTTACTCTGGCTACAATATCATTCTAACCAAAACACAACAGTGAATTTACAGGGCTATTATATTATATTATATTATATTTATATTTATAGGGTTTATTTACAGGACTTGAGAAATAAACATTGCGGTGGTACCTATCCAGGCGGCCTCTCACATATAAGAGACCTACCACCAGTATACCTTTGAATTATGTCATGGACTATCAGCATATCGTTAAGTCCTCGTGACATTAATACGAAAGGGCGGTGACCTTTCACAGGAGTAATTAATAGTAATTTCGCCCCGCATAATATGTAACACTCGTGCGACATCATATGAAATACCTGTTTTCTCTTTCAATTAAACTGAAAGATCATATTTGTTACCCCTTTCTAACTTATGTAAAATACTGTGTGAGTGAATGAGAAAAATATACAAAAAGAGCAGATTTTTCAATCTTCTGGTGATATTATCTATCAATTAAAATAACTTGACTGAGTATAAAAGGGATATAATGAAATAATTGTATTAAAAGATACTACTGTTATTCTTAGTTTCACGTATATCATTTTATTATGTTATGTTAATATGAATTTGAAAATTGAAAACTAGATATTCACTCTTAGATATTAAATGAAATAAAAATATTTATAGAACCCTGTATCATTAAGATTCATTTTTTTCTTTTTTCACTACCACCCGGTTCGTAAGGCTGTTTTCGCCAGAGAAGAACGGGCATAGAATTAAGTTACAGATTTGAACATTTTATTGAAATTCCTCAGTAATACCTACATTTCATTCCCATGATTGAAGAGAGAATAAATAAATACACCCAACACATACATAGTACTGACCCAAAATAAGATCGAGTCTTGTGTCGTGGGTATCAGGAACGACGAGAGACTTGTCGGTCTCACAAACACCCCGACCCGAAATAAATACCTGTGGTTCACACAAATATTTGTTTCAGTGCGTGGATCGAACCCGCGGCCTCTCGTTTCACAGCAGGCGTATAACCAACTGCGCCACGGAGGCTATTAAAGAATTATAACTGAATATGAAATTCCTAAAAAATATATAAGCAAATAACAAAACCCAAATTAAAATCCCCATTATCAATATTTCCCACTTTCATTTACAAATTCTTGCATAGATCCAGAACCGGACCAAACATTTGGTTAGCCTCCAACCCGGCGAGTTTACAATACAAATGTTCAAGTTATGAAATTAAAAAGCTCTGCAGTTTATGAACGTTTTAATAAAGTTTATGCGTTGTTGTGAGTTTGCTTTGGAAACTACATCGTTGACATGTAAACGAAATACCTTGTTATAATAGAGTGGAGAAATATGTTTTGTTGTTCTATTTTATTCGAGAAACTACGAGCAACTGATGGTAATTATATTGCAGTCCAAACGGCAACATTATCCTTTGAGTTTGTTATTTGGTTTCTGAATGAAAGTTACCTTAATATATCTTTTTCTGCTTCAATATCAACATTTGTGTGTATTAGCCTAGGGGAGGGCACGGTCCTCTTCTAAAACCGAAAGTACGACTACAAGGGGTTAGGCCATATTGCCCATAATACTGGCTTAGTACAGTTTGGCGGAATTTCGATACCATAGAAATTCTTACTAATCGCTTTATGTAATATCTATTTCTCCCGCTGAACAGCAGTGTAAATGTACAGTTGTATTTTGGTTTGAAGGACATTGTAGCCAGAGTAACTACTGGACATATTGAGACTTAACATCTTATGTCTCAGGATGGCGAGCGCAGTGGAGTACCAAGCAGTGCTTTGTAATTCAACTTGTTTGATTTTGCTACTGTCCATGAGCTGTCGTATCGCTTACCATCAGACGAACGGCATGCTCGTCTCGCCATTCACAGCAATAAAAGAAAAAAAAAAAGGTTATTATATTGCAGTCCAAATGGCAACATTATCCTTTAAGTTTGTTATTTGGTTTCTGAATGAAAATTATTTTAATATATCATTTTGTGCTTCCATATCAACATAATATATGTGTGTGTGTGTCAGCCTATGGGACGGCATGGTCCTACTCTACAATTGAGAAACATGTCTTTAGTTTATAAGTATTTTGTATGCGTCTTTCATTTTGGTGTACAATAAAGCACATATAAATAAATAAATAAAAGCCTCCGAAAAGTCAGAGATTTGAGCCTGACCACTATAGCATCTTGGCAGCCGCGTCTAGTCTCTTACCAATAGGCCACCACGACTTCCCCTTAATAATATGTATCTAAAATATTATTATGGTCGGTACCCGGTTGAATAGCTAGAACTTGAAAGCGTAAGAAATTTACTTCCAAATTTATATTAAGGGCCTAGTTCACTACCCTCTAGTAAAGCGTCAAGTAGCTTCTTTACTTTAAGTAGGCTAGTCATCAGTGAAAACACTATTAATTTCACGCCGCTCCAGTAACACGAATCTTATGACTATATAAGTGTTTACCAGTACCCTACTTACCATATCTTCAGTCAATTAGTTTATTTGCTTAATGATTGAAATAAGGTTAAAATCTCAACCTGCTTTCTTATGTATTAAGAAAAAACCTGCGTTGATACGTCAGTGGGATCACAAAGATTACTTATGACGTACGTTGAACGAATGATTAGTTTTTTTTATATCATTCACATAAGCAGTGGGTAAACAAATAATAAATACACCTAACAGTCACATAAATATGCCTGACCCCACACTAAGATCGAGTGTTGTGTCGTGGTTATCAGTAACACCGAGATACTGTTCGGTCTCACAAACACCCAGACCCGAAACAAATACCTGTGGTTCACGCAAATATTTTCGATGCGGGGATTGAACCCCCAGCCTCTCGTTTTACAGCCAGCATCTAACCAACTGCGCCACAGATGTTGTCATCACACGTAATTTTCATTTGTGAAATCGACAGAATATATTCAGCACTTTTACTTGGCAACTACATAATTCAAAAAGTAACTAATCAACGCTTTACTTGAAGATAGTGAACAAAGCCCTAAGGATATTATTAATATTTTCTACAACGTAACAAACGTTTCGAGAAATCCTCCGCGTAATGAAACTACAAAGCACTGAATACAAAACGATAATCCCTCACAACAAATACAAAGTTAATTTCTTTTGCAGGCGCATTTGCTAATTATTATGTCCGTTTTGAATGTAATTAAGTTGCTCTACGTCAGCACAGATCGCGAATAAACTAAGAACTATTATTTCATGCTAATTAGTTGTAGTGTTGTTGTGTATAAAATGTAGAATTTTCAATAATTTGCTATGTTATTACGCAATTTGTTCAAGGCGAGGTTGCCTGAAGCGATTACATTTTTATTTTGATACAAAGGGATAAGTGACTTAATGCACTAAGGGGTTTTAAAGAGAAAGCCGTGAAGCCTGATTGTAATAGCTTGATTTGTTTAGGCAATAACTAAACGCAATAGGTTTTTTGTGGGCGGTTTTGAGCCCATTGGGCCTGTAATTCCTTTAGAGCGCGAATTGTAACGGGAGAGGGAAGAGATGTTTGCCCAGCAGTGGGATGACATAGGATTTTTTTATTGCAATGAATGGCGAGACAATCATGCCGTTCGCCTGATGGTAAACAATACGACCGCTCATTAATAGTAACAAAATCAAACAACATCTTAAAATCCAAGTAATGCTTGGCATTCCTCTGCACTTGCCATCCCGAGACTTGAATTTAAGATAGATGATAAGATTTTTTTTATTGCTATGAATAGCGAGACGAGCATGCCGTTCGCCTAATGGTAAGCGATACGACCGCCTATGAATAGTAGCAAAATCAAACAACACCTTAAAACAGAAAGCATTGCTTGGCATTCCTCTGCGCTCGCCATCCTGAGACATAAGAAGATAACTCCTAATACGGCCAATAGTTACTCTGGCTCCAATGTCCTTTAAACCGAAACACAACAGTGCATTTAAACTACTGCTTGGTGGGAGAAATATACATTGCGATGGTACCTACCCAGGCGGCCTCTCATATATGACAGACCTACCAGTGGTTAATTAAAAAAAAACAATCGTGATACTATAACTAACTATCAAGGCTTTACTTTACATACCGCAAAAGAAAATCTAATTCTCGTACCTATCTTTTTATCCTGCTACAGGCGCTAGTTTTACGTGCTGTAAAAATATATGCAAAAATAAAACAGCACTTCCAAAGACAGACAACCTTGAATTTTTCATTGGCCGATTTTCTCATGAATTATTCAATTCGTATAGTTGAATTCTAGTAACCAGTCTAGTGACTTGCTTTTTTAAAACAGTTTCACATTTATTTTGATTTATATTATCTTAGCATTGTTTATTTTTTATTTTTGTATTACTATAATAAACGCTCAGAATTGCACAAAATTTATTTGTAGTGCTTTAAAACAAATTCAAGTGACTGGTTTTTCTACTCTCACTTTTTTTTTTATTGCAGTGAATGGCGATAAGAGCATGCCGTTAACCTGATGGTAAGCGATATGACCTCTCATGAATACTGGCAAAATCACACAACACCTCGAATTAGAAAGCAATGCTTGGCATTCCACTGCACTCGCCATCCTGAGACATAGGATGTTGGGTCTCCATATGTACATTAGTTACTCTGGCTATAACTTCGTTCCCACTGAAAAACAACAGTGCATTTAGACTGCTGTTTGACGAGTGAAATAGACATTGTGGTGGTATGAGAGACATCTCCTATGTGAGGAGACCTATTTCTTTGCCTTTCTCGTCTCTTTTTGTCAAGCTGGCAAAGCACCAACGGCTCAAGATGTTTACTAGGACATGTATGTTATATACAATTGTTGATATCCCTAGACTAATACAGAATACTAAATAAATAAATGATAAATATACCCAACAGTTACATACATAGTCCCGACTTCGCACTAAGATAGAAGTCTTCTGCCGTAGCTATAAGAAACTAAAAATCATTTTCAGTCTTACAAACGCCCAAACCCAAAACAAATACTTGTGGAGCATACAAGCATTTTAGTGTACAAATTACTTAGTATACGACTGCCACTTTTATTGAACTGATATTTATTTGTATCTCTTTATGTATCTTGTACCGATTTATAATGCAAAACTGATTGAATAAATAAATAAATATAAATATTCGGTCTCGGTGCGAGGATTGAACCCGCGGCCTTACGTTTCACAGTCAGCGTCTATCCAACTGTATCACCATTACTTTTATTTTATTTTATTTAGGATCGCTTACGTTTCATACAATTGTAAATAATACATTAAATTCAATAAAAATCTGTAAAATTACTGTTACGATTACAGATAATCATGACATGACATCAAAAAACAATATAACATAAAATTTAAAGATGTTAAACACAAAGTAATATAATTCTAAACAAAATATTTAAAAAGTTGAAAAAATAATACAGAACAATTAATTTAAAATATTGTAATTTATAAACAATCGAATTATTTCTCTAGGTGTATACGAAATATTTAAATATATCTACATACTATATTACTATTCACTATAATTATTCCAACGTCATAAGCTAGCAGGTGTAACCACCAATTAAAACATCAACACACAATTTCCAGTAACAAATTCTCTCAACTTGTCTGAGGTACTACTCAAAACAAATATCAAAATAGAAACTACATCAGAAACCATTGCATAAACAACTATATAAAGTATTAGATACGCTGTCCTAATTAGAATTCTGATGTTCTAAGCCCAGGCTACTAAAATATGCATGGCAGTTATGTCCGGCAGTTGTACTGAAAGAAGTGTTGCAATTCCGGTATTTTTTTACTAGTCTCGATTTGTTTTTTATGCTTTGTATTTTTTACATATTTCAATTTTTTAATTACTTTTTTAAGTGTTGACAATTATCATGCACTCAATTGAAAATACAATTATTAATTGAAGTAAATAAAGTACAGTCAAACATATAGGAACGATCTACAATATAAACTTACTACTGCGTGTTGTTAGTCCATTATTATTTACCACATACGTCTTTGTAAAATAAAAAATACACATAAACTCACGCCTTTTTTCCAGAAGTGATAGGCAGAGGTGCTACCAGAACACCCACATTTCACCTTGTATGTTCCGGCCCATGATGTGATAGAGGGAGCTTATAGTAATTTCGGGCACTAATTCCTGAGTTCGAGTTGATAATAAACAGAAAAATTTAATTTCACTTTGCCTGACCCGGGATTCGAACCCCAGATTTCACCTTTATAACCGTACCGTAGTACAATTACGGCACCAAGGCAGTGATATGAACTATACCTCAATAATATTTTTGATAACATAATCTTCATACACCACTGCATAGTACTAATAATGCAAAACTTATTTTTCGTTTCAGTGCATAAAATGCAATGTTTGTTAAATTTATATTGTTAAAAGAATACGTGGAATTTAACCGAGGGAAATATAAGATTGTTTCAGTCAATTAAAGAGCTTACACGCTGGCGAACGTTGAGTAATGTTTTATACTCGCTAGTTTAGTGTTCTTTGGGTAAATAGAACCAGTTAAATTAGATTAAAATAAGATAAATAGTATGGAGAAAGCGATACGTGACGGTTTTTTTTTTATAACACCCAACAGTCGCATACATAGTCCTGACCCCACACTAAGATCGAGTCTTTTGTCGTAGGTATCAGGAACTATGAGAGACTTCAGTCTCAGAAACACCCAGACCTGAAAAAAATAATATTTATGGGTCGCACAAACATTTCTCTCAGTGGGGGGAACGAACCCGCGGCTTCTCATTTCACTAACTGCTAACTGGCTAACAAAGTTGATTTACTACACATCTCTCAACTGCACCAAAAGGATAACACTTCTGTAGATTATTTCAAACTTCACAGTTCCGTACTAATAAGCCCAGAGACATGATGGCGAGTTTGTTAGCTAAATTCAAAACTTGACCTAATTACTAGTATGGAAATTAATTTCGTTTATCCAAATCTAACGTCATTTCGAATATAATTGTACAGGACATGGCATAATTCAATATTGCTTGTTTAGCTCGGAGCATACATTTTAATGTCGGAAACCTTTTGGTGGAAGATTGAGGCGTTTTGTACATAAAATTCATTTCAAAGAGAACATGACATTGCTTACGAAATTGTGTTTTAAAGATAATTAAAATAAATGAATTCGAAATTAGATATGGCTTGATAATGATTATTTTGACAGCCTCCGTGGCGCAGTTGATTAGACGCCGCCTGTGAAACGAGAGGCCGCGGGTTCGATCCCCGCACCGAGAGAAATGTTTGTGTGGCCCACAAATATTTCTTTCGGGTCTGGGTGTTAATGAGACCGTAAAGTCTCTCGTAGTTCCTGATACCCACGACACAAGACTCGATCTTAGTGTGGGGTCAAGACTATGTATGTGATTGTTGAGTGTATTTACGAGTATTTATTTTCAAAGATTATCGGTGATCTTACAAAAAAGTTTAACGTGCGATGAACACATGACAAGAAATTAATTATTTACAAATTCATTTCTAAGCATTGGTTAGATATGATTTAACATCGTTTAGATTTAAACTCAAGCCGATGGGGCTTTAACACATGTTTAATCTTAAAACCATATAAAATAAAAATGAGCTGATATTAAAGGACTTGTCTGGTCCTATTTTTTGTGGCTTCAGTTCCATTAAGTTTAGCTAGTAATTGGAAAACATTGAGGTTGTTTTTAGTGTTTTAACGGGTGTTTAAACAAATAATGTTTAATCACTGTTTTGTAATACAGTGTTGGACAAGACTTTAGACCGAGTGTTTAGAGTTAGACACTGTTTAGCTACAGACGTGTTTAAATCGTGTTAAATTATTTTTTTGTAATAACACCGTTAATTTTTAAATTAAATTATATCTTTCAAATCATGATAATAACATTATTTTATATCTTTAGTTTGGGTTCAAATGAGTGGCTTTACCTCGATGGATTACCGACAGTAGTGAATTTGCTGCTTAATTTGATTTATACAATATGTTGAATGTAAACTGGATACACAAATCGCGGCACATTAGCATATGTCACTGTATCCGTATCTGCCCGTATACCTTCCATTGCAGGGCACGGGTCTCTACACCAGAGAGTACGATTGAGAGGGATTAGGCCATATAGTCCACCACGCTGGCCTACTACGGTTTGGCGGATTTTACTTAACACAGAAATAGTTACAAATCGCTTAAGTATGCAAGTTTCCTCACGATCTTTTCCTTCACCGTTATAGTGCATGGTGATTGACTACGAGTGTCAACACTCACATGACTGAAAAGTCATATCTGTGCCTTGATATTTGAATCTGCAAACACCGTAAACCTTAGATAGCTGCGTCTGGACCAATACCAACAGGCCGCCATACTCATTGAATTATACGAGTAGTAGTTCAGTATAGTTCATTAAAAACCGTCTTTGCTGACGTGCTTTTTCCATTCTCTTTCGTATTGTTACCTTTTATAATTAATTATATTTATTTTGTCCTAGTTTTACTCGTATAAGTAAATGTACTTAGAATATCCTTTCATAACTCATAATGTGCGTGTTCGCATATCAGATGTGGTATTGATTCATCTGTCATTCACTCTAGTGATTATTCATACTCGCTCTTCACTCTGACATTCATTCATTCGTTCGTTCCCGCCAATTCCCGAGAGAGAACCTGGAGGATGCGAACATGCACCTTAGTGGTGGAAGTCCGATACCGTAAACAACCAATTACTTAATACAAATATTGTGAAGCAACTAATAAAAGTAATTGTGGAAACAAGTGAACTATTATTTCTACCAGAAGAGTTAATAGTATGTATTAACTTATTTTAATCTCATTTTGAATCCGCGACCAGTATCACCAGTGTAACAGACCACCACACACATTAGTATAGTAGCTACAGCAGGTCTTTAATATAATATATATTATTTTAATCTCATTTAACCAGTTCTATTTGCCCAAAGAACACAAAACTATCGAGTATAAAACATTACTCCACGTTCGCCAACGTGTAAGCTCTTTAATTGACTGAAACAATGTTATATTTTCCTCGATTAAATTCCACGTATTCTTTTAAATATATTATTACAACAAACATTATATTTTATACACTGACTGTTAAATAAGTTTTGCGTTGCACTATGCACTAGTGTATGAAGATAATGTTATTAAAAGTATTAGGTGTGTAGATTTTTTATTGCTATGAGTGGCGAGATGAGCATGCCATTCGCCTGATGGTAAGCAATACGACCGCTCATAGACAGTAGCAAAACCAAACAGCACCATGAGTTACAAAACAATGATTGGCATTCCACTTCGCTCGCCATCCTGATACACAAGATGTTAAGTATCAATATTTCCTGCAGTTACTCTGGCTGCAATGTCGGTGTAGTTAATATGGTGGACCGTTGCTGTATTTTCGACTGTAGTATTTTTACTTGAATTGATACCGTTTGGAAAACCTATTATCTGTTTTAAGATCAAGTCTCTCGTAGTTTCTGACACATGACACACAATTTAGCAACTAATACTATGTCTACTATACAGAGTATATCCAGATGGCGACCGAAAATAAAGCCAGGCGGTAGTTGTAGTGATTTCAGACACAAGGCAACGAATTTTTTTTTGTAAAAAAACGTTTTTCTTATCGTCGTATTTCAGTGGTAAATACATATTATTTTCTAAAATAAGACCTTTTTATTTTTAAAAATGCTATGGAACGCAATTGTTTAAATTATTATTGTAGCGAAATGTATGGATTTTCCACCCAAACACCGTGATATTTAAAACTTAACAAAAAAAAAACTGTCTCGTTTTTTGGTGAAAAGTTTTCGTTGCGTTGTGTCTAGTCATTAAAACTACCACCTGACTTCATTTTCGGTCCCAGTTTTTATACACCCTGCATGATGATTTATGACGTTTTTGAAAACTTCATTCCATATGAAAAGGTATATTGCTAAAATAATCGAATTAAATTAATCTGAAATTAATTATTAGATGGTGCCAAAAACATATTCGGTCAGGACTGTCTGTTTGACTTATAGAGCACAAACATCTACGATTGAAAAGGGTTTCACCATCATCCTATTCACCTAATGAAGATTAGTAAACACATAGGTACAATCGTAGACATCTATCCCTTTAAATTCATTTCCCGACCAACGTACAATCCCCCCCCACTCAAGTCTGCGTTCAACAAAACAAAGGCAACATTAATTTGACTTGTGCCCACGTCGAGACGTAATGTGTTGCCCTGTGTACTATTTGCGCCATTACAATGTCATTAGACACAATCGCAGCCCAAGTCACGAGCGAACGGCAACGTGTATTTGTTAGGGTTTTTCGCTTGCATCTAATGTTGGGTTTTGAAACCAGCGGGTGGGAGATTATAAATTAAATATTTATATGCCTTACTGTGATATATCAGGCTATATAGATCTCACTGCAGGGCACGGGTGTGCTCCACAATCGAGATTACTATTGAGAGTGGTTAGGCCAAATGCATGCTTTATATAAAATAATATGGATAGTATATTTTTTTTATTGCGGCCCGCCTAATGGTAAGCGGCTACCGCTGCTCATAGACCTTTGCAGTACCAGGATCCAGCACAAAAAGTCCCTGCTTAGCCTCAGGAAAGTGCTCTCTTTAAGCCTCTTTTGAAAAAGGATATTTCATAGCGCAATATGTATCAAGAAAGTGTCTCGAAAATATGTTTAGCATTTTTTGATCCGCATTTCTTTGGCATTTCACATCATTTTTGTACGGCATTTTTGATCTTGCAGTTCATTTCTATAGGTTAATTCAAAGTTGAACATTTGGACACGCCAATAAATAACCTACGTTTTAAATGTTAAAAATGTCGAAGGACTTCAGTATTCACTTATTATGAAATGAGCCGTAATTATGTGTAATGATATTATTTTTTTATTTGAGTATTTTTAATCTGTTTATGTTGACTTTACTTTTCTTTTTGTACGTTATTGTTGTTTTGACCCAGAGAGAAGAAAAACGCCTTTGATGAACTGATTCATTTTGATAAGATGCGATTATATATAATATACTTATGTGAATAAGTTAAGTTTAAGGGCGTTTTTAGAGGCCCAACGTTATCAAGGGCGTGGCGTTTGCGGGCAGAATGCGAACCTTGCTCATTACCACCGCACTGAAGAAATCAACCAATTTATTGAATTAGTACACCCGCCGTCTTTTGACACGACAAATCTCTTATCGAATTTTGTAACCCTTGCAAATGCTTAGTTTGATGACTCGTTTGTGCCGTTTGTGGGTTTTTAATTAGCAATATGTATATAATAAAATGTTGTTACTAAATAAGATTTAAAATAAATTAAACAAAGTACAAAATTAGTAATAAGAAGTTGTTGGGTAAAGATAATATTTAAACTTGATTCATTCTAAGTAAAATTTTGCAAACCTTTACTCCCTCAATTTTCATGTATGATATTTGGTATTGTGACTATCTAAAACTATGCTTTGTAACTTTCGAAAATTACAAAACTGAACACAAATGGCCAAATGAATACGCCATCGCCTATTCCATCCATTACTATTATCCTTAATACTTCCCTATACAGATATCAAACCCACACCCTCGCAGCCTAAAATCCCGAAACATAATTACAACAGAAAATTCCAATATAATTTTAACTATTAAACCGACGGGGTTACAAAGGGCCCGGTAATAATTACGCAAGGGGGAGATTTGATACATTTCTACGTTATGAGTTGGGTGCGGAAATGACGTCACTATATAACCCCTTGCTTTCCTCATCCCCTTTCACCCCCCGTTCCCATTATATTGGAACGTATTATTGCAAATAATAATTAACGCATATTTGACAAAATAATATAAACATTTTCTAAATATACATTAATGAGGGTGTCGCTGCTTAATTCTCAAAATGAATATTCTATTGTAACATATGTTCTAATGCAGAAACTATTTATTTTGAAATAGTATTAATTTTACCAAAATTATTCCATCGATAATGACTTATATTCTAAAGTAATATTTTCTTGTTTAGATTGTTTTATAACACATTTTTTTTTCTATGATGTCATCCCACATATATCCCACTGCAAGGTAAGAGCCTCCAAAAGACGATTGAGAGACCATATAATCCACCACGCCGTGCCAGCCTATTGCGGGTTGGTAGACTTTACATACCTTATAAATTTTCACAAAATGCTATAGCATGCAGGTTTCCTCGCGATGTTTTCCTTCATCGTAGTGATTAAGTATCAATACATATGTCACTCCAAAAAGTAACAGGTGTGCTCTAGGATTTGAACCCGTGACCACCGTAAACGGTGCTGTCGCCCACCTTGTTTATTCTGCATATCAATGACATGTTGTCGCTTGGAAACATTCATTGCTATGCAGATGACAGCACGGTTCATGGGCGATACCACTGCGGGCCTCCAGGTTGCCGTGTCGAAACTGTGAAGGGACGCGAAGATCTTGTCATTGAACTCAACCGGACCTTGGATCTCATTTCTACATGGGGTTCCAGGAATATGGTTGAGTTCAATGCCAAGAAAACCCAGGTGTGTGCGATCACGTGCAAAAAATCCCCGTTCTCTCCCCTCCCCATTCTTCAGGGTACTCCCCTCTCAGTGCGGAATGACCTGAGTATCCTTGGTGTGGATATCCGCTGTGATCTCAATCCAAGGAATCACATCGAGGGCGTAATATCTGCCACATCACGCAGGGTTGGAGTCCTGAACAGGGTGCGTCGGTTTTTCACGCCCGGTCAGCTTTGTCGCTTATATAAAGCGCAGGTCCGGCCGGGTATGGAGTACTGCTTGCACCTCTGGGATGGATCCGCCCAGTACCTGCTCGATGCCTTGGATGGATTGCAGCGGCGGGCCATCCGCATTGTGAATGATCCAGACGTTACGAGCAACTTGGAGTCGCTACAACTCCGGAGAGATATCAAGTCTCTAAGCGTGTTCTACCGCCTGTATCACGGTGAGTGCTCTGAAGAATTGTTCAACTTGACAGTCCACACCATCCCATTCTCAAATTCGTTTTTGTGCCGTACCGTCAGGCTGTGGAATTGTTTGCCGGCGCACGTGTTCCCTCCTTCCTACAATCCTGGGTCCTTCCGCCGCGGTGTGAAAAGGCACCTTAGCAGGCCGGCATAATTGTTTCCATTGGCATGGGACTGCCGTCCGATGCCAATGGATACTCTGCCCGGGCGGCATTGGCACTTTCCATCAGGTGCAATGCCGCCACTATGCCAGGCCAGTATAAAAAAACATGTCAGTGGCCGGGTCTGGTCCATTACCAACACGCCACCACGTCCTAACAGAAACTACTTGACATTAAACGACGGAAGGATCGTAATACCGAGTGACCAGAAACAGAATTACGAATACAAATAAAATTACTCATATAGATAATTTATCTACAACCTAAGATATTTATAAAGCATAGATGCGTTGTCCGAGCTTTATAATGGCAAGACGTTTGGAAGGTAATTGCCTCACTCGCAATCAGTCACGCTTCAACCAGTGTCGCGGATACACGTTTTTCTGACTATTTTTATTCTCAAAACCAAATGCGGAAAAATAAATTAGAGTGAATTAAAATAACGTACAAATCATTCTGAAACTGTGAAACAACATAAACATTTTATTAAGTGCGCAAGTACACAATAATTTAATTTTTATGAAATAAAATTATTAAATTCGCTCTCATAGCGACGTTTGACAACTCTCGCCACGTCATCCCGTACTGGATGCTTGGTGCTACGTCACACGCGCTTTGGCCGATAACAGTGCGGCACTTATTGTTACGTAACTAGCGAAGACTATTCATCTTCTTCTAACTTATGTATCTTGCTTTTGGACTCATTCTTCGAACCAATTTGAAATTACTAAGGAAATTACAATACGCATCGCGCCATTTTTTTGTGCCATTATGTTAGTGTATGACGTGTCTATTTGTAAAACGTCATTGTCTACAACTCCTAAAATACTCCATATAACTTATCGCACGCCGAATTAATTAACCCATTTTGAATGAAATTGCCCTTAGGTAACAAGCGAAAAAACCCTTGTTAAAATAGTTATTTAACCTTAAACCTTAGATAATAGAGAGTATTAGACAACTAAATTAGTATTTAAAATATACTTCGTTAACAAAAATGTTACAAGGGTAATTAGAATAAAAAGCTTTTTAGTGTTAGGGTAGGTTTCCATTGCGTGCAAAACGGCTCAGTTTTACCGCCATGTTAATATAACACATTGTAATATGGGCTAGCGAACGATAGTTTGGTTCGAAGAGATGATAGGTCTCAAGTCAAAGCACACGTCAAGACAATTTTTCGAATTTACGAGTGTATTCTTAGTTTAATGTATTTTCTTTAAAAAATGAACGTTATGAGGAAATCGGTATAACAATTCTCCACGAGAATCGAAACAATGTGAAATCCTGAAGGTCATAAAATATTATAAGCGAAATCATTTTGCAATATTTTCTATCTTGCGCGAATTTCTGCGGAAAAATGTAAATGTCTCTATTAATTACTTTTAGTTTTCAAATATATTGGAAGAGGTACGCAGAGGTGCTAACAGAACTTTTCCCGTTGTATGTTTCGTCCCACGATGTGATATGGGATGTGGGAGCCAGCCTATCGCCAACCCGCACTAGGCCAGCGTGGTGGACTATATGGCCTAACCACTCTCAATCATACTGTCGGTTGTAGAGTAGGCCCGTGCCCTGCAGTAGGACGTATATGGGCTGATACAGATACAGAATAATAAATAAAAAATCCAACATTACTTAGCCCGACTCGATTCAAACCCAAAGCCTCAGCTTTGCATTCATAATACAATTAATACGCCACCGAGTCTTCTTTCAAAATAGTATAAAACATCGATTTTTGTACCGTATTTTATACAGAGGTCTTCTAGCTATACGGTCTAACTTCATTAGCAAGTGCTATATCCTCTCATAAAATCTAAATTTTAAACCATATGGACAGTCACCCTTTCCACCTTCAAAGCACTGGCCGACAGAACAAAAACGCGGCGCCAACATGTGACGCTAGGAACTCTGTCCTCACTCGCCTGTGCTAAAGTGAATTTTAATTACTACGTAGCTTTTAATACTTGTATGTTACTTAGTTATTTATATTCATTTTTATTTTTAGGTTATCTTATCTGTATTTTTCTTATGGGGGCTAATCAGCGGCGTGCACAGGATTATGACACTGAGTATGCGGTATAGAGTACTCGGTCACAAAAACTTTTTCTTTTATAGTTTTTAGCCATGGAGTTAATAAGTTATAATACTAACTCTATGTTTTTAGCATAGCCACAGCCACGCGACGGATCTCTAAGTCGGAAACCATGACAACATAACAATTCTTAGATGTACTACTATTCATGTCCATCTTCTACGGCAGACAAAACAGCGATCGATCGTCGCGGCGGAAGAAATTCTTATAAGTAAAATAAAAATCTCACCTAGTCAGCTTCAATTTTCACATATTCAAGGTTCCGCTTACTTGAGATTATTATATCCCGATGTAAATAAACGCAAGATTTCAGCCACCTCATTCATTCATTTGATAAACATACATTTTCAACACAAACCTCACAATCAAATAACATTTAAAAAAAATAAACAAACGCACTAGTAAAAGCAAATGACTACAATTAATATCGAAACTTAGTAAACTATTAAATGTACACACTTTCAAATGTTAAAATGAAAAATCTTTTAAGAAAACTACAAACATACTAGTATAAAATAGTAAACAATGCAAAAACACATGAAAAAAATCAAAATGGCCCCCGCGAAACACAAAACATTTCTGCTATTTAAACAAATAAAACCTTACTAACCAAAAATGCATAATGTGCATAGGTGATTTTTTAGATTTCCGCCTATTAATTTTACTCGGATTATAGGCAACGAACATTTCCGATTACTCCCGACAACTGCCGAACTTCCGAGGTCTGCCGCAGGAGTTGCCGCTTTCGATATTCATGGGTGTGTGCGTTTGCGACTGTGCATGGACACGAAAATTACTACACACATGCAAACAAAAGTAATGCGGGACGCGGCGGCATGACTTAGTGTTGGTTGATTAGGTACATTATTTTGCTTTGCAGCGCCGCTTGTTTGTCGCGTGGCAAATATAATGTTTGGGTGCTTGCAAATAAATGCTATTTATAAAATATTAGGCGTTTTTAAGTTATTGTATTTTGTTTATTCATTTATTTACTATAAATTAAAGTCATCTAAACCGTACGAACGTTATAATAAAATATCTGTGAATGACAAGTAATGCACTGCATTTCTGCCTACAAGGAGTGCACGCCCCTGGGGGGCTTTATATGGATTGATTAGGTAGGTATTATTTAGCACGGAGTATGTTATTGGTGGTAGTCCTCTTATGAATGACAGGCCACCTCGGTAGCTACCACCGCAAATATTCAGTAAATTATAGTTTTCTTAGATCCGACAGTACCTACAGTATATTTTTTAATATATTTTATTGCACACCATAATCAGGAAAAATACAAATTACGCTATTATACTTAAAGGCATTTTTTTGCAATGAACTATCGGATTGGCACTGGTAAACTCAAAGGTATAATGTTTATTAAAATTCATATTGTTTGTTAACTTTTTCCATTAAATAAAATGCTTAAGTTATTCATAGTTCCAAGCTAGATTTAACTTAAATATGCCCAACAAAGGCATAATAATACTTTATTATATTAATCCAGTCCATCCAAAGGTTGCCTGGAAGAGATCGCAGCTAGCGATAAGGCCGCCAATTGGTACCGTGTCTTTAGTTTTAAGTATTTAATCTGTTATTGTTATAAGTATATATATATACTTTATTGTACACCATAAAAAAAGGAAATAATACTAACCAAAACAAAGAGACAATACTTGACAAAATCAAGTTAAAAACATTCCACTATTAAAACTAAACAAAACACGCTCAAACCTACCCGGAACAAGCTTACCTGGTTATTATAACTTGAATAATTTCAAACAGTATAAACTGAAAGAGGTGGTTTCAAATCTACGTGACGTAGACGGATACGATACGAGGAAAAAATGCATGATGGTATTTTTTTTATTCCTTTGTATGGCGAGACGAGCATGCGTTTGCCTGATGGTAAGCGATACGACCGCTTATGAACAGTAGCAAAACCAAACAACATACACACAGTGCTTGGCATTCCATTTCCTCCCCATTCTGAGACATAAGATGTTAAGTCTCAATATGTCCAGTAGTTAATCTGGCTATAATAACCTTCAATCCGAAACACAACAGTGCATTTAAACTGCTGTTTGGTGGGAGAAATAGACATTGCGGTGGTACGCACCCAGGCGGCCTCTCACATATGAGAGACCTACCAGTAAATCTATCTCAATATAGCGAGCGCAGTGAAATGCCAAGCATTGCTTTGTAATTCATGGTATCGTTTTGCGACTATCCTTGAAGGGTCTAATCGCTTGCCATCAGTTGTATGGCATGCTTGTCTCGCTATACATTGCAATAATAAAAGCTAAATTTGAAACCCGACTTAATGACACGGTCGCTATGACAGCTTCTTAACCACGATGCACGCTGTTCAATACGAAGTGCAGCTATCAAAACCCTACAGAAAGCCTCTTTTACTTCATTTTAGTCACAAGAAGGCGAATAGCACACAAAGAAATCATTACCAATTCTGAAAAATTCTCAGTACTTTATATTTGATTCGGTGCATCAAAGTGTCATACATCGCTACTGACGCTTGTTGCCACGGACGCGTGAAATATATATTGTATCTGACAGCAAAGTTGATTGAATACGTTTCTGTGAATCGAACGCGAAAGAGCTGTAAAATGATAGTTATTCTGTTCAATTGATGGAAACAGGAATTTCATTGATCCTTTTTTCTTTTTGTAGTCATACAAGATTGTATGGATTTTTGTTTGTTTTGTTTACATAAAATTGGTGGTTTAATCATTTCTAGTGTGACGTTATGTATTTGTTTTATTTCATTTTTATTGCTAAGCAATGTAGTATGGCAAACGAGCAAACAGTTTTTGATTTGTTGATTAAAACATTGATTTGTTGGGATCATGGATTTGTTGCCAGCCTTTTAAATCAGAAAGGGAAAAGGATGGTAAAAGGGAAGGGATATATCCAGGGATCTCAATCACCGAACGAATCGCGACAGCAAAGCTTCGCGTCGATCTCCAGTAAGACAGTGAAAAGACAGTATTTTTAACCTATTTTAGTATCTTTCAAGCCATTCTTAATTAGGAACTTTTTTATTTAGGCGCAAACTTACATATAATGAATAGTTTACCCAACAGCGTAGCAACTAAAACAACAGTATCCATATTAAATTTAATCTGAGCTCTCTTTACCTCAATATCACAACATTCGGTCAAGTAACTAAACAGACTAAACAATAAATTACATCGAAGCGCCTACACAAGAACACCTACAGCCAAATTAGAAACCCTGCATTTACAGAACATTCCAAAGTAATTAATAATACAAAAACATAACACCATCCAAAACTTTCAGTAATATTATCATAGCAAATTCATTCGCGGTGTGAACGGACTCGAAACCCGGCGGCAACAGAACATTTCATTTAATCCGGACTCATCCCACATTTAGTTCTGTTAATATAATTCACACGAAAACTTTGACACTGAACTTGTTCCAGCAAATTAATTAGTGTATTCTGAATTGCCAAGTGAGAACGATGTAAAACGCTCGCTGGCGCATTCCCGTCAACTAATTAGAGGGGAAAACATCTGAATTTGCGTGTGAATTTTTTATGTCAGTGTGTCATTGACGTCCTTGGGCATTCATATTTTTATAGGAAAATGAATCTATCTGTAAACCACCTTTTGATAAATGCAGATGTGATGAAATGACGCAATATTATTAGCTGGTCATACTCTCACAGATCGACCATCGGAAGTGTCTTCTTTTCGGTGAATGGCGAGACGAGCATGCCATTCGCCTGATGGTAAGCGATACGACCGCACATGAACAGTACCAAAACAAACAACACTATGAATTACAAAGCATTGCTTGGCATTCCACTCCGATCGCCATGTTATCGCTGAGACATAAGATTTTAAGTCTCAATATTTCCAGTACTTACTCTGGCGTCAATTTCCTCCAAGCGGGGACACAACAGTATTTTTATACTTGTTGACGACGCACGCGCACGTCATCCCGGATGAAAAATAAGAAGTTATGTAAGGTCTCGTCACGCCACGGTCGAAGTATGTGTGGGCGGATTGGGTGCATTTTGACGCACTTTTAGATATTTTTTCGCACCCACCGCTCACACATTAATGTTACTTATGTCATTTTAAAGGGCGCGACGAGACCTATCTTGTAATGTATATAAGATATTGATTGAAAAGACCACGCTCCGAAGTGAAAACGGACACAAAAAGGGAACAGATTTACGGGTCTCCCTATGGTAACGCCTCGGAGTACTTAAGCTGGCAAGCAAAACTAGGAATTCACTGGATCCAGAAGAGTTCCGAAGACATCCGAAGAAACCCGAAGCAAGAAGTGATCCGAATCCGAAACACAACAGTGCATTTAAACTGCTGTTTGGCGGGAGAAATAGACATTGCGGTGGTACCCACCCAGGCGGGCTCTCACATATGAGAGACATACCACCAGAAAAAATGTCGTAATTAGAATATTGGATAATGAATTAAATACACGAAGAGTTGAAATAAGTGGGCCATCTTATGTATATTGTATAATATAATAGCGATGTCACGACGTCTAGCCAGGTGAGGCAATGACCTATGAAAGGCGCGAATGAAAGAAGTACTTTTATTTCCGAGAGGCTTGTATTCAGTTTAAATTAAATAGTCTCGGAGCCTCGTTAGCTTAATAACCTGATTACTCCACTATCAAAATTAAGTTTAAATCTTGCGGAAAATGTCTTATTCATAACTGTTTTTTTAAATAGTAAGGCGATGCTTAAGGGCCGCTCTCTATATTCTATCTATCTTCAACTATAGATTATAATAGCTGCCATTACTACGTCGGTACAATTCTATGCTTCAGTAAACAAAGATAGACGTATACTTATATCTTACCAAGCTTTTTATTATAACATTTATTTTATATAAAAATTATTGGTTACAATTCACAGTACCCCTCCCTCCTAAACTAAAAAATACTGGTTTATTAATAAAAAGATTAATAATATTTATTGAAAAAAAAAATGGTTACCATTCACAGTAACCATGTCTCCTAAACTAAGAAATACTTGTTTATTAGAAAAGCAGTTCCTTCCCATACAAATGTATGCACTATTCTGTATCAGCCCATATACGTCCCACTGCAGGGCACGGGCCTACTCTACAATCGACAGTACGATTGAGAGTGGTTAGGCCATATAGTCCACCACGCTGGCCTAGTATGCACTATGCCTACGTCTTTCTGTATTTGCTAACTGAAACTTAACATGCATCGAAATATCTCGTTTAAGATAGTTAGATTAAAGAAACCTGCCATAAGTCGTCAGCATGAACATGAACGGGCTGATTGACTAAGACGTTACTACTGTCGCGTAGAAAATTGAAGTGAAATAAAATCATTTAAACTAGTATTTCTTTAAAGAAAGCTTATAAAGAACTTTTATTTTGTATTTCCTCCAGAATGATAATTCTGATGTTCCTATAATTACATATACAGAATATATCAAGACTGCTACCGAAAACGAAGCCGGATGGTAGTTTAAGCGACTTCAGACACAATGCAACAGAAAATGTTGCAAAAAACAAGTGACTGTTTTTTTTTTCTCTAAAGTAAAAAAGAGTTTAAATTATTATTTTAGCAAAAACTATGGATTTACCACCAAAAATGATGATATTTAAAAAAAAGATAAAAAAAATGTCGCATTTATTTGCGAAAATTTTAAGTGCATTGAGTTTGTAGTCACTAAAACTACCACTCGGCTTCGTTTCCGGTAGTAGTCTTGATATACCCGATATTTGACCCGACTTTAACCTAAATCCTTGACCAGACCATCTTCCTTCCTTTCTCCGGAAGGTGTTTGAATGCAATTGAAATCCCCAGGCTTTATGGACGTTTATGACTCAGGGTATTATATTTCTTGAAGTGAGAAACATGTTAATATGCACTAATAAAAATACTACTTGAATAGCAACTATATGAATAAAAATATATTCTTTACCTAATTATAATCCAACTAAACTAATAGGCGCTATGATCTTTGATGTTTCATACTTTCTAACCACAATTCCATGGGTTTACGGAAAATTGTGCGAGTTACAACTATACAACTAAGTTTTTTAAACTTCAGTCATAAAACGTCAAATGGTACCTATTAGTTTGATTGAATAGTATCAACTAGATGAAACAAATGACCAAAATCTGATAGGGTTAATAATTCATATTTAAGACTTATACAATATGAATACAGTTAATTTTTTTTATCAGTTATTTCACTATATTTTTGATGTTTCATCTACAAGACCTGAATCTTCGCATTCTTGTGTGATATTAAGAGCGTTTATACCTTCCGCGCGCTTTTTGGCTTAAAAACAGGACTTTTCAAACGAGTTAATATCCACCAATAAACAATTTAAAGGAAAAATAATTAACACTAATTTTAGAAAATGTTGTCATCTAGGGATTTTGGTGGAGAACATTATAGATTGATAGATAATTTGTGAATACTATAAGGATTACTGAACACAGGTTGCGTTATTTAGGCCTCGAATGGCGATTTAGAAGCTTAAGACATCCGAAATCACTAAATATAAGATGAAAATAAAAATATTGTTAGACTAATAAGACCCTTATGGAGGGATTTTGCTGAGAAAAATAATCTTTTTGTGTTTAGTTCCTGAAAAATAAAAATTTAAACAATGCGAAATTATTCAGAAACTCTCGTCAAGAACATATTTTTTTTCACAAACTTATCGTACATAATTTTTTATAGCAATTGCATATTATAATAGAAGAACATCTTATCAATAAATTACCATTTTTATATTTCAACAAAATTAGTTTTCATGTTTTCTACAAATATTTTAAAAACCCCTATAAAACACGCTGTCCGACCTGCATCAAATCAGACCGCCGCAAGGCCTTCTAGAGGGAGGACGTATCGCTCGTCGCTCCGGCCTGGCTGCAGTTGATCGTTGTCGTGCGTAGTAAAAATAGCCACGCGTGTACTGCGAATGCCACATCTTAGTACTTTGGTAGTAAAATATTTTATTTTATTTTTATTATCTACAATGATTTTGTAGTGAGTATAAATTATGTTTCAGATAATATAATGGGAAATAAAACTTAGTCATTTCTAAGCAAAAAAAGGAAACAACATTTTGAAAAATTGACTGAAACAATACTAATGTTATAGCGTGAAACTATAATTATGTTTGTTGTTTTTAGGCCGTTTGGAAAATATATAATTGTGTTTTTGGGATGCGCTTATCTATACATATAAATAAAATTGAAGTGTCTGTTTGTTTCTGTTGAAAAAAAATGTCCTACTAGGTATCGTTATATACACGATACATATGCCGAAAATGATATTTAATTTTTTTTTGTCTGTCTGTTTGTTCCGTCTAATCTCTGAAATGGCTGGGCCGATTTTGACGGGACTTTTATTGTCAGGTAGCTGATATAATAATGAGTAACTTAAGCTACATTTATGTCAGAAAAAATCTTTTATTTTAGAAGAAATAAAGTAATGTTGCAAAGTGCAATACCACGCGCAGCTCACGCGCATGCTACCACTGGGCCGTTACGTCGGGCGCCTCCCACCACTTCTCCCACGAACAAATCAATATCACAATTACAAAATATTGTATATAAAGAAATTTAACAATAAATGGTAGTTAAAATTTCATCTTGGGACTGAATAAGACGGGACATAAACCGGATATAACGGGACGGGAAATATAGTCGACGGCGCGAGGGAAAAATATAGTTAGTACGCGAAATAATATGTATACTGGAACTAACAATACTGGACTCAATAGCTATCCGCACCCGGGCGAAGCCGGGTCCGACCGCTAGTACACCTATAAAAACGACACGTTGAACATAGCTGTTATCCTAAAGAAAATTTAACAGAGACATGCATCAAATCGATATTAAAGCTATAGTTTCTCAATAATGTGTCATGCATATGTGCCCTTATTCAATTGTTGTTATCACACACACAAAATATATATGTTCATTCACTAATGGACTATAGGTACTCGTGATTCTGAACCTCCTCTTAAAATTTGAAAACTCAGAACAAAATAACCTTGTTTAATAGCATCGTCATATCGATAATTATAAAAGTTGTTATATTTGTTCCTCCTCCTATTCAATAGAATAAGAAAAGCATACACAGCACTAGTGATTTGCGTTCCATTATCACGGCAACCATATTTTCATAATGAGTTTAATAGTATTTTTTCTACTAAATTAGAAAGATTAGTATTATAATTTTTAAGAAATACAATTATTGTTATTAGATATGCGTACCACGATATTTTAGTTAGCAGCGGTGTATAGAAAAATGGTATTAGAATAATTATGACATCTTTTAACGTGGAATAAAAAGTATCGAAAACGTCACAGCTCGTCACATAGCAACTGGATTATACCTATGACATCGTTTCTTCTAGCATAGGTATTAGTAGATCATTAATATAATATATTGCGACAAATGTAATTGCGAGGCTAAATTATGTTATGTACTGTAATTTGAAATTCAATATGTTTCGTAGTTGTAAGGTGTTGTATAGTCCCTAACTCTATTCATGTGTTCGAACAAGTGCGTGTCTGTTCGAACACGAAATCTATACATATAAATAAAATAGAAGTGTCTGTTTTTAAAGTGAAAAAAAAATTTCCTACTACCTATCGTTATATAAACAATACATATGCCGAAATCGATCTTTAAAATTTTTTTATCTGTCTGTTTGTTCCGGCTAATCTCTGAAATTACTGGACCGATTTTGACGGGACTTTTTTGTCAGGTAGCTGATATAATAAGGAGTAACTTAGGCTACATTTATTTTAGAAAAATTAAGACCAAGTGTCCAGTACCGCGCGCAGCTCACGCGCATGCTACCACTGGGCCGTCACGTCGGGCGCCTCCCACCAACGAATGAATATCACAATTACAAAATATTGTATATAAAGAAATTAAATGATAATTAAAATTTCATCATCGGACTGAATGAGACCGGACATAGCGGGACGGAAAATATAGTCGACGGTGCGCGGGAAAAATATAGTTAGTACGCGAAATAATATGTTGTTGCCAAATCAATACTGGACTCAAAAGCTATCTGCACCCGGGCGAAGCCGGGTCCGACCGCTAGTTATTAATAAAACGTCCGCAGTGTCTACTGATTGAACACTGATTTTTGAATTCAACTTAACAATGTATTAATAATGAAAATATGATTAGGTACTAATCATATTTTCATTGTTAATTACTTAATTTGTATTGTTAATTACTCGTAAAGTAATATTTGTCTACTTATAATTCAAATAAAATATTTTTATTACATTATATTACCAATATATAAATCATAAGTTGCATTTCAATTGAATATTTGAAGCGCACGGATCAAAGATGGTTGATCTGATTTTACAGCGACCCGACGCGGCAGCTCTACGCACACAGCTTTGATCGCTTATGTGTGCGTGAAATTAAACGAAGAAATGCCTATAGTCTTCGATCAAATATACACTAGATACACAGTTCCCTGTAAAAGTTCTGTTAAAAAGTGGCACCGATGCATGACATTAAAAAGAGTAAACAAAAAGATCACATATTCCAAATATATTTACACAAATTCCACCTTATTCCTGGAGCTTAAAGTAGCTTTTCACATAATATTGTCTATAGTTCTGCGACGTTTTGGAAGCAATGGTCGGTGCGTGGCTGAAGGCAAAAGAGTGCTTAAAGCACTCTTTTTTGGTGCCATTTTCTAAGCGCTCATGGTGCATCTAGTGTATATTTGATCGAAGCCTATAGTTGACTTTGCGCGCAAGGTGTAAACGCTCTTAAACTAGTTATCTCTTCTTTGACCAAACATTAGATAAACATAATGGTTTCTTTGATTTACGCCAATATGTAACATTACAATAAAACTATTATTTACGGATTTTATCGCGGATTTGGTTTAATTTTTACATTATTTAACTTCCCGACATTTCGATTACTTTACAGCTTTCAGTCCGCCCCGTGACCAGGAAAAGTGTAAAGAAGTCGAAACGTCGGGAATTAAAAAAAAATAAACCAAATCCGCGATAAAATCTGTAAATATTAGTTTTTATTTTCTCATAATTCCCACCTCTAATACTAATATATCTTGCATACATGCCCCATTTGCCCTACATCCGCGGCCTGAGATCGATGACGTAACGAGACGCCGAAAAGTCTGCGTGGCGGGGTCAACACTCAGATAAACGCGATCCCAGTTGTTTGTTAGGGAGGTGTTGTGACTTAGAGCGCGTATGGGGAGCCTCCGTATATTATCATGCCGTGAAATCATTACTTTGGTAGGTCTCTCATATGTGAGAGGCCATCTGGGTAGGTACCACCGCAATGGCTGTTTCTCCCGTAAAAACAGCAGTGTAAATGCACTGTTGTGTTGTGGATTGAAGGGCATAAAATATTATGTCTCAGTATGGCGAGCGCAGTGGAATGCCAAGCATTTTTTTTGTAATTCAAGGTATTTTTTGGTTTTGCTACTTTTTATGAGGGGTCGTATCGCTTACGATCAGGCGATAAGCATACTTGTCTCGCTATTCATCGCAATAAAAGAAATACATATTTATTTCTGTTATTTTTTCTGGTGTACAATAAAGTTAATAATAAATATAGCAACCAAACACTCCAATGTCATTGGACACGCAGCTGCTATCATTAACTCGCTACTCCTAACACATTTCGCTCTCCGATAATGAAAGGAATTATGCGTATTGACGATCTGGTCCACACACAACCATATCATTCCATTCCATCACAATAAAAACGCTAACATTAGCACTTTGTGTTTTATACCCCGTCCATAAATGAGGATCAATTTTCTGGAGATAGAGAATATTTATGAGTTTCTCACTGGACCGGCGAATAGAATGCGTACAGTATTATGACCGAAGAGTTCAGCTAGTTATTAAAAATACTATTATAGTTAATAATGAAGATCAAAATATTTTAAACTTTTAGCATACTATTATTTTCTCGTATGAACTAGTTAACATCTTAAATGTAATTGCCGAGGTAACGAGACGAGAAAGGCAAAGAAATATTAAGGGAGGAGAAAAGGCAGTCACTAGAATTTATTTTAAAGCCCTACAAATATATTTTGTCCAAGTCTGAGTGCTTATAGCATTGACACACATATTTTAAGGCATATGATACATAATATGATACGTAGTACAATCAAAATATATCACAAAATAGAGAAAATCTTCTAAAACATAAACCTCTAGTATGTTTAAGATGTCAACATCGCCGCACAAACCCGGAGATCAAACGAACCAATTTGTTCCACGTGAAGTTCCATTAGTGCATTTATTGAGACTCGTTGCGAGTGTCGACCGGCTCTCTGCGTGTAGTGACGCGACCGACTGAGAGGGACACAGGTTCGTGAAGAACGTGCAATAACAAATGAAAGTAGTTTCCTAAATCCATCAAATGCTATAGAGAAATAAGATTTTCATTCTTCTCCCTTAGGAAAATTTAGCGGGGAGATCACTTAAGGTAGATTTACTCATGGTAGGTCTCTCATATGTGAGAGGCCATCTGGGTAGGTACCACCGCAGTGTCTATTTCTCCCGTCAAACAGCGGTGTAAATGCACTGTTGTGTTTCGGATTGAAGGACATTGTAGCCATAGTAACTACTGGACATATTGAGACTTTATATCTTATGTCTCAGGATGGCGACCGCAGTGGAATGCCAAGCATTGATTCGTAATTCAAGGTGTTGTTTGGTTTTGCTACTGTTTATGAGCGGTCGTATCGCTTACTATCAAGCGAATGGCATGCTCGTCTCGCTATTCATAGCAAAGAAAAAAGGTAGACTGCACTGGAAAGATTGTCAGGGGTGTTACTCTATGATTAAACACGAAATTCGAATGCTCGGATGTTAGACGTCCGAAGTAAGATTCAGGTTTTCCACTTCTAAAAATTCTCTATGATAATTATCATTTTCTCCGAACTTAGCCCATGGTTATGACGCACGATACAGCATTCAATAATTTGTGGAGTATCTAGGTACTGGAACGAAGTTTAAGTAACCCACGATGTTCGAATATTCATATCGGATCATAGAGTAACTCCCCAGATGCAATGAAATATAGTCATTTGGTAGTTTCTGAATTAAAAAACATAGGTCCTACGATCTCGATCTCACACTATAAAAAACAAAGAGGTACTCCATATCCCATAATGGTAATTTCTAGGTGATATTTTTTGTGCTGATCCTGATGTAGTCGAAACTAATTACGATACTTAATATTCCATAAATCTAGAAACATATAAAATCTTCTACCACTTATTACTGTCCCCGATATAATATAATCTGAGAATAATTCCCCACAAAATATCCAGTGTCTAAACATCTTAAAGAACATTTTGGATTACTTTAAGAGTGCATTCACGAGGTTTCCACTGCGTCAGGTAATGAATGGGGAAACAAACTGCCCGCGGCGAGCATACACCTTATACAACGCTTAGACGCCGGGGCTCTATAGAAAAATACATTTTTAATCATATTTCACCTGCCAGGTGTTGGAAGGCCGTTTCCAAGGCGGTTTTATACAATTTTAACTGTTTATTTTAAGTTCACCAAAGGAACGTTTTCGTTCTATTTTTAAATTATAAGGCGAAGAGAAAAAACATATTAGTAGATTTTAATTGTTTGCTGGTAGTGAGACAGTTGTGCCGCCCGACAGTGACCACTAAATACAATGATATTTTACACACATATATGTGTAAATTAAGCTCTTTAAACCTTCGATCAAATATACACTAGATTATAAGTAATGGCTTAAAAAAACGGCAAGAGAAATAAGAGCACAAATAAGCGTGTGGCTCTCATTTGATTTTAGTATGATACAAAAACATAACAAAGCTTAATTTAAAGGAATAAGGTTTATTGTTACCTGAAGTTGATTATAATTGAAGACTTTTTGCTACATCTCATAGTTCGAAATTCAAATGTATAAGTGTAAGCAACCTCGGCCACTTTTGGCGTGTGATTTTATTCCGGACCCTGTATCTAGTATATATTTTTGACCAACGCTTTGAGCCCTTCGTTCAATTTAAATTGCATAAATGTTAACAGGTTCTTAGAAATATTTAATATTTAAATCGGGAAAATATAAATTGAAGCAATTGCTTTAAACGTTATTTCTTATTTCAGGTTTGTCATTGAATATTAATTTGTATTAAAGTGCAGTTAATGAAAGTCATTTGTAATTGTGTCTCATTACAAAAGATAATTTTGTCTTTACAGAGCAACAAATTGGGTATTTTTGTTTCATTAAACAACATATTACATATGCATATTTTGCATATACATGATTGTCACGCATATATCCCATATAGGTAGGTAGAGGCTATGAATACGCTACTTTCGCTTCATCTATTTTCATCAACCTCTTCGTGCATTTTCGTCAGTATCTCCGTCATAATATTATATTCGTACACAGTTATGGTAATTAGAAAGTCCGTCATAGTGATGCATAAAACTTCTTTACTAACATTATAAGTTTTTTTTATATTTGTTATACTAACACTACTGAGTCTCTGTCACTTGAATTTTCAATAAATAATAATAATAATAATAATAAAAGTAAATAAGATTAGGTTTAAAGAAATTGATTCTAAAACAAGCCTTGCAGTTACTAACATGAGAATACAGTTTGCTAATAACACAATATTCAAAGTTTTCACACAAAGATACATTTTCAACACATTTCATATTTTTATTACGTATTTGTCTAAAACATTATACTGAGCATAGATAAGTATATACTGAGCAAGTTTTACTTTAAATGTATTTAAATTTTTTATCTGTATCTGTATCAGCCCATATACGTCCCACTGCAGGGCACGAGCCTACTCTACAATCGAAAGTACGATTGAGAGTGGATAGGCCATATAGTCCACCACGCTGGCCTAGTGCGGGTTGGCGGACTTACATACCATAGAAATTTTTATAAACCGCTATGGTATGCAGGTTTCCTCACGATGTTTTCCTTCACCGTTTTAGTGCGTGGTGATTGACTATCAATACACACATGACTCCGAAAAGTCAGAGGTGTGCCCTGGGATTTGAACCCTCGACCACCGTGAACATGTTGGCAGCCGCGTCTGGTCCGTTTACCAACAGGCCACCACGCACTTGAATTTTTTATACTTACGTAATAAAATACGTATCTTATTATAATTTTCTGCACCTTCATAGGTAAACATATTTTCTCCTTGATTAGTTAGTTTTTTCCACAAATAAATAAATGGAAAAAGGGTTTCTAGGTCATATTAATTTCAAAATACATCTACCGTGAACAAACGATACAACAGGTGGTATATTAAATTGTATAAAGTTACCAGAGCGTGCGAAATGAAATCACTAAAAAATTTTATAAAAAATATAAACCGACTTTAGAACAAAAAACCACTATAAAGCAAAATAATATAATAAAAATGCAATTGCAAAGTAAAACATAATATTTATTGCATTGTACTTGTACATATCGCTTTTAATCAAAGAAAGAATAATTAAAATCGGTTCAACCAATACAGCGTTATGGGATAACAAATACAAAAAAAAAACAGTCGAATTGAGAACCTCCTCCTTTTTTGAAGTCGGTTAAAAATAATAAATACCAATTAGCGACTTTCGTAAACTTATCTCGATAAAAGCAAAATAAATTCCATTTAAAAAATACACAAATGAAATATCGGCGAACTTTCACAGTTAGTTTTAATATTTAACTTTACTGTGCATTCGTATTGTCAATGGATATATATTTTTTAATTTGAATCTACCACTTCATACTGAATGTTGAGCGAAACTTTGTTGTGATTATATTCATTTCACTTGGTTCATAGCTTTCAAAGATAATTATGTGAAACTTAGTTTTACTTTGCGGGATTGTACTTTCGCACGGAGTTCGATCATTTAAATTCTACGCAGGGGCTTAAATTTAATAGATAAAATTAATATTGTTCACACTTGAAATCACGCATGCATTCCTAAGGGGCAGTGATGCGACATATATTAAATTAAGAATAAACAAAGACAATCGACATGATTAAGGGTCCATCTTGGTATACATACACATAAATAAACTCACGCCTTTTACCCAGAAGGGGTAGGCAGAGGTGCTGATAAGAACCAGTACACTCATGTTTCGTCTTATATGTTCTGTCCTACGATGTAATAGTGGGCGAACCTATCGCCATATCGGGCTAAAATTCCTGATTCCGGGCTGATAATGAATTGAAAAATCCAATATCACTTCGCCTGACCCGTGATTCGAACCTGAGACCTCAGCTTTGCAATGATTCCGTAGTACAACCACGCCATGGAGTCAGTCCGTATTGGTATATATGTAGCCCATTTCGATTTGTCTTGCGATCCAATCAGGTATAATACGAAGGGCGAAGGCATTTACAATCAGATATGTATGTTGTGGTAACGCCCTTTGGATAGGGGGTGTAACCCTCCCCGTCCTAAAAAGGTGACCTAAAGGGTCTTCGCAGTCACTGAAGTACTGCGGGGATGGTGTGTTTTTAGCGATACAGACGTAGAGATGGACAAAAGAACGTGTGGCCCATATCTCGTATCTCACCTCTAGATAGACGCCTATACTATTTTAAACGGGCGTCCGAAAATAGTTTTAAGTGAAAAAGCTACATCGGGGGAGCTGTTGTTATTGTTGGAAGTCACTGAATGGACGCTTCCAACAGGTCTCAATCCCTAGTGGAGGCCTACGTGGCAGTAAACATCCTGCGGCTGAAGAGTCATGCCCCTAAAAACTAGCCTGTTTTCTAGTCTAGTCGTCCGTATGTCCGGATGCTAAGCATTATCTCCGCGTCACCTCGAGGAATTTGTCGGTGACATTCGTACCAGCTGCAGCGGACCGAACCGCCCGGGTGAAAATAGAATTAATTTATGTGGAAAAATTGAGAATTGGTATTTTAAAATCCGTGGCAAATCTCTGCGTAATCCAGAGCTTATTAACCAGGGTGAAAATGAAAATAATTTATAGGATCCATAAAAATGAAAACATACCTTAGATATATTTTTTTTTTATAGAGTGCGTGGTTGCCTGTTGTTAAACGGACCAGACGCGGCTGCCAACATGTTCACGGTGGTCACGGGTTCAAATCCCAGGGCACACCTCTGACTTTTCGGAGTCCTGTGTGTATTGATAGTCAATCACCACGCACTATAATGGTGAAGGAAAACATCGTGAGGAAACCTGCATACCATAGCGATTTCCACGGTGTGTAAAGCCAGCCCGCATTAGGCCAGCGTGGTGGACTATATGGCTAAACCACTCTCAATCATATTCTCGATTGTAGAAAAAGCCCGTGCCCTGCAACGGGACGTTTATGGGCTGTTATAGATACAGATATTTTTTTTTATCATAACATCCGGTTTGAAAGCTGTTTTCACTAGAGAAGAACGGACAAGAAACTCTAGTTTTGCTCTTTTTAAGAATAGTGTACGATACAGTGATTATTTAAACAATACATGATTCGAACTCGACCTACAATATACAACCAGGGGTCATTATGAGGAGTTTAAAACCACTATGTACGGACTGCTGTGATTCCTATCCAGACGAATACGAGTACCATACTTCCAACGTCAAACAGATACATACATAGTCCTGACCCTACACTAAGATTAAGTCTTGTGTCGTGGGTATCAGAAACTACGAGAGACTTTTAGCAAAAAATCATACCTTACTTCTATTAGTAGCGTATTTTCTACGTGTCAGAGCATTGAGTAACCTCTCTGAAACAAATACTTGTGAATCAAGCATTTGTTCGCCAACCCGCACTAGGCCAACGTGGTGGCCTAACTACTCTCAATCGTATTCTCGATTGTAGAGGAGGCCCTGCAGTGGGACGCATATGGGCTGATGCAGTGCAGTGCAAACATTTGTTTCAGTGCGGGAAGGTGTCTAATCAAATTCGCGACAGAGGCTGTTCATAAATAAAATGCATTCACAAATTCGCAGTATACTTAGACTTTGACGACGACAAACAACGTGTTGTGAAAGTAGTGCGAAGATCATTGCATATTCAGTGCCTCTGCTCGGGAATTTCGGAAACCTGGCTGTCCTAACTCGCCTTCACACTTATTCTCATGCTGGAATTTTTGCAGTGATATTTGACTTGCAAGAATGTAGCTGTTTTGAAGCTGAATTTTCAAGACTGACCGATAGTGCTAAGTTTTGTAGATAGATGATTACGTTGTATCGAATAACCTAAAAGCTGAGAATGCTAGACGACATTAAAAAAAATATTTCAATCTATATAATCTTATACACTAAATTTTGACGACCGATAGTGTTATGTATAGTGTCTTGGAATTATTTTGTTCTATACAATAACTGAAATGCTGTCAATTCTTAAGAAAGAAATAAAAAAAAATACAGCATCTGTAGCGCAGTTGGTTAGACGCCGTCTGTGAAACGAGAAGTAACGGGTTCAATCCCCATATCGAGACAAATTTTGTATTGAAGTTATCATCCATCCATCCATCCATCAGCCAAAGGAAGTCCACTGCTGAACATAGGCCTCCCCCAATGATTTCCACAGAGACCTGTTGGAGGCAGCCTGCATCCAGCGAGGTCCCGCGACCTTTACTAGGTCGTCTGACCATCTTGTAGGTGGACGTCCCACACTGCGCTTTCCGCTACGTGGCCTCCATTCGAGCACTTTCCGACCCCATCGGTCATCAGATCAATTATACCTACCTCAGATTGAAATTATACCTACGTATAAAAATATTCATCATCATCATATCAGCCACAGGAAGTCCACTGCTGAACATAGGCCTCCCCCAAGGATCTCCACAATGACCTGTTGGAAGCGGCCTGCATCCAGCGACTTCCTGCAACCTTAGTCAGATCGTCCGTCCAACTTATAGGCGGGCGTCCGACACTTCGCTTGCCTGTACGTGGCCTCCACTCAAGAACCTTTCGGCCCCAACGGCCATCGGTTCTACGAACTATGTGCCCGGCCCACTGCCACTTCAACTTGCCAATCCTATGGCAAAATAAATAATAAATAAATAAATATCACCCAACAGTCACATACATTGTCCTGACCCCACACTAAGATCGAGTCTTATAAATAATAATAATAATAAAAACTTTTATTTGGCACAAAAATATTTTTATTATTATTGTCTTGTGTCGTGGGTATCAGGAACTACGAGAGACTTTTCGGTCTCACAAACACCCAGACCTGAAAAAATAATTGTGGTTCGCACGAACATTTCTCTCGGTGCGGGGACCGAACCCGCGGCCTCTCGTTTCACAGGCGGCGTCTAACCAACTGGGCCACGGAGGCAGTCAATGACATTATGTTGCCATAATTGTTTTCCTATAATGCCAATTATCACCACATCAGACTATTGTTTGCTAAGTTGTACTTATCATATGCTACAATACAAGTACAATGCAACTGAGCAAGACTACAACGTCCAAAATATATAAGTACCAAAAACAATGTAGAAAATAACAAGTCCCAACATCAATCTCTTCGTGACAATATTTATCACGTCATACGAAAAATCTTTACCTTAAATAATTTTCTTTCTCCATAACCAACGTGTAGGCGTAAGAAAATATTGATGCAACCCACAAATATCTGTGTCGACTCGGATGATTTAGGACGTCCCGGTAAGTATTACTTTGCACAGGGTCAGGTTTCCATTTTGGCACAAATATTTGTCTGAATCTAGACCTTGTATACTATTTATGACGACGCTTAGGGATTAGCGTGTTGGGTGTTGGAAGTTGGTTTAGTTTGATCATATACTGCGGATATATGTAACAGGTTGTATTGGACGTAATATTGGTTCCATCATACAAGAAATATACAGAGAAACTCCTATTTATATATAAGTGCAATTTTTCATAAATTGGATTATTGCTAAGAATAATTTTGTGAGTACAATGCTTTCGAGTATTTTTTATTTAGCCGTGTGATGACGAGAAGTGATTCGGTCAATAAGGTCTAAAGCCTTTTCCTAAAAGTCGATAATACACCCAAATATATTTCTGTATTTTGTAGAAATACAGATAACATATTAGGCAATCTAAACTAGCTTTCTTGTTACTTCATCATCATCAGCCAATGTACTTCAAATAATTTAAACATTACACCCTTTTCTCAATAACACAGAATCTTATGTGGTAAAATAACTTCAACACCGCAAATTACAAGGACCACAAAAAATCGATCACAAAAGACCGTCCCACACATTGGCTTACCGATGTCCCTTACCTTGAGAAATGTAATATTTGGGTCGCGGACCGTTTCCACCGAGAATCACCGAAATGATGTACAGCGCTCGTTTATCACGGAAATGGCGGCATACAGGGATAATTTGCGATGCTTACAATAGTCGAATTCCGTCGCGATCCTACGCGAAATAGTTTCGGTTACGTTCCGGATTTGAGAAAACAGTGAGTAATATGGATGTTATTGTATTAGCCCGTATACGTCTCACTGCAGGGCACGGGCCTCCTCTAAAATACGATGAAAGAGTGGTTAGGTCATATACTCCACTACGCTGGCCTAATGGTCTAGAAGCATAGCCGAGAGAAGTGAAAGAAGGGAAGGAAATCTTTTGTCATTACTATCCTAATGGTTTCTTAGAGTTGCGCGAATGTTACACATTGAAATAAAACAATTATTTACGGATTTTATCGCGGACTTGGTTTGATTACTATCCTACTAAACTAATAGGAAGCATTTGACGTTTCATAATTATCAAGTTGAAATAACTTTTTTTGTCATTTTTAACATAATGCTATTCGTAGGGCCATAATTATTTCATTACACAACCAACCACTTCAAAATTATTTCACTTTTTACATTTTCTAATACATAAATTCAAATACTTAATACACAAAGGTTGTTAAACGGGTATCGAAATTCAGATTATCGTTTTAAAATCGGCTTCATACCTATTGCACTACAAAGGTTTTTCTTTTTATATTACCTGCGGCTATTCTGGTTTTATAAAAGCAATTTAAATTAAATACAAAATTAATCTAATCAGGTCGAAATTTGTCTAACGATCCCTCTACTACAGCGCTGAGAACTTCAAATATTTTTACATCAAAGAATTTTCAAAGGTTTCGTCCTTAATGAAATTTAAATGTTTAAGAGTAAATTAAAAAATATTTAAGAAACACCTAAAATGCGAAAAGGACATTGAGAAATCTTTCGTAAAATAAATTGAGACACTTTGAGGTAAACTTTTTGGTAATAATATTATTTATATTAGTAATAAAACGCAATGTTATTAAATTGAATGTGGTGAAAAGAAACATTATAAAATGCTTTGTTTTTTAGTGTTTAATGGATAAAGTTATATTACTTTATTTATTTATTTATAATAGACACACCATCGATTCATCACACAAATTACATATGAGATATTCGCAACATTATGTACTTATTCTAGGTGACAAACCATTACAGGTGTATACAATACTATTGGCTTAACAAATTATATTTTTACAACAGTTTAAATATTTTTAGACAGAAGTATACAAAATTAAAGAAAAATACAAACTTAATTAATTACTTGGAATTAGTATTGACGACATCCAGACGATTAGCACCAAAAATAAATAATTATTCAAATTATTGTAACTAAGAATAAAACCCTAAGTTCCATTTACAGCTGAAATAATTATTTGTAACAATTCAATAAAATTGAATTTGATAATGAAATTGTTTTAATCTTAATGTAGATTTATTTTTAATCCAAATCACGTGAAAATAGATCGTGTCGTGAAAATATTAATTGTTCTAGATATCATAATTTAACTGGTGGTAGGTCCCTCATATGCAAGAGGCCATCGGGTAGGTATCACCACAAAGTATATTTCTCCTGTCTAACAGCAACGTAAATGCACTATTGTCTTCCGGTTTGAAGGACATTGTAGCTAGAGTAACTACTGGGCATATTGAGATTTAACATCTTATGTCTCAGCATGGCGAGCGCTATGGAATGCCGAGAATTGCTTTGTAATTCATGGTGTTGTTTGGTTTTGCTACTGTCCATGAGCGCTTATGTCGTTTTTCATAAGGGGAATCGCATGCTTATTTCCACATTCTTCAAAATATTACAAAGAATATTCTTTAAATTTAACACGTTTTGAATTATATCCTTGATTTTATAACTAATGTAGGCTTAGTTTTGGTCCAATTCACGCCACAAAATCTTGAATATTACCAACATTATAGATAAAAGCGATATTAAGTATAGTAGCAAAGTATTTTCAGCAGATTGTATCTCCTAAAAGGCGCGCCGTTCTACCCCTAAATGCATTTTAGTAATCCGATCGTGTTAGATTCCTATGGCGGTATACATAGTAGGCAAAAGGTATACATGTATGTAATTTTGTATATTTGTCTATGTGTACGTATATAATATTTATTTATTTATAAACTATATTGTACACCAGGTAAAACAGAAATTATAACAACATATAAAATAAGTTAATAATATTTATTTACGTATCTAATTGTATGTGTGTATATGCGTATATATTATGTATTACTTTTATTTTGGTTTCTCTTGTTAATGTACTCTTGTATCACGTCAAGCCTCGTTTTTTTTTTTTTTTTTTTTTTTTATTGCTATGAATGGCGAGACGAGCATGCCGTTCGCCTGATGGTAAGCGATACGACCGCTCATGAACAGTAGCAAAACCAAACAACCCCTTGAATTACAAAGCGATGCTTGGCATTCCACTGCGCTCGCCATCCTGAGACATAAGATGTTAAGTCTCAATATGTCCAGTAGTTACTCTGGCTACAATGCCCTTCAACCCGAAACACAACAGTGCGTTTACACTGCTGTTTGACGGGAGAAATAGACACTGCGGTGGTACCCACCCAGATGGCCTCTCACATATGAGAGACCTACCACCAGTAAGTAACTCGTTTCGTAGTTCGTCCAAAGTTTGCCAGGAAGAAATCGCTCAATGCGGGTCACCCATTGTACTATTAAATTTGTACTTGATAATATATTCACTATGCAATTTGAGATGTACAATAAAGAGTATAAATAAATAAATACAAGATAGATACTCTGATCTCTAGATTTTTGTGAGAATGACGTTAAACCCTGAGGTCTAATAATATTAAACCCAACAGTCACATACAAACTAGTGGTAGATCTCTCATATGTGAAAGGCCGCCTAGGTAGGAACTACCGCAATGTCTATTTCTACCACCAAACAGCAATGTAAATACACTGTTGTGTTCCAATTTGAAGGACATTGTAGCCAAAGTAACTACTAGACATAATAAGACTTAACATGTTATGTCCCAGGATGGCGTGCCAAGTGGTATGCCGAGTATTGTATTGTAATTCAAGGTGTTTGATTTTACTACTGTTCATGAGTAGTCTCGCCATTCATTGAAATAAAAAACTCTCGGTACGAACTATGCAGGAAACATCACAGGGTATAGCTAGTCCCAAATATGAATTGACAATCTCCTTTTTTGAATTCGATTAATAAGCTATAGAAATACAGATAAAGATTATCAACACATACGTTTGCAATGACACTACGTAATAGAAGCAAAGTTATGCCTTCTGATATAAAACATATCCACATACGAAATAAATTATTCATTCCTTCTTTACTTTTCGATGTAAAATACATGTGTAAACATTAACCTCGCAAAGCGTGTTTGTTTGAATTTCATCACATTTTCATTTAAATGGGAAAAATTCAGTAAGGCTTTGGCAAACACGACATTATTTGCCATGGGGAATCAAAATTCAAGAAATAAAATGTATGCTGATGAAGAATAGAGTGGATGTTTTTGTGTCCAACATTTACGGAGCAGTGGTAAACTGGCTAGCGTATACTGGACATTATAGCTTGGACAGTAATCCTACTAATATTGTGGCCACTAAAGTGTTATTATTATTATTCACCAAACAGTCACCCATAGTCCTGACCCTACAATAAAATACAGATATTGTAAAGATATATCAGGAACCACGACAGACTTCGGCGTAAGAAACACCTGGACTCTACACAAATACTTGTGGATCACACGAACAATTGTCTCGATAAGGGAATATTCTTTGCAGAATATTCTGCGTAATGTACTGTATCAGCCCATATACGTCCCACTGCAGGGTACGGGTCTCCTCTACAATCGAGCATACGATTGAGAGTGGTTAGGCCATATAGTCCCAAACGCTGGCCTAGGACGGATTGTACTGCACATACCACCATTATAATTGTAAAGTTTTGTTTTTTTTTTTTACCAGAAAAAATAAATGAATAATGAATTTAAAAAATCTGTAGGTATTTTAAACTTATACAAATGTAACTCCTTCGGAGAAAAGCGTTCTATGGGCTTCCTTTTCAAGTCCATCTTTATTTCACCTCTTTGAAAATGTCTTAAGTCATTTATCACATAAAAGACCTTTTCTCGCTACATTAGAAGCCTTTGTGGCAGTTTTTGTTTGCAAATGACAAAATATGAGTGAAAGGAGACTAATATATCATTTATATTTCTGATTTGGTAATAATGGCTACGTGAGTAAAAACGTATTTTATAAGTCTAGAAATAAAGTAGTAATATTATGATTTATCGTATTTATCTAGTTCTTCTTAGAGAAATACGAATTTAGTTTGGAACTAATAATGATGAATGGATAATGATTTTTCAGTAATTATGTATCACTGTAAACTTTAATCTAATATTGGTATCCCAAGTGATAGGCTACGCCTATTTTGGGAACCTCTGGTTCAGCTACAATTTTATATATCATAATTATGATTCGATTTTAAGTAGAATTAAGTCTCTGTAATTCTATTATTTCAATAAACTTCTGTATTTGTTTCTGTTTCAGCTCATATACTTCCCACTGTAGGGCTATACGATACGATTACGATTGAGAGTGGTTATATCAATAACCTTAATAAATTAAGAATATCACAAAGATGTTTATGAACTGTTCCGCAGAAATCGTATTAAATGTTTTTATTTAAACGACGTTTCCTTAACAGCCTCTGTGGCGCAGTTGGTTAGACGCCAACTGTGAAATAAGAAGTTCGATACCCGCACCGAGACAAATATGAGGCCCACAAGTATTTGTCTCGGGTCTGGGTATTGTTGTTCTGTTGTTGTGTTTGAATGAAAAAATGTTTCTCGTAGTTTCTGATACCCACGACACAAGACTCGACCTTACTGTAGAGTAAGGACTATGTATTCAACTGTTGGTTGTATTTATTTGTTAGCATTTTAGATACAAGACTTGATTGATCAGGATATTATACATTGATTGATACTACTTGTGGGGCAGGACTATGTATATGATGATAGGTGTATATATTTATTTATTTTTCCATATTGTAGGCGTTTAGATAGTGTTACATTGGCATAAGGTATTATCATTTTTTAAACCTTTATTAGCTTGTTTGTCCACATTTTCAATGGACGTCCGACACAATGCTAGTATCTGCATAGTCTCTACGCAAATACTTTCAGTGACAATCAATTAGAACCAATTTGAGCATCACCTGCAAAATGGTTACTTTAGTAACGAACCGAAAACTGATCAGAACAAATCTATTAACAAAACTCTGAAAAGCGTCCATAGATAGCCGAACAAAATTGAAAATTTTGATTCAACACGAATACAAATGCTTTGGGAATCGGGTTTGAGAAATTCCGATAGTAATTTTAAAAGATAATGACGGCAGAATTTGTCGGGACGTGCCCGTTTCGAGACGAGGGGAAAAAATCCATCGCGACATCGTGAATGCTCCAAATACTCGCAATTGCTACTGCGAATCTTCAAGCTGTGTTTCCTTCACTTAAATTAGATTTTAAATGACACTATTAATGTACGAAGACTTACATAAGGGTATATCCAGACTGCGACCGAAAACGTAGCGAGGTGGTAGGGTGTGACTACAGACACAATGCAACTAAATTTATTGAAAAACTAAGCATTGTTTGAAATATCTTCGTGTAGGCGGTGAATAAATAATAATTTTGAGCACCTGCGTACCATTGCGGTTTTAAAAAAAGGGGGGTTTGTATTACTATTATAGAAAAACCACGTATATACCACCCAAACACGACCGAAAATTTACAACAAAATTACTTTGTTCGTGTTTTTTTTTCTTGTTATACTGTGTTTTCTTTTCTTGTTTTATTACAAAGTTGAGCTTGGGTTGAAATCTTCGAATATCTCGACACAAAGTGACATTGCATGTTTCTATGCATTATCAGCCCGAAGTCATGAATTTATGCCCTAAAACTAGTTGAACCGAATTTACAACGAGTTATAAAAGGGCAGACAGTGAAGCAAAGTTGGTCGTTGGCTTATTATTTTCTTTGTGATTAATACACTGCAGGTTTTAAGCAAACTAGTGTTTGCATTAGTTCATAGTGTTGTACTTGTCTATAAGGAGAAACGGTATTGAATTTGTATTTTCTTTATAAATCATATTTTGGAAACCATTTGATAGTATCTGTCTTCTCGAGATGTACTGAACAGAAACAAAATTCCCACAAAACTCCCAAGGAACATATATTTCTATTGATCCGATACTTATTCCAGTCCTGGGATTTATCCACAATGCTTAGCATAGAATAACTATTTGGAGTCTAGTTCAATTTGCATTCACCTATATTGAGAGCAGCGTTTGTTTACCTGTCCTTTGTAGAAGATGTTCGAACACTATTCACATTGCTAAGTTGAGCAAGTTTCACGATTTGTTAAAGTAAACAGCAGACTTATTTTGATTGATTATAATATATTTGAGATTGATTATATACTAGACTATATATTATACATATAGGCTTTGTACAAAGGCTCAAGAAATTGAAATAAATAAATACACACAACAATCACGTAAATTTATTTATTAAATAAGTACGTTCATACCAATTTACCACATAATAAAGATTAAAAGAACAAAAATAGAATATTTGACTTACAACTAACAAACAGAATATAAGACTAAAAACATCAACAACATAATATACTCACAAAAGAATCGTAAATGAACATAAACGAATTATCTACGAGTACTAATCTGTCTGATTGAGACATTCATAAAGCTAACTTACTTCACGATACTTTCATTGTATTAGTAAATGGATAGTGTAAATTGAAACGTCTGACAATATTCAGTAACGATATTTTTGTTAGTAATCTCTAAACAAGTGATTTAGCTTTTGGCCTTATCAAATATAGTTTTAAATTATATTTTAGTCATCGAATGTTTTGTCTTCTTCGCTCAATCTCTATTCAAAAGTTGTTCGAAAGGGACATAATATTCGATACCTAAAATAGGTTTTTCTAACTATACAATTAAGGCAGCTTCTGTTATGTGAAAGCAAGTTATAGTTAGTTAAGTTAGTTAGGTCTTTCATATCTGAGAGCCCGCTTGGGTAGGTACCACCTCAATGTCTATTTCTCCTGCCAAATAGCAGTGTAAATTCACTTTTGTGTTTGTGATTCAAGGACATTGTAGCCAGAGTAACTACTGGACATATTGAAGCTTAACATCTTATATCTCAGGATGCGAGCGAAGTGGAATGCCAAGTATTGCTTTGTGATTCAAGGTGTTATTTGGTTTTGCTACTGTTTATGAGCGGTCGTATCGCTTACCATCAGGCGAACGACATGCTCGTCTCGCCATTCAGTGCAAAAAAAATGTTTCTTTCCATCCAAAGCCCCAAAAAATATAGCCGAATTTATTTATTCGTTTCACTTTTCCACTTAAAATGTACTACATTTTTAAACATTTCACATTTTCTAGGCTCTATACTCAGAGCATCAAACGTACCTTTGCGAAATAAGTAAATAAAAGTAAGTTATGTAAATGAATACGAGCCCGCACGTTTTATAGTCCTCTTCAAATGACCTCTTCATGTTTCAGTCTACGACAGATCGATATGTAGTGATGTACATCATTTTTGTTCATATTTCTTTTCTTTAATATATTATAGTATTTTTATACTGGTACGAGAAGACTGGTACTCGTATTTATAATGCTTTAATTATAAAAGTAAACTATCGATAAAAACCTTCAATTTTGAATTTTCTATACTGGTACGACAATATGTATGTAACAATAGAATATCAACTATGTTACCTTCAATTTTGAAATAATTAAATGAAAATGAATATGAAAATATTTTATAGAATCTATTAAAATGTTCAATTACATTTAGATTCAGTCATTTTTCGATCTACCACCTGGCACGGAAAGGACTTATCACTAGATAAGAACGGGCAAGAAACTTTAATATTGCTCTTTTCAAAACCAGTTTACAATATAGCGGTTATTACAAAAGTTACAAGTGGTTTAATTCAGAGCAGTTCATTAATAATTTTTTATAATTTATGAGCAATTTATATTTTAAATATGGAAATGTTTATGTTATACTCGTATTTAATTATTAATATCGGCTTGATAATGTCAGTGCCTATCAACTACAAATATATTTCTTCTTTATATTTATTAACGACGGAACCGAGATAACCTAACCAACTCAACTTAAATTATAGCCTAAATTCTGATTTATAAATAAATAAATACACCTAACAGTGACATACATAGTCCTGATCCCACACTTAGATCGAGTCTTGTGTCGTGGGTATCAGGAACTACGAGAGACTTTTCAGTCTCACAAACACCTGACCCGAAACAAATACCTGTGGTTCACACAAATATTTGCCTCAGTGCGGGAATCGCACCCGCGGCCTCTTGTTTCACAGCCGGCGTCTAACCAACTGCGCCACGGAGGCTGTCACAAAAAAAAACTAAAATTTCATCAAAATTCATTCAGAAGTATTGCGCCATAGAGTAACAACGATCCATCCATCCAGCTTCACAAAAAACTTTATAAAAAATAAAGACTAAAATATAATAATCCTAACAATATACGAACTACAAAAGAATAGAATATTTACATACAAACGGATATATGATATTCCTGAAATAGTACAGAAACTGTGCGAGAATATTTGCGGATCACAGACATTTGCCTCAGTGGTGTGAATACAGCGATGTTTTACAGCCAACTGCCCTGCGCTCCGCAGATCGTCCGTCATTTGTGTTATCTACCGAAGAATCGATAACTGTATTATGTACTGACAGAGTCTTTGGAAACGTAATTTGCTGTAGTTTCGGAACGAAATATGAGACAGAATGTTGTATATTGTTAGATTTTTTAAATACACTTATTATTCGCACTTAGGAAAGGGCTCAAATACAGTGGTACCAATGTCACACAGAACTCTTATTTCGTCGGTATTTAAAGATTTCCTAGTGATAGTCAATCACCACGCACATAACGGTGAAGGAATTATCGTGAGGAAACCCACATGCCATAGTGACTTGTATGAATTTCCATGGTATGTAAACTTTCTAAACGCATACCCTTCAAAATGTTACTACAAGAATCTCAAGTGTCAAACCGAGTTTGTCGAAATTATTTCTGTCTCGAGTTATAGCGAGCAAGGCTTTAAAAGGGTTATGTTCCAGTCACACGTAATTCATACGAGATTTTTCCACGAAAAAAATCAAAGACAATTGTACTGCTATTCTAGGAATTATTACTGCATAATATCCATGTTTTAAAAAACAAAATAACTACCATCCATTTCCAGTTGAACCTACATCACTAACAGCTGGAAAGACAAAATCTCCAATACACTTAAGATAAGACCCAGTAACCGCTGACAGTACCAAACGTTATTTTATCAGATCGCCCATGGAGGCCTTTGTTTCAATATTTCTCAACTTTTTGAATACGCAAAGTTTTGAGGTCACGTCACGAACGGATTTTATGGTCAGGTATTTTGTTTAAGTATTTTGTATGGAGGACGGCTGCCCAGATACGATCGACAGATCGGAGACACGTACCGCTCGAGTGACTGTTGGACGACTGTTGATCGACAAAACTGTTGGTCAATTAAACTGTTGTACGACTAAAATGTTGGCAAACAAAATTTTAAGTCGACTAAACTGTTGGATGATTAATCAGTCAGTTGAAAATTTTCGCTGTTGTTGCACAAAATATCTTATAAAATTGCTACTATTATATAAAATTCCTTACAATTTATCCCTGTTTAAGCAAAGAATAACTTAATATAAATAATCATGTAAACTCTAAATATTTTGGGTTCGTGGTATCAACCACCGACATTATTGTGACTTATGACATGAACCATTGTAATTTGACATGGCTATAAAAAAAGATTTAAAAAAATTATAAAATAAGAAGATAGTTCCTGTTGCTGAGGGAGTTTCTTGCGCCGTTTGTTCTTCACGGCTACAACACGTTCCGAAGCGGTGGTAGCAGAAATTAACAGTTCAAAATATCTTGTGAAAAACTATTTGAATAAAGAATATATTTATATTGATTTTGAAACCTCCAAAACTTCATTCCAACACGTAAATTTGCTCCTAACTTATCGCAAAAATCTGTACAAAATCACTCGACAACAAACCGACAGAATTATGAACTTGGGAATAAACTTGCCCGCAAAAAATTGCTGAACAGGTGTTAAACAAAGTATGCTTTATTTTTAATAAAACTCACTACAGTAAAACTTTTATAACAAACAGTTGTTTTTAAGTCTACAACAATCGGTAGGGCGTGTCGCCCCGAGCGGTAATCCCTCAACGAACAGCCGAAGCGCTTGTACATGGAAAACATGTTTTGTTTTGTATAATGTGTGCGGAGACCTTTCGCTTCACGCTTGGCAGATAGTTTTTTGTTGATCAAAATGTTGATAGTTTGCGAAAATGTTCAGTGGAAAAGTTGTGAATATGGCTTTATTTTACGTGGTGTTTTGTTCAACGAAGTACCTTCAAATTATTTAGGACATAATTATTTTTTTTTGTTACTCTTTTGTATATTTGTTAAAGTGTTTTATTCAATGGTATCTTCGGCAAAGTGGGTATTTAAGCTGATTATTCTTTACATAAGATATTTAAGTTGCCTAGTTTGAAAATAAATTAATAAAGTAGGAAAGTTAAATCATGGTGGAAAAAGCGGGTGCCAAGAATGAACTATACAAAAAAACCTCGAGGAACATACATTTTAAAGCTCTGTAAATTTTAGTTATGCAATAAATAATTCTGTATTGACTTTAGAAGGAAAGAAAAGAATATAGTCCATTTGAAAATAATTTGCGAGACTCAAAAATGTTTTGAACCGATTTAAAAAAAAGAATGTTCTATATTTAGCTGTATTTATTTTTGCACATCTAAAACTAATGTAGCAAACAATTAATCAAACGACACACACAGATGTGCAACATTAGATTTGATATGTAATATATATCGTAATGGCAACATTTCAGTACCCCATGAATCATTGCCTCAGTCATCCGTCATCAAAATTCAGTTTTGATGTTGAAATATTATTTTATGCTATTTAAATATTCAGGATAGAGCGATTAGTTTTTAAATTAAATATTGGTGCTTGTAATATTTTCCGGGATGTTTTGAGAAACTAATGGTATCTACCAAAAGGCAAACTGAAAATATTAATAAATTTCGCCCACGATATTGTTATGGATTCACTCTGTGTTCTTCAAATATGTTTCATTTCCGTGGATCTCTGTGACGTATCTACTATCGTATGTGGTGGTTTCTGATACGTTATCTTGTAGATATTTTCTTTCTTCTTCTCTCGTCAACCACAGCAAGTCTACTGCTGAACATTTACCCTTGCAATCTCAGTGTAATGCAACAGTAAGTATTCTTATCAAACTGATCCTTTTGCGTTGAAGTTTAATTTCTGCTTATACTTTTTTTTTTTTTTTTTTTATTGCTATGAATGGCGAGACGAGCATACCGTTCGCCTGATGGTAAGCGATACGACCGCTCATGAACAGTAGCAAAACCAAACAACACCTTGAATTACAAGGCAATGCTTGGCATTCCACTGCGCTCGCCATCCTGAGACATAAGATGTTAAGTCTCTTTATGTCCAGTAGTTACTCTGGCTACAATGCCCTTCAACCCGAAACACAACAGTGCATTTACACTGCTGTTTGACGGGAGAAATGGACACTGCGGTGGTACCCACCCAGATGGCCTCTCACATATGAGAGACCTACCACCAGTAAATTAACCACTTTAATGTAAGAGAGGTAAAAAAAAACAAGTTTATTAAAATTGGCATCCATCAGCCGACTAGAGAAATAACTGATAAATCATGAGTATTTTGAAAATTCAATCAGAATAAAATAAGAAATAAATAAAATATATGCCAGTTGGATAAATTAAGCAAATGTTATTTACGAAGTGAATTAAAACTCGTCACTTTGAAAGCAAATTCTCAACTCAATAAAAATATTTTAACGTGTTTCCTTATCTGCCGAGCTCCCCCGACCTCGAGAGCCTAACGTCTGGGTCATTTGCTCTTTACATAAATAGTTACTGCTTAGTACCGCGAGTAAAAAATAACGTGGTCACAACGGAATGAACCGACCGGAACCAATAAGGGCAGTGTATTTTTTATTACTTTGAGAATGCTATGAAAGTTGGCGACGCGAAAGGGATTGATAGTTTAGTTGGTAGCAGAACAAATTGCCTAGATGGAAAATATATATTTTTTTTATAAATTAATAAAACACAACAGTCACATACATAGTCCTGTCTCCACTCTAATATCGAGTCTTGTGGTTTTATACACCCATAGTATATTCAAAGTCCATAAGGAAGATCGTTAGATCGTATGTCCACGCAGGTAATAAAAAATATCTCCGACTTTTCGTAGTGACAATATTATATTCTTTGTAATTATTACTCATTGAACATTGAAAGTCATAAGAGAGATTTCATAACACTATCTATATTATTTACTCTGATTTGAACCTACTTGTAACTTTTTTAATAATCACTATTGTAAGCTAGTTAGTTTTGAAAAGAGCAACACTAGAGTTTTTTGCCCGTTCTTTTCTAGTAAAACATAGCTTTCAAAACGGGCAGTAGACCAAAAAAAAAATTATCTAAATTATGTTGAACATTTTAATGGATTCAATAAATTATTGTCGTTTTCATTTACTAATCCCATAACAAACCACCATGTTGGATTAAGACTTAACACTTTTTAATTCTTAAGAAAAGTTCGCAAAAAATGGAAGTTATGTGCTAAAGAAGATAAACAAATTCCTGCAAAACGCACTGAACTTAAAATATCCCAAAACAACATTAAATACACCACCAGTGAACAGTACACAGCGGAACTCGCGAAAGCGAATTTGAAAGACATTGAACCGAACACAAATTGATTTCAGAGAAAAGTAACAAACTTAGCGGGCAAAGAAAGTTCCAGTGAATTGAATTTGTTGGAATATATTCGTCAGAGGCCATGCGTCTTAATTCGGGGGAATTAGGAACTAATGTCGAATGTAACGGAGTGAAGTCTTCGAGTCGTGAACGGGGCTAAATACGAAATGGCTGCCGACCAGTCGATCTGTGAAAGCTGTGAAGTTACTAAATTATAGAATAAGTTTTGGAATATATTCATATTAAAGTTATTTGACAGCCTCCGTGGCGCAGTCGGTTAGACGCCGCGTGTGAAACGAGAGACCACGGGTTCGATCCCGGTAGGGGTGTTTGTGAGACCGAAAAATCTTTCGTAGTTCCTCATACTCACGATATAAGACTTGATCTTAGTGTGGGGTCAGGACTATGTGTGTGACTTTTGGGTGTTATTTATTTATCATTTATATATTAGAAGTGCTATGAAGTTGAAAGGTTTATGGTATCAATATTCAAATACTCTTCAGAAATAAGCGTGGCATTTGTGGCAGCTCTGCCTACCCTATTAGATATACAGGCGTGAAGATATGTATTTTATGTGAAATTACTGTGGGATTAATAATTCTTATCGCAATTTGCGATGAAATTGAGCTGAAAATGGATATCTGATCAATCCTATTCAATGAAAGATATATATTATTTGAAACAATATTACATATTTCAATTAACATAACACATTTTCGTATTAAAATCCAATCAAATTTAACAAATCCAACGTATTTGAGCGTCGAATGAACATCCAAATTAATATATTCATTGATGCCCCGAAATTATTTCTATTATGAGCATGTGCCGTATTGTATCATTTATATAAACAAAACGATTAAGGTACATTGTTGTTCGCGCTTCATACATTATATTGGATGAATTCCATTAATTTGTTTTGTTAAATTCCTTGACGCGCCTCAAAATAAAGCAACTGCTTATCAAAACTACGTATTTACCACCCAATCACAAAAATATATAAAAATTGAAAAAACCTCATCGCATTTGTTTAACATTTTTATTTGGATAGTGTTTATAGAAACTAAAGCTACCACCGGGCTTCGTTTTTGGTCGCAGTATGGATATACTTTGTATAACCATCTCCCATTGGTGGATAAATTTTGGGATTATTCTGCTTTCACTATCAGCTGCATTGCAGTGGCTAGGTCGTATTAGTGTGTAAAATAAACGGAGTCCTTGCTTCTTGACTACTACAATTCCAAGTGAATGAAAAGGACTTTTGAGGTTCTCTTGACAGACAGACAGACAGACAAACAGAGAGACGTATAGAGAAACAGACAGACGAACGGACTCACAATAAAGCTCTCACAGTAAATAATCATATAGAGCCTTATTAATAAACTCCGATGACTGTGGGATTAACTTTAGACCAAGGCTTAAGAATTGACTCGATAATTTTGAATAGCAGATATTCATGACTAACCTAAAAATTAAATTAAAAATAGAAATATTGGATAGGCTAACATGACAATCCTGTTATGGCAATCCATTGATTTTCAAAATAAAACAAATGGAATGAATAAAATAATCGAGTCGGCTCAAACCCTTGGACTAAAGTTAATCCCACTTTAATCAGAGCTTATTAATAAGGACCTTAGGGTTTAAATTTTCTTTTGTTAATACAAAACCTGTAACCAAAACCTCAAAACATATAACCAAAAAAACATAAAAACATCAATGGTATCTCCAAAATTCTCAGCTGAATGTCGCCGGTCCGTCTCGGTTCATTAGCGTCGATTAATCACCGCGGCCCGGCCTTGAAGCCGTACCAACTAACTAACTAAACGAGTGTTAAACATTCCCGTCTCAACACGCACTCCATTGCCATCGCCTTTGTCGCTCCTTTTTAATTCTGTCATTAATCTTCACTTTCGCTTGGGCGTTGTAGATAGTGCGTAGGCTGTGAATTTTTCAGCGGTTTTTCAACGAATTTTTATTACACTGTTATCGATGTTGACTATCTTCGCAATTTTGAATTGTTTATTTTGGGATATATTTAGATTAAACATTTGTATTTTATATGAATAAATGGCGATATTAGCATGTTATTCGTCTGATGGTAAGCGATACGTTCCCTCATAGACTAGCAAAACCAAACAACACTGGCAACTTGGCATTCCATACGCTCACAATCCTGAAACATAAGATGTTAAGTTAATATTGTCCTTCAAATCTGAACCTATTACTGTCCTTGTATTTATACCACATTTTCCCGGTAAACACAACTTGATATTTTATTTATGGCTAGCTTAGGCTCCTTCACGGCTTATTAAGTAAGGTGAAAGGAGGATTGCTAAACCTAAGGCGGTAAAATACACACATCGTTCTTTCTATTTAGTAGAATCACAAATTGTCAAGGTCATTCATCTGGTGGTATTCTTCACGCCTGCCCGTAAATATTGGTGTTTTTAATGCCCAATAACCACTGAATATATTACACCCTCCATGGTGCTATTGGTTAGACGCAGGCTGTGAAACAGGAGGCTACGGATTCGATCTTCGCAACGATACAAATATTTGCGTGATCCTCAGGTATTTGTTTTGGGTCTGGATGTTTGTGAGACTGAAAAGTCTTTCGTAGTTCTTGATACCTACGACATAAGACTCGATCTTAGTGTTGGATAAGGACTAGGTGTGTGCCTGTTCGATGTATTTATTATTATTGTAACTGGTAGATTTTTGTAAGAAGATTTTGTAAAGTAATAACTCGGCAGTGCATATAGTCGAGAGCATAATCCGGCCGGTTTGGATTATAAAATTTTGAATAGTTTTTGACCAATGCGCCGTCTGACAGTTGATAAAACTTACGAGAGACTTCTTGGCTGCTGAGTTCAAAGAGAATGTGTTATTTTTTTAAGTTGTATTAGTATTCCTACCTTTAAAATAAAGCTTTTTAATACACCTTGAACAGTAATAATTATATTCTATAAAACCGGAACTGAACAAAACATCCAACTGCTATTTCAGAACAGAAATAAATAAACTGCTAGTCCACCCAAATAAACCACACATATGAGCTTTTCACTATGAAAAATTCTGTATATTCTTTTGACAGACATCCGATCTCGATCCGATGCTCAACACAAAGCATGCCATTCAAACATATGATATTTCTTTCGACTCCTCGTCGCAGTATCCTGAAAATTTACCGCGCGACTTGTCTCGTATTTGTCAGACTTGGTATTGCTTTGTACAGCTCAAAACGCGAAATGTTCAACTTTATTTGAATATATTTATTTGTGTGCGCATGTTTCTAGAATTATTTTCGTCACTCGGAGTTTGTTTAGATTGATTAAATATCGATATTTTTTTATAGTATCATGGTTGGTTCTTAATCTTATCGTTTTTCATTGATTTACAGATGTACCGATTTGGAAGTTTAGGTTTATATTATAGGTTGGAAAATTAACAACAGTTTTATAAAATGACGCCTGTATAGATTACTTTCGCAATAAAGGGAAAGGCTGAGAGGGAACCACAGACAACTTTATAAGATATATAGAACGAAGCAGGTATTTAAGTCTATTTAATCTTCATAAAGAAGATCTAATGGATATCCGATGCAGTCGGAATTTTAATATAATTATGTCGGACCTCAAAAATTTGGAAATACATTTCAAAACAAATATATGAATATCACCCAATATTTAATTTAACCCTTGATTAATAAAGCAGTTAAAAAGAAGAAACACACTTAATTCTGTTACTTATCTAGGTCATCGGAAATTCCTCAAGGGACTTCTCATAGTATTTTTACGAAGTACGTAGAAAACGCCTGGAGCATTCTATTCTTCATAAAACTATCATGTGTGCCTAGCGTAAAATTGAGTTCCGCTCACTAGTGGTTGAGTCTTGAGATGCTGTGGTGCGTGCCAAGATAAAATTGCCGTTGGATTTCTCTACGTCCCCTTACAATAATATGGAGTATTGTGTATGGAGACGCAAATATAACTTGGTCTTCGCGTAGACTGCATCGACCAGTGAAGGTTGACCTCTCAGTTTTACACTTGTGTGTTCCGTGCGATAGGGTTTTGAGTGAGGAACAAATCGATTTTTGAAAAATTAAATTCTAATATTTTAAGTTAGTAAAGTATGTTTAAGTTTAGAAGGTACATTTTTCTTTAAGAATACTAATTCATAAATACTTTGAAACTAAATCATGACGAATATCATAAACATTTATATGAAAATTGGATTTAATATTTTCGCGCATTTGTCGAGATTCCCAAAAAGTTTTTGTAATTCGTACAATCGTTTATTATTTGATGCCAGTCAAACATACTTTGCATATTCTACTTTTATAGTATATTATGACGTTGTATAGTTTCCGGTTTCAGGTATTAGAGTTTTGTGTTTGAAACCAAATTGTAAATTAAAAATAAAGTTCCACAGACTCGCAAAACGTCACAAATCTGCTACCAAAACTCCGGTACAAAGTTACCCTCATTTCCGGATAACTTTAGCGCAGTCAGAAATTACTTCACGTATTTACTGAAGTAATATTAATGAAATTACTTTGAAAGCAAATAAACCCGTTCTAGTCTCAATATTATTATCAAATACTAGCGACTCGATCGGGTCCAGATACACATTTTCTATCGCCCATTTTCAACAGTAATAATGAAGGATTCTAATGGTGAAATAATTTTTCAAATTGATCCAGTAGTTTTAGAGCCTATTCAATGCAAACAAACGATCAAATCTTTCCTCGTTATAATATTAGTATAGATTAAGACAAAAAACAAATACACCAAAAATATATTATGAGCTGGGCCTAAGTTACCACTTACCCTTTGTTGTACATTCAATATAATTTTATAAATCGCTTCAAATCAATAATTATTCTTGTTTAAATTCCATATATTCTATTATAATACTGAGCAATCAAGATAGTGACCAAGTAAATTACGACGCACAACACTTAAAAATGTTATGCTTTATTATTCAGAGCTCAAGATAAACTGGCGCTTGTACTGCACAAAATACTTTACGTACAACGTGTTTGACACTCGGATAACGTCAGGATATTACTTGTATGCTATGGAACATAAACAAACTCCGGGAATGCTCTTTCGATATTTTCCTAAATGTATTTCTGATCGCATGGCTTCTACTTAGCGAAATAATATTTGCTCTCATCCGTGCGGCAATGGAATGGAAAATTTTAAAAATATCAGATATTTTGATTGTACATTATGTTATATTTTGATTGGATGCTTCGGTGTAAATCTTACTAATATTATAAAGGTGAAAGTTTGTATGTATGTTTGTTACTCTTTCATGAAAAAACGGCTCAACAGATTTTGATGAAATTTGGTATAGTGATAGCTGACACCCTGGATTAACACATAGGCTACTTTTTATCCCGAAAAATGTAGTGTTCCCGTGGGATGAGTCAGGAAATAGAAGACGGGACGAACCTGAAGTCCACGCGAACGAAGTCGCGGGCAAAAGCTAGTTATAGTATAAAATAGGTTAACGACTGAAAATAGTTTTGCTGCACATTGATTCTGTCTGTTTTATTTTTATTTGTGAAAATTGGAAACAATGTTTATCCTTTATTTTCGTAGACTTATTACATAACACATACATAAACTCACGCCTTTATCCCAGAAGAGGTAGGCATAGGTGCTGGTATAAACCAGTACACCCATTGTTTGTTCCATCCCACGATGTGATAGGGGGCAAGCCTATCGCCATATCAAACTGACTCCGGGCTAATAATGGATTGAACTATCGCTTTGCCCGACCCGGGATTCGAACCCTCAGACCCAAAGCTTTATAATTATACCACAGTAGGTACGATTACGCCACTGAGGCAGTATAGGTAGTGAGGTAGGTAGATTTATTACAGCTTCGTTATAATTAATAATATACAATTGAGAGATTTTATCAAAAGCGTCCATGTGAAATGTCATGTAATAATATTCGTATTCACATTCGTAATTATTTTGATCAGTAGACAATTATGATACAACAAAACAGAGAAAAGATAAAATAGAAATATAAAAGGCAATAAAAGATCTCACAAAAGAAAAACAAACATTAACATAACCAAAAGGACTTTATTAATTTGGAAAAGATTCACTTAACTTTAGGGAAAGCAAATAGTGTCAGAGCGAGGCAAACAAAATAACAAACAATAGCGACGTGTATTGGCCAAACAATCTCATTTGGGCCCGTGTAATGACGGAAGCTGGCAGGCATTATTTAACGTTATTCAGCGAATGCCATTACTACGAGCTCTCGAAGATAAAATGATTAAATACATAATGGTTTTTTAGATTTACGCGAATGTTACACATTGAAATAAAACGATTATTTACGGATTTTATCGCGGATTTGGTTTAATTTTTACATTTTTTAATTTACCGACGTTTCGATCACTTTACAGCTTTCATGGTCACGGGGCGAACTGAGGTATTAGTCATCCGCTTAGTGACTGTTACAATTAAACTACCCTTATTTTGAAAATATTAAATTAGAAAAACTTAATTTAAATACTGATAGCGCGCGAGTTGAATGCAGTCGGGGCCTGAGGTAAAGAGCGGGAGCATCTCCCCCCGCCGTCCGTACGTGTCCCCTCCCGGGCCTGCTGCTTAGTGCAGTGCTTCCCGAGCTATCGTACGCTTGTTACGATACTCAACATATTATAGTCCGTGTTATTATTTGTTTGTTTAATTATTCATTATAACTGATCGTCCATCAAATTCTGTTAAAAATAACGAGTAATTTTTCGTTTGCCAAGCACGGTAAATAGCGAAAATTGTGAATGAATAATTTGTTGTATTTTATTTTGGTGTTTAAAATAAAAACTTATTAAAAAATGTGTGATGTTTATTATCTTGTTTAATTTTTATATTATGTTTACCTAGTGACAAGTGACAAACTGAAAACAATGTTAAAAATATCGATATACCCATTATGGCCATCAATAATTAGATCACAGCACTACCCGCATTCCTAAGCTCTGCATTCAACTCGCGCGCTATCAGTAGTTAGTCTATGTTTGCGTTCCGACCTACGCAGAAGGAGCTCACTGTGTCTTGAGATTAAATACACCCAACAATCATCATTTTCACCCCACACTAAGATACAAGTCAAGTTTTTTTTTTTAAATTGCAATGAGAGGCGTGATGAGTATTCCATTCACCTGATGGTAAGCGATACGACCGCTCATAGACAGTAGCAAAACCAAACAAAACCACGAATTATAAAGCAAAGCTTGGTAATCCACTGCCCTCGCCATCCTGAGACATAAGATGTTAAGTCTCAATATGTCGAGTACTATGGCTACAATGTCCTTCAAACCGATATTCAACATTGCATTTACACTGTTGTTTGGGGGAAGAAGTAGACATATCGGTTGCACCTACCCGCGCGACTTCTCACATATGAGAAACCAACCACTTCACAAGTGTATTGTGAATATCTAAACTACAGACAGAACAGACATCCAGACTTGAAACAAATATCTGGGGTTCACAGAAATATTTGTCTAAGTGCGGGGGTCGAATTCGCGGCCACGCGTTTCACAGACGGTGTCTAACCAGCTATGCTTGTAAGGTTGTTTATAAAAACGTGAATAAGATTGAATATAAGTTGATGTGGTAGTATGTATATATCTCGAAGAACTAATAGCCGCTGGGTTCAAAATGTTTTGATGTGAAGGCAACGTACAAGCAACAACAAGGCAGACGGGCACTCAAGTTAAAATTGCATTCGCTGGATGCCGGCAGTTTCCAAATGGTTGCTGTGGAGATCCTTGAGTTAGGCCTATCTCCAAATGAAAATTTCCAGTGACTAAACAGAGAGATACCAGCGTGGTGGACTAAATTGCCAAACCACTCTCAATAATACTCCCAATGATATAGATGAGGCTGTTTCCCTGCAGTGGGACAAACATGAGCTGATGCAGAAAATCTAAGAGATAAAGAGAGAGAGAGGGAGTGAAAGAACTAACTTTTACTGGTGGTAAGTCTCTCATATGTGAGAGGCCATCTGGGTGGGTACCACCGCAGTGTCTATTTCTCCCGTCAAACAACAGTGTAAACGCACTGTTGTGTTTCGGGTTGAAGGGCATTGTGGCCAGAGTAACTACTGGACATATTGAGACTTAACATCTTATGTCTCAGGATGGCGAACGCAGTGGAATGCCAAGCATTGCTTTGTAATTCAAGGTGTTGTGTGGTTTTGCTACTGTTCATGAGCGGTCATATCGCTTACCATCAGGCGAACGGCATGCTCGTCTCGCCATACATAGCAATAAAAAAACTAGAATAAATATTGCACTCTGCTTATATCGCAGAAATCGGTAGTGATTCACAGTGGTATGTCAACTGATATTATATGGATGATCATTTAAGATAGATAGAGTAGACTATAAGATAACAAAATATACATATCCATTATCTTGGCTGGTATAATCATACGATGCGCAATCATAAAAACGTTTTTAGTTACAGTTCCTATGAAGCTCGACAATCTAATCTAAAAAATAAAAATAAAAATTTGGACTTATGATTACTTGACCTTTGATTTGACTTTGAAATGGATATATAAGATTATGTATAATAGAGTATCATTTTCACTTCGAGATCGCCATTTAAAAATAGAATGAAATATCTTGACATTACTTATTTTAATTTTACGCATACATGTGTCGAACATTCCCAACTTCATAGGAAGACCCTAGTCTTGTCTCATGACATTATACAATGGAAATGCCATTTGCTAATTATTAATAATTACTAGGGCAATGCGGGTAGTGCGTGGTGGCCTGTTGGTAAACGGACCAGACGCGGCTGCCAACATGTTCACGGTGGTCGCGGGTTCAAATCCCAGGGCACACCTCTGACTTTTCGGAGTCATGTGTGTATTGATAGTCAATCACCACGCACTAAAACGGTGAAGGAAAACATCGTGAGGAAACCTGCATACCATAGTGGTTTATAAGAATTTCTATGGTATGTAAGTCCGCCAACTCGCATTAGGCCAGCGTGGTGGACTATATGGCCTAACCACTCTCAATCGTACTGTCGATTGTAGAGTAGGCCCGTGCCCTGCAGTGGGACGTATATGGGCTGATACAGATACAGGGCAATGTAATCGCCTAAGACAACGTAACATTTCAATATTGCTGTATTATGTTAGTTGTAAGATCGATAATTTTAATAAGATTGTATATATTACTGTGCTGTTATTAAATCGAGTCAGCTCTGGTATAAACCTATGTATAATTTTCTTTTGTATCCAATAAAAATGTTAACGTCCTTTTCTATATGAATAAAAAAATACTACCGTATTCCCCCCTCCCCCCCGTCTTAATAATTATGAACGATGGTGGCGCACTAATTCAAAATATACCAACTCAACTACAGAACTTAAAAAATAATTTAGTAGGCAAGTAAAAAGTGAAACCAAAAAATTCTCTAAATCCTAAAAAAGGAACAGTAATATATTTGATACTTTTATTTTAAGGTAAAAACATTTTTAACGTGCTTAAATTATAATGCCGTTTGAATTACCCTTTGTCTCTCACTTTATTTTACTTAAAAAGACAAGTAATTAGCGGCTGTCCCTAGTTATATTTATTATTCATAAATACATTAACGTCTGCTACTAATTTCGCTCTACCGTCTAAAATGTTTATCCATTGAGATAATTCGGTATAAGTCATCTACCTTTGGAGCGTGGCGAAAATTGGAACTAAAAATAAAATTTAAAAATATTTGTATAACTCGTTGTTTAAGATATGCTGTCATAATAAAAACATGTTGTATTTATACTCACAATCTATTAGTATTGATATGTCCTATTTATTTAATTAGTGCATGGTGGCCTGTTGGTAAACGGACCAGACGCGGCTGCCACATGTTCACGGTGGTCGCGGGTTAAAATCCCAGGGCACACCTCTGACTTTTCGGAGTCATGTGTGTATTGATAGTCAATCACCACGCACTAAAACGGTGAAGGAAAACATCGTGAGGAAACCTGCATATCATGGCGATTTATAAAAAAAACTATGGTATGTAAGTCCGCCAACCCGCACTAGGCCAGTGTAGTGGACTATATGGCATAACCACTCTCAATCGTACTCTCGATTGTAGAGTAGGCCCGTGCCCTGCAGTGGGACGTATGTGGCTGATACAGCTACAGATACAGATATAGATGTCCAATATAATACAATGTAAAAAAAGAATCTATCATTATTAGTTTGCACTACAGGGCTTACGGCCACTGAAGATGGTAGATGATCTACGAGTATAAAGCCAGCGAACAAAATATATAAAAAATAACATATTAATTTTATAAAATATCTAATTCATCATCATTTTAAACTACAGAAAGTTCAATACTAAACCAAAGCCTTCTCTATGAAACTAAACAATGATCTGTCAGAAGCGGCCTGTATTCGGGGACTACTATTTCGAGAATCTTCTCCCTATGGTAGAAAATACTGCCCGTAGAGATTTTTTAAGAAAATATTTTAATCGATAAATCTTTGCTCCCATTGTAAATCTATTTTGTAAAATCATCATTTATTTTAAACCGATAAATAATTGGTTACCCATCTCTTTTCTATTTCGAACAAACGTCACTCAGTAATCTTCAGATAGTAATTGGACCGCAAAAACCTATCATTCGGACCCGAATGTTGCGTTTCGGGCCCATTCTGAGTAGACTGTACATCCAAGCTCGTATAAACTTGGTATAAACGTGTTGTGACCGGCAAGAGATGTTCATTTATATGATTTTTGACAGCCTGCGTGGTGCAGTTGGTTAGACGCCGCCTGTAAGACGGAAGGCCGCGGGCTGGAACATCGCATTGACACAAATATTTATGTGATTACAGATATTTGTTTCGAGTCTGGGTGTCTGCAAGACCGAAAAATCTCTCGTAGTTTCTGATACCTACGTTATTAGATTCGATATTAGTGTGGGGTCAGGGTTAAATATGCGACTTTTGGGTAAATTATTTATTATTACTTTTACTAATGGATATACTTAGGACTGCACTACGTTTACCATACAGTAACTGTGCATCCTGAAACAAAGCCCAACCTTTATTTACATTTATTACATTTTAACTTAAATTTTTTCAAGTGTCATATAAAAACCTTGATTACTTCATGCCTTCACCTTGAAAGAGTCCAATTTCTGATTCCTTCTGAAATCATATTTATAAATATCGTTTGAAATCCATAGTAAGGGAGATTTCGGCTGTTAGTGCCGCTGTTACTACGTGTAATTTGTTCACTTCGGCTCAAATGAGAAATAGTCTTGTTCTCACTCGCTCACGTTTCAGATTCGATTTTTTCCTATCCATCCCCTTCAGTCTAGATTTGTTGCTGTTCGTTTTATTAATACAGGTCATGTGGGGCTTTCAAAACATCAATATCATCCATAGGAATATACTTATCGTAATAGTAATATACCTGCTGAAGTTTCAAACAAATCTCGCGCTTAGAAAATTTCAAAAGTCAACACATGATAAATTATACAACATATTTACCCCAAATAGGATTCAAATTCACAACCGTATAATAAGACGTGATTTTGACACACAATTATTTTAATGTAATATGCGGTCTTGTCTTATAATTATTCAACCCCTCTTAATATTAAGTATCTAAATAAGTCCATTATACTTTAAGGTTCTCTGGTAGAGATTAATATAGCGTTAGGACCGCCAGATACCAATTATTCACTTATTAATAAGGTATCTATTATTTCCTGTTTTAATTGGTATACAATATATTGTTGTCTATCAATCTATAATTCCAAATAATCTATCTATCTGTAAATCAATCTATCTCTTTATCTATCTATCCATCAATCTAATAGAAATACCCAATATCAAGGCCAATCGAAAATTATACAACGCATAGATGATAAGAAATCTCAACAATAAGCCATAGTACCTAGCACTATGATGGCTTGGTGGTAACGGACCGGATGTGGCTGCCAAACCAGTGGTCGCGAGTTCGAATCCCAAGACACATTTTACTGTCCAAAGTCATGTGCATATTTAACTAATAAGTAATTTAACGTGAAGGTTAACATCCTCTCTTTTTCCTTCTTTTAAATCCATCCCATGGTTGTCTGTAAGACATTGCTTTAAGCGATAAGACCGCCATTTGTACTTTTTATATTTTTTTGTTTCTGTATGTTGTATTTTTTTTTATGTGTACAATAAAGATTTAAATAAATAAATAAATAATTGTGTTGAAACTTGCATCCCATAAATATATAATAATATTGAAATAAAACTATTATATACGGATTTTATTGCGGTTTTGGTTCAATTTTTACATTAATAATACGGATAAAATTCTAAGTAAATAATAGTTTTATTTCAATGTGTAACATTCGCGTAAATCTAAGAAATCGTTATATAACAATATTTTTTGGGTGGAGTTATTTTTATTCCACGGGCCCGGTAAACAAGCAAATCACCTGACACTGATGGTAAGTGATCACTGCTGTCCATGAGCATCCACAACGCTTGAATCATGGATACATCACCGACCCATTAAATCGGGAGGGGAGCGGGAAGGAAAAAGCATGGGAAGGGGAAAAGGCTATCGGGCATCCGGTAATCTCACTCACCAAACAAAAGGCAACAATAAAGCTGTCGCTTCACGTCATAATTATGCTGACTGAATATCATGAAATTATGAGTCATGCCTCAGACCTTACAACAGCGTGGTACAACGTATACCACTTGTTAAAGTGAATTTCACCGACTTGTAGCCAAGCTTCGTGGACTAACCCCACTCAATCGTATTCTATATTTCAAGGAGTCCCGAGCTCAACACTGTGCGAATATTGGCTGCTACAGTACAATAAAGTACATTGCGGCACCATTACCATAATACAATAGTGTCGAGCATTGAAACCGCGAGAAACATTCGTTCCTTCACGAAAACATGATTGATTCACATTTCGCGTGACAAATTAGTTATGATTACTCTAGAATTAACGCTTGTAAGGGTACCTTAGTAGTCACTCATGAGTTATGACGTCATAAGTCAGTACGCGTGTAAAATGGAGCGTGGCGTCTGCGGTATATTTTAAAAACATGATTAATCTTTGAAGTGGTTTAAGTCTAAAATGCGTGAGGCAGGTGCATTCGTTTTCGACTATATTTGATAGGTTTCGATGTTAGCCAGTTAACCAGAGCGATGGATTAGCCCATATCATACAGATAAATTTTAATGCTGGGCGCTTTTTAAGCAAAAAGTTAGACAAAATCAAATTATGCTCAAAAATTTGACACAGATTTCTTTCCGATATTTAACTGTAAACCTCAACAAAAGTTACATTAAAAATATTTAAACAAAAATTTGCAATCTACACAAACATTTATCCAAAACTACTTTCTCTTTCAAAACTACATTAACACGTCCAAACTTACATAAAACTTAACCTTTAAACCAACTTTTATAGCATATTAAAAGAGCTATATATTAGTAAAACAAGTTACGTTTTTAATATCATATAGACTAGACGCCCGGACTCCATAATCGTCATCGTCAAACTTTATTAGTTTCCTAATGGGTCGGGTACCGCGGTAACATAATAGAGAGTTGAAATTAAACACTAAACACTGGCTGTATAAAAGTAGCTCTGACATCCCGGCGTGGGACAGAAATCTGTGGAGATGACTTATCTACTAAAGTTTGAGACCGTACAATGCATCATTTTAAAGTAAAGGTTGTCTGGAAGAGATCGCTTTAAGCGATAAGGCCGCCCATTGTAATACGATATGTCTAATATTTAATTGGTCTGATTTTGTGGTTGTTATTGTATTTGGTTTACAATAAAGAGTATTGTATTGTATTGTGTCATTTTTAAATATTGGATTTGATAGGAAAGTTGACGAGTAGGGATAGAATTCCCACAATTTTGTGAAGTAAGATCATTCGACCTGGAAATCTAACACTTGGTTTTACAGTTGACAGCCTTCAGTTACTGGTCTAAAAAGTCTAATAACACGAAATAATAATACAAACATAGTAATTTAAACCACAAAATTTACAAACTTAGCAACGTTCTTAATAGGTATAAACAAAGTGATATCATTTTCCGCGAAATATATTCGTAGTAGAATGTTTCATTGATTATTTTCAAAGATCATCAGTTTTTATCGTTTTAGATAAATGTTAACATTCACACGGAAATTAACTCCAAATATTGATTGCTATTAATATAATAATATTATGCGGTAAAATGAAGTGGATAAATATGACTGATGATCGATTTGGAGATCCTTAGGGGAGGCCTATGTACAACAGTGGACTTCCTTTGACTAAAGAGAGAAAGAGAGAGAGAGAGAATTGTGACCGTCTTTGTTGATAATTCTATTGCGTTTTTTGTTTTCGCAAATACCAATTATTATCAGAGACCTATAGTTAGGTGTAAAGTATTCGTAAATGGCCCGATAGAACAATTGGACACAACAGTATCATAGGACAAAGCAAACCAAACAAGTGGTCACGTTTTGAATTCTGCCTGTGTAAATCCAATCTCGTAATATAAGTCGTATATTTTCTGTTTGCATGAGGCGAAATTTGGAACTAAAAATAAAACTGTATTTTTTTATTTTATTTCGTGGAATGTCAAGACAAGCTTGTCGTTCGACTGATGGTAAGCGATATGACCGCTCATGAACAGTAGCAAAACGCTTGGCATTCCACTACCCTCGCCATCCTGAGACATAAGATGTTAAGTCCCAATATGTCCAGTAGTTACTCTGGCTACAGTGCCCTTCAAACCGAAATACAACAGGACGTTTACACTGCTGTTTATCTGGAGAAATAGACATTGCGAACCACCGCACCTGAGTAGGCACCGACTTACCCAGGTGCCCTGTCACTTACGAGTATAAGAGACCTACTAGTAAAATTATTTATTTAAGGGATTGTTGAAGAAATGCTTTCATTATATAAACGATAAGTATTTATATTCGTAATCTAACATGTCCAATATAATGAACAGTGAAGAGTGAAAAACTGTTCCTAATATTTTGACAACAGCATGACAAGAACGCATTCGCACGCCAAAAGATCGTAGACGATCTATACCAGGAAAATTGTGTCCGTCGGTGACAAATTTCAACCCGGTTTCTATTTAAAGTGAATTTTCTACAAGTTAAATATTTTCATTATTTCCTATTTGTATCATTCAAGCTTTAACCTAAAAGTACACTCGACTGTCCTATCTTTATTTCTCTTCTCTTATGTCCATCCCATGGTAGTCGATAAGAGATTAACTCGAGCAAAGTGACTGTTTAGTTTAAGATTTATTTGATGTACGAAAAATAAGAAAATAAATAAATAAACTTTTTTGAGAAAAGTTACAGTGGTATCAAAATGTGTCTTTGTAATTTACGACATCAATAAAACATACGAAAAAATGGATTTTATTTGCAGACTTTTCAGCCATGTGCAACTGAGAACAATACATCAAATTCTGTCGAACGTAACAAAAAATGAACCAATCCACAGTTTTCCATGTTCGCAAACACTGTTGAACATCCTTACCCCCGGGCTTCGCCAGTTTTAAACTGTTCATGAACTAACAAATTGAGGTCTCTATATCGTTAATGTACTTCAAATAACCAGATAGTTTGATAGTTTCGCTAAGGTAATCAAGACTCACCTTTAGCTATTGTGGCGACCTCTGGAAATTACGGCCGATGACGTATACCTCCTATAAATCACTGTTCATAACTGTAATAGAAACTTATTTTCAACTTCGGCTGTAAATTACAGGTTGCGTGCTCCCGGCGTCGGTAAAAACCGTGTTTGTGTTTGTTCCATGGTTTAATTTATAGGTTTTCTATTCTTAGTAATTACACCTTGAATTGACGGTGAAGGAAAACTAGGTACCTAATTTTATTTAGGAACTTCAATTACATATTGTGTTTACTGACCTGACCTAGAGCATACTGCTTTTGTATTGGATGAATTTATGGCCAAAGGTTGGGTCTAAATTACAGCAATCATTAAATCGTAAGGGTCTTACTATTGGCGCATATTTCTAATCTCATTTCGTCTATAACTGCGCATATACCTCAAATTCTAGACTTTGATTCGTCTTCATTGTTATTTTAAGAGAAAGAAAGATCTACTTCTTATAAAAATTGTAATAACAAGAGACAAAATTTCTTGGAAGCGTGTTGGCAATATCCCTCAAGCCATGGAGAGAGTTTCTCGCTTAAATATACGATTATTGTAAGGATGTAAATAGGTTGCACGGCGTAAACAATTTTAAAAAAACCGATATGAGTAGTCTATGGTGGTTATGTCATGCAATAATGGCATACGATTCTCGAAAGTCTCTCCCTGTAAATGGGGGTTTAGTTCTAAGTCCCGTATCACCAAGCATTCATAAAGAATTCAGATTATAGCATTGATGACAAATTTGTATAGTTTTTTCAATGCTGATTGTGATTTTGGAAGCAAATATTATTGATAAAAATGATTAAAACAAATATTATTCTATACCATTTAGGTTTGTGAAGATCATCATCTGTCCTAAAGCCACATTATTTTTAAAGTAAACGCTAAGCTGAATGATGTAGGCACAAAGACACATGGAATTCTCGGAACTGCATGAAGACAAGTTTGCGCTGTGGATTCCCAGGATAAGAAACTTTTTGATATAACTGCTATCTAAAGATAAACTCCCGATATTTAGGACCTACAACTTTATCTGCAAGGCTTTCTGTTCAAAGATTTCTGTATTCAAATAATGTATTTTTGTGTATACAGTAACATAAATAATATTGGATCAAAAAAGCAAGACTGACTAATGCGGATGGTAAACTTTATTTACCGTCTTTTTTATTATTATTGCAATAAATGGCGAGACGAGGTTGCCCTTCGCCTGATAGTCAGTAGTTATACAACCTCTCATAGACAGTGCAAGACCAAATAACAGAATTAACTAAAAAGCAATGCTTGGAATTCCACTACGCTTGCCATCTTGAGTCTTACACTGCTGTTTGGCGGGATAAATATACTCGTACATTGCCTGACTTGTCTGATAGCCTGTGTGGCATAGTTGGTTAAACGCTGGCTGTGAAATGAGAGGCCGCGAGTTCAATCCCCGCACCGAGACAAATGTTTGTGCGCACCACAACCCATGTGATACCCACGACACAAGACTCGATCTTAGTGTGAGGTCAGGACTATGCGACTGTTGGGAGTAATTATTTAATTTATTTTATTTATTGCTGTGGTACCTACCCTGGTGGCTTCTCACATATGAGAGACCTACCAGTGAAAAACCTACCTACCTTCAACGTTCTTTAGAAGAACTTGTAGGTATTAATTTTCCTCACGATTAAAGTTTACTTGACCTTAACAGTTAAAGCAAAATGTGATTAACTTATAATAAACAATTTACAACACCTGTGTAAATCTCTATTAGTATATTGAATTGAAGTATCGTGATATTCTCTCGATAAATCCCCAATGACTCATAAAATAAAACAAAAATATGATTGAAATCCATCCAATAGTTTTTGTATGATGTGCGCACGATAGTGGAGTTATCGTTTTATCCATCTAGATTAATAGAGTATCAAGGATAGATAAATAATTGATATATTGCGATGAATTAGAAAATAATGGTAATGCTACATCCATCCAAGTACAAAGATGATACCTAGTTGATACATAGTAATGTATGACCTAAATACATAGGCTTAGATATAGAATCTGTATCAGCCAATATACGACCCACTACAGGGCACGGGCTTCTTCAATCGATACGCTTTTACACTGGCCCGGCATAATGACTACACTGCGCCTGATGGTAAGCACAAATGCCATCCAGGCAGAGTATAGAATGGCATCAGACGGCATTCCTATGCCATTCGATATAATTATGCCGGCCTGCTAAGATGACTCTTCACACTGCGGCGGAAGGATCACAAGAAGGAAAGAACACGCGTGACGGCAAACAATTCCACAACTTGACGGTGTGGCACAAAAAAGAATTTGCGAACCTTTTGGTTCGTGCTGAGATGGTTTGGACCATCAAGCTATGGCTTCGCAAGCTAGCACGCGTGGTTCTATTTAGGTATGGAGAGGAGGGGAGAGGCGATTGAGAGGGGTTAGACCATATACCTCGCTGGTCCAGTGCCGGTTGGCGGACTTTACATACCCTAGAAATTCTTACAAATCACGATGGTATGCAGGTTTTCTCACGAGATTTTCCTTCACCATCATAGTGCGTGGTGATTAACTATCAATACACACATAACTCCGTAAAGTCAATGGTGTGGCCTGGGATTTTAATCATATTGGCAGCCGCGTCTGATCCGTTAACAACAGGCCACCTCTCACTTTTTAGAAATAGAATCGTGGGACATTTGTTTCGTTTGTCACGTGTTATTTTTGTATCAAGGCATAATCTTACGAAAAGAGGCACACGACTTTCGTTGACTAAAGATGATGACAAAACTGGATTGAGGACGAAATAGAAAGGCAGCTATCCAACGATAGCGATCTAGTTTTTTTAAGGGTCAATAATAGACCCTTCAGTCACAATAATGGTTCTGACCACAGACTATGATCGAATTATCTGTCGTAGGTATCAAAAACTACACCCAGACCCGCAATAAATACCTGTGGATCACACAAATATTTGTTTGAAAGCGGAAATCGAACCCCAAACTCACGTTTCACAGCCGGCGTCTAACCAACTGCACCACGGAGGCTGTCAAGCTGTCAGGCTGTTATTTTTTACACGTGTCCATATAAACATTGTAATATTTTAGGGTAATTTTTAACTGCCTCGGTGGAGTAGTTGTACTAGGGTACGGTTACAAAGCTGAGGTCTTGGGTTCGAATCCCGGGTTGGGCGTAGTGATGTTAGATTTTTCTATTAATTATCAGCCCAGAGTCAGGAATTTGTGCCCGATATGGCGATAGGCTCGCCATCTATCACATCGTGAGACGAAACATACAAGGCGAAATGTGGATATCCTGGCATCTCTGCCTACCCCTTCTGGGAAGAAGGCGTGAGTATGTATGTATGTAATTTTTTAAATATATTTTTTCTTCAATTTTATACTGTCAAATATTTGTTATAACATTTTGTTTGTATGTGTAACGAATTTTAATAGCCTGTTCGACATCGCACGTGTCGCCAGCATACAAATTATAAAGAGAATATACGAAAATTTTAATTAATTAAATTTTCCACATTTATATAATGGGCAGCGTGGTGTGAATGCTAAATTGGTGTTTATAAATAATTTAAATACGGCATAATATTCTTTCGCTGAATCGACGAGATCGCGTCGAAAAATTATAAACCATTATGGATTACAATGTATAACGTGAATACAAATATGTAATATGATGCAGGTGTTAATAGACTTGTGGTTAAAAATAATTTTATTATTACGACTGAAATAAACAAACTCAAAGTAACGTTAATAGTCTTTATACCTCAGTCAAATTACGAGCCATGTCTTTTTATTTATCTCTTCTTCTTTTATCTGGCTGGTTCCAGCAAATGAAACGACATGTCACCTGGTGGTAAGCGATTACCACATCTCATGAATATTTACAATAATTGCACCGTAGATACGTCGCCAGCCTCTTAAAATGAGTATAAGGACGAAACAAAGGTGGGAGGAGAAATGGGACATTACGCGTCCGACAATCCCACTCACCTAGGAAAAACTTCAAGAAAGTCTTTTCCTGTGGACAGTGTTGACTGGGATGGTACAGTCAAGCCGGCTTATTCCTAATATACTCAATACGGCTCTCCCACTGTAAAGTTATTAACCAATGATATTAGTAACCTAATTTTACTTTACCAAAGTACGCCCAAAACCATTGATAGACCAAAAACAATATAGCTCGTTAATCTTGAATAATCTCGTGAAATAGGGATTCGAACGTTGACCTCAATTCTCCGATTGATGGTATCCTACCCCCCGCTGATCATCAAATAGAGCAACATCCTGGCAACTAATCAATAATGCTTGAATCAAATTACTAGAGTGTATATGATCTAGAGCGGACATTGCAAACAAAACTTGTGCGCACTTGTAAGGTATGCAATCAATAGAGCAAGAGAAAAGATAGCTCGATAGCATAGGAGTGATAGAGATAGAAATATTAATTTCAATGTAAAAGTCGTATGCGATCTTTTATCGGAGGAAACTTAGTTGGTAAAATATTAAGTAGAGCTTTTTCCTCGTTTTATATTTATTTTAACATTGGACATGTTAATAATATTAAATTATGTTTACAATTAATGCTTATTGTTTATATTGTGAAAACATATCACAAATTTTGCATTAAATAAATATTTTTTTTTACATTTTATTTATATTTAAAATTTTCGGCATACGCCAAAATATTTTGATGATTTGTGGCGATATTTTTTGTCACAATTAGTTAGCAGTGTCCCTTGTACCAAATGGGAGTGAACGAACCTTGCGCCCCATCCGTTTCATATTTGAGATCACTCATGCAAAAAACACGAGAATAATTAAAGGGGCCTCACACAAGCGGACTTCATTCAGGACCCATATCACTTGGATGACGGACGAGACAAAAACACGCTGTCCGTGTGAACACGGCCTTTTTGTACGAACACGCTTTAGAGGACTTTCACATATGCAATAGCTAGGTGCGATAGAAATATGTGCAGTGTTTTTGTTCAAATGTTATATATTTTATTCTTTAGGAGTTTTAACGATTTTTGCTCTGAATATTTTGTTTAGTTATTGTAACACAAACCGTGAATATTTATAAATTTCCTCCCTAATTCTCCAAATTGTTAGCTATGATTGATATAGGCAAAGTGGACCTGCACATAGATGCATTACTGCCCAAATAGAATATCGATCAGAACACGCACAGAACCGATTACATCCCGCTAGTCTACATAGTAGTGCATAACCTAACCAGTTTTGACATAAGCCATATGAAGTAAACAGCCATAGCCTTAAAGATTACCTGTAGCATTTCATGAAAGTTCAACATTTGACTGAGTGTGGTCAAACCTAAGAGCCAATTTTATTTTAGAAAAATTAGATATATCAGTACTACAATTTGATCAACCAATTCATTTATTTATGGTTATCAAATTATGACTGGTTGATGGAAATCATCTTTCAATGCTGCCAATTTTTTTAAATACGCGATCCCAAATATATTGTATTATAGTGATCAAATTCATTAAAAAAATACTTTCATCGCGCGCCCCCGTTGTGCAGTGTGTAACTCCCACAAGGCGTCCAGACTGCGCCGTTTGTTCGCCAGCCAGAATTTTTGTTGTTCGCAATTTCGTGCGCCTTTACAACGCGGCCTGTTTAGATATGTTGAATTTGTTTCGCGGATTTGCTTTTGGTTTCATATTTTGGATGTTAAAATAATATGCTTTTTTTGTATTTGCCCGTTCACGCGGTGTTCTGCATTTAATGTTATGATTGACGTGTTTATTGTCATTGTAAATCGGATGCGGATCCCTTTGTTTGACTTTTGATGAGTTTTTACGAATTTTGTTATTGTTCGAGGTTGGAATGGAGGCGTTTTGTTAATTTATGTTTACTCTATCTCTCTCTCTCTATGTCTTCAGCTACAGGAAGTTCACTGCTGATTAAAAGTCCCCTTTACGAATTATTACAGCAATATATTTGAAGCAGCCTGCACAACTTTTTACAACCTTCACGAGGTCATTTGTCTCACTTGTAGGCTAAGTAGCTTATAAGCTTTCGACACTTCGTTTGCTTGCACCTCGCCTCCACTCCGGAGTATTTCTGCCTCATCGGCTATTAGACCTCCATCTGTTCCCTGCTCACTGCCATTTCAACTTGCTACTCCTTTAGCTTATTCGATAACATTTGATCTTATGCCTTATTAGGACTGTGACTGATAAAAGTAGAAAAGCGAAAATAACATTTCATGGTTGAGCTTCTTACGAAAATGTCATGAAGTATTGAAGTAAAATTTAGCCTATATTAATCGAGAGAAATGCGCGTGGTGGCACGGCTGCGGTGGTCGCGAGTTCAAATCCCAGGTCACGACTCTAACTTATCGGAGTCATGTGTATATCGATAGTCAATTACCACGAACTATTACGGTGAAGGAAAAGATCGTGAGGAAACATGCATACCGTAGCGTAGGAAGAATTACAATAGTTTGTGAAAATCCGCGACCCCGCACTAGGCCAGCGTGGTGGACTTTATGAACTAACTACTCTCAATCGTAGTTTCGATTATTGAGGAGGCCCGTGCCCTGCAGTCAGGCGTATATGGGTTATGCAAAAAAAATAACAGAATAATTGATTTGTAAGCGTAAGATTTTTTTTTTATTTCCATGACTGTTGAGACGAGCATGCCATTCGCCAGATGGTAAGCCATATGACCGCTCAAGACAGTAGCAAAACCAAACAACACCATTTCTTTCAAAGCAATGCTTGGCATTCCACTGCGCGCGCCATCCTGAAACCTAATATATTAAGTCTGTATATGACCAATAGTTTCTCTGGCTATAATATCCTCCTAACCGAAATACAGCACTTCATTTATACTTCATCTTTATAATATAGAATTTTTAAATATTTTCACAGTTTTATAAAACGAGCAAACAATAAAAATCTCAAAACTATGTCGTGAGAATTCCACATGTGTAGAGAAATAACATGATACTAGAAAAATAAGCGCCACTGGATCTATGTTCTGCACTATTAAGCAATTGAGTATTGCCTACCCACGCGATTCTGGGGTATTCGGCCTTTTCAGCGAACCGTGAAGACGCAATTAAATAGACCTTGTAAAAGTGAGTGAATTGTCCGCTTGTTAGTTGAATTTTTTTAAATGTTTTGTTTGAGATTGAGAATAGGACACTTCCTGTAATTGTTTAGTAAATAAATTAAATAAATACACCCAATAGTCACATACATGGTCCTGATCCGACACTAAAATCGAGTCTTGTGTCTTGGTATCAGGAACTACGAGATAATTTTCGGTCAAATGTGTTATTTCTTGTGTGATGTTATAAAGAACTATTATTATTATATTCGAAGTAAGTTGAATGCTAGAAACAAAAATGTATCAAAAATAGAATCAAAATAATGTTTCTATCTTGTTATGTCACAACGGTGTTACATTTCTATAACACATACAAGACACAGAAAATTCGAAATCTTACAATCGAGTACTTCATCAGTAAACAATATATTTTTACTTAACGAGCATGTCCGAAAACATCCAAATCAAAACTTTCAAAGTAAATCCAATATACCTTCAAAGAAAATTGCACCTATTCTTTCCAATATCAATATATTCAGGAAAATTCCATTGTTGGTAAAACCGTAGGCCCGTCCTGAGAGACACGTGGTAACGATGTCCCATGTGCAAACCCTTCGGCGTGTTTTAGCCTGTACGCATCGACAAATTGCCCAAATTATTGACGTTTCACAATTTCGTCCCTCGGTGTAGACTGTAGAAGATAATTTTGTCTGTTTGTATAAAAGAAGAAAAATCTTTGTGATGCCGCGATGTGAGAATGTGTGTTTTCTTATTCTGGGTTGTCGAAGTGTCTCCTGCTAGTAAATGCAGTTTTTATGTTATGTATTTAAGAGACAAACAAACAGTTACACATTAAGACTTGTAAATAAGTGATTTAAAAATATTTTTAAAATTACAAATGCGCAATTTACAATGTTGTACAGGCAGCCTCTCACATATGACAGACCAGTGAATCTTCTACAGCTGAAATGCTAAAATACAGAAATTAGAAATTGCAGTAGTAAAACAAGAATATAGAATAAGAAGCAATCTGAATATGATACAAAACATCGTCGGCGCATTTTAAAATAGAATAAGATAAAAGTCCCAATCTTTTAGGGTGTAGAAGAGGAGTATTTGGATCCGGGAAACTCACTCGACGAAGGCGCGACATCAAAGCCGTCGCGTAAGATTAGTTTTCTGTGAGTCAGTGGTTCCACCCCGGAAAACCTAGCTCATATCTACAATAGTCCGAGGTACGACTACCACTTCTAGAAATGTTTCTACTGAATATTCTTGTATTTCAAAGCCCTCTGTGAACAATTCAAAGTATCTCGGATGCCGAGGTTCCATTTTTGAAAATGAAGTTTCGATATACTTCGCTAGGGTGCGCTGTTTACTAGCGCCATCTTGGTCTGGAGAGCGAACTAAAGCTAAGTTAGCTAAAGGGTTTGTTCCTTGTATAAGGTTAGGGATCAATTAGTTCCATATTTAGTGTACAGATGTCAATGCTTGCTAATTTCTATCTAATGTGCAATTTAAACATGTGGAATGCCAAACATTGCTTTGTAATTCATGTTAATTACTTATTACTAATTACAATTTCTTTAATAGTCGAGGCTACGCGTGACTTTATATTATTTTCTCGACTCTCCTTTCAAATATTAAAAACAAAATTACTCCTCTATATCATAGTGATTAAAAATCTCTAAACTATTTCCTTTGATAGCAATCATCAATAATTAACTAATTATCATATCCGTTCAATATTTAAATTCACTGAAATCGATATAAGCGATAAAATTTATTTAAAACAATTTCCGGTGTGAATAACATTTCATTGTAAACAAATCTACATCGGATTATCTATTTGTCATTACTCACCTCATTAGTACCCCCTTCTCCCCTTTAATACCGTGGAGAGAGGCATACGCTCAAATAATTTGAAAATATGACACAAGTTCCTTCTAATAAATTTAAACTAAGTTTGTTAGTGTTTTTCTATCTATTTCGGCTAGCCAAAATATTTTAATGATGAATTTCTATCATACGCGATATAATTTTCCCCTTTCTCATAAGGTCTTACCGTAGTTTTCATATGCCCTTAATATAAGCTGACGCAAAAATGTTATTCATAGACGTCAACAATCACTTAATATTTAACAGATGAGCATGCCATTAGCCTGATGGTAAGCGAGACCACCACTATTGGACAGTAGCTAAACCAAACAACACCGTGAATTACAAAGGCATGGCATTCCACTACGCCTGACATCCAGAGCCATACGATATGAAGTCTGAATATGTCCAGTAGTTATTCTAGCTACAATGTCCTTCAAACTGGAACACAATAGTGGGTTTACAGTGCTATTTGGCGGGAGAAATAGACATTGTGGTGGTACCTCCCCAGGCGGCCTCTCACATATAAGAGACCTACCACCAGTATATGACTGCAATTGATTTAGTTTTACGATAAAGTCGACCCGCATAACCGGTCGCGGGTTTAAATCATAGGGCACAACTCTGACTTTTCGGAGTCATGTGTGTATATCGATAGTCAATTACCATGAACTATCACAGTGAAGGATAACATCGTGAGGAAACAAGCATAGCGTACCGTAGGAAGAATTACCATGGCATATGAAAATCCGCCAACCCGCACGAAGCCAACGTGGTGGACTATATTATCTTACTACTCTCAATCGTAATTTCGATTATTGACGAGGCTCGTGCCCTGCAGTGGGGCGTATATGGGCTTATACAAAAGAATCGAGAGTAATTGACCATTTGTTAGCGTAAGATCTTTTACCGGTAGATTTGTTCCGAAGGTTACAAACACTTACATATTTTTATTTCAATGAATGGCGAGACGAGCATGCCATTCGCCAGATGGTAAGCCATATGACCGCTCAAGACAGTAGCAAAACCAAACAACACCATGAATTACAAAGCAATGTTGGCATTTCACTGCACTCGCCATCCTAAAACATTAAATGTTAACTCTCAATATATCCAGTAGTTACCCTAGCTACAGTGCCCTTCTAACCGAAACACAACAGTGCATTTATACTTATTCTTTATAATATAGAATTTTTAAATATTTTCACAATTCTATAAAACGAGCAAACAATAAAAATCTCAAAACTATGTCGTGAGAATTCCACATGTGTGGAGAAATAACATGATACTAGAAAAATAAGCGCCACTGGATCTATGTTCTGCACTATTAAGCAATTGAGTATTGCCTACCCACGCGATTCTGGGGTATTCGGCCTTTTCAGCGAACCGTGAAGACGCAATTAAATAGACCTTGTAATAGTGAGTGAATTGTCCGCTTGTTAGTTGATTTTTTTTAATGTTTTGTTTGAGATTGAGAATAGGACACTTCCTGTAATTGTTTAGTAAATACCTAAATACACCCAATAGTCACATACATGGTCCTGATCCGACACTAAAATCGAGTCTTGTGTCGTGGGTATCAGGAACTACGAGATAATTTTCGGTCAAATGTGTTATTTCTTGTGTGGTGTTATAAAGAGTTATCATTATTATATTCGAAGTAAGTTGAATGATAGAAACAAAAATGTATCAAAAATAGAATACAAATATTTTTTCTATCTTGTTACATCACAACGGAGTTTACATTTCTATAACAAATACACGACACAGAAAATTCGAAAGCTTACAATCGAGTGCTTCATCAGTAAACAATATATTTTTACTTAACGAGCATGTCCGAAAACATCCAAATCAAAACTTTCAAAGTAAATTCAATATACCTTCAAAGAAAATTGCACCTATTCTTTCCAATATCAATATATTCAGGAAAATTCCATTGTTGGTAAAACCGTAGGCCCGTCCTGAGAGACACGTGGTAACGATGTCCCATGTGCAAACCCTTCGGCGTGTTTTAGCCCGTACGCATCGACAAATTGCCCAAATTATTGACGTTTCACAATTTCGTCTCTCGGTGTAGACTGTAGAAGATAATTTTGTCTGTTTGTATAAAAGAAAGAAATCTTTGTGATTACGCAACGTGGGAATGTCTGTTTTCTTATTCTGGGTTGTCGAAGTGTCTCCTGCTAGTAAGTGCAGTTTTTATGTTATTTATTTAAGAGAAAAATAAACAGTTACACATTAAGACTTATAAGTAAATAAGTGATTTAAAAATATTTATAAAATTACAAATGCGCAATTTACAATGTTGTACAGGCAGCCTCTCACATATGAGAGACCAGTGAATCTTGTACAACTGAAATGCTAAAATACAGAAATTAGAAATTGCAGTACTAAAACAAGAATATAGAATAAGAAGCAATCTGAATATGATACAAAACATCGTCGGTGTATTTTAAAACAGAAAAAGATAGGAGTCCTTATCTTTTAGGGTATAGAAGAGGAGTATTTGGATCCGGGAAACTCACTCGATGAAAGCGCGTCATCAAAGCCGTCGCATCAGATTAGTAATCTGTGAGACAGTGGTTCCACCCCGGAAGACCTGGCTCATACCTACAATATTCCGAGGTTATTATATGACTGGCACTTCTAGAAATGTTTCTAATGAATATTCTTGTATTTCAATGCCCTCTGTGAACAATGCAAAGTATCTCGGATGCCGAGGTTCCATTTTTGAAATTGAAGTTTCAATATACTTCGCTAGGGTGCGCTGTTTACTAACGCCATCTTGGTCTGGAAAGCGAACTAGAGGTAACTTACCTATAGGGTTTATTCGATGTATAAGGCTAGGGATAGATTAGTTCTATATTTAGTGCACAGATGTCACTGCTTGCTAATTTCTATCTAATGTGCAATTTAAACATGTGGAATGCCAAGCATTGCTTTGTAATTCATATGAATTACTTATTACTAATTACAATTTCTTTATTAGTCTAGGCTACGCGTGACTTTATTATTATATTCTTTTCTTTACTCTTCTTATAAATATCAAACCCAAAATTACTCTTCTATATTAAAGTGATTAAAAATCTCTAAACTATTTCCTTTGATAGCAATCATCAATAATTAACTAATTATCATATCCGTTCAATATTTAAATTCACTGAAATCGATATAAGCGATAAAATTTATTTGAAACAATTTCCGGTGTGAATAACATTTCATTGTAAACAAATCTACATCGGATTATCTATTTGTCATTACTCACCTCATTATTTCCCCCCTTTCCCCCTTTGATACCGTGGAGAGAGGCATTCGCTTAAATAATTTGAAAATATGACACAAGTTCCTTCTTATCATTTTAAACTAAGTTAGTTAGTTGTTAGTTTCTTATACCACAATATTTTATTTTCCTTTATTTTCTAGACTGCCCTCTCATCTTTACCTTTTTTTCTATCCATCCAAAGGTTGTCGCCTAGAGCAATAAGACCGCCAGCTGTACTTTTTTTTTCATTTGTAATATATTGAGGTGTTTATCCTTTTTATGTGCAGTTAAGAATAAATAAATAAATATTTTTGTGACGAAATTATATGTAACGCGATATCCACTTGTCCCCTTACTCATAAGGTCTTACCGTAGTTTTCAAATGCCGTTAATATGAACTGACTCAAAAACATTATTCATAGACGTCAACAATTGCTAATCACCTATTTAACAGACGAACATGCCATTAGCCTGATGGTAAGCGAGAAGACCACTCATGGACAGTAGCAAAACTAAACAACACCGTGAATTACAAAGGCATGGCATTCCACTGCGCCTGACATCCAGTAGTTACTTTGGCTACAATGTCCTTCAAACCGGAACACAATAGTGGGTTTACAGTGCTATTTGGCGGGAGAAATAGACATTGTGGTGGTACCTACCCAGGCGGCCTCTCACATATAAGAGACCTACCACCAGTATATGACTGCAATTGATTTAGTTTTACGATAAAGTCGACCCGCATAACCCCCTTTAATAATGTTTGATTATTTTTTACTAAGCCTTATCAGCTTAGATGAGTCGCAAATGATTGTGCTAAGTTCATAATATCACACTTGCAACCACTTAGGATTTCAGTTACAATAATTAAAATGTAATTTACGTATTTGTGTACTGTGAGTAGACTAGACGCGGCTGCCAACATGTTCACGGTGGTCGCGGGTTCAAATCCCCGGGCACACCTCTAACTTTTCGGAGTCATGTGTGTATTGATAGTTAATCACCACGCTCTTTAACGATGAAGGAAAACCTTGCATACTATAGCGAATTTGTAAGAATTTCCGTGGTATGTAAAGTCCGCTAACCCGCATTAGGCCAGTGTGGAATTTATGGCCCAACCTCTCTCAATCATACTCTCCATTATAGAGAGGGCCCGTGCCCTGCAGTGGGACGTATATGGGTTGATACATTAGTGTGTTGTCCGCTTGTGTTGACGCACATATTTTATACATATTTTTCATGTAATAATGTATGTTTTAATATACATAACGGGAGTTTTTTCACTTTTATAATTATTTTATCGAATAAAAATCAGATAACATCATTAAGATGTGTGCAATCGATTGGAGTAATTCCAAGAAGCGATAGCGATTAACACATATACGGTTTCTGTGATTATTTTATTTAGTAAAATGTTCTTCGTCACGGTAGTTTATTTCAGAAGCTACTTCAACTAGTGGTCTCTCATATGTGAGAGGCTGCCTGGGTAGGCACCACCGCAATGTCTATTTCTCCCGCCAAACAGTAATGTAAGAGAAAAGTCTCACGACGCAGTTTGTGGAATAAATGAAAAAACAAAATCAAAGGAGAATGCCCATTCAAAGTATGGGTAAAAAATATTATTGATCCCGATAACGATACTGCTTAAAAATAATGATACCATTATTTAAGTTTTATCCTACATTTTCCTGTTTCATCTCGGCTGACATATTTTTATAATATAAAGTAATTATCATCAAATTTTACTTTTTGTTTACAGAGCCCCACACAAACAAAATACTGTACTTCAAGTTTATTTCTCCAAGAACTCCGGGCCTGGGTCTCAAATATCTCTATATTTATTGAATATATATTTTTTTCCCTACACAAAATATGAGGTTTTGTCATGGCACAACTTTCTTCGCACCGATACTAAGTTTCATAGTAAAATTGGCATTCTCCTTACACGAAACGATTAAGACCTCACCGTTCGTCATAAATGTCTGCATTCTATGAGCCCGCAAATGCGGCGACCGCGGGTACAAACCACGTCGTGAAAATCCTCTAAATTTACTGTTGTGTTCCGACTAGAAGGACATTGTAGCCAGAGTACTGGACATATTGAGACTTAACATCTTAGGATGGCGAGCGCAATGGAATGCCAAGGATTTCTTTGAAATACATGGTGTTTGGTTTTGCTACTGTACATAAGCGGTCGTATCCCTTACCATCAGGCAAATGGCATGCTCGTCTTGCCATGCAATGCAACAAATTAAAAAAACAAATCAAGCCGCTACTGTGTTATATCGGGAAAAAACATATTTATTGGGGCTGATAAAGAATTATTAGGTTTTATGTTTAATCTGCATAATAATATTACGATTGTAATCTGAATGCACAATTACTGATAATAGGAATATTGCACCCGATAACATTTAATTTTAGGTTTTAAGATCAATGCCATAAAACTCGTAGAGTAGTCAACTTTGAAAAAGATTGGGTCAAATTTTAATCGACCATAACGATGGTGATTACCGATATATATAATAAAAAGAGATATAGAGATAACATAATATCTATTAAAAAGATAATTTATTAGAACAATACTAAAAGAGAAATTCAAGGAAATGAATTCAAAAGTGATAACTAAATTCAAGAAATGCGCCAGGAAAATAATATAACTATATTTACTAGTATCTGACTTCGATTTTCGTTTGACTGAAAAGATAAAATACTACACTACACACCAAAGCCGCTAGTCACAGCCCATCATCACAACCTGGCGGCATAAAATAAAATACACATGTCGGCGACAAGCGCCCGCACATGTTGCCCGCCGACATGTTGGCGGCATTTTGCTCCTGACAAATAGCAGTGTGAATGCACTGTTGTGTTTCGGTTTGAAGGACAGTGTAGCCAGAGTCTCAGGATGAAGAGCGCAGTGGAATGCCACGCATTGCTTTATAATTCATAGTGATGTTTGGTTCTGCTACCGTCGGTCGTATCGCTTACCATCAAGCGAACGTAAAGCTTGTCTCGCCATTCCATGAAATAAAAAAAATGTGCTCTGCTTAATTGCCCGGCGATACTCAACTCATAAGATGTTAATGTCATGTCAAGCCGCCGATATATCGCCATTAAAAGTTTTTCGACTGGCAATGAGTGAAGTCGCCGACTAGGCCCACAACAAAATGTTGTCTTTTGCCGACGGGTTAGCGGCTACGGTGTGTAAAGCGCTTATTTTTTTAATTTATACTAGCTTCACTTGTATGTTCATTTGTATGTTTGTAACCGACTCCTTTGGGCGCGATTTTGACCCACTTTAAACAGTCAGATTTCATTCAACTTTGTAGAGATTTGTCGAGGACCGATGACAATAAAATAATACAAAAAGTATATGATATTACCTTACCCAGAATCTTCAAATAAATGTTTGTTTAATCTTCCTTTGATAAAATATATGTTTTTAATCACAACAACTAAATAATAGTTTAAAAAACTAAATAAACAGGTTTTAATAAAAGACTCAATTAAAAAAGTAAAAATAATTGATAACGAGTTTAATTAGAAAATATAGATAGAGTGAAATATATTAATTTTATTGTTACAAACCGTAGAGTGCTTACAACAATTACTTGTACTTAAGCACCCTAGCTTTATAGGACAGGATAGATTGGAACCGGGTATCCTTATCTGTAACTCGGATAATTCACAATATGTATAATTTCATACTGATTGGTCAATGAGTTGAAACGTGGAAGCGTAACATACAAACAAATGCACATTCGTATTATATCCATATCTATGCATATAATAAAATATATAGTAGAATTAAAGCTTTTCACTCAACTCAGAAAAAGTGTAATGAAATAATCAGCTTATTGCTGCTTTTTACTACGATAAGTGATTATGGCATGCAATGCTCTCCTTTTTTCCAAACTCAATAATATGAACAATTCTGTATCAGCCCATATACGTCCCACTGCAGGACACGTACCTCCTCTACAATCGACAGTACGATTGACAGTGGTTTGACCATATGGTCCTCCACGCTGGCCTAGTGCGAGTTACATAACACTAATCCAATAAAATATAATTTATAATCTTCTTTACATCATTATATACCTATAAGAAAGTAACTGATTGATGTATGTACATAGAAGATATTTAAGTAAAACTATTATGGAGGGACTGTAGGCACGTAATAGAACCTAAAACAATGATAGGTATATTGGTGGTAGATCGATCATATGTGAGAGGCCGCCTGGGTAGGTACCACCACAATGTCTATTATTCCCGCCAAACAACAGTGTAAATGCACTGCTGTGTTTCGGTGTAAAGGACACTGTAGCCAGAGGAACTACTGGACATATTGAGACATAACATCGTATGTCTCTGGATGGCGAGCGCAGTGAAATTATGTCTCACAATTCATTGCAATAAAAAAACACGGGAAGATGTGACATGACCGCCATATGATTATCGTGTTTGACGAAATATTTCACGATGCAACTTTCTTTTAGCCTCACGATAATCGCATCTTCGAGGCGAGAAACTCTCTCTGTGATAATTAAGCTTTATAGTGAATCACTGCGTTTTGGATCAAATTTGGCCAAGTTTGGCATAACTTTGTCGATCGTAGTGAAATAAACATTTTTAACTATTCTAGTAGTTAGATTTTTTCCATAACGCAATTTATAATATAAAAAAAAAACAAAACATTCTTATAACAAATCCCTTATTTTATTTTATTTTTTTAAGATTTATTCCATAATAAAAAAGGAAAAAAAATATTAAAAAATATTATATTTGTTTATTAAAATTAAGCTTCTCGGAATAGATATAGAAAAAACAATTAATTCATATTTTTAGGGTTCCTTACCACGAAGGAAAAAACGGAACTCTTATAGGATCACTTTGTTGTCCGTCCGTCCGTCTGACAAGAACCTTTTTCTCGGGATTGCGTGGCGGTATTAAGCTGAAATTTATATCAAATACTTAAGTCTACTGTTATTCCTTGGACCTGTGAAAAAATCAAACTTCTAAGCCAATGCAATCAAAAGACAGAAAGAAGAATGACAGCCGTTTATGTCGCATATTAATCAAGAATACGTGCTGTTATTATTTGAATGTTTATATTCTTATAAAATGTATCTCTTCCGAAAAATACAATGTGACAATATACACATACAATATGACAGCAATGTCTATTTCTCCCGTCAAACAGCAGTGAAAATGCACTGAAAAAAAATACATAAAATAAAATACCTGTCCGATCCAAGACGCGCATTTGGGACTATTGTAGTATTAAAAAAAAACATGATAATTATCGCAAGTAGTAATACACAATTTAATATCAATATTACCCTAAAATCTGGCAAAGCTTTAAACTCTGACATCAACAACACACATTTGGACAATTCTAAAAAAACATACAGCCGAATTGAGAACCTCTTCCTTTTTTTCAAGTCGGTTAAAAGTCGCGGCGCACGTTGCTGTTTAAGAACGCGGTTCTTAGCAGTGTAATGTGAGTTTCCCTATATTTTAAATTATTTATATTATGATATTTTTTATATTATGTGAAAAAGATCTTTTTAATAGAATTAATAACATTAATGATTTAATAGCATTAATGATGCCTGATAAAACCAGAAAGTCTTTTTTGTTACCCTGTATAATATATTTTCTTACCAACCAATGCAATTAACTATAAACGTATCGCTAAAATAAATATTATTTTTTAAGAATAATAACCAATAGCCGGCTATTTCTGAACAGAATACGCCGGAATATAATATAATACTGAATAAAATATTAATATTGAATCTCAAACTCCAAGCTGATTATCTTTTAGTAAAATGTAGTAAATCAAAATAAATTATAAACGTAACTTTGGTGACAGTATTACCAATATAATAAAATTCAATCAAAAATATATTTTTGATTCACATAATTTAGAAAAAGTACAAAAAATTCCGTTGGTGTCCGTTCCTAAACTACCGAAACCTGGATTTGAACCAGGGACCGCTAGACTGTGAGGTCTAAAGCTCTTCCAGACTGAGCTATTTCGGCTGTAGGATAACTGTTGAAATAATCCAACGGGTTCAGAACGGATCTTATTGTAATCTATTTTGAATAACACTGTGCCAACTTTGTATGTTGGTGACAAAGTTGGCGCAAGCTAATTCGATATTACACGTTGGACGAGTGAAAATGTATTCAACTTTATTGCCAACGTGTGAAGGCTGGTTTTGCTTGGTATGTATCAAGAACAGTTTGAAGGAAGTTGTAGCCAGAGTAACAACTAGATATAATGAGACTTAACATCTTATGTTTCAGGATGGCGAGCGCAGTAGAATGCCAAGCATTGCTTTGTTATTCATGGTGCTGTTGGTTTTGCTTTTGTCCATGAGTAGTATGAGTAGATCGCTTACCAATCAGGCGAATGGCATGCTCGTCTCACCATTACTGCAGTAAGAACGACTATTTTTAACTCATGCTCACTAAATATTAAATCAAGAGCGACGTTACAGTATTGATTTGTTTCTACATAGAAGCTGTCGATATGTGAAAGTTAATCTCCCAATAGAACTTATATTGAAAAACCCTTAAAATATAAATCATCAATTGTAAAATCATCACTTTAATTACAAATTCATCATTTTAATTACAAAATCATCATTTTAATTACATAATCATCATTTTATTTATAATATCATCATTTTAAAAATACAAAATATAATTTAAATAAGATTTTAATTATAAAACCTTAACTGGAAATTCGTCTCTACCAATACCTCTTCCATTTTCCCATAATTTATCCCAATTTATATTTCCCGATATGATGGTCCAGCTACACATTCATGATCTATGCGTTACGAATGTTCATGGGCGGCAGAGATCACTTACCATCAGGTGACCTCTTGGCTCGTTTGCCGGACTTATAAAATAAGAAAAAGCATATTTATTTATTTAAATCTTTATTGTACGCAAAAAAATACAATAAACAGAATCAAAAATAATAAAAAGTACAAATGGCGGTCTTATCGCTTAAAGCAATATCTTACAGACGACCAATGAAATGGATTTAAAAGGAGGAGAAAGTGAGGGTAATGTAAAAAGAAAGAACGGAAACCAATTAATACTAATTAACATAATAACACACCATAACATATGTATATCCTGAACGTACAGAACCCTACACATTAAAGCAGTAGCAGATAATGCCCCTATGCGCACAATAGATACCTAATTCAACGATAAAAGATTTTATCAGTCCATATATATGTTGGGAAGTGGATTCCTCATCGCGAATCGAAGTCAAAATGAAGTTGGCGGTTTTTGTGCTACCTTTGGTCTTAGCTCTCGTTGCTGGGAACGAGCTTCCCTTAGCCGAAGAGTGTGACCCTGAAGCCTGTAAGCTTCCAGACTGTAGATGTTCCACCACTGACATCCCTGGAAACTTGGCCCCACGGGACACTCCTCAGGTAAGCTTTGTGAAGTTGATTTTGTTAATTATTAGTGTCCAGATAGCGATGTCACGCAATAGTGATGTAGTTTTCGAATTAAGGCCATCTGGTTTACTTATAACTTAAGCAATTTGGTTTGAGGTCAGGGATGCTCCTATCTAGTGGTCATGGCTTGTCCTAGTATAGGTGCTACGAGTCCGCGACCACGGCCCCCGAGCTACTGCAGTCACCCAACATTCCCTTCCGTGACTGCAGTACCCACTCCTACAAGGCATACTATCCTTCCCTATAACATCCTCTATCCACAAATCCTATTTCCATTCCCCGGTTAATGACGGGCAGCAGCGTTATTAACGCTAGTCCCCTATTGTGCTCGCCAACCCGCCTGCCAAGCGTGGCGAGTAACCGCAAATACCCCCACGATGGCGACATAAACAGAGCCCCCATTCCCCGGTAGCCCCAATATTCCTCTCTATGGTAACAATCATGTTTACGGTGGCGCAGAGGGTGCTAAGAATAACCTCGACACATCCAGATAAAGAAGTAGAGGAGATGTATGTTCTTTGTCTCTCTCTCATTTCAACCACAATTAATGCTGCTTCTGTACAACACAGCTACTGTCGTCTTCTGCTGAACATGAGTCTCCGTCAAACATTTCCATCGTCTTGTTAAAAGCGGTCTGCACCCAGCAAATGTTGCTTTAAATAAACAATATTAGCTTATAAACTAAAACCTTATTCTTGTCTTTCAGTTCGTAACAGTCACTTTCGACGATGGTGTCAACGTGGTGAACATCGACACATACCGTGATACCCTCTACAACCGCAAAAACTTCAATGGATGCCCAGTTGGCGCCACCTTCTACGTCGACCATGAATACACCAACTACCAACTGGTCAACGAACTTTACAACAACGGGTTCGAAATCGCCCTCCATTCCATCACTCACAGAACCCCTCAGGACTTCTGGAGGGACGCAACCGAAGATGACTTGGTGAAGGAATTCGTAGATCAGAGACGTCAGATGGCACACTTCGCTAACATTCCTGCCAGTGAACTTATCGGTAAGCTTGGCCAACTGCTTTGTAGTGTTAGAGTTACTATACTTGGAACTATTTTTATCAAAGATGAACGTACATTTATACGAGTGATAGACATTATGTTAGCGTTAGTTGCTGCTATTGTTATAGATACAGTAGATAAATAAATACACCCAACAGTCATAGTCCTGATCTCACCTTAAGATCAATTATTTCTTGTGTCGTGAGTATCAGAAACTACAAACGACTTTTCGGTCTCACAAACACCCAGACCCGAAACAAGTACTTGTGGGCCTCACAAATGTTTGTCACGATGCGGGGATCGAACACGCGGCCTCTTGTTACACAGTCGGTGTCGTACCAACTGTACAAGGGAGGATGAAAGTTAGATCTTAAATTAATGCATATTGAAGAGCAATGTTCGGTGACAATCCAGTAAAATGAAACTAGAAGAAAATTATTTAAGGAAACAGGCCTAATTGAAGATTTTATATACGAATATTATAATTTCCATACGAATTTCAAACGTAAATCTGCGTTTTATTAACTTAATATACTCGTATTGTATTTTAAATACACTGTTTTGTTTGAAGGACATTGTGTCCCGAGTAACTACTAGACATATAGAGACTTAACATCTTATGTCTCAGGATGCCCAGACCTGTGGAAAGCCAAACGTTTCTTTGTAATTTATAGTGTTATTCGGTTCTGCTTCTGTCCATGAGTGTTCATATCGCGTATCATTCAGGCAAATGGCGTGTTCGTTTCACCATTCATATAAACAAAAAAAATTTACTCGTACTTACTAACTACTTATGGCTAATAACCAATTCATCTCAATTTTTTCAGGTGTCCGCATTCCCTTCCTTCAGTTAAGTGGAAACACCAGCTTCCAAGTTATGGCCAAGCACGGCCTGACTTACGATTGCTCCTGGCCCACCATCTCTCAGACCAACCCTGGACTTTGGCCTTACACCCTGCACTACGCCTCCACCCAGGACTGTCCAATCCAACCCTGTCCCACTGCCTCCATTCCTGGCCCCTGGGTAATGCCTATGGTCTCTTGGACTGATTTGAACGGATTCCCTTGCTCCATGGTTGATGCTTGCGTGTTCTTGTAAGTATTTCATTGAAGTATAATATTATTAAGAGTGCCCTTTATGATATCTTTGAAGCAGTTTCTTTATTTGTCTCGACTTCAGATATTTTTGAAAACAATCCAATGCGGAGAGCATTAGATAGCTCAAAGAAAAATACTCGTAGTAGCAAAAAGTAGTTTCATAAGCTAGGGTATTCCTACTGATTTTATACCTTCTCATAGTAATATATTATTTTCAGCCCCGACCGAGACGATGAAGATGCGTGGTTGGAATTCATCTTCCGCAACTTCGAGAGGCATTACTTCGGTAACCGCGCTCCCTTTGGCTTCTTCATCCACGAGTGGTACATCAGGGAATTCCCAGGAGTCAGAAAGGCTTACATTAGGTTCTTGGACATCATCAACAACTTGCCTGATGTCTTCATGGTAAGTTGACCAATTTATATTATTGAGAATGTAGTTTCTTTGTCCAAACTTTACTGTCATGTTTCTTTGAGTGCGATTGCTGGAGATCAATAACCTTTTAATAAATTCTTTGTCCCTTTAATTATCTAAGATAATGTTTAGAATCTTTATTACTTCATAGCCAAAAATTTTCTATTACTACCAATTAATACTCGAGCAAAACTTATAATCTTCAAATTTTGATTATTTTTGAGCCATTTAGTTTGATATTTGATTTTTTTTTCAGGTGAACTCTAGGGACGTGATTGAATGGGTAAAGAACCCCGTTCCCATCGATGTATACAGAAGCCGCCCATGCAAGACTTTCACGCCTACTATCTGTAGACCATTCAGCTGCGGCCCCCTTAGAGGAGAACACAACGATGTAAGAATTCCTTTTACTACTTAATTCAAATTTCAAAATAATTGATGTACTGTGTAAATGCGTGGTGGCCTGTTGGTAACGGACCAGACGTGGTTGTTCTCGGGTTCAAATCCCAGGGCATACATTACATTTTTGGAGCAAAATGTGTATTTAATAATCAATCACCACGCACTATAAAGGGATAGGAAAGCATTGTGAGGAAACCTGTCTACTATAGCAATAAATAAGAAATTCTATAATATGTACAGTCCGCTAATCCACATTAGGCCAGCATGATGATCTGCTTAGCCTAATCCTTCTCAATCGTACTCACGATCGTATAGGAGGCCCCTGCCCACTGCTGAGAACGGGACTCCTCTAATATTGAAAGTATATAAGAGGACTGGTAATTTTTACTTACTTATATTCCGTATTCCGCAGATAATATATATCAAAACAGAAAGAGTAATTAATAAAGGTGTTTTATTTCTATAAAATCAACATTCATCGGAAACATTTTCTGTTTCTTAAAAACAATATTTATTCGGTATGTCAGTTTTTTTAGAGAATGCGCGATATGGTTCGATGAAATATACACTAGATTATAAGTAACGGCCTAAAACACGGCAAGAGAAATAAGTGCTTTTATTAGATGTTAGAATTGTCCTAAAACATAATACATCTTAATTTAAAGGAACAAGGTTTATTATTATCTGAAGTTGATTATAATTTAAGACTTTTTGTTACATCTCGTAGTTCGAAATTCAAATATATAACTATAGGCAACCTCAGCCACTTTTGGTGTGTGGTTTTTACATATTTGATTGATGGCGATATGCAGCATATAAAAAATAATAAAGCGGTATTTGTTTAAAATGTTTGATATATAATAATATATTTTTGTGTTTCAGGTGAACTACTACATGCAGGTGTGCTCAACTTGCCCCCGCGTTTACCCCTGGTTCGGCAACCCCTTGGGACAATAAATAAATGTATCTTTGGAAATATATTATATCAGTTTTTTATTTCATTATAATTATTTTGGTGAATCCTTCCAGTTTATACTGAAATAAATTTTATAAAATATAGAACGTTTATACTATGTTTGAATTCAAAAGGTCTCCTTTCATTATTAATGAAAAGGATTGTTACTTTTTGTTTATTGTCGTTATGATCTAATTTCCTACCACAGTGATTTGTAACCATTTCTAAAAGTAAGTAAAGTCCACTAACCAGTACCAGGCCAGAATGGTAGGCTATATAGCCTGTAGTATGGCCTAACCCCTTCCAATCGTACTCTTGATTGTAAAGGAGGCCCGTGCCTTGCTGTGGGACATATTTAGGCAGATAAAGAATAAAATTGAATTATGGTCGAATTTCGACCGCTGGGCGACCCCTAATATATTCAATTTTTCTTATGATTATCTTCTTGAGTACCAATAATTTTTTATGAGCCATAACATTCATATAAAATACTACGTCACAGAATCACTGCCTTTATCATATGTCACACCAGCAATTATTAGTAGCCATTTAGAAGATTGTAGTATACGATTTAAAATCGAACAGGTAATTTATATTTTTGTTTATAGATAATCTAATTTGATTAGAGTCGGTGTTATTGACGCGACTACCAATCTTACACGCTGTTCTATCCACAACCGTTGGGCAATCGGAGAAATATACTCTGTCCTTCACATAACCCTTCTTAACTAACCCCTTAACCCTTCTTCTTATCCTTTTATTATATCCATCCAAAGGTTGTCTGTAAGAAATCGCCTAGGGCGATAAGACCGCCAACTGTACTCTTTAATTTAATTTTTAAAATATTGTATGCTTTTTTGTCATTTTTGTGTGCAGTAAAGAATACACAAATACCTAACCCTACAAAAATAAGTCCCCTACCCTAACCCCTACCTAACCCTACAAAAATAGCACCGCTCCACCGCGACCGATGCATCCTCGCGGTAAGCGAACGTTAAGATGGTCTCGTACGTTGCGAGCAAAATGTGCCAGAACTCCATCATGCTGAAACACCATGTTTCTTTGGTTCTCCAAATAATCAGTCGAAGTAATCAATCCAGTCACAGGAAAGTCGTCAATCACCTCTTCGAATTCCGTCTCTAAAAAAATTAGATAGTTGCTACCGTTCAGACGTGATGACATAATGACGGGACCGATGACATGCCCGTCATAAAGGCCAGTCCACACATTCAGCCGCCACTGGTGTTGGAATCTGCCTTGCCGTGAACCATGATTCTCGCGAGCCCAAACGTGATCGATATTCATATTTGAAAATCCTGACCTCGTGAATGTTGCCTCGTCCGTCCAAAGAACATGTTTACGTAATTTGGGTTTTCCTCTAACTGCCTAAGGTACTCGCAGAAATTCCTCCTGGGTGCAAAATCGGAGGGTATCAGCTCTTGTATACGGCGATGGTGATAAGGGTGACGGTTGTCGTCACGAAGAATTCGCCAAACTGCAACCTGTTTTATACCGAGTCTTGTTCCGGCTCTCCTCTTACTTGTGGTCGGCTCTTCTTCAAAATGCTCTAACACTAATTCAGCCCGCCTGGATTTCTGTAACACGTTATATAAGATTTCAATCACAAAATTACCTTAACTGGAAATTCGACTCTACCAATAAATACCTCTTCCATTTTCCCATCATTTTGCCTTCCCGCTCCTCTCCCGATTCAACGGTCTGACATTAAGAATTCTTGGGCGGCAATGATCACTTACCATCAGGTGACCTGTTGGCTCGTTCGCTGGACTTATACAACAAAAAATCATATGTACATTCAGAACGTACAGAACCCTACACATTAAACTAGTAGCATTTCCAGATACTGACCATATGCAGCAGATTAGATTCTGAGAACATGCCATAGATTAATAATTCAACGATAAAAGATTTTATCAGTCCATATATATTGTAGGACGTTGAGTCCACATCGCGAATCGAAGTCAAAATGAAGTTGGCGGTTTTTGTGCTACCTTTGGTCTTAGCTCTCGTAGCTGGGAACGAGCTTCCTTTAGCCGAAGTATGTGATCCTGAAGCCTGCAAGCTTCCGGACTGCAGATGTTCGTCCACTGACATCCCTGGAAACTTGGCCCCACGCGACACTCCTCAGGTAAACTTTTCTGAAGTTGATTTTGCTCGTTAGTGTCCGGATAGCAATGTCAGGCAATAGTGATGTAGTTTTCAAAAGCAGGCTATCTCGTTTAAAGCAGATTGGTTTGATTTTTGTGAAAATATTGTTGTATCCTTTTATAGGATTCATGATTTTTTTTATTTTATTGAAGTCCAACTTCTTTATTGACGTATGGGATAATTTTTATAGCAATGCATAAACATTGTATAATAAAGTTTTCTAAGTCACATTTTTCCGTTACGCGCCGTATTTATTGTGAATGGTTTTGAAATTAATAAAAGGTGGCAGAAGATATAATCAAATTATAACACTATCGCTGCTACTCAGTTAAAATATAACAATAATTTTTATTTATGTTGTGTTTTAAATCGTTGTCACATAAAATTATGGAAATATATATTTTCATTTCATCTAAACGATAATGATGTACTCTATAGACATCGATTTAGTAAAAAATATCCAGTGGCTTTACGATTAAATATAATTTAATATTATTTTGGTGTATGAATTGCTCGGATTTATAGTTTTAATGAATATTTTCGCCTCTTTAAACTGTTAATGTCGATGAGATATTTGTCTTGTTATTATTATTAATACTTTATATTTATTAGTACTGGGTAGTTCTCACATATGTGCTTACCATCAGGCGAAAAGCATGTTCGCTTCGCCATTCAGTGCAAAAAAAAATATGATCGAGGGCATTGCTCTAAAAAATATTTCCATAGTTATTTATAACATTTATAACTACAAAAACGTCGTGTTTTATTTGTATTAGTAAAATACATGGTAACATAAGTAGTTAGAAGAGGCCCGGCAGCGACTACGATAATCCAGCAGACCAGGCTTTATAACGTACCTTAGGCGAGGCCTATTTCCAGCAGTGGATAGTTGATGGACTGATGGTTAAATGCATAACTGAATTCCATTAGAGTAGGCAAAGTATACAGAGCTGCAAAGCTTCGTATCAAATATCTCCATTGCGCTTCATCAATCTTTTGGTTACCCATTTCTACTTATTTGGTAAATTTCAAACAGAATTTTAAAAGATTTTTATGACAATATCTGAGACTCCTTAAATATAACCATCATTTAGTTTCGCATAACGTATAATTCCATCTCCTTATATCCTTATAATATCCCCAACTACTGAAGCAGTTCATTCTTTATCTCAGTCAACTCATCTTTCAATTATTGGTATTCCTTCTGTTCCTCTGGTTTTATATAAATGTTGATAATCTTCAAAAGCCACTGAAAATCCATTCCAGAACATAAGACTTCCTAAGATTCCGTATTGAACTGTTCGAAGTGGTCTGCATCCAACTACATACTAACTACAACATATTTCTTAGTGCTGTATCAGTTCGTATACGTCCCACTGCAGGGCACGGGCCTCCTCCGCAATCGAGAATATGATTGAGAATTATGTCATATAGCCCATCAAGCTAGCTTAATCCGGGTTGACGGACTTAACATACCATAGAAATTCATACAAATAGCTATAATATGCAAGTTTCCTCGCGATGTTTTCTTTCACCGTTATAGCGCCTGGTGATTGACACACATGATTCCGAAAAGTCAGAGATATGCCATGGGATTCGACCCTTTACTTTTTAGTATTATTCGAAAAGCATGATAAACATGCAGATAAATTCTGATAGAATATTGTACATTGTTGTGGATGAAACATAACATTGAAATCTTTCTAAGTATTGAATTCTGAAAAATAACTGAAATAATAATATGTTCTTTAACGTCACTAATTGACCAAAATAAATCTATGCTATCAAAAATCAAATCGCTTCCTTTGATACCAAGAAGCCAATCGATAATAGTGATAATATATCAAAATATTTTATCAAATGATTAACCATAATCAATGTAATTAAGCCGTCATTAATGTAGGTTGATATGTGTGTCAATGTCGTATTAATCAACTTGAAAGGCGGAAAGGAAAATTTTACTTCAAAGGAAATTACACAAGTAAAGACCCGTACTAAAGGAAAATGCTTTTAATACTATTTTAGGCTAAATGGTAACAAAATAAGATTGGGGTCGAGTAGTAAATAATTTCTTTAAATAATACTTTTATTTCAATGTGTAACATTCGCGTATATCTAAGAAACCATTAATTTCTTTAAATTTCTGGCAGTTTTGATAATTGAGGTGCATATATTATACTGGGTATCTCAAGACTGCTACCGAAAACGAAGCCGGATGGAAGTTTATGTGACTTCAGACACATTGCAACAGAAAATGTTGCAAAAAAAGCGTCGATATTTTTTTGTTATTTTTTTTTCATATGGTCATCGTTTGGATGGTAGATTTATTTTTTACTAAAATAATAGTGTATACCCTTTTTATTTAAAAGGCCTCTAAGGTATGCAAAAGTTAAAATTATTATTTTAGCATAAACTATGGATTTACCACCCAAAAATTACTATTACTACCCTAATAATTATTTATTGAAAATTTTAGTTGCATTTTGTTTGTAGTTACTAAAATTACCACCCGGCTTCGTTTTCGGTAGCAGTCTTGATATACCCGGTAGAATTATTAAACGAGAGGGTAGTTTTGTAAACTAATTATAATGCATGACTTCTTTGTCATTGTTAATATTTTTGTCATTAATCACAGGTATGATATACATTATTGTTTCAACTTAACTGATTTTGTGTATCCATTATTATTTATCGATTATTTTTTGTTTATTTCCTGTCCTAGTTTATACGTTATACTAAAGAAAGCTCTGTAATCATAACATTTAATTACAAACACTATAATATTACAGTATTTATTTAATTGTTGCTTGTACTAAATATATTTTAAAGATAAACATTTATGTGTATAATATTTGCCTCTGAATGATCGTTTCTTTCCTTTGTCTCTTTCTCTCTAATTTCAACCATAATTAATACTGCTACTGTACAACACAGCTACTGTCGTCTTCTGCTGAACATGAGTCTCCCTCAAGCGCTTCTATCTTCTTGTTAAAAGCGGTCTGCACCCAGCAAATATTGCTTTAAATAAACAAGATTAGTGTATAATCACAACTAAATCCTCATTATTTCCTTTCAGTTCGTAATGGTAACTTTCGACGATGGTGTCAACGTGGTGAACATCGACACATATCGTGAAACCCTCTACAACCGTAAAAACTTCAATGGATGCCCAGCTGGCGCCACCTTCTACGTCGACCATGAATACACTAACTACCAACTGATCAACGAACTTTACAACAACGGGTTTGAAATCGCCCTCCACTCCATCACTCACAGAACCCCTCAGGACTTCTGGAGAGACGCAACCGAAGATGACTTGGTGAAGGAATTCGTAGACCAGAGACGTCAGATGGCACACTTCGCTAACATTCCTGCGAGTGAACTTATCGGTAAGCTTGGTCAACTGCTTTGTAGTGTTAGAGTTAGAGTTTCTATACTTGTAACTACTTTTATCAAAGATGAAAGTACAAATATACGAGTAATAGAGATGATGCTTTAGTTGCTGCTGCTATTATAGATACAGGTAGATAAAAAAATAAATACACCCAACAGTCACAGTCCTGATCTCACCTTATGGTCATTTAATTCCTGTGTCGTGGGTATCAGAAACTACGAGACTCTTTTCGGCTCTTCTACTTATGGCTAATAACGAATGAATCTCAATTATTTCAGGTGTCCGCATTCCCTTCCTTCAGTTAAGTGGAAACACCAGTTTCAATGTTATGGCCCAGCACGGCCTGGTTTACGATTGCTCCTGGCCCACCATCTCTCAGACCAACCCTGGACTTTGGCCTTACACCCTGCACTACGCCTCCACCCAGGACTGTCCAATCCAACCCTGTCCCACTGCCTCCATTCCTGGCCCCTGGGTAATGCCTATGGTCTCTTGGACTGATTTGAACGGATTCCCTTGCTCCATGGTCGATGCTTGCGTGTTCTTGTAAGTATTTCATTAAAATATACTCATAATATTGTTAAGAGCTTTATGATATTCCCAAATTTAATATGGTTAAATTTTCAGTTACAAGTATTATATAGCTCTCTCTTAGCTTTTTAAATTTCCGGGCCTGCCGGCCTGGCCTGATGGTTTTTTCATCGGAAATATCTCAAAAACTCAACGCGAATTAGGATTACCTGATACAAAATAATAGTACCTATATAAACAGAAAAACAAAAAAACAAAAGCTTCTGAGCAGAATTTTATCCGTCTTGACTCAAAAAAGTAGCAAAAAGTAGTGTCATAAGCTAGAGTATTCCTACTGTTTTTTGCCTTCTTATACTAATATAATATATTATTTTCAGCCCCGACCGTGACGATGAAGACGCGTGGTTGGAATTCATCTTCCGCAACTTCGAGAGGCACTACTTCGGCAACCGCGCTCCCTTCGGCTTCTTCATCCACGAGTGGTACATCAGGGCCTTCCCAGGAGTCAGAAACGCCTACATTAAGTTCTTGGATATCATCAACAACTTGCCTGATGTCTTCATGGTATGTTGGTTCATCTGTATTATTGAGAAAGTAAATACTTTCTCAATATTCTTACTATCTCAAAGAAAATTCTTTGTTCAAACTTTCCTGTCGTGTTTCGTGGAGTGAGATTTCTTGAGACCAGTTATCTTTTAATAAATTCTTTGTCTTTTTATATCGAAGATAATGTTAAGGACCCTTATTACTTCGTAGTTGACAATTTCCTATAACTAGCAATAATTGGTCGAGCGAAACTCTTCAAATTTATTTATTTTTGAGCCATTTAGTTTGACATTTGATATTTTTTCAGGTGAACTCTAGAGACGTTATTGAATGGGTAAAGAACCCCGTTCCCATCGATGAATACAGAAGCCGCCCATGCAAGACTTTCACACCTACAATCTGCAGACCATTCAGCTGCGGCCCCCTTAGAGGAGATCACAACGACGTAATATTTTTTTATACTACTTAATTCAAATTAAAAAAATACGAATGTACTACTTTAGTGCATGGTGGCCTGTTGGTAACAGACCAGACGGACCAGATGCGGCAACCTATATGCTCACGATGGTTGCGGATTCAAATACCAGGGTCAACATTTGGATTTCCAGAACCTGTGGGTATTTGTCAATCACCACGTACTATAACGGTGAAAGACAAGATCGTAAGGAAACCTACTTACCATAGCAATTTATAAAAAAATAACTATAATATGTAAAGTCCGCCAACCCGCACTAGGCTAGCGTGATGGACTTCATAGCCTAAGCCCTATCAAACGTACTCGTGATCGTCTAGGATTGAATCACGCCTCTAATATTGAAAGTATATAAGAGGATTAGAAATTTTTAGAGTATTTAGACACCGTATTCTGCAGATTTAATTTCCTGAGTATCTAAAAAGAAAGAATAATTGATAAAGTTGATATTTTTCGGTAAAACCGACATTCATTTTAAAAATATTATTATTTCGATATGTCAGTTTTTCTAGAGAATGCGCGGTATGCAACGTATAGAAGATACTAAAGCGGTATTTGCATAAATTGTTTGATGTTAAATGATATATGTTTGTATGTTTCAGCTGGACTACTTCATGCAGGTGTGCTCAACTTGCCCCCGCGTTTACCCCTGGTTCGGCAACCCCCTGGGAGAATAAATACATGTCTTTGTAAATAAAAAAGTAAATTTTTTTGTAAATATATTTTATAAGTTTTTTATTTAATTATAATTATTTTTGTGAATCCTTCCTGTTTATACTAAAATTTTTTTTATGAAATATCGAAGGTTCAGGTCACCTGATGATTAGTGATCACTGCTGCCCATACATCCGCAACGTTAGGATCAAGGACGTGTTGCCATCACTTCAAATCGGAAGTGCACCCATCTGGGTGGGTACCACCGCATTGTCTATTTCTCCCGTCAAACGGCAGTGTAAACGCACTGTTGTGTTTCGGGTTAAAGGGCATTGTAGCCAGAGTAACTACTGGACATATTGAGACTTAACATCTTATGTCTCAGGATGGCGAGCGTAGTGGAATGCCAGGCATTGCTTTGTAATTCGAGGTGTTGTTTGGTTATGCTACTGTCCATGAGCGGTCGTATCGCTTGACGCTTACCATCAGGCGAACAGCATGCCCGTCTCGCCATTCATAGCAATGAAATACATAAAATAAGTTGGGTGATCACTATATGATCCGAAACGATGTCTAAATATTCGTACGTCGTACTTAAAACAGTACGTGTCAGGTTCTCCCACAGACTAATAAGTAAAAGGTACTCCACAAAATGTTCGGATCCTTTATCGTACGTCAAAACCATAGACTAATCTCGGAGTGAATGATAAATATCACAAAGAATTTTGTTTATTTTTAGAAGCGGTAGTTACAATTTTCTTCGGAAGTCGAACGTCCGAATATTCGAACTTCATTTCGGATTATAGAGTAACCCCCAAGAGCGGGAAGGGAAGAGGATGGAATGAGGAAACAGGTGTATTTTTAATGCTATGATTGGCGAGACGAGCAAGCCATTCGCCTAATGGTAAGCGATACAACCGCTCATGGACAGTAGCAAAACCAAACAACACCATGAATTACAAAGCTTGGCCACTGCGCTTGCCATCCTGAGATATAAGATGTTAAGTCTCATTATGTCCAGTTGTTAATTTGGCTACAATGCCCTTCAAAGCGGAATACACTGCTGTTCGGCGGCAGAAATATATATTGCGTCGGCACCTGCCCAGACGGCCTCACACATTTGAGAGACCTAAAATCAATGAACAATTTGTATGACTGTTTGGTAGCTACGATTGCTAATTAAAGCAACGAATAAAACAACTGAATCTAATACATTTACTTTATTGCATTTACATCAATAAGTAATTATTTCATATCCAAAGTCGGTAGTTACTAGTCGTCTCAACATACGACGGTATTAACTTTTACAACCATAATATCCCATTCTATTGTTAGGAAGCTCAATATATTATGCAATTTCATTTAAGAAATATATTAGTTAATTTAATAATTGTAGAATTATTAGGAATAACATTCTAAATTCAAAAGAAAAACAAATTGCAGATTAAAGAAATTCGACTCATTTATACTCGTAATGTGGATTTAAAACTCATTTGATTTTCTATTTTTTATCTCTCTAGAAAATGAAACTGCATACATATTTTGCCTTATGCCATATTGGAGAAGATTTACAAATAACGTCATAACATTATTTAAGAGGTTGAACGTTTGCATAAAATATCAGCTCCTTAAAACCTTTTTCTTCATTTGCCAATCTAAAACCAGCTTCACTGGTACTAGATTTGATAAAGAAAGACTAGTTGGGACAGATCTGCAGAATTCAAAGGGAAAACGTGAATATGTTCAATTGAGAAGAATTGCCACGTTGCAGTACACGTTCAGTCGAAAACTTATACCTCCGTTCATCATTAAGTACATAGATAATTTGGTGATATCTAGATTAAAGGAATAGCTTAATATCTAATACGAAGTTTTTCAATTACAATATTTCGCATTATTAACACGTAGAAAATTGGCAAGTTTACATATCCAACAACGCCATTGTTAGGAAGTAAGTTGATTTGAATAATTCTAAAGAGTAGTATTATTATTACTTTTTCCTTAATGTGTATTGTTGTTTTATTTCAAATGTAAATTATATAGAATCTGCATACATCTTTGCAGATCCGACAAGACATTTAGAGTTGGAAACTCCAAAATAATCAAATTAACTGAGATGGTCTGATTCAGTTTGCATTAACGACAAATACTACTACGTCACTAAATGTCATATTTGCTATATAAACACGGCGAAAAGTGGGTAAAGTGGTACAGCACTCCAGTACATCTCCACTAGAATGTTGAAATTATAATAATATTGAAATTTGTCGTCACTATCAACTGTTTTGATCACCGTTATATTTATCACCGTTAAGACAAAATCGATTGTATTATATTGTTAATTTAATTTATTTATTAACTTTATTGTACACCAGAAAAATAAAGTAACAGAAATTAAAACAATATTTAAAATAAGCACAATCGGCGGCCTTATTGCACTAGGCAATCTCTTCCAGGCAACCTTTAGATGGAGATAAGAGACAGGAAAGATAAAGGGAAAAAGTAATATTAATTTTAGTATTTGTATTTCGAAGTAGGTGTGAAAATAATTTAATAGATGATGGAATTTTCACGGCAATCTTAGTTAAACTCAAAATATACTAAAGGACCTATCATTAGTTTTCAATTCAATGGCCCAACCACTTAATGCATACTCTAATGAAATTAAATTACCGTATTTATTTTTTTTTCAATGAACATACTTTACCAAAAATCATCAATTTTCTAACAATGGCGTCGCTCGAGACGATCTTAATAATAAACGACAAAGACACGAATACATCTAAATATGATACACAATATCGTAATGGAGTATTTACATATACGATTACAATGTATGAGACATTTTGAATGACCATGAAAAGCTACGAAACACTAAATATTAAGCCATCACAATCTAAAGCGTGGATATCGAATTATACAAAAATATTGAATTTACAAAACAAGAGTCGATACAAACTTTGATGTCAGTTCGAGAGATATTTCAATATAATCCGATACTCACTGATGCAATAAGTTAATAACTCTAACTTAAATGAACAATGCGATATTTACAACGACTTACTTAACTTACAAATACAAATCAAAAACAATAAGTTTGAACGAAATTTTTGCCTCATGAGGTAGAAAATTAAATTGTGCATTAAGTGGTTTATTCCCAGTAGTTCCACTCACAGTTCCACTAGAATAATTAGTGGAACTACTGGGACTTTTCATTCCCAGTAGTTCCACTTATTATTTTAGTGGAACTACTGGGAATTTTCATTCCCAGTAGTTCCACTGGAATAATTATAGTGAATTTACACTGTTTCCTTACTTATTATTATTTATTGATTATTTTTGGCGACACATACGCGGACGTCGGCTTCGCTTAAGAGGTAGGTAGAAGTGATACTAGTTCTCCACAAAGTACCCCTAACTTTTATTTTGGCCCCGAATTTGTGATAGAGGTATACCTATCGCCATATCGGGGATAAATTACACTCACAGGCAATGCGTACCCGAATTTTCCAATCGAATACTCGCACATTATTGCGTTTCTTCGACTTAATAAGCCAGTACCTTTTGGCCTATATACGTTGCAACTATACCTATGAAGTGTCGCGTCATTTCTCTCTCTTTGTTTTCGCTCTCCTCAGCCGCGGGAAGCCCATTGCTGGACACAGGTTTATTCTAAGGATTTTTAATTACTTTTTATTATGCATAAAGCAACTTTCCGCAACCTAATCTAGATCATAATATTTTCCAGGTATTATTGGCACGTTACCATTATCTACGTAGAGACTTTTAACCAACTTCGGAAAGAGCGGAGGATCTTAAATAGACCTAACTTTTTTCTCGTATGTTTCTGACAGTTTATGCCGTTTTGATTAAAATATTTCACGACACAATAAAAAACCCGTCATACATTACTTTTCCGTGGCAATAATCATACGTATATACATTTACGTTTATAACATTATTAAATATGGATATTTTAGATACAAAATGCGTTAATATTATTAAACGGGGTCGGGGTTCTGTACTTTTTTATAAGGGAGCACAATTTTATAAACATCCGGATTACGATAATAGTTCCTCTCGCTGGCGATGTGCTAGTTATAAATTAGAAAAAAGCGAACGGTGTTACGGTTCCGTTACAATTTCAGGGGTAAGCGTCCTATTTCTTTTGCATTTTTTAAATAATTAATATTTTGAAAGCTTAAGGCCATCAGCAAAGCTGCTATAGGAAAAAACCCAGCCCCCCTCATATTTAACAGGCAAATAATCAAAATTAAAAAACGTGGTATCGACTTGGCATCCGAAAAACCCATCCCAACATTCGACAGCAAAAAATCAACCATTTATAGACATAGCAATGAATTGGCGCAAGTTGGCAAAATTTGTTGTAAAAATGTACTCGAAGTTGAAGTTTCCATCCAATTTCATAAATTTCTCCTGGCCGACTGCTGCGATGGGAATATCAAAATTCTAGTGTTTTGTTCACCTGAAGCAAAGTTACATATGACAAACATTACTAAATTTTAATTCCCCGAAGTTGGTTAAAAGTCTCTACGTAGATAATGGTAACGTGCCAATAATACCTGGAAAATATTATGATCTAGATTAGGTTGCGGAAAGTTGCTTTATGCCTAATAAAAAGTAATTAAAAATCCTTAGAATAAACCTGTGTCCAGCAATGGGCTTCCCGCGGCTGAGGAGAGCGAAAACAAAGAGAAAGAAATGACGCGACACTTCATAGGTATAGTTGCAACGTATATAGGCCAAAAGGTACTGGCTTATTAAGTCGAAGAAACGCAATAATGTGCGAGTATTCGATTGGAAAATTCGGGTACGCATTGCCTGTGAGTGTAATTTATCCCCGATATATGGCGATAGGTATACCTCTATCACAAATTCGGGGCCAAAATATAAGTTAGGGGTACTTTGTGGAGAACTAGTATCACTTCTACCTACCTCTTAAGCGAAGCCGACGTCCGCGTATGTGTCGCCAAAAATAATCAATTAATAATAATAAGTAAGGAAACAGTGTAAATTCACTATAATTATTCCAGTGGAACTACTGGGAATGAAAATTCCCAGTAGTTCCACTAAAATAATAAGTGGAACTACTGGGAATGAAAAGTCCCAGTAGTTCCACTAATTATTCTAGTGGAACTGTGAGTGGAACTACTGGGAATAAACCCATTAAGTACACAACGCTTTGGCGGTGATGGGCAAAGATGATGATGGAAAATCGGAAATAGAATTTTTGAAAGCAGTTAGTTATATAATATAGCAAAAGGAACTTGAAAATTGAGTTTAGATAAAATTATTTAAATCAGTATTCGTTAATTTAAATTTAGAATTTCATCATATCTATCCTAATTATTCAAATTGACGAAATATAAATTATTGTAACTTAATTGACCAATAGACAAAGGTCGATCTATACATACCGTTTGCCCAAAACGCACCCATAAAATTAAATAAAAAGAGAAAATATAAAAATTTCGCCTTAAAATCAATAACTTCTTAAAACCTACTTAACGGAAGCGATATTTACATTTTTGTACATGAAACGCGTAAATTAAAATAAGTTAGTAATACTGTAAATAAATTTAAAGCTTACATTCCGAAACATAGCTCGTTTACGCTAAAGTTTAAAAAATTATTCAGTCGATTAATTATCATCATTTCTCATTGGTTTTAACGTTAAATTAATTGCAATGAAACATAATATCTAATATTAGAATATTTTTTGTTCGACTATACCTAGAAGAACTAGTATTTTTTCATTCATTATTTTATTAGCAATTAGAAAATATAACATCGAAATTACTTTTAATATTTATCGTTTTCGTTTCGTTGTTTATGATTGCGAAGACTGGTACGCTAATTGTTAGTGAAAAAATGACTTTCATCTACCAATTCGCTACTTAGCATTAACTGTATTGAAAAATATACAAATATGTCCAAAATACAGAAACTATTTTACGGTTCAATTCATAGTGTGCATTTAAAATGGCCTAAGCCTTATTTATCCTGGGTTAAAAATCAGTTCAATTGTCATCCCAACATTAAATTCATATAAAAAATAAATTAGAAACAAAATAACCACGTCAATTATGTAAAATATTATTAAATGCTGGCTACAAAAGAAATATCCATTGAAAATGAATTAGTACTCATTAAACACAGCAGCGAAAACTGTTATTTGCAAATGATTCAATGCTAATTAAAATACCTGAATATAATATGGAAATGATTCAAATTTACCAATCATCTTCCATCCTGCCCTATGAATACGGAAGCAAAATCAAATAGATACCAGTGGCGAAGTATCCTTACAAAATGTATGCACGCCATTTACTCGAAGAAACATGAACCGGTTTGGAAAATTGTTATTTTGTTTTAAAAGTATAGGTACTTATATCATCTCATTCTTTGCCAGTACTAGACAAATCAGTAACAAATAAATTATAATGTGAAATATTCCATATAACTTGATTCCCTTCCTTGTAGTAGATTTATCTTAAGACTTATAGAGAAAATGTATTTTTAAAGTAATTTAACAAAACATGTTAGGAATTTAGGCTTCCCTTTGAATCCTTCGCCACTGGTAAATACAATCAAGATTTAGTTTCAAGTGATCTAGTTGCACACATGATGGTCGCGTTTGTATCGGCACAGTTCGCAGTGAACTCGACAACACCATACGAATCTGCAGCGGCATTTCTCTTCGTGGTCTCGTACTCGCGTTTGGTATCCCCGACCACAGCATAGCAATCGGCATCCGTCGAGACCTGCCGATGTCCTGTTGCAAGTACGTCCACGCGTTCCTAGGATGCCGAGTCTGAAAGTAAATTACATTTATTATTAGTGTTAAAATTAATTAAGGAAATTTAGCGTAGAAGACGTGGATGGTTAATCAGCATTAATTAATGGAACTAAGCGGGTAATGTGACGAATGCATCGAATGCATTCAGATCGCTGGGTAAATATCGTCAACCAATGATGATATGATACCTGATGGTCGACGACGCCGCGGCTGACCTGGATGCTTTCGAGCATGTGGCCTGAAATTTACTTAGAGCGCGAATTGAAAGGAGACTGGGGGAGAGCTTTGCCCAGCAGTGGCATGAAGTAGGTTAATCAAAAATGGCCTGTTGGTAAACGGACCAGATGCGGCAGCCAATATGCTCAGGGTGGTGGCGGATTCGCATACCAAGTCACACCTCTGGCTATTCGAATTCATGTGTGTATTGACCACACACTATAACGGTGAAGGAAAACAACGCAAGGAAAACTGCATAGCGACTTTAGAATTTGTTGTTAACGCTCTCCAACCCGCACTAGGCCAGGGTGGTGGACTATATGGCATAATCACTCTCAATCGTACTCTCGATTATAGAGGAAGTCCGTACCCTGCTGTGAGACGTATATGGGCTGATACAATACACTTTTAGGAGAAGGTGAAATTTTAACTTTTTTTTATTTAATGACAAATGTAGAAAATTATAGATTTTCTTTTATTACAACGAATGGCGAGACCAGCTTGCCGTTCGCCTGATGGTAAGTGATACTACCGCTCTTGGGACATATGATGTTATAAAATATGATGTTATATTAATCTTACTCGTCGTTAGGTTCGCAGTAATCCGGAGAATCTTCCAAATAAACCAAGTCTGTTTTGTTCGGTTTCTTCATGTCTGGTTGTAAGGGTCGTAATTTCCGAATATTCTTGCCCTTCTTGCGTTCCACTACCTGAAATGTATTAGTTTACCTTAATATTATTTGGTTCATTACTTATACCATTCCAACGTTTGATAAGATTATGACTTTCTATAAAAACATAACGGTGGGTGAAGAAACATATCGTGAGTAAACCTGCATACAATAGCGATTTTGTAAGAATGTCTATGGTATGTAATTTCCGCCAACCCGCACTAGGCCAGCGTGTTGGACTGTATGGCCTAACCAATCTCAAAAGTAGTCTCGATTGTAGAATATATCTTATAGAGTACAGTACATTCCACTTCAAGGCACAGGCCTCAACAATCGAGAGTACGATTGAGAGTGGTTTCATCATAATATAGTCGAAATAGTGGAACGTATTAAGGGCTGATACAAATATAGATTAAAAACATGCAGTAATACACATTACATAAAATCAATATAAGTAGTACAAATTACCATATATTTAGGGCTCAAATCAATACTGAACAACAAAACTATTCTAGTGGTACAGTACTATCAACTCGGTTGAAACTTAAGATTTGTAGTCTAATTAACTTGTTAAAAAAATAATTAAATAATGAAAAATTAAAATAAATTAATGAAGTCTAACTAACTAACTTAAAGGAAAATGAAATAATGAAAAATAAAAATAAATGAATGAAATCTAACTGACTTATGAAAAAGATAAATAAAATAATTAAAAATCTTAAAAATTTAATGAGTATGAATTTTGAGGTTAATAATGCCACTACGTCCTACATGAATGTTAATGATACAAACTGAGTACCTGGTTTACCTTGACGTGCGATGCGCCCTCGTACTTGGTTGACAGAGCGTCGCCGACCAGCCGAAGTTGTGGGAGTCGACGCCAGCATACTCTTACCGAGCATGAACCAGACATCCCGTGGCATTTGCACACGCGCTGCATACGACCGCGTACTGCCTGTATTATACATACATATAATCACGATACGGCCTTACCACTCTCAATCGTACTGTCGATTGTAGAGGAGGCTCGTGCCCTGCACTGGGACGTATATGGGCTGATATGATATGACATACACTCACACCTTTTTTCAGAAGGTGTAGACAGAAGCTACCTAGACATCCATGTTTCACTTTGACTGTTATTTCCTACGATGTGATAGAGGGCGAGCCTAACCGAGCACAAATTACTGACTCAGTGCTGATAATAAATAGAAAAATTCAATATCACTTTACTCGCCCCTGGATTCGAACGAGAGACCTCAACTTTGCAATCATACACGAACAACTGCCCTACCAAGGCAGTCACACACAGAGCCTAAATAAATAATTGTTTATTTTAACAAGGCTATTCTAAAATGTTTTCTGAGTAGTGGACTATAACTTAACCATCTCAATCGTTCTATCGATTGCATTGAGGCCTCTGCCCTGCCTTGCTAATACAAATACAGATACAGCATAGAACCTAGTACAGGTTGCAGGAATTTGCTGGATTTTTTTGGGGAAGACTGTTCAGCAGTGACTTCCTATGGCTGAAGAGAGAGAGAGAAAAACTAGACCCTCGAGCATCCAAGTTTTTGGTCCCGTGTACTGATACTCAGTTACCGCTTCAATGGTGAATAGAAACATCATGAGGCAACCGACATACCACAGATATTGACAAGTATTTTGTGGTATGTGGAGTCTGCCAACCTGCACTAGGCCAATGTGGTAAATTATGGCAAGGGCCCTAGTAATCGAAATCTCGATTACAAATTAATAACGTGTTTCTCTCTCTCTTTCTCTGTTTAGCCACAGAAAGTAACTGCTAAACATAAGCCTCCCCCAAGTTTCTCCACATCGACCTGTTGAAAGCGGCCTGCATTCAACGACTTTTTGCATGCTGAGCCAGGTCATTCGTCGACTATATATTGTTTATTTTGTATTTTGTCTATCACATCCCTTCCTTGTATGTGCTTAAGAGTAAGCAATTTTGGGCTAATAGCATGAGTATCTACTTTCTAGTTAGTCAAGGTCGAAAATAGATGCAACTGGATAAATACCTAGAAAAGTGGTATACTATAAGAGGGCTTAAATAGCAGCAGCAAACCGTGGATGTCGATATTAATTATGAAAAGTATCTTGGTGAAGGTGGATGGGGAATTTTCTTAAAACTATTATCAGTAATATTTCGTTAGCTCACGCTTGCATCTGCGAGAAGTTCGAACTTTAGAATCAAACCCTGGACTTCATTATCTTGTCCATCCATGCTGCTAGTAGATTAATAGACACTTAAATCAATTATAAATATTTAAAAAAACTTCAAGTTTTAAATGTAATGAAACTACTTTTTTATTGTACAGTATGGCGAGACGAGCATGTCGTTTGCCTGATGGTAAGCGATACGACTGCTCATGGACAGCAAAACCAAACAATACCTTGAGTTACAAAGCAATGCTTGGCACTCCTGCGCTCGCCATCCTCGGACTTAAGATGTTAAGGCTCAATATGTCCAGTAGTTACTTTAGCTACGATATCCTTCAAACCGAAACACAACAGTGCATTTACACTGCTGTTTGGCGGGAGAAATAGATATTGTGGTGGTACCTACCCACTCGGCCTCTCATATATAAGAGACCTACCACCAGTAATTTGTAGATATTTTGTATTCTCACCCTTCGTCCAGCCTCATTGTTGTGGAGATTCACCAGGCCTTCGTCAGTGGTTTTGTCCTCACGGGAATCTACGAAGTCACGGCTGTACATCTCTCCATACCTTATATCCTGAAATTTTGAAGTAAATATTTCAGTTACATTCGATTAATAATCATAAAATGTCATTTATTTATTTATTTATTTCAAGGAAAATGCAAGTTTACAGTTTTTTAACCAAAACACTTACATTCTAATTAATAAGAAATGGAACATATGCATTATTACTGTTATTTCTAAAATTTTAACAATTAGAGACATTTATATATTTATCAGTATATAATAAAAAAAACTAGTTAACAAATTAACAACAAAGTAAAAGTAAATATAGTAGTTTTAGGTAACAAAAATTGAAATAAATTAAAATAATCAGAAATTTAATAATATCTATAAACACTTATCATCTACAAAATGCAGTAATTACAATCTTAGGAATTATTTAAAAAACTAATCATAGATGAGTACACAAGATATGGTTTGTCATGGAAGAGGTCTAGGTCTGTGTGGTAAGCGAGCATCGAGTTGAGTAGCGCGACGGCGCGGGCGGTGGGCGCGGCGGCGGCGCGACGCGTGCGCACCCCGCGCGGTATTGCGAACACTTTTCTATGTCTACGCGGACCCTCACCTCCAGTCAGAAATCGAGCCGGAATACAAGTCAAACCCACTTGCTCCAATGCTGTCGGATTGTCCACCTTGTTGATGAGAAGATGGTAGTAGTGAACTAAAAGTATTTGCTTACGCCTATACTCTAGAGTGTTTAGCTCCACCATTCCAGCTATAAACAATGATGGATATAAATAGGGGTAGTACCCATACATTCTCTTGTACATGTATCTGCAAAATTTCTTTTGAACACGTTCAACTGTAAGTGTATATGTACTTTGGTAAGGATCTCAGACTACAGAATTATATTCAAGTCTGCTTCGCACATAACCTTTGTAAATGTCATATATTTAACTACTTAGTACAATGTATAGTTATTTGTATATGTATCAGCCCATATACGCCCCACTGGATACGGACCTCTTCTACAATATAGAATACGATTGAGTGTGGTTAAGCCATATAGTGCACCGCACTGGCTTAGTGCGGGTTGGCGCATATGGCATACCACAGAAATTCTTATAAATCACTATGGCATGCAGGATTCTTCACGATGTTTTCCGTCACCGTTATTTTGCGTGGTAACTACTATCAATATTCATATGACTCCGAAAAGTTAGAGGTGTGCCATGGAATTCGAACCCGCGACCACCGTGAACATGTTGGCAGCCGCGTCTGATCCGTTCACCAACAAGCCACCACGCACTTCACCAACTGATTGAACAACCCAAATTGGACAATCCGAAACATGTTGAATAAACTCGTAAATTAAATAAACTAATAACACCCAACAGTCACATACGTAGTTCTGACCCCACACTACGATCGAGTCTTGTGTCGTGGGTATCAGGAACAACGAGAGACTTTTCGTTCTCACAAACACCCAGACCCGAAAGAAATATTTGTGGGCCGGACAACAATTTTTCTCAGTGCGGGGGTCGAACTCTCGTTTCACAGGCGCCGTCTAGCCAACTGCACCGCTGAGGTTGTCAAATTTCACGCAAAAAATATCGATTTCTTTTTCCCCAACCAATTACGTTAATTTTGGGAGTATTTTTCTTTGGACACCTACAGGTAATGGAGTAGTTACCTCAGAACATCCGCCCCACTGCCAATGCCTGGGAGTCCTCTTCCTGACCCTAGAGTCACAGGAGCATTCGTTCAGCTCCCCGCGGCTGCACGCCCGGGCCACCGCATGCGCCAGGGCCGCTGAAGATAATGCGTGCACGAAGGCTGACTCACGGGATTCTGGAAGGATATTTTAACACTTAATATATTAAAACATAGATATGAATACGGGATAGAAGCGCTGGATAGATGTCAAGGAAGAAATAAGGGTCAATGGCCTTATTATTGAGTATGACAAAGATCGGGCAAAATGGGATAACCTGCCGGGATAAGGTCAGGCAGAAGAAGGATAAGAAGAAGATAAAAACACGGGATATATGGCTAAAAATGATATTGACTCAACACATGTGGAGTTAATGCTTGAAGAATTCACTGACACAAATTGGGAACGCAGAAATAAAGTAAACCTATATTTAAAATCGTATAGCTAAGAATAGGTAATATGATACATAATGTTATGTAGAGAAAACAATAGAAGCTATCAGGAATTAAAACACAATACAATATTCTTTATTGTAAATCAATAGAATAAAAATACCAAAAAAAAAGTGTAATTTAAAGATTTTGTTCGAAGTTTATCTCTTATTGAAACTATAATTGCACTAAAACTATATCAGTATCTCAAATGACTACTTATTTTACATACATAAACACCCGCCTTTTTCCAAAAAGGCGTAAGCAGGGGTGCAACGAAGACACTCACGTTTCGCCTTGTATTTTCCGTTCCACGATGTGATAAGAGGCAAGCCAAATTGCTGACTCCAGGCTGATTATAAATAGAAAAATCTGACCTGCCTGCCTGACCCGGGATTCAATCCCGAAATCACAGTTTTGCTATCATACCATTGCGAAACTGCGCACCAAATTATTTTAAATTCGTGGAAACTAAGGCTAATATGACTTCATGATTTAAAATGACCTTCTAAGTAATGAACTCCAAAAAATATTCTAAATGTACATCGCAGATACATCATGACCATAAACGAGGCCAATATGTCTAAACTTAGCATTGTAACACATAAACATCCCGAAAACGAGACATTTGGAAACGATATCAACAATCGTTTTCACATAAAATCCATATTGAGTAGAACTGGAGGTATCCACGTCTAGTTCATTGACCAACGGCTGTGCAACCGCCAGTTACTGTAGATCCTTCTATATCACCAAAAACATCAACAGTCCAAGACAAACAGAGATCATCGTAAACCGGTTACTCGTTAAGAGGTTTACTATAAACATGTTGAGCGGCTCAGTCAACAAGGGTTCACATGATGCTAGTAATCGACATATGATAATAAACAAGAATGTGTAGAGGAAAAAAATAAATTCCTTGAAACGTAAAGATTACATGTTTGATTAACTTCAGACGGCGGAGGATGCTGTCAATCACGAAACGTTATTGTGCTAATGTGTGAAGGTGAGGTTGCAGGGTGTTACGATTCTAAACAATGCTGTTGCTGTGATCCAATTTGGAGTTCACCTCCTAATTATTGGTGCATCTATGTAAAAATGTATGAAATTTTCAGTAAGTTTTAGCCGTTACCAGACGGCATTTATAGAAGTGAGGGAACGCCTGGGTAGGTACCACCGCAATGTCGATATCTCAAAATTGCAGTGTAAATGCACTGTTGCGTTTCGGTTTGAAGGACATTGTAGCAATATTCTAAAGGAACACTTTTCTGCCCTATCTTCATTTTCCTTCAGTTATGTCCATCCCATGGTAGTCGGTAAGAGATTGCCTTGAGCGATACGACTGCCATTTGTACTTTTTATGTTAAATATAAGTTTTAGTTTAAGTATTATTTGGTGTACAAAAAAGAATAAAATAAAATAAATAAAAAAAATTGTAACGAGTGTAAAAACTTGACATATTGACACTTAACATCTTATGTCACTGGATTTTCTTGGTTTTGCTACTACACATGAGTGATCGTATTACTTAGCATCAGACGAATGGTAAGCTCGGCATTCATTAAAATAAAAAAATAGATAGTATCACATTATTCTATAATTTGCATCCTTATCATATTTCAATTTGTGGAATAACAAAGCTTTCAATTTAAAATTAAATTAAATACTTAAATATGGTTACAATCTATTTTCGGACATCAATAATATCTTAACGATATACCACTTAAATAACTATTCTTCCCACTCTTGGGTTCATTTTCAGTGAATCTAGAAGTTATGAGAGAAACTTGAGTTGGGTGTTTCAGGTCATTTAACATAGGGCAAGAAACCATAGCGACCTGTTGGAAGCGACTTGCATCTAGTGACTTTCGACAATCTTAACCTTATAGACAGTAGGTGATTTAGTCGCAGAATAACATTTTAGCTTTTTAACCATAATAGATCAGCATGTGGACAAAGATCTAATTCATAACATCCCCGAATGGACATAGAATTTCGAACCCGGTTTAAGTAATATCCATAAAACCAAGAATAAATACACAATATGGAATGCAGCAAACGGTACTGCCGTAACAAGCAATTTGGAGATCTCATGTTAGTGTAAACAGACTCGTCGACAGATGCTTAGTTCAAAGCATTATGCTCACTTCAAAGAACAATGGAATTCAGTCCATATCCACTTAAATTGTTTGAAGATCGTTATGAAAATATTGACCAAAACTGCAGATGCTTTTGATTTGTTTTTGTTAGTAATTGCAGAATTGATTGTAATTCTTTGAGTGTAAGCTGTGTAACTAATAACATGTATGGAACACTACAGTAGCGTCTGTTTATAAAGCGGTTGTTAAATTACAAACTAACTCAATTTCAACAGGCATGGTATATTGTAGTATAAATAATGATAGAAGAATTTTAACGATACATGAGAAAAATAAAGTATACTCGCATTTATAAATAAACTCGTTCCTTGCACTTCAAAACTTGCTATTCAAAATTAATTCTACCGTCAATGTTAATTCTACCGTCTTACCCCTTATTTATAAAAACTTAACGCTGTTTTCAAATGCCGTTAATATGAGTTGACGCAAAAACGTTATCAATCAATCGTCAACAATCACTAATCAGTTATTTAACAGCTCATTCACTTTAAAATGACCGAGACTCTTGTTTATGCAAATTCTAAGCAGAAAAATGGCGGATGTCTGTACTGTAATTGTTGCTGGGCTAGCTTAGCTTCTGTTCGTCGCGTCACCCAAGGCTACATCTGAAAACCAGCGCTGTGTGGTTGCTTCTGTTATCACACAACACCATGCTGAGATGTTGACCTGTTGTCGTGAGTGAGCTGCGTAACATACTTATCTAACTGGCTTTTTTTCCTTCTTTTTTATATTTTACTCTTTTTGTTACTTTATTGTATTTTTACATTATTATAATAGGGTATTTGACTCCATTTTTTTATTGTATTTATCGGAAGATATCCATATCCAGAATATAACAAACAAAGAATTTTGTAAATCCGTTCAGAATTATACAAGTTAGAAATATTTAAAATCTTGTAGTGGGAGTAAAAGAAAAGGGATGCTAAACAATACTAGGGACGTCACTGGTCTTAACATGCATAACAATGTGCGCTTGTGAAAGAGACGGTAAGATGTTCCCACTACACTCCCACTCTTTGATTTAAAATACAAATATTTGCCTCATATTACAATCTTCTTTGATACTGTTTTGACATAAATGTTTTATTTTAATTTTATTTCTGCTTTTACGCAAATAAAAACAAAAAATCGATCAGAGTCAAATACCCCATTGTACTAAGTAAATATACTAATAGATAATAAATGCATTTTTTTAATAATAAAAGAAACTCACTGAATTTAAGCACCCCGCCGAATATATCGGTGGAGTTCTCGACCGTGCTGCAGTTCCACCGGCTGTGTCTGAACTGATGCTGGCACTCCTCCACCGCTTGCACCGCGCCTGTCTGGAGCACCTGGAACCAACGAGAAATCAGTAATTATACGGAAGATATCAGAAGAGCCTTGCTGCTACGATACTACGATACTACAATAATAAATACACCCAACAGTCACATACAAGGTCCTGACCCCTCTCTAGGAGCACCTGGAGCCAACGAGGGATCCACAGGAGGGATCAGTAAGTATTTATTTATTTAATCTATTTTGCAATTTAAACGATAGGGACGTTGACTATTTTCTGGAAATGCTTTTATTTCGTAGATAGACCATATATAAATACGAAATATATTTTACTAAAATAAAGAACAAATTTGAGTAAACAAAAATAGTTTTCAAAATTCCCTTTTTGAGAGACTTGACATGTTTGGCCATCATTTTACTGATGGTCATCTGGGTAGGTACCACTGCAATGTCTTTTTCTCTCGTCAAACAGCATTGTAAATGCACTGTTGTGTGTTGAAGGGCATTGTAGCCAGAGTAACTATGGGACATATTGAGACTTAACATCTTATATCTCAGGATGGCGAGCGCAGTGGAATGCCAAGCAATGCTTTGTAATTTAAGGTATTGTTTATTTTGCTACTGTTTATGAGTGGTCGTATCGCTTACCATCAGGCGAACGGCATGCTCAACTCGCCATTCATTGCAATAAAAAAAAAACACGGAGAATGTCGAATTAATAATAAAAACAAAATACGTGTGTGATATTAATAACAAAATTCATATCACTAATCCAGGCCCCACCAATGTCTGACATACCCGTACATTTCTTCTTGTAATGCTCGTTTAAAATTATAACTACCGGGTGGTCCGGCCGACTCGGTTTCAGCAAAATAGTTATTAAGATAATATCTAAGTGATGCAAATTCCTCAATGCATTTCGCTATAACTCTCCGTCGGGTTGGTGTGCTTGTATTAATATTTATTTATATATACTTCAATCTACTCCAAAAAATAAATTGGTACTTGGAACTTAGAATCTCAAAACGGTAATATTTGGAAGACAATCTAGATGATGATGAATGATGATTTAACCTTTATAACCTATTTTATAAATAAATAAATACACCCAACAGTCACATACATAGTCCTGACCCCACAAGATTAATTAATTTTTGTGTCGTGGGTATCAGCAACTACAAGAAACTTTTTGGCTCACAATACGGCCCGAGGCAAATACTTGCGGGTCTCATAAACATTTCTCGGTGCGGGATTGAACCCGTGGTCTGTTGTTTCACAACCGTTTGAAATGAAAATAATTTATTGAATCTATTAATTTGTTCTACATAATTTAGATTCAGTATGTTTTTTCATCTACTACACGGTTTGACGGCACAATCTGGAAGGAAAGGGAGGAGGTCTTTGCCCAGCAGTGGGACACTAATGGCTGATAATAATAATAATAATAACTACACGGTTCGGAAAGTGGCTATCAAATAATGCAGTGATGGTCAATTTGGCTGAAATATTCTTGACTATGGGTAAGCAAAACATCGTTCATTGACCCGCGAAGAGAACAAATGACCTAATAAAAGTTGCATCAAATCGCAGTGGAAAACATATATTCAGCAACGGATGCCTTTGGTACAAGGCTTTTGACGCTTGAAGTCTTGATACAAGGAAGCCCTTACTCTTCAACCTTTTTGTAAGTTCACTACCACGACACTATTTTTATCCAATTTGCAAGAAATGAAATGAAATGAAATGTATTTGAAATGAAATGTATTTATTGATCACGTAGGCAATTAAGCAGCTCTTATGACAAGTCAATACACATAGAACTTAATCTCTATTTACAATATATTTCCTTTACTTATTATTACTTATTTTAATTTCTTGCTTTTATCAATTTATTTATTAATTTTATTTATTTTTAAATTAATTTAATTTTTATTTATAATTAGTTTTATTTATTTATTTAGTTTTTATTCATATTTTATTTAAAGTATTAGTTTTTACTTTATAGTAATTTATTTGTCAAAGAAATACATTATTTACGTTAGTCAAATTAAATTATATTATTTGTGGACCATAAATATTACAACGGTGCGTAGCGGTTTATAGTTACCACCGGATCCAACGATGATCATTTAGATTGTTATTTACCTATCTGAATACAGCTCTTTCTAGAAATTGTGCAACATAGAGCAAATGGTGCGTATTTAATCGAAAATCTAACAGCAAATACGACCTGGGAATTTAGTCTAGAAATTACATTTGGAACGATGTCACTAACACTACATTTTGTAAACCGGTAGATTTCAATTCAGATTGCACTCAAACCAATATGCAAAGATATTATTTATGATAATAAATCACGAATCAAACCTATACTTATATTATCTAGTACATTTACAACCTCACAATTAAAGAAAAACAATCTCTAGTTTGTATAATTGCAAAAAATGGTCCATATTGTTGCAAACTAAGAATGATTAGACCTCTTCCAGACCCCTCTGCCGACCCCATTTGCTTTCACGAGGGGGCGACTTACCCCAAGTAGTTTTAATAGAAAACTATCAACCTAGACTTGAATAAAGCACGCCTTCGTGATAAAACGGGTAAATAAAATGAGGATATTTTAAAAAAGAAAAAATATTTTTTAAACTGATTGTGTCTGTATTAGCTAATAATCGTCCCACTGCAGCGCACAAGTCTATTTTAACTGAGAATACGATTGAGAGTGGTACAACCATATAATCATTTTTTAATTATATTAATAGCAAATGATGAAGCGATAGGGTTAATAAATAAATACACCCAATAGTCACAGACTGAATGCTAACCTCATACTAAGATGTGCGTCTTGTACAAAGAAAATTAGACATTTTGAACAGCCTTTAACGGTCTCAAAACACTCAGGCCAATACATCACACAGTCATTTGCCTCAGTTTTTTGTGATACAAATCGAACCTTGATCTCTAGATTTACAGCCAGCGTGATATTTAAAAAAACTGCCACAAACATAAGGCTATTTTAAAGGAGACAACCTCTTTTTATTTGGCTAGACGCCGGCTGTGAAACGTGAAGCCGCGGGTTTGATCCCTGTACCGAGACAAATGTTTGTGTAAACCACGAATATTTGTTTCAAGTCTCTCGAAAATCTGATACCCACGATACAAGACTCAATCTTAGTGTGGAATCAGGACTATGTATGTGACTACTGGACATTTTTATTTTTTAATAAAAATTCAGTAATAGTCACTACATATTATAGTCTACTTCAGTACAAACAAACGCGACGACCATTCATATACATAACTAGGTAGACGTGAATTTAAGCCGCCATCAAAGTCAGTACGTAATTGCTTAATTAAGTTTTTAAACGGTCCCGGTCTAAGGAAATCTGACGGAGCCAATCGTTAAATTCAATAAGCCTTTATTATCTACATTGCAATCTCAATTAAGTTCGCGATCGTTAAGATTTCGTTTTATAGCAGACAAGAAGTGGATTGCGCGGCCCATAGCGTAGGGAATAGTATGACGACTTTTTTTTCAAATTTAAAAGTTCTAAAAATGAACTTGTGAATATTATAATTGTAGGTCTGGGTGTTTGTGAGACCGATAAGCCTATCGTAGTTCCTGATACCCACGACACAAGACTCGATCTTAGTGTGGGGTCAGGACTATGTATGTGACTGTTGGGTGTTATTAATTTATTTACTGTTTGTAGTGGCTGTTAATCTTTCTATAATTACAAGATATATTGTTGTAATTATATTCTAACTTTTTAAGTCATTATGTTGTCTGTAAGACATTGCTTTAAGTGATAAGACCGCCATTTGTACTTTTTATATATTTTTAGTTTCTGTATGTTGTATTTTTTTTGTGTACAATAAAGATTTAAATAATAATATGTTTCCTTAAATTAAATGTTATTTTATTAATTGGTTGTTTGTTGTATTTTGTATACACATTTTATAATTTTTATGAAATATCATTGATTACGGTCTTTTAACATACTGTTTTTGTAGGCACTATATTATAATACCTCAGAAAAAAAAAACACAAAAGTACTTCCAAACAAAACAACAACGTCATACTGTTTCTCCGCTCACTGTCGCACCACTTGTCCCTTAATGTAATGTTTTTATGAACTAGAATAAAATCGGCATAAACTAACGATTCAGGCGCTGAATGTAATTTTACGAGTATTTTAATTAACTACGCACTCGTGTTCTCGATGTTTAACTTTCAGCTTTAACGTTGTACTAAATAGCACATTTCTTTAACTGCCCATGAAGTTACATCTATTGTTATTCTTATACATTATTAACATACTAGCTATAAATTTTGTACCAACTAAACTAGTCTATTGGGAGTTGGTGACTTTCTGTATTTGCAAAAACACCATGGGGTATCTTGGGAGATTCCGTAAAATGTATTTGTTTGCCATTAAGCGGTCATCCAAAATGACAGAAGTGTGCTCCAGAATTCGAACCAGTATCCACTGTTCTCGCCAGATTGCGTCCGCATCGATACAGCTTATACATACGTACGTATCTTAATAAAAAGTTAGTATTCTCAATAAATATAATGGTGGTGATTGATGTTTGTCAGTCACTCACATAGTCCTGACCCCACACTAAGATCGATTCTTGTGTGGAACTACGACAGACTTTTCGGTCTCACAAACACCCAGACCCGAAACAAATACCTGTGGTTCACACAAATATTTGTTTCGGTACGGGGATCGAACCCGCGGCCTCTCGCTTCATAGCCGGCGTAACCAACTACGCCATGGAGGCTGTTAATAAAGCGATCAAGATTAATCTACGTGTGGATATTCATCTTCATAATAACTTACTTGTATCATCTTGTCGGAAAGCGTGCACAACTGTTTCTGCCGCTCGACCAAGTATTCTAATCTGTGACAGCTCTCTTTGTGTAGTGTCGTGAATGTTTCTAACGAAGTGTTGCCCACTTGACTAGCAGGCCGCGGCGCAGCCAAGTTCCTGAAAAATAAAAACAAATCGTGATCAAAACAACCCCAATATACCCAAGAGTGCGATAGAAAAAAAAAAACTAAAAAACAACCGTGCACTTTCTATTGATTTCAAATATTTCCACTCCAGTTATGAGAAAAAGTTAGAATAAAATGTGGAAATATTTTTGCTCGCTTAGATGTATTTCGATCGAAAACTATGAGGGAATTATGACAAAGTATCCTAGGACTAAAAATAAAAAGAGGTTTTAAATGAAACCTGCGCTTCTAAAAACTCCCATTATCTTACGTATCTCAGGGGAACTTTGCGTATTTCCGGAATTAAAAGGCAATCAATCACCCGTCCATAAAATATCACGATACAAAAAAATTACGATCCTTTCTCTATTGTTTCAAGAAATAAGGACAAACCTACAGCTTCATCGCAATTATCAAATTTACTAGAGCTTGTCAATGTGATTAATCAGTAAAGGTTTTCTCCAAAATAATTCAAATTATGTGTAAGTGCACATAACCGTAACAAAATAGTACGATAATCTAAAACACTCATGTCGTGCACGCTCTGAAAACAACTCAAGGAAACTACTAAAGAAAAAAGCCCTTAAACGTTTCCGAGCAAATTACATTTGCATCGTGAATAATGAACAAAGACATGGAATCCTGTTTTATTTGAAGACAAACACTCGAATAATGACGAAGTTCCTGGCAAACAATAAACACAGGATGGTTAAGAAATAAACATGGCTAATTTGCTTGTTTTCCTACTCAGCAACGCTGAAGAGTTCCGTGTAACAATATAACAATGTTAAAAAGCCCAGCTTAGCGCGTGAGTACTTTCAACAATGGTGAATAAGGCAATTAAAAGTCGAGACGTCCGCTCCCCGCGAGCACCTCCACTCAAATGCGTAATGACACTCGAAGAAAACAAAACTCGCTTACCTACCCTCGGCTTTTGTTCTATTTTTGAAAAAATATTTCTCTATTCAAAAAGCGGCCAATGCGAAGCTGGCTCGGCACAGTACGTTGATTGGCCGACGACCTAAGTGCAAGTGGAAATAAAAAGTGCTCTGGTAAATGAGGCGTGCTGTCCCTTTCGTTTTTGAGTGATCTGTGTATTTTTGTCTCGCTCTGTTTTTCGTTTTAATTGCAAGCACGAGAGGATTTGTAAAGGGTTGCGGGACCTTGAGTGTTGCACGTGCATGGAGGCTGGCATTCAACATGTTTGAATGGGAGGCAGGGATGGTTGACGTCATGCAAGATGGGGTTATGTTGTGAACAATCTTCGTAATACTTCGCGGGACGGGTCAATGGTGCTTGCTGTGTCATTAAGCATATATATGTTTTAATTACTTTTTTAAATGATACATTTTCCTACTGCATTATGGGAGTTTTATTATAAAGTGGTTTTGCAAACAATGCTTAGAAGCGGTGATAGTGTTCAAGGAAGACTTTAGTGCTCTCAAGGAAAGAATGACGTATGACATTTTAATTTAAATATTTTTAGATTTTTAACTGTTTGTACTGTGAAAATTGATGTAGACAGGGAATAAAATAAGTTATACTATTCTACCGATAGTAACATGATTCTGCCCTAAAATAAGATACAAGCCTTGTATGTGGCGGATTATATTATTATTTCCCTTGTTTTCATATGTCTTTTTTTTAACATTTTTATTTGTACATATTTAAAAATAATAATTATATAAATACGAAAAACCAAACCCTTCGGTGGCCAAGCTCAGAACCCAAGCCCCTAGTGGTAAGGAACCCATATTATTATTATTCGTGCGGAAACTACGAGATTTTATCCCTAATACATAACACCAAAACTCGAATCGATTATTTGGGATTTACACAGTGCTGGAGGAATTGGATCGAATCGGTTCCACAGCTGTAATTGCAACCAACTGCCTTTATTAATTGTTGATTTGAATATAAAATAACTATAAAAGTTATAGATTGAGCAAAGAATTAAATGAGCGATAGCGTTGTTAATTATAATATTATGACAATTGACAGTTATTATGTGCCTACCTCAATTAAAATTAAGAGATAGAAATAAAAAACCATAGTTTCATCAGATCTAATTCTAATCATAATATAATCCAATGAAAATAAAAATAATTTATTGCACCCATACAAGGTAAGCCTCATGAAGCAGTATAGGCTATTTAAATACACCTAAAATGAAGTTTATTTTTTAATTTCATGGAATGACACTATCGATTTAGTAAGTTCTGTAAAAAATAGTATATAGTATATTTCTTAAGCAAAAAAAAAAAAGACGTTAAAATGTAGTTCATATTTATAGTATACTTAAATATCGTTCTAAGAGTTTTTATTCGTCCTAAATAAGAAATTATAACCGCAAAGAACCAAATAAAATTTCGTAATCAATCAACACATTAAACGTTGCTATTGCATGTGTAAAAGCCATCAGGTTGGCAACACTGACAAATTGTGTTGCCAACTTAACAAGCTCAATCCATTTCCTGTGGGTTCACTGGCAACCTCCTTTTATACTTTGGATTGCTAGTTTCTTGGACCGTTAAAACTTTTTGTTTTTAAATTTTCAAATCTAGGTTACTGAGGTTGAATAAACGGGATTTAAATTTTGAAAAACTTGGACATGTATGGTAAAAATGGCTTAAAAAACGTATCGTGCGAGAACAAATTAAGTATATTGTAATGAAAATAAACAGATCACATCAGACTCCACGCGTCCGTAAATGTGGTTTTTAAACTTCAACGCTTTTCCATTTAGTAACGCCCTAGCTTTTTTGTCATTTTTTAATGAATCAGATTATGAGGTTCTTATTTTAATTTTATTTATTTATGGACATCCAATGGTAATTACATTGCTTCTTATATCTAAAACACTGTCAATTTACTACCTGCAGGTGTCACAACATGCATTGTTCTTTAAAACAAAGCTAATTTTTTCAGCCTAATTCATAGACAGTGAATAAATATATTTTAGTTATCAAATATTTTGGCGCTTTTGAACGCATTTTGAATTCAGTTTGAACGAAGAAGACAAAACAATCGATAACTAAAATAGGTTATAAACTATTTATTAAAAAGTGTAAAAGTGCCCCTAGTGGCCTATTTACAAAAATTAAATAAATAAAATTAGATACTCTAACGTCCCGGCCTCTTTAGAGGCTTGTCAATATAATGTCAATTTAATTTCAGTTTTTTATGGTTTACTTTAGGTGTCAATGTAATGTTATGATAGCCTTTATGCTTATAGAAATAAGGTATATTTAAAAAAAACATTTGGGCCCATTTTCATACATTTACAGGAACTTTTGGATCTATTAGATTAATGTGTTAGTTGAAATTGCTTACATAATAAACAACTATGTAGTATTCGATAGTCAATAACCACACCGTAAACTTTTATCAAGTCAAATAAGTTTAACAAAATATGTCGATATGTTTCCGTTAAGCCATATAATGTAAGGGCGTGTACACACAAGCAGTCCGACAACTATTTAAGGCTCGGCAATTACTTAAAAATCTCGAGGGTCAATATTTACGCGGTCGTGTGAAGGGCCGCCTTATCACGCGGGTTCTAACCGGAGCGTGTCTTGTCGAATCGAAAATCGAAATCGAATGGGCATTTTCGACATTTATACGTTCTGTTAATTTTTTATAAAGAATTAAAGTTAAAGTAGATTCAAAAGTCCTCCTTTTTTACGTGTGTGATGTTTTTTTTTCTTTAATGTTTTTTTTTTAGGCGCAGTGAAGTGTCAAGTATTGTTTTGTAATTCAAGGAGTTGGTTGATTTTGCTACTATTCATGAGCAGTCCTTACCGTCAGGCGGACGGAATGCTTGTCTCGCCATTCATTGCAATAAAAAAACACAATATATAGTATAAATATAGATATATATATAGATATGACTGCCTCGGTGGCGTAGTTGTACTAAGGTACGGTTACAAAGCTGAGGTTTCTGGTTCGAACCCGGGTTGGGCAGAGATATTGGATTTTTCTAGTCATTATCAGCCCAGAGTTAGGAATTTGTGCTTGATATGGCGATAGGCTCGCCACCTATCACATCATGGCGCGAAACATACAGGGCGAAATGTGGGTGTCCTGGTACCTCTGCCTACCCGTTCTGGGAAAAAGGCGTGAGTTTATGTATGTATGTACATAAATAAAATAAAAAAAAACGACAATCGAAAATCCCAATACCCGTTAGACACCATTTGAAACGCGTGGTCGGGTCCAGTTTGAGTTAATCGATACCTTTTTAAAGTAAACCCCGGCTAATTGACGTGTGGAACTCTTCACTATAACATGTTCTACCAAATTCGGGGATGTCAATAAACTTGTAAATTATAATGCAAAGAAAAATTATCTTGACAATAGATATTTTACCCTTGATTACAAACGGTATTGTTCATTCTTGACAGTCTTTTAAACTATAATATAACCTACGACTTGTATAAACTATACTTGTGGTAGGTCTCCCATATGTGAGAGGCCGCCTGGGTAGGTACCACCGCAATGTCTATTTCTCACCGCCAAACAGCAGTGTAAATGCACTGTTGTGTTTCGGTTTGAAGGATATTGTAGCCAGAGTAACTACTGGACATATTGGGACTTAGCATTTATGTCTCAGGATGGCGAGCGCAGTGGAATGCCAAGCATTGCCTTGTAATTCAAGATATTGTTTGGTTTTGCTACTGTTCATGAGCGGTCTATCGCTTACAATCAGGCGAACGGCACGCTCGTGACACCATTTATTATAATTTTAAAAAATGTTTTGTTCCTTTCTATCGCCTTTGAATTCAGTTTGAGCGAAGAAGACAAAACATTCGATAACTAAAATAGATTTTTAAACTGTCTATGAATAAGGCCTTAGGTATTTAAAGGCAAAATGTGATTTAACCCACTTAAAACATAAGGTTATATGTTTCATTTGATGTATTTTATTCATGCTAAACTACATCAATTTCGTAAGTTAGAAATATTTAAAAAAAAATATATCTTTCGTGGCACTTTCCTTGCATGGATTGAACCCGCAACTATCCGTTCTGTTGCGCTACACAGACCTTTACAATCTATAACGATACTAATATATAAAGCTGAAGAGTTTGTTGGTTTGTTACCTCGAATCTCAAGAAATACTGGTTTGAATTGAAAAATATATTTTTGTGTTGGATAGGTCATTTATCGAAAAATGCTATGGGATATATGTCATCACGATCACGCTATGACTTATAGCAGCCTATCCTTTTTTTTTTATGTTATAGGGGGCAAACGAGCACGCGGTTCACCTGATGGTAAGTGAACAACGCTGCCCATGGACATCTGCAACACCAAAGGGCATGGAGATGCGTTGCCGGCCTTTGAGGTGGGAATACGCTCGTTTTTTGAAGGTCGCCAAGTCGTATCTGTCCGGGAATGATCCCGCTGGCAACTGGTTCCACAGATTTGTAGTATATGACATAAAAGTATATGATATATATATATATACATAACCTATATGACATAAAAGCGGTCTAGGAAATTTTAAGAAATACAAGGAAATTTTATTCATTTTTCATGGTTCGATTGGTCTCAAAATCGATATCTGAGGGATCCTTTGCTCCGATATTCTAAATCGGAATTGACAATTTTTGACGCCATTTTGAAAAGTGTATATTGCCCCCGGGCAGGGCCAGGCCGGACCGCTAGTAAACAATGGAATATAATATTTGTACATAAAATAGGAACGCCATATCCAAACATAAAGGAACACACATTGACATCAGCAAAAGATTTCACGCGTGTCATCATAATGTATCATAGACAACTCTACCATACGTACTCGATTGCAACTCTACCCACTTTGGGCCTGTAGGGCGAGAAACGTTCGAAAAGTATAGAGAAACTCATCGCAATATTTATTAAAACTTGCTTACGATAAATCTATTTCTGCATTTTTAACACTCTCTCTCTCTCTCTCTCTCTTCGGTCGATCCCTCGTGTCTAAGGATCGTGGTCAGCATCAGGGATGCATCTGGAACACATGGTTTGTCCCCACCGGTTTTTGTCATTTAGTTATGTTATTTTTTAATAACTCCAAAAATAATTGATCAAATGACTCACATAAAAACAAAAATACTAAAAAATACCTAGATAGGAAAGTGAAACAAAATATTTGTATTTTTAATATCGGTTATTTTGAATGAGCTTCATCTTCAGACACAGAAAGTCCATTGATCTACATAAGCTTCCTTCAAAATTATCCATGGCCATCTTTTGAAAGCGACCTATATCTAGCAATTTTCTGCCACTTTAATTTGATCTTTGGTTCTTCTTTAATGGTCTTTTGACCATTGACTTTGCACTTTCATTTTTGTTTTGTGAAAAGTTCTCAACTTAAAAATTACATTATTTTTTTTTTCAAATTTAGATTCTATTGTATTGACCACTGAAAACATCTGTAAAAGTTAATTTTGGTGGCAATAAAGATTTAATATTCATTTATTTTTTATTATTTCCAAAGACTCACTAAACTTAAGTTGTCGGTGTCAACAAAATCCTTTACCATCGACATTTCAGGAATCGCAATGAGTTTAAAAGTGGGATATCTATCGAGTTCCAATAGTAGTTGAAAATTCCCGGTAAATATTAAGGAAGCCGGCCGTTTGATACAAACCCTAACTAATGCGGTTGAACTCATTCCGGGAACTATGCCGGTGCCTTTGTTAACTTCGTTTCATTATTTCGGCCGTTTTAAATCGCTTTGATGGCTGTTTGGCGGAGTTTCACATATTTGAACTAAATTTATATTAGTATTGTTCGGAATATAAGTTAGGTTACTGTCAATGAAATTAAAATAAATTCGTTTATTGATTATGTAGGCAATTAAATAGCCCTTATGACAAGTCAATACATGGTACTTATTCTATATTTACAAAATAATTGATTATATTATTAAATAAATTAAATTTATTTAGTTTTAGTTTTTGGTAGTCGTCTTATTAATTTATTATTTATTAATCCGACTCTGAATTAAGGCTGCCCATACTTTGTAGTTTGGACGTATTGCATATTAAGATATAAGGTAATGTGGTTAGATTTAAAATTACATATATACACAAACTCACGTCTTTTACCTAATATTTGTATACTCCAAGTATAACATGGAAATTTAGAATTAACAATGTTATACCTACCTTCCTTAACTTTTGAAATAAGTACTTTTTTCAAAGTTATAACTTAAGAATATAAGCCAAGTTACGCAGCTGTCTTAAGCAACATCCATGTTGTGGGCAAATAACGAATTCGGCCAGTTTATAAAAGGCCCAATATATATTTATTTATAAATTGCTAAGATTTTACTTTTAATATTGAAACTATACACCCTTAGTAAATTGAATAACCAAATTTCGTCCTGAGCCCACATTGTGATAAGTCTCTTATCGTGAATATCAAAAGAATATAAGAGACTTTTTGGTCTCACAATACCCAGAACCGAAACCAAAAGTTAAAAGCACTCCAAAACAATTTCTGGATACAAAAATGGAACACGCGGCCTCTCGTATCACAGTCTAGTCGGTGTTTTAAGCAATGGCTCTCAAAAAACCAGACATTTTAAAAAATACCAAAAATAAAATCTGCCAACAGCACACACATAACATATTTTACTTTTAACAACCCGATAGATGTTAGTCGGAGAGGTTTTAATGAAGACCTTACAAAACTCCAACAAACTTTATTTTTATCACAATAAAGTTGAAATTCGTCTGACAAACCCGGTGAATTAGTTTGGAATTTTTCACACATAGTTGCGAAACCTATAAACATTAGTACGCTAAGCAGAATGCCCAAACCGGGTTCTGAAAGCTATGCACACACGTTCAAATTAAATAGGCTTGTTTCACACGAATGTGGTTTTATGTTGGACTTCTCAGTCCGTTATTTGTTTTTTTTTTTTGTTTTTTTTTACTGTGCTGCCAGTACTTGAAAAATAATATTTTATCCTCCTTCATATAAAAAAGTAATGGCATTCTGTTAATATTCCAATTTTAAAATGAGTTATTTTTGTTTTATTATTTATTTTTCTCTTTTCGCAAAATCGTTAAATAGTTAACCATTCTTATGATTAAAAAGAAACTGATTACTATACCATGATAGTACTGTCTGTATCCGCTCATATACTCGTATGTACGTCCCACTTTAGTGCATCCATAATACTACTGTGTACTGTGTGACTGCACACTTGTAGTATATAATATGCATTTTAATATGAGGTGAGGCATCAGAAAAAATCCGTTAAAAAATATATATTTATTTATTTATCACAGGCAAATATTCATCTCGATATTGGATTGCACTGGACTTTTCTATTGCTCTCTGAAACGGTTAAGATCAGCCAGGTGGTAGTTTTAGTAACTACAGAAACAAAGCTCAAAAAACATTGCAGAAAAATTTTTTTTTTTCAGTTTTTAAGTATTATCGTGCATACCTTTGCGTCTTTAAAAATAAAAGGGTGTACATTATTATTTTAGGAAAAACTACGTTTTACCAACCAAACACGACCATCGATTACGATACAAAAAATAATCTGAATATACCTGATATAATTGTCAATGAAGTTAAAATATAAAATAATATTAGTATAAAATTTCGTGACACTTTCCAAGTGATTAACCTAATTACTGCTATCACAGGAAGCTCTTGTTTATTGTTTGTCCACGATGTTACGAAATATATGCTTAATAAGTAACATATGTAACTTGTACCTTAACTTGAAAGTAATAAAAGCTAATTTTGCTTGTAGTTGGTAAATTGGTTTTTGCTATAAGCCGGTCAATCCAAAGACGATGACTCCTTTTTGTGATAATTTATTTTTATATTTTCTTTATATTGTGATTAAGACTGATACATCCATAACAAGTCATATAAATGATGACTAAATGATAATGATGAGACTGCCACGGTGGCGTAGTAGTACTAAGGTACGCTTGCAAAGCTGGGGTCTCGGGTTCGAATCCCTAGTCGTGCAAAGTGATATTGGATTTTTCTATTCATTATCAGCCTGGAGTCAGGAATTTGTGCCGGATATGGCGATAGGCTCGCCACCTATCACATCGTGGGACGGAACATACAAGGCGAAATGTGGGTGTCCAGGCACCTCTGCGTACCCTTCTGGGAAAAATGCGTGAGTTTATGTATGTGTGTATGTATAAATGATGACGTATTATATTAACAGACATCACTTCCTGATCTTGACCATGATATTGTGGATAATGGGTTAAAAAATCAATGCGCAATGGAAAGCTAAGCATTGTTTTGTAATTCATGGTGTTTTTTGGTTTTGCTGTCCATGAGCAGTCGTATCGCTTACCATCAGGCGAACGGCACGCTCGTCTCGCCATTCATTGCAATAATAAAGCTCTATTAAACCCAAAAAAAATCAACTCTTTCCCTCAATAGTCTATTAAAAGCCATCGACACGCAACCGATGAATAAGCGAACATCTGACACAAAATTGCGATCATCAAAATCCCCCATAATTTTTACATTCGTCACCCGTGAGTCACAGGTGTGGCTTGCCCCGATACTACGTTTTTATGTCTAATAAAGTGCTTCGTGTTTAAACTGCGTACGTAAATCGTAGGATATGAAGGACGGGATGGTTATTGGGTGTGCCCTTAAATTGTGAGATTTAAGCGTTTGAGGATATAATACGAGGTTTTTTAGATTTCCTGCAGACAGGGAATTGCATTTTTTTTTTATCTATCGTAAAAGAACAAATTGCCGATGTTTATGATATTCGTTTTTAAAATATTCCGTGCGGAAATATTTTTTTGTTTTTTTTTTTTATTTGCCATAATATGTCAAATGTCTGAGAAGGTATATGGGGAGAACCCAGTGATCTATAGGTGGCCCAGGTCTTGCACCTATCGCAGACATCAATCACTACATATAATTATAATACATATCAATAATAATATTTTACTATATTTTAAGCATGCAGATTGCGATTGTTGTGTTTTCAATCATCAACAAAATATATATAAAAAATACATAAAAAATATATTATTGGACATGTAAATAATTTACAGATTAAGAGCATAAATGCTTATTGTTTACAATATGAAAACGTATCTCAAAGAATTCGCTATTTAGATATTTTTATTTTTATTTCTTGTTCCAAATTTCGCCACATACCAATCGAATTTAGTCAGACGTTATAACATTTTACCACAATTAATTTAATTATATTACATCACTTATATAACTCCAATTTATATTACACATAAAGAGACAGCAATCGTAACTTAGTTGCCATATACGCCGTGAAAAGGTTATTAAAATTATGGCCCACGATATTGCCACAGTAAAGTATTATTACCAATAAACACTTTATGGAAAAAGTGTAATACACGCGAAAATTGCTCCATATAAAGTTACTGGGAACACTCTTGAATGCTGACATTGAGTCTTATACTAGAGAATACATACATACATACATACATACATACATACGTACATACATACATACATACATACATACATACATACATACATACATACATACATACATACATACATACATGCTAAACTCTCGCCTTTGTTCCAAAAATCTGGATAAAAAATAAAGAAGTCTGGATATCCACTGTACGCCTAGTGTGTTGCATCCCACGACGTCATAGGGGGCAAGCCTATAGCCATAATATCGGGCATAGATATCTAACTCGAGACTGATAATGAATAGAAAATCCAATACCACTTTTGCCCCGCCGGGATTCGAACCCGAGACCTTAGCGTTGTAGCCATATAGTACAACTACGCCACCGAGGCAGAACTTTTCTCATGATTAAAAAAACTTATCCAAAAAAACTCACAGCCTCTTTGGAATTGTGGATATAACACGAACGAAGCCAGATGGACTCGCTAGTTAACAATAAACGATACTAATATATCAAATCGGTGGAATATGTACGCGTCGACATGAAACGTACAATTTTCACGTCGTCATAAATATCAATTTGCCGACGCGCAAAACTACAAAATTATACGTGTATTGACCGCACTACAAATTGATTTAGTGAGTTTGCCGAAAGTCTCATACTGTCTCGGGCTGGATATGGCTATGTGGGAATCCGTGGGAAAATTGTTGAACTTAATTTTTTTATTGCAAGGCATGGCGAGTCGAGCATGCCATTTGGCTGAAGGTAAACTATACCACCACTCATAGACAGTAGCTTTAGCAAACATTATCATGAATTACAAAACAATGCTTGGCATTCCACTACGCTCGCCATCCTGAGTCATAAGATGTAAAGTCTCAATATGTCCAGTAGTTACTCTAGCTACGTGTCCTTCAATCCGAAACACGACAGTGCATTTAAACTGCTGTGTCGTGCGATGTTTATTTCCTTCACAATCGAAGTACAAAGCCTACACTAAATATCTACGACATAAACAATGTAGTCCAGATCTTAGTGACGACACAGCGCGCCCGAACTGATTTATAGCTACTTGCCGACGCGGTGACGTCATCGCGACAAGCTTAACCGTTACTGTAGGAGGACCGTGAGGTTGGGATGTTGATGGATTTTATTTTTGACGAAATTGTTTTAGTATATGTGGGCATAATGATTAAATTATTATGTTGTAGGCTCAGTATGCAAGTGAATAACATTTAATAAATATTTTTGGCGAGAATCAAAATACTCAAAACAACTCTTGAACTTCAGTTATTTATTTGTCAAAATGTCATAAGGAAATTCTGTTGATTGATTTTCTTTTCAGTAATGAAAATGGAATAATAAAAAAATGGAAAATACGATATAATTATAGTATGATTAATTCACTTATGACTACTCGTAAACATAAGTCATTAAAATTATTTATATAAGAAGACTTATAAAAGAAAAGAATATCATTTATTTTACATTTTAGTAAACCAAAATTATCATAAAAGCACTCAGCCAAAGAATAGAGTTGACATAAATTATACAAAATGTGAAAGTAATAATATTGTGCACACCAAAAAAAAAGAAAATTCAACTTCAAAAATAAATAAACTCGTGGTCACCCTACGCTCTTAAATACGAACAATAAATAACATCGGCACATACATCACGGCCGATTAGTCGAAACCTACTCTTAAAGCAGAGTAATAAAATTAAAATATTACTCATAATTACATGCTATAGAGTCGTGATTTTGTTAATTGATTGAGGCTCGTTCGTCATCAGTTTTCATACGCATGGTTTGACTCCGGCTGTGAAACAAAACGCAGCGGGCTCTGACACAAATGTAATGATGTGTGATCAAGTATTTGTGTCGGGTCTGGGTGTTTGTGGGACCGAAAAGTCTCTCGTAGTTCCTGATACCCACGACACAAAACTTGATCTTAGTGTGGAGCCAGGACTATGTATGTGACTGTTGGGTGTGTTTATTTATTTATTTGATTAGTTATTACTTAGTTTAATGTTGTAATTTGGATTGTAAAATTTATTAAATTCTTCAATATAACCCACTCGTCTAAATATTAATGAATAATATGACAGTAAACCTAATATAATTGCATGCTAAGACATGTTAAAAAACCACATTCTTGGTACATTGAGAGAAGCACAAAGGCACAACTTTTTCCCATCTGTCATAATTTTGATGGATCGGTCTTTACTGAGATCGGATTTCATAATTTGTTTAGAGCATTCATTTTGATTCTGATTGTGTTCGTCGATTAAATAGTTTTGCTCGTTTTCTAAATACCTTCTTTATGAGAATTTTAGGTACATATTCAATCATTTTTTTAAATTTTCTGTAGATATTAATATTTTTGTTACGTTCCATTTATTGTATTGCTTACGTGTTATTCTGACTAGATGATATTAGTTGAAAGGTCTTAGTCTGTTTATAAACCTAATTTTGCTATTTTAGCATTTCTCGATAAATGACCTATCCAACACAAAAATATTTTTCAATTCGAACCAGTTGTTCCTGAGATTAGATATAACAAACAAAAAAAACAAAGTCTTCAGCTTTTTATATCAGTATAGATGTAATGTCCAGCAACTCACATTAGGCCAGCGTGGTGGAATATATGACCTAACCACTCCCAATCATACTCTTGATTGTAGAGGAGGGCCGTGACTGCAGGTCTGCAGTGGGACGTCTATGGGCTGACACACACACACAAACGGCATTGTTATTCCAGCAATTCTAATCTAGAACTTCGCCATACATCAATATTTAACTTGTAACTAGACCAACAGGATAATCAAAGTATTTCAAAAAATTATAAATTACATACCCCAGATACCTATTATAATTATGTTATACTCAGGATGGTGCACAATAAAATCCAGTTTCCGAGCTTTAATAAGCTATAGCTTTTATGGTGCCATAATGCCATGGCTTAATTTAGCCGTAAAAGCTCTGCCCTAAGCTCCATTCTGCTGTTGTGGATTGTAAAAGCTTGTATGGGTGTTGTAAACAGTTTTCTTATAAGTGTGATGATTCTTATAGCTCAATCCCGCGAATAAGTTTTATAAAGGAACCGATATTTCGATAGATATATAAAACTAAATCGATCGAATATAAAATAGATAGATTTGGAAAACGTTATCGAAAATATCATCGTTAACCAAACGACACCATGAAATACAAAGCAATGCCAGCCTGAGACATAAGATGCTAACTCCCATTATACCAGAGTAACTACTGGAGTCATTCTGGCTACAATGGCCTTCAAAGTGGAACACAACAGTGCATTTACACTAGTGCTTTGCAGGAGAAATAGACATTGCGGCGAACTTCCCAGGTGGCCTCCCACAAACTCAAGACAAGCCACCAGTAAACTTATTTAATGACTATTTCTAGTTTTCGTAATGAATGAAACATACCAATTAAACATGTTTACATAGTAAGAGAAGTTGAGGTTACATAATCCTATTCAAACGTCAAATATCTATTGACCCCGTCCCACGGGACATCGAAAAAAGGTACAGTCGGGAACTGAAAGTGCTTTTGAATGTAATTAAAATAGTATGATATAATAGTATAATTATTTACTTTGTTGAATAAAATCAGTTTAATATAACGGTAACTAAAAACATCTTGAGATAATCTGCATACCATAGCGATTTTTAAGAATATCTATGGCATTTTACATGCCTTCGAAATTCTGAAAACCTGCACTAGGTAAGCATAGTGGACTATATGGTCTAACCCCTCTCAAAAGTATTTTCGATTAAAGAGATAATGAAATTTTCGAACACTATTGTCGCCAACTGTACCGAAACCTCATCAATCTTCCAAACTTATTTGGTTTTTAATTTCAAGTATTTGTCGAAAGCGGGCGGGCAGGTGCCGTCGCCGAGAACCGATCCTTTTATTATAATTATTGGTCGTAAATATTAATTTCATGCGGCCAAAATACGATCGATATATTACTAAATTTATTCGACCAATTTTGGTAGCGATGTCGTACAATTATTAGTTTTATTATGACGAATGATTTTATTGATGATTTTAATAGGTATTTTTGTTATTGTAATTAGAAAATACCTAGTAATTTTGCAGTATATTTAATTTTCTTTTCTTATAAAGATTATGTTATTTTGCATGAACAAAATAACCGATGCACCTTAAAAAATAAAATAAAGACACAAAAGCTTCAGCTTCTTGGTACAAAAACAAAATAATTTATTATAAACTAAATAAACATGTAAAAGTACAAGGAAATTGCCTTCAAATTGGTCGGTCATTACGCACAATGCCCATATTCCCGTCTCATTCGCGTAATGACCTGTAATTAACTGAATTCTGTGTTTAAATCGGTGTCGATACGCCTCCATACTGATTGACAGTACAGCTACATTAACTTAAAGGTTGGAACGGCCGCATTATCTGGATTACGGCAAATTTTCGCAAAGTGCACTCGTTGCTCGCCCGAGGCTGATTCACACTGCACGATTTTTATAAGGATTTAAATGAATAAATTTAGCTTTAAAATGACTAAATTAAAATAAAAGTAGGCAAAATTCAATTCAGAGGGCTTTGAATAGCGAGAACAGTGTTAAAGTGTAGGATTTTAAAAAAATGACGAAATTTTTAGTACAACGTTATGCCAAGACTTTCGTTTATTTGGCATAAATATTTAGAGTGATTCCGGTACGCAACACCCTAACGTTATGAATTCTCATCCACTGTCTATCTCGGTCAGTCGCTATCAACAAAGCAATATTTTTTTAATTTATTTATTACATACACTTACAACATAAAAACAGTTCAACATTACCCCACAAATTGCTGCTGTTATTTGACTGTGGGATCGCCGTGAATCTATAAACTAACAATACAAAGCAAGTTTAAAAATAAATTATAGAAGACTTCCTATTATTACGTTACAATTATATTTTTATATACGAAGACGATGATCCCAGATCTACTAAACCCCAGACTTGATGGGAAGGAACGGGATGAGATGGAAGGGATCGGGAAGGGATCAACGGGGATCGGAGGGTATGGGAAGGTACATTCTCTTAAAGAAGGTACCCCGGGTCCATGAAGGTCCATGAGGCGCGGTAAACGGTTCAGCAGCCCACATGTTCACCTGCCTTTAAAGGCTAATAAAAAAAACTGCAAAATCGGTCACTATAATGATACGATTTATCGTACGCATCGTGTCGTGTGAATCGCACAGTATTGAGAGTGAAAACGTGTTCAAACATTTAAATGCCACGCGGAATGTCAAAGGTTCGGGAGTTGGAATACATTAAGATATCGCCGGACATAGTGACTCGTGTGGCTAAAGTTCAAACCAGACGTGGCGAAATAAAAAGCATTGCATTTCGATTGATTTTCGCATTTAAAAATTTAAGTTAAAATGTTTTTATGTTGCAGTATTTAGCTGTTTTCAACATTATTCTTTTTGTAACTGAAGTTTACAACAAATTGTAATTTTGGATGCATTAACTAAGTGTAGTTTTTTTTTGTTTTAGGGAATACTTAAATTCCCACGGACATTAATTAGGTAGTCATATTCAAATTGCAAAATAGTTTTACTTCAATATTGTGATATATTTAAAATTTCATGTCATAAATTATTTATGAGATGAAATGTTTAATATGTATATCCAACAGTCAAATAATATAGATTCCTGATTTTAAGAATGATAAAACTCATAAATAGTTTGTATCAGGAACTATAGAAGACTTTTCAGTCTTATAACATCCAGACGCCAAAACATATATTGTGGATCACACAATATTTGCCCAGACATATGTAAGGATTAAACATACGCCCACTCGTTTTCTAGCCATCTTCTCAAAGCAACGCACTAGGAATTACATAATTTATTTTCTCTCTAAAATACATGAAAGAAAATGGTCGTAAATCCTCGTAGCTTGAATCAAGACACATACATACATACATAATCGTCACGCCTGTATCCCATAGGGGTAGGCAGAGACTATAGAACGCCGCTTTGCCCGATCCTGACATATTACTTTCGCTTCATCCACTTTCATCAGTCTTTTCATGCATTCTCGTCGGTTTAGGGTGCTTTTGACCTGACCCTTGTTAAGGGTATCACCGATTTGGATTGTGTACGTTCGGTGAGGTCGACCCCTACCGACTCTTCCATCCACACTCGCAAGACACATACCTAAAAAAATAAATCAGTATATATTTATGTGTATATATGCCTCCCCAGCTAATAAACATTTGATGGACAGAGTCCTGAGGCATACCGCGGCAAACAGGGGTTGGTTTACGATCAATTTCATTTTACAGTAACGCAATATGTTGGGGTGCGTGAATCAAAACGAACCGAGTTACATTTGCGGAGATGTAATGATGTGGTGTTACGTTTCTGGACAAATTATGATGAAACCAAATATACCGCGATTCGACCGCGTGATAACGTTTTTTCTTGATGAAATTCCCGCTTTAAAAAGATATATCGAGACTGCGAACGAAATCGAAACCAGCTGGTAGATTTAGTGACTTTAGATACAATGCTAGTTGCATTAAAATGTTACTAAAAACGACGATTTTTAAGTATCATCGCGGTTGGTTGTTAGTTATTTTTTGCTAAAATAACAATTTAAAAATAAAAGGGTATACATTATTTTGACGTATTTACCAACTAAACACGACAATAGATAAAACATCAGTTTATTGTGTCTAAAGTTATTAAAGATGCCACCTGGTTCCGTTTTTGATTGCAGTCTGGATAAACCCAGTATTTTTCCGGGACAAAAATATAAATGCCCTATTGAAAATAGCAATAGCCTTTCCTGATAAATGGACTATCCAAGACTATTTTTTTTTTTAATTCGGAGCAATAGTTAATGAGATTAACGCGTTCAAACAAACAAACTCTTCAGCTTTATATATTAATAAGTATATGAATTAAGATTTATTAAGATGTTTTATACCATTTCGATTCAGTCACTTTTTTTGTCTACCACCCGGTTCGGAAAGCGGTTTTCACTAGAGAAGAACGGACAAGAAACTTTAGTGTTGCTCTTTTCAAAACCAGTTTACAATTTCGTTATTATTACAAAAGTTACAAGTGATTTAAATCAGAGCAGTTCATTAATAATTTGTTATAGCATTTTAAATATGAACATTTTAACGTTATACATATTTAATATGGCTGAGTGAAGCGAAGTCGAACGAACGAAGAGTCAGTATCCTGCTTCGTCGACGCAATGAATAATTGTGAAAGCCTAAAGATATCATTCAATTATTTACAATGTCAAGAAATCCGACAGACCAGTCCACGCAAGCAGCACCCATCACGAGTATGACGCATGTGCCAGCCATCGGCCTCCTCAACCATTTTACAGAGAAGTGCCAACCCGGCACACGACGCCGCCGCAAGCACAAACTTTTCAGCGAGCATGACGTATCTAATCGCTAACAAAGAAAAACAACATGAGTAAATTTACATAACATAGATATGCATAAGATATATAGAAGATCCTTTTCAACTTAGACAGACTAAAAATGGAATCTTTTTAATACAAATAATACCTAAATGAACTTCTTTGGAAAAACATTTTTTTTATTGATATAAATAATAAATAATAAATAAATAAATACATCCTGACCCTAAGATTGAGTCTTGTGATGTGTGAGAGACTTTTCGGTCTCACAAACACCCCGACTCGAAACGAATACCTGTATTTAACACAAATATTTGTTTCGGTGCGCGGATCGAACCCGTGGCCCCTCGTTTCACAACCGGCGTTTGACCGACTGCGCCACGGAGGCTGACACCATTAATACCCAGGTATATCAAGCCCCCAAGACTTTATAATTCAAATAGTTATACGTACGGCACCCCTCAACAGAATGCAACAAAAACACCGTGTCCAATTTGCCAGTGAAAAATGTACCTCTATTATACTTAAATTACAGTGGGACCACCCTGTACCACAGGAAATATCGAGATTATTATAGGTTTTTTGTCACTGATTTTTTATTGGCGATACAATGCTTGCTTGATGGTAGAAGGCTTCTCGTAAACAGGAGCTACACTCGGAACTTAGTGGACAGTGTATGTTGTACATAGCAAGGCATTACGCTCGTCACCACCCGACGGTAAATGTAATAATGAACCAAAAGCAGAAATTGACTTTATTTTTCATGGTTAAATACATATTCTGGAAATGTATCATTTTAGCAACAGCGCAGGCTCAGCTGCCATATTCACGGTAGTCGCGCGCTCAAATCCTAGGGCCACACATCCGACTTTTCCTCATATCATTATTTTACACATTTCCTAAACATGCTCGGAATTGTACGCAATTTCTAGTTCTCATTACCAGTAAAATAATATATATAAAACTGTCAACGACGCTGCAAAATACAGTTCATAAAGCGAAAAAGTTCTCTTGGAAACAAATTCTATGAACATAACTAGCGGCCCGGGCCAGCTTCGCCCGGGTACAAATAGATTTCTGTACAATAATATGTACGTATTATACATATAAACCTTCCTCTTGAATCACTCTATTTATTAAAAAAACCGCATCAAAATTCGTTTCGTAGTTTTAAAGATTTAAGCATACAAAGGGACATAGGGACAGAGAAAACAACTTTCTTTTATACTATGTAGTGATATGAATAATTAATAACATCCTTTTACTCATAAAATTCTTTCTGTAATATTTTAAAATAGTTTTAATAAATTAAACATAAAATCTAAATCCATAGTGATCGAGTCACTAAGTATTAAAATGATATTTAAAATGTATTGTTATTTGGCGCAATTATTCATTTTCTATATCTGTATCAGCCCATATACGTCCCACTGCAGGGCACGGGCCTACTCTACAATCGAGAATATGATTGAGAGTGGTTAGGCCATATAGTCCACCACGCTGGCCTAGTGAGTAATTAATATTTTATTTTAGTTTATTCATATTTTATATTATATAATGTATTTTATTTAATTCAAATTATCGCTTTACTAAGTGTCCGTATCCTGCGTGTAAAATATAGATTTGTCTTTGACATGGTTTATCGAACCTTTAGAAAGTATTGGCGCATGCAAAAGTGATTCGTCTAAATAATTAATCCATAATAATTCAGTTCATAAAATAATACAAAATAACGTGTATTCATAACTTTAATTTAGATTTTATGAATGATTTTATGAATATTATTAGTATGATTTATATAATATTACTTTATAATATCATTAGTATGATGACGATGATCATGTAAATAAATTACAAAAAATATATTTTTTTAATTTGATTTTAGTGTTAGCAAGTTGTTTATCATAAAAATATATCGACATTTGCTGCTAATTTATATCTGGGAGAGAAAATGAAGTAGATTTAAATTTAGATTCAGATTCCTTATCTACCTATTTTTTTAATATTCACACGAAATAATATACTCAAAAAATCATTTGTATACTCCAAAATATCCAAAAACAAACTCAAAAAAATACCTATTCAGTGTCCCATGGCAAAAATTAAAACGACGCAATATATATTTTACGAACCCTTAAAATTCCGTGGTAGGGGAACCAGGGCCAGACATCGTAACTTTACGATTGTGAGTTTACTGCATCTGCCCTGCAACGGTGGGGAAAAAATAAATTGGAAACTGACGCCCTTCCACACGGCGCGAGGCTGAGACGCATTTTATGATCCCACGCGAGCTATTAAAGTTAGTTCACATGCCTCGGAGGATCCACGATATTTGTACACTTTAAAAAAAATTGAAGACAGAAACGATTATTCAACATACATAATTGTTTGTTTGAATAATGAATAATAACACCAAACAGTCACATACATAGTCCTGATCCCACATATAAGATAAGATTTGGTCTTGTGACGCAGGTATCAGGAATTACGAGAGAATGTTCGGTCTCACGTACACCCAGACCCGAAAGAAATATTTGTGGCCCGCACAAACATATCTCTCGGTGCGGGAATCAAAGCGGCCCCTCGTTTCACAGGTGGCTTCGAACCGAGTACGCCACGGAGGCTGTCAAATGTGTGTCAATGAAAATATTTTATATATTCACAGCAGAATAAAATAAGTAAAATGAATAAAAAAAGCCTTAAATGATTAGGGGCCAATTTTACATCGATAGTACTCCGGAATGCGTTCATACCATAATGCAATTTTCTACATAAATTACTTCGAATACAATTTAATCTTGCAAATACATTCAATCAGATATCATCTTAATAGTACCCTACTCCGTAAGCTTACAAACATTACGTTCAGTTATCTACATAATTGCATTTTAAACCGACGACAAACATTACTATCTAGATATTTACTTTAAATGGAATAATTTCACGTTACCTTGACACAAGATAAAATTGCGATAACGGCAGGTGTATATATTTTAATATTATTCAATAATTCATATTAATATTATAATGAATATCTGTTCATATTGAGCAAAATCTTTCCCATAGTTTAAATGATAAAGATGAGAAAATTATTCAAAACAAGCGATAGCATACGAAAAAAATGTAACATAAAAATCAATGACATATATTAATATCCTGAAATACGACTTGGTAATATAAAAGATAAAGTAATTTACATAATATAAAAAGTAAAACGATTGGTAAATTGTGCATAATATCTTTAAATTATTATAAAGGCCTTTTAAATAGGCAGATTTTCCCACGTTCCCAACGACTGATGATTAAACTGAATTAATTTACACGATAAACAACAAATCGAATCGTTAACACTTTTTTGTATATTGCCCTCCGTTCTGTCGCCGCGTATGAACGAACCTGCATCGGCTTAATATCCAGATGTGTGCGCGATTGTACCAGTAATGACAGCCTTTGTAAATTACTATAGCGCGTAATGACTGCCACTGTTAGATAAACGCAAAACATAACATTTACTACGGATAAAGTAAAAAGATATGCTGAAATACCCGGCCGTCTCATTGGCATAAATACCTTTTCGATTCGCTTGATTAATTAAATAGCTGTTATATTTGCGATTGGGAATATTTAGGTATACACTTTGATTAGGAGGGCTAAGAAAGTATTCCAACAAAATTCTGTTTTCACACAGGTTTCGTTAACCGTTAAACTTCCTGTAATAGGTAAACGAACCATATATTATACAACTCTAAAAAGTAATAAATATTTCAATAAGACTCAAAGAACTGACTATCATAATTAAATATTACTATAACGAAATTTTAAGTTTTAATACTGCAACACATTAAAGCAAAAAAACAGCTTTTGTTATTTGACATCCCCCAAGGATCTCCACATCGACTTGTTGGACGAGGCCTGTATCCGGCAACAAAATTACTAACTAATAAGTAAGAACTCTTTTTTTCCAGTGACTACAAAAAGTGAAATCGTCTAAATACCGGGCAGTCAATACAATCCAAAATATGAATAATTTTAATTCTAATACCTAACAAATATGTACACAAGAAATTATTCAAAGAAAAGACCCATAAATCCACAAACGTAAAACTGAATCAAACAGTCCACATTAATAAATCAATGGTTATCGGAGCCCGGGCGAAACCAGTCCGCCATCCAATTAGTGAGATATCAAAAACTTACTAATTACACCACGTGCATTGAATATAATTTGTCGAGTGGATTTATGTGCCAGTTTCTTGTTGGATCATTTCGATCGAAAGTAGTTCAAGCGCGATTTAATTAATATGTATTTTTGCTGTAACATTTTTATTTGATTTGTAATTTGTTCAAATAATTTGCGTGTTTCGAGGGCTGCTATTAAATAGGAGATAGTAACTATATAGTTTATATAAAGTACCTTCAGCGGTCGACTTGCGGCTGTAAATAAAATAACCAATTGTGTCTGCAAGCCTTACCCCTATTTACATGTAAAAGTAAAAGAAAAAACTTTCATCACAACGATTGGTGGACTAAAAAAGACTACTACTTCATAAAACTGAACAAATCAATTTCCAAATATAGTGACATCTAGTGGCAAACGCACGAACTACTTCAATTACTACAATTACGCAACACCAACTAATGTAATTTGTGTAAATATTTAAAGCCTACAATCTGAACCAACCGATGCCTGAGGCGATTTAGAATTCAACAACAGTTAACCTTTAAATGCTAATCCTTTTGACTCGATATCGTCTCTTTAGATCGCTTCAACGGAGCATAATTCAAACAAATTGACTTCAATAAAGCAACCAATAATTTTAACACCTAGCTAGTTATTATAATAAATACACAATTTTACTGTGTCATTAATTTTATATTAGATTTGAATGGAAAAGGCGGTGTTGCCAAGATTGCTTGTAAAGATAATATCGGGTAATCTAACTATATAGGTAGGATAACTAAGATACGATAAAATGTAAACAAATACATACCTTTTAAAAAAACGTCCTTTTTTCCCGATTTATCAATTACACTTAATACAATAATATTTAAGTGTGACTATTTTGTTTACATCTATTTTTCATATATTGTATGTGGTCTTAATATAAAAAAAAATAGCGTGATTATGTAAGCCTGGTATAATGTTGAAGGGTGATAGAGAGAGCCTTTTCAATGATGATATGGTATCGTATACTCGTCGCTCAACACAATTATACCGGCCAAAACGAAACTGGGTAGGTAAACGCACACCAAACCCGTAAAGCGAGACATTTCGGTCATCATGACAGATCTACCTGGGTGGATAGAAACGTTTTACCATCAGGGTTTGTAATTCCAGCGATCGTACCTACTCACCTTCATCTCGTTTTGTTGTGGACAGTGGTACCCAGGTGTTCTAACTCATTAGTGCTTACAAGACCAACAGAAAGACTATACCGCTCCTGAATTATTTTATTAAAAATAAATAGCCAATTAAAACAAACTGTAACATAATCAAATACTATAATTCATTCTAACAAAGAGATCTAGATAAAACAAGATATCAACCTGTAATTAGCATAAATGATTTAATTTCTAGCGTTATAAATCTCCAAGATTGTCCGCTCATAAATCCGGCCAGTGCGCAACGGCGAGGTGGACAAAAAACTCCAAATAATTTCTGGTATAATGTAAAGTTTTCACAAAAAGCGTATTATTAACTGTTAATCGACAGCCACAATGGTGTAGGGAAGTTCTTGAGTTATGCATTCGTCACTTTTGTCGGCGCCCGTCGGTTTTGTTCGGTTTTTTGTGAGCGTCATCGGCTGTGTTGACCATTGAGTGTAGTGGAGCGTATGAATTTTAATACTTGTAAAAAATATGTATTTTTATTTATTGCATTGCCTTAAACTGGGAATTATATTTTTGAATGAGTTTACAGATATTGAAAAGTAGGAAATAACCTAAACCTGTAATTTTATTTTTTAATGTATATATCTCTTTCAATACTGAAAGTATATTTGCGGACGTAATGCCTAGCAGTCTACCTTAAGGTGGTAGTAAAATGAAATATTATGCCAAAATTTTAAGATACATAACTTTATTCACTACTAAAGTTTATCAATTTTATAGGTGTATTTCACGTCGCAATGAATAAAGTTGTCGTAGATAGAAGATCTCAGTGCGTATATTTTACAATCTTGTCCTACCTGTCCTTATCTGACGAGAAAGTGTATTCCACGCATCAAAGTTTTATGCAAGTCATAGAGAAATTTACTTTATGATTTTACGATCAATGGCGGACAATTCAATGCTTTATGAAAGGTAGCAATCATCATTAGCAATGCATGATTTCCATTGCTAAATATTAGTCTTTCCCATTATAGGTATTCTAACCTACTCGTATATTTAAAAAATGTAATAAAAACCTCATACATAATAGAAATAATATATTAGCACCATATCACATTCGTACAAAAACACTTAACATAAATCGAACGACAATAATAATTAAAAAAATGTTTTTGATTAAATTCTGATGATTAAATAAAGATTTATTTTGTGTTACGGATTTGCATGAAAAAAATAATACTCCAAATATAATATCTACGGCTTATAGAAGCTGGCTACATCTATAAAAAATATATTAACATTTAGCAGCAGATTTTTTTTTTCAATATAGTAAATCCACCTCCAAAAATAAAAAAATTATGACATTATAACTTAAAACAAACCAAAACAAAACTACTCCTTCAAGTGTCAAGACTATTAGTGCCTACAAACCCGGCGGCACATTGCGATTACAATGAAAACATTTTAAAAGCGTTTTTTGTCCAGCAGACCGTACAACGGTCCCACTGCGTTGTGCGAAAGGTGCCTTATCAAATATTGATGCTATACCGAATTAATTTAATTAATATTAATTCCCATTACATTTGTATTGGGTAAAAAATACCTCCGTGAATTTACCCGGAATCGTAAGACTTAAATTTAAAGTACATTGCTTTATATGGTCTTTTATTCAGACGCGCCATGAATTATAAGCCATCGATGTGTATTTCTTTTCTCTGACGATTCTCGGCTCAAGCTAATTAGTATTTGGTTGCTACGCAGACAAACGTTAATCATTTGCCATCCATCTGCAAAAATTCGTAATCCTATACACGACATACTAAGCAACAGTAAAATTTATTTAAAAAATGAATATACGCAAAAGTCACACGTTGTCCTGACGTCAAATAAAATATTTTTTTTGATATAATGAATGGCTAAACGAGCATGCTGTTCGCCCGATGGTAAGAGATACGACCGCTCATGAACAGTAACAAAACCAACGCCTTAAATTACAAAGCAATGCTTGGCATTCGACTGCACTCGCCATCCTGAGACACAAGATTTTAAGTCTCAATATGTCCACTAGTTACTCTGACTACAATGTCCTTCAATTCGAAACACAACAGTGCATTTAAACTGTAGATTGGCGTGAGAAACAGACATTGCGATGGTACCTAGGCGACCTCTCACATATGAGAGAACTACAAACAGTACTTAAACGTATCTAATTTCAAGTTTTTTTATTGTACTCCTAGGTGCTGCTGCTATATTTTGTGAAATTAAAATGGAGTAGGGTGATAAAGAGAACCAAATCACTGTGGTTGCATTACATAAAGTAGATATAGAGCCCAGTATGTGTACATTTAAAAAAATCCTCTATATGTTTAGTATTAGTCAAATATTTGTGTACTGGGCTGATAGGCACAATGAAATATTAGTGTATATAACAAACATTTGTATATTTGTAGTGATTAAATCTTCAGCCTCTCATTTCAGCCAGAAATTCATTCAAAACATCACAATGTTTATTAATACCGTATTCAGTTATCAGAACATTTAATCATGTATTTAGGTAAATAGGTAATCTTTAATGCAACTTCGACATTTCATGAATCGATTGTTTCACAACTTCTGATTCACGATTTATCTCGATTATAAATCTTCAATAAGGTTTGTATACAATAAATATGTATATAATGTGTGTAATGGGAATAATACTATACGCTTATTAATGTCCAATACTGGACGTAGGCCTCAAGTTAGTTTACTGATGGTAGGTCTCTCATATGTGAGAGGCTATCTGGATAGGTACCACCGCAAAGTCTATTTCTCCCGCCAAAGAGCAGTGTACATGCACTGTTTTGTACCAGTTCAAAGGAAATTGTAGCTGGAATACCTACTAGCTAGAGTAACTACTGGACATATTGAGACTTGAAATCTTATGTCTCAGGATGGCGAGCGCAGCGGAATGATATACATTGCTTCGTAATTCATGGTGTTGTTTGGTTTTGCTACTGCACATGAATGGTCGTATCGCTTACCATCAGACGATAGCATGTTCGTCTCGCCATTCATTGCAATAAAAAATCACTACGTCAGCTTTATACAAACAAGCTACGTCACATATTTACAAATTTTATTTTTGTATAAGAATGTATAAAAAAACGAATGTGAAAAAATATAAATACATTCATTTGCACAAAGATTTAATACATTCACATCGTCGTACTAATACAAATGTGTGAATCAAATTCGCACTTCAATAAGTTTCGCATCCTGTGTCCATTAGCGGTCCCATAGCAGTCGAAGAAAGTTCTTTATGAGAAATATTTAAAAAACAGCAAGTACAAAACCAACTACACAAAAGATCACGGTTAAGACCACACATATCTTCAAAAAGAAACTTCATAAACAATAATAATAAACCAATCTGACAATACCACGTATAGTCCAGATAATGGAATTTTCGTCTTACCAGTCATTTATTATATAAACGAAAAAAAGGACCAAAAATATATTTTTATAATTTCTCGGCGTAAGACGACAGTCTCATGTCATTCGATACAATTATACACCTGTTTAGATACTTCTTCCCACTGCGGTAAAAGAACCCAGGATTATAGGAAGAAGGGAACACACGTCACGGCAAACAATTCTACCCCTTTGCGGTGCGACAAAGAAAAGAATCTGCGAACCCTTTTGGTTCACGCTGAGATGGTTTGGACCAAGCCAGCAGGCGTCGTTCTGTTTAGAAATAGAGAGGAGGGGATCGAATTGAAAAAATCCTCAGAGTTATCCAGACGGTAGAACAGACGGTGAATTACAGAACTTTAATTTTAAAAATTAGAACTTGTGGTAAATACAAACATTTAACCGTCCTGTGCATGATTACGCAAGGAAAGCGTCAGGGTGAGAGGAATTGCGACGAATTGTAAATCGAGTCACCGCCTGAAAAGACGACAAAAACCAATCTATCAAGACTTCTGTAAAGACGAATACATATCATCGTTTCATTCTTCATTCGTCTCCGCAGATAATATATGCCCTAGTTTTTTATATGTACTGATATCACATAACAAATTACACTAAGGCAACTCGGTACATTGTAGCGGATTTTATGAGTGTTATTCAAACTCCATAAATTGCGTAACGCGTCATCATCTCATTGTCATTTAGAACACTAAACCCAGTTAGGAGCTACATTGATCAGCCCGATTCAGCCTTTGTGCATGGAGAATGATTTAGAGGCATAATCATTCGTTCAGCATTCTGCGTCTATTCAGCGTTCGCTGGAAACAGACAAATGAGGACAAGTGCGTTTTATCATCGGTATTCCATCACATACTAACGAGAATGTTCAGCGCTGTTCAGCCGCATTCAGCGGAATATGCGCTGAATAAGAGTAATCCAAATCGTCCGGAGGAAAGCGAATGGAGCTAAAATATGTAGGTAAATATGTAGCTAAGGAAATCTTAGCATAGTTGCATCATTACTGAAGTTCAGATGAGTTGCAAATCATCCTTTGAAAATTGTTGGCAAAGAAGTAGAGCACTACACGGTAAGAAGAAGATTCCTAACAAACTATATCTGGAGAAATGTATTATATTACTTCCGTTGCCTTTCCTTGTTAAGGCTCCCTTCTTCTTAAGATAGTGGAAAAGGAATCATAATTAGCTTTCCTGTATTTTCACTAACAACAAAAATGATATTGCTTATAAATTATAACAAATTAATAATGAATTGGTCTGATTTAAAACAGTTGAAACTTTTGTAATAATCACTATATTGTAAACTGGTTTTGAAAAGAGCAACACTAGAGTTTCTTGCCGTTCTTCTCTAGTGAAAACCACTTTCCGAACCGGGTGATAGATCAAAAAATTACTGTATCTAAATGATGTTAAAGATTTTACTAGATCCAATAAATTATTTTAAAGAACAATGGCGATTTTTTGATTGATCTTAATTTGAGCGTCTTTAAGTAGCATATATACAAAACGATTTCCAATATTATTGTACATTTTTTCAAATAATTATATGAATTTTACAAAGCGGGCGAAAAAAAACCTTTAAAATGGAAAGCCATTTGAGTAATTCCGGATTTATAAACTATTATTGGCTTAGTGTTGTCATTTTATATTTAATCGACTAAAATAGTTAGCCATCTAGTAAAGTACTGCTATTCGAAATAACTTTTTCCGTCAATACAATATTCGTAAACTCGCGCAATTCGCCAGTTATTTTAATTTTGTAAATAATGATGCTGAATTGATATTTTATTTGCTTTAATAGTAACTATTACTAAACATAATATTTTATCTTTACTAAATAGAAGTAAATTCAGAATATGAAATGAGTCTGGCTAGAAGATTCATAATCAAAGCAAATAGTCGATTGACATACACAACCCAGTAAAAAAAAAAGATAGACTTGACGTTTCTGTTCCGTGAACTGTTGATAAATATTAAAATCGGATGAAGTCAAAAATAATTGAGGAATAAGGAGCCTGATATTGCGTTGTATGATCCATGCATTCTTACGGACTCTTATATTTTCTGTGTATGATAGTGTGTTTGTTACGATCACCGATCTTGTTTTAATGCTTAGATTTATTTATAATAAATATGTTGAGACTTGAAGGTAACTGTCAACTGAGACTGCGGCAGATCTCTCTGAACTCTATTTAATGATAAGTGTAAATATATTTTTACGTCAATATAAATAAAAACACAAGGCACTAATAGAACGGGTGTATTATTACGTTTTTAATTTACTATAAAATGATATTCCTGGCAATACAACACTTCATAGCACGGTCAGCCATTTTACTCGTAGTGTGACGTTGGTATATAAACACAAAAACTCTGATATGAATATCAATTTTTCCCCTGTTTCTTTAACAACAATTATTATACATATTGAACTAGAAATTAATCCTCAGGCTAACGAGATTTTTTTCATCTCAATACATTTAATTTGATGTTCAATAAAAATAATGTATGGACAGTTGCCATTGTTCTTTAAGAACCTTTAGTAGCCGGTATTATATATCAAGTAGTGGTACCTACTTAAATGTTCCATACATACCGGACCTCCCATTTAGTAAACAAAAAATATGTATTGAATTTGAATTGAAAATTCGTGAACCAAGCCCTACCACGATCCGAGAACAATGCTTACGACCATTTCACGATACCTCCTCAATTACGATGGTAATGTGGTATATCGTGATTTGATCATTTGCATACTAAATTAAGTTAACACACGATGACGTTGCGATGCTTGTATAACGAGGTGAAACTGATCTTAAAATTTAAGACAGTTTTTTTTTTTCAGTAAATTGAAGAGTCTTCATCGACGGAGTCCACAAGAAGTAAGATACCAGTTTTCAAACATAGAATTTAAATTAAAATACTTTGTCGAATGTTCAAAATGTTGTTATCATTTAGATTCAGTCGCTATTATTTCTCTACTACCCAGTACACAAAGCTGTTTTCGCCAGAAAAGAACGGGCAACAAACTCTACCGTTGATCTTTTCAAAAGAAATTTACAATACAGTGATTGTTTTAAATACTTTATTGTACACCATTAAATTTATTTTTATTTTGGTTTAGTTATTTTGTACGGCTAAGTAAAGTGAACTCGACCAGAACGCGGAACCGGTATGTATTTACTTATATGTACATGTATATGTAGTATGCACGTTTCCTCACGATGTTTTCCTTCACCGTTATAGTGATTAACTATCAAAACACACATGACAGCGAAAAGTTAGAGTTGCGAGGGATTAACTTTAACACTTTTTTTGGATATACAAATCTATATGAAAATCCCGCCACTACAATACATCAAGTCCCTAATAGTCTACTTAGTTGTTATTTAAAAGAGTAATTATTGTGCACCTGGGTCGTAACAGGTCATAGCTCTTCAATATTACCACCGAACTTGCCGTAATGCTAATTCACATTTTCACGGCTCACCCTGGGCATAAGGCTTCATTTATAAGATACTAGCGGGCGGACCCGGCTCCACCCGCGTGCAGATTGGCGGTCAAAATGGCGGTCTAAATGTTCAATTTCGACTATCAATTTAAAATATCGACCAATCGGACCACGAAAACGAATAAAGTTTCCTTGTATTTGATAGAAATGTCACTACTGCTTCGCTCCTATATAGCGTGATGATATATAGCCTATAGTATTCCTCGATAAATGTACTATGCAGCACTGAAATAATTTTTCAAATCGGACCAGCGATTCCTGAGATTAGCGCGTTCAAACAAATAAACAAACTCTTCAGCTTTATAATATTAGTATAGATTAGCGGAAATGTTTTTTAATTGACAGCTTCCGTGGCGCAGTTGGTTGGACGCTGGCTGTGAAACGAGAAGGCGCGGGTTCGATCCCCGCACTGAGACAAATGTTTGTGAGGCCCATAAATATTTTTTTCGGGTCTGGGTGTTTGTGAGACCGACAAGTCTCTTGTAGTTTCTGATACCCAAGACACAACACTTAATTGATCTTAATTTGGGGTCAGGACTATATATGTGACTTTTGGGTATATTTATTTATTTATATTCTTTATTGTACACCAGGAATAAAAAAATAAATAAAACTTTATTTAAAATAAGTACTATTAGTAGACCATTGCACAAGGCTATCTCTTCCAGGCAACCTTTGAAAATTCGGTTAAAAACAAAATATAGTACTGATATATCGAAACTATTATATAGCGTTAATATTTGATACTTAATATTAAATAAAATTCAATCATTATAAGATGTAAAAATAATAAAAAGCTTGGGTTAAAATAGTATAAAACAAAGTCACTTCACGTTTGTCGGTGGTTAGATCTAGCAACGGAATTTGATTCATTTTTATATACATAGTGATACAACAGTAAGGTATATATGTATAATACATATACAGGTTGTCCCAGTATATAAGAAAAATAAAATATATCTGGTATGGAGTGGAATTAAAAAACATCTGGACCCAGGTGAAGCTGGGCCGCTTGTGTAAATATACATATACGTAAACCAAGTACTTCAGATATTATCTAAATTGTCTAACACATTACTTAAAGGGAAGGTAATTAACAAAAAATAAATATTTATTTTGTAAATATAGATAAAACGTTCCAAAGATAAAATATACTTCTAATAAACACAATGTTTTACCATCTGTATATAAACACTCAACATTGCAAATTTTTAACGTAACGTCTGTCGTTGGTTGGGCCATTGAACATTTCACATTTTACCTCATTTTTCTTTTATTCATAATCCGCTATCTCCCATAACACACGCCTACAACTGACGTATGCGGCGTCACGATCGCAGCCTCTAACAGTGTTTTAAACAGCACAATGTTGTCGCACCCTGTATACAGGACTAATGTTATAAACTGACGTTAGCAATACTCTCTTTAACGTCAATTTCTGTTAGTGAAAAATTACTCACAATAGAGACAGTATTGACAGTAGTAGTTTTTGTACATACTCGTAATACTAATCTATGAGTAGTAGACTAAAATTGTGTCACACCTGTATACAGGTAGCTCATTTAGCCAGGTAGGATCTCGCAAAGGAGATGAGATAATCGGCTATGCATCAAAACTAGTAGCAACACAGATAAAAAAACGCAGTATAAAGGACCAATATTATAACTTGACGTAAATAAAAGTCATCTATCATCATTAAAGCGAATCAAATCATCAAAAATACGAATGAACAGGGGCAAATCCAAATAATACCTTGAATAACAAAGCAATGGTTGGGATTCCACTGCGCTCGCCATCCTGAGACATATGAAGTCTCAATATATCCATTAGTTACTCTGGCTACAATATCCTTCACATCGAAATACAACAATGCATTTACACTGCTGTTTGGCGAAATAGACATTGCGGTAGCACCTACCCAGACGGCCTCTCACATACGAGAGACCTACCAATCCTTTAAATATAACAGAATTAAAAATACAAAAATTTCATAAAAATTTCATACCAGATTCATATTAAAATAACTCTATCCATCTCAAGCTTATTTTCTCAAGCCCACGAGGCATGTCTAAATATTTAATAATGGTATACTTAACTCATACAGTTAATAGTTACTCTGACGTTTAATGATTGCTCATTGATGACTAGTAATTACGCCTTGAGATCGACTCGATATTCGAGGTCGTGCTCTCATCACAGGCTTCCGTCGTGGAAACACGGAGAGAATACTGTTTAATATGAATTTATATTAAATTCATAAGCTTGAAGCGGACTTTCTACATAAAGGTTTACTCACAGATGGAAGATTGAAGAAGGCCTTAGCCCAGCAGTGGGACAATAGGTTAAATACAACTCACAAAAACGACAAATAGAAAACACATAATTAGATATTCAAAATATGAATGCTCTTGATTCAAATTTTGTTCCAGACTAGCGATCCCACACGGCTTTGCCCGGGTACATACACTTTTTTCCTATGTACATCAAGCATAATATAGGATCCTTATGGTGAAAGAATTTTTCCAATCGGTCCTAATCGAATTTGATCGATACTATACCTCAATACTGGGTATTTCAAGACTGCTACCAAAAAGCCGGGTGGTAGTTTTAGTGCCTACAATTAATACAATGCACGTAAAAATTTTACAAAGAAACGCGACAATTTTGTTTGTAATTTTTTAAATATCGCCATTTTTATTGGTGAATCCATAGTTTTTGCTAAAATAATAATTTAAACTCTTTTATGCCTTAGAGTCTTTATAAATAAAAGGGTAGATACTATAAGTTTAGGAAAAAAATGTATTTACCACCCAAATACAACCGTATAAAAAAATAACAAAAAAAAAATTTTGGTTTTTTTTTTCCTACATTTTCTGTTGCGTAGTGTCTGAAGTCGCTTAAATCGTTTTCGGTAGCAGTCTTGATATACCCTGTATATATTTTATTACTACTATATAATAAAATATTTTAATTTTATTTTTCTTGCGTAGAATAACTCAGTATCAATCTTACACACTCAATTTCGTATTCATAATTTTAAGGATTTTTCCATTCGCCCTGAACTTGTATACTTAGCATAATTATTACATTTTATCTCGAATAAAATCTAAGTAATCCTTCAATTTGCACGTTTTATGGTACTATTATTTCATTATTATTTGATCATAATTACATCATTTATTTAAGATTACGCGTAAATATTGACTCGAAGTAAAAGAAATAACTAACATACCTACAGAAGTTATTTTCTAGACCAACAGGAATAAGTGATTTTAATACATTTGTTATAAATATCTACTCGACTGTACTGTATCAACCCATAAACGACCCACTGCAGGGCGCAGGTTTCTACAATCGAGAGTACGATTGAGAGTTGGCAGGCCATATAGTCCACCACGCTGGTATAATGCGGATTGGCGGACTTTACACGCCATTGAAATTCATACCAATCGCAATGGTCTGCACGTTTCGTCACAATGTTTTCCTGCACCATTTTTAGTGACTCACCTTTAATATTTACAGTGTACTTCAGAGCTTTTTTTAGTAGGCAATGCATTTGATTTTGATTAATGTTGTCATACCTTCCTCACCCTGTATCTTGTTTGTACCCCAAAGTGTAATGTTTCTCCCCTACATAAAATGTATTTAAAATGAATTATAGTAAAAAACGCACCCACAGATCGATTAATCACGACAGAACACTTTTTAAAGTGCTCCACTTAACAAATTTCACTGCGATAAAAGCGTGAATGAGTTCATTGTTGGATTGGACCCAGGCATCTTCAACAAATTAATGTAAGTAATACTCTAATGCAGTAATAATAAAGCCCATTTTGTTACACCGGAGAAATATTTTAAAATGTTGGTCCAATGTTTGCCGAAAAAGCTCAAACAAATTTCACAACAAGCTGATGTGTTTGTAAAAGGTGCATAGCGTTGACGTCCAATGTCCAGCTTAAGCTGATCTCTTGTCCCATAAATGACTCATAGAAACGCCGATCTTGTAATGTTTGATATCTTTTGTATATTTTGTCATTTGTAAGAGTAAACGCAGATAAAAGGTCGTTTTAAAAGTAAATCATAGGGAGGTGTTTAAAAGGCTTTGCCGTTCGTTAAATGTATCGATAAATAGTAACACTTTTACTTTTAAGTGGAACGATTAATTAAACCCTTTGTGTGGGGTAATCTTCATTTTCAAAGACTAATTATTACCTTACTTCACTCAGATTAAAGGCTTTTATTTACTTTTAGTTCACTTTAAAACTTTAAAGTCATTTTTATATATATTTTTTTTTTGAGTAATATTAGCGAGACTAAAAGATATTCATAATAACATACCCATGTGGTGATTCATACGATAAATATTATATTCATAATACGTTCATTTCACGGTCTTGATACTCAATCTCTCTTCTTATAGTTTAAATACGTGTCTACCCCCATTTTCCTACTTCCATTCACTCCAATTCATCCAAAGTTATCTGGAAGACCGCCAATTGTACTGTAAATAAAAGTTTTCGTTGTATTGCGTATTTTTTGATTTTGTATTGTACAATCAAGTGTAAATATATAAAAATAAATAGTTTCAATAAAATGCTTATTACTATCTGTTGCATGAGATATACTATTCAAATGGAAATTAAAGCATTTACATTCAATTGACTATAATTAGAATATATTTACCGACCCACGGAATCTCGTATATCGCTAACACGAACAGATGTATCGAATATCGCGACAACAAAGACAGTGGGTCAGCAAGACAATAAGAGCAATCGGAATCGAAGCCAAAACAATCGACAGCCAACCAGCGGCGCACATTAATGATATTTTGGTATAGCGATGCGTAGCTCTCTATCGCTTAGCGAACAATTTTTTTATTGCGCTCATTGCAAGACATGCATGCCACTCGCCTGCTGGCAAGCGTTACGACTGCTCATGAACAATAGCAAAACCAAACAACACCATGAATTACAAAGCGATGTTTGCGCATTACATTGCGCTCGCCACCCTGAGACATAAGATGTTAAATCTCAATATGTCCAGTAGTTACTCTGGCTACAATATCCAATATAATATGAATGGTGCCAAAATAAGGATAATTAGTAACAGTTACATTAACACATATTCGAGAAACATTTTAATAAATACATAGTTATATTTATATAATGCCATTACGCCTGCATTCCATGGGCATATGCAGAGATTATGAATTTCTCCTTCGCTCGATCGTAACATATCAATTTCGGTACGTACATATTCACCAATAATTTATTCATGCATTAATCTCAATTGAGTGACTAAATGAATCGCCAAACAAAACCAAGCGTTTATTGTGCCGTGCTGTGAAAAAGAAACACTGCAAGAATCTTCCTAACAACAGGAACGATCACATTTCCTTTTATTTTATTCTTGCATATTTTTTTATTACAATCAATATGGCTATGTTGGTTAGTTACCAATCTTTTACGTAATAATATTTTATATCAATATAAATAGAACCTTAACGTCGGAAATTATATCTCTCCCATTATGAACATTGTATGGGACATGAAGGAGATGCTAAGCGATATTTAAGAGTTTGTGTGCGACAACCTCACAGCTATTGACAAAACAAAAGCGATCGCCTTATAAATTGCTGCGCGCCGCTGAAATGTTGTTATTTATGTGATTCGTATTACTGTTTAAAGTTTACAGATTCGAATGCCTCTTATGTCTTGATACAGTTTTTGTTACAATTCTTTAGCCGGACGTAAAACTATGCTTGACTTTGATTGATTCATTTGAATGGCACGATAATCCATTTGATTTTAATTTTATTGAAATAGGCACACTAATGATGTATATTTTCTAATAATATAATCATGTAAAAACTACTGCTATACAATATATCAATTAAAGGTGGTATAGTTTGGTTTTGTCATGGACAGAACCATGACCGGTAGTATCATTTACCATCTGGCTAATGGCAAGCTCATCTCACCATTCCATGCAATAAGTTTAGTAGCCGTCATAGTGACCCATGAAGGTTAGACATAATAATTCTGAAGATGATTTGTGACAGCTAGATACTCGTATGGCCCATCAAAGGGCACTCTCTTTATTATGACTTCACTATAAAATATACCAGTATAAAAAATATGTACATATATATCTATATTATAATACTAGCGCCCCGGCCAGGCTTCGTTCGGGTGCAGATACACTTTTTCGAAAATATTCTATCCCCTGTGTTCATTAGGGATAGGGTAGGATTCTATTGGTTAAATACTTTTTTCAATTCGGTCCAGTAGTTTCACAGAATATTCAATACAAACAATCAATTAAATCCTTCGTTTAAAATATTAGTTCAGATATGAGTGCCTCGGTACGGTACGGTTAAAACATGAGGTCGCAGGTTCGAATCCCGAGTTTGGATACTAGATTGGAGGCATATTGGATTTTTCTATTCATTATCAGACCGGGAGTCAGAAATATGTGCCCGATATGGCGATAGGTTATCCCTACAACATCGTCTGACTGAATAATAGGCGAAATTGGTTTCCTAGTAGCACTTCTGCCTATCCCTTCTGGGAAAAAGGCGTGAGTTAATATATGAATATTGTTAATAGTAGTTTAAAAGTTACGTGTGAATGAATATTAACTAGGCCAATTCGCAAACAACTGGACGCGCAGTCATCAGATAAAGTTCATTTCACACGCAGTCATGTTTCATAGTAACCTGACACTGTTTTGTCTATTGATAAGGATTGTTTTGGTTTATTTTTATGTATTAATATGTGATTAATTCATTCTATAACAAATATTTTTTTAAGACTTACATACTGGTAGGTCTCTCATATGTGTGAGGTCGCCTGGATAGGTACCACCGCAATGTCTATTTCTCCTGCCATACAGCAGTGTAGATGCACTATTGTGTTCCGGTTTGAAAGACAATGTAGCAACAGTGACTACTGGACATATTGAGACTTAACATCTTATGTCCCAAGATGGTGAGCACAGTGGAATGCCAAGCAACGATATATTTCGTGGTGTCATTGGTTTTGCTACTGTCCATGAGCGGTCGTATCGCTTACTATCAGGCGAATGACATGGTCATCTCGCCATTTATGGCAAGAAAAAAAAAATCTATACATGATCAAACTGTAGTCAGGAATTTGTGCCCGATATGGCGATAGACTCGCTCCTATCACATCGTGGGATATAATACAACACGAAACGTGGGTGCCCTGGTTTCACCTCTGCCTACCCCTTCTGGATAAAAAACCGTGAGTTTATGTAAGTATATTTTTCAGATAAACTTCGAGATGTCCTATTAATTACAAATCGCACTTGAAGCGTCAAGACGGGTCTTATCCCAAGTCACCCCTCATGTATCTGTATTACGCCCTAAAATTCGAACCCACGACGACTGCCATCGAAGTTCCGGTTCAGTTTGATGCTAATCACAACATGCTTGTAAGTCTGTACACGCTAAAATAACATCAACTTTGTATCACCGTAATAATGTAACAAAAACCCATTCAAACGACCCCTAAAAGTGAAACTGATACGCAAAAAAATAATCCTTATACAAAATACCTTTTGAAAAGAATCTAACAATTTGAGTAACCCCTCTTTAAAATTCTCGTTTGTAAGCTTTGTAAAAACTTGTAATAAGGTGTGTTAAATTGTCTTTTGTTAAAACGCTTGGCTGAACTGTAATATGTTTCCTGTAATTTACTTTTTTAATAGATACAACTCACACCTGTGTCATTTTGGGGTAGGTAGAATTTATGAACTCCCTGTATCGGTGTTTCCTCAGCGCTAGGACCTGTCCTTCTTCAAACGAGGTTTAAAGAGAGTACTCTCCTCGAGGTAGGCAGCGACTTTGTTGTGCCGGTCCCCTGGCATTATGGAGGTACATGAGCAGCAGTAGCCGCTTACCATCAGGCGGACCGCTAGCTCGTCTGCCTAAATGGCAATAAAAAAATAAAAAACAAGGTAGATATAAAAGCCTCAGAAACCACGATATTATTATATATGGACAGCCTTGATAGCACAGTTGGTGATACGCGGGCTATAAAACAAGAGGACGCAATTTCTATCTCCGCCCCGAGACAAATTTTGGGTGAACCACAAGTTTTTGTTTCGGGTCCGGGTTTTTGTGAGACAGAAATGTCTCGTAATTCATGACACAATACTGGATCTTTGTGTGGGGACAGGACTACGAATTTGACTGTTGGATGTTTTCATTCATTATCTTTCGGTTTCATGGACATTCTTGCTGCTAACTCTTAAATAAATAGGTACTTCTTGGTTGGCTATTTGTAAAAATGCAGGCTCATTTCTTGTCTTCTCCCGTCCTGTTTCTTTTTCCACATCTTTTTTTAGGAACAATTCACATAAGATCTTAGTGTTGTAAGTATTCATCAAAAAATCACAACGTTGGACCCCACGTTTTCATTGCCTTTACTTTCTTATCGATTAATCTTTATACTAAATCGATATTAATCGATATCTCGATCCACATTTCTATAAATTAAATGATCGAGATTGAGTATAACCAGACAGATTGATCGGCAACGATGCATAATTAAACACTGGAACGGAAATTAACCATCTATTGGAAAACCTCAGACAATATTAATGTTTCTAATCTCATTCGTGATGTGTGTAATCAATGATTCGCGTATTTTCTCCATAGATTGCTACTCTTGGTGGAAACTGATGGCTTACCTACTATTAAATAGATAAATTAAACACCCAACAGCCACATAAATAACCCTGACCTTAAAGTAAGATCGAGTGTTATGTCGTAATCAGAAAATACGAGAGAGTTTTTCGGTATCACTAACACCCAGACCCGAAACAAATACCTGTGGATCACACAAATATTTGTTTCGGTGCAGGGATCAAATCCCTCTGCCTCTGTAATTTATTTATTTTTTGTCTTACAGATAACCATGAGATGGATTTAAGAATAGGACAAACAGTCTAAAATGAAAAAGATAGAACCAACCTAGAAAGGAAAAGTATTGCAAATACAAATAATTTGATAATATTCTGGGAAATATTCTGATTACGTGTAGGTAAGCTACATTGACTTTTAAGGTAGACAGAACTAATTAAGGTTACAGACGTCCCCAAATGCAAACCTACAACAGGTCGATATGAAAATATTTTTTATTTTTTTACGTACTTAAGTACATAATATTTGTGTTTTTGTTTCTCTTTAACTTTTAAATACCTCTTCAGATCATTTCTGAATCACCCAAAGGTAGACTGGTAAATAATGCTGCCACTGCTGAACAGAGGGCCTCTCCCAAAGTTTTTCATAATGTGTTATAAATTATTCTATTCATATTGTTGGGTTTGGATAGTATTTCAATTAAACTCGTTAAAATTCGTATAACTGATAAAAATATGTGTATATTCTCGCAATGACGTTACAATTACATGACCAAGACAAGATAGAACAGAAAACACAGACACCTCCACCGACAGGAAACAGAAACTTAATTTATTCTTTTATGGATATAGTATACAACAAAACGTTTACAAAGATAATCGAACTACTTTATCTATTTACATTTTATTCAATACATATTAATGATAAAACACAATATGAAACTTTTATCGCACTTGAAATATGCGCGCCTCTATATTCTTTGGAATATTTTTAATGCACAAACACGGAAGGCCTACTCTTAATTACATAAGATACAGCTATTAAAAACTGCACACAACTAACAACGTTTCTGAGTGGGCCCACGTTTGAGGGTTCATCTGCTGTGGGCGGGGTCGGCAAACATTTAATCACAACACAACTGTTCGTAATTATGGGGTCGCCGCTTACCTGCCCCGTGCAAGGATTACTTTGTAGAAAAAAATTGAAACAATGAACTGGATTTGTATATGTGAAATAAAAGATCAAGACAGATTTTGGATAAGAATTATTTAGTAGTGAAGAATATGCAATTGATAAAGAGATATTAGGCAATCTATATTGATACATCATATATATAAATATATATATACACGTAGGCGTATTTATATATGTAGTAGTCTTTATTTAAAATCTTTTTTTACATTTTTATATGTATAGTATAAAAATAAAAGAATTTATTTTTATTTCTTTCTTTTTAAAATTTTTTCTTTACATTTTGTCTTTTTTTTTTATTTAGTATTTAAATTATTAATATAATTTTAGTACAAAAAATATTTTTATTATCTATTTTTACACCCGCTAGCTTATTTTTTTCAAAACTCTAAGAGTGTCAGAGAATGCCTCGAGCATTAAGTCAGCCTGTACACCTTCAGTATATGAAGCTTTAAATAAATAAAAAAATATTCAATTTAAAATATGATTGATGATGATTTCTTAAACCCTTACGGCCGTATTCAAAGACAGTTTATTATAAGTATCGAGTGTTTTGTCTTCTTCGTTCAAACTGAATTTATAAGTCGTTCGAGAGGGGCAAATAATTCGAAAGCTAAAATACTTTTTTCTCAAAAGAGGTAGGCAGAGGTGCCAGGACACTCACATTTCGCCTTGTATGTTCCGTCCAACGATGCGATAGGGGGCGAGTCTATCGCCATATTGGGACAATACACATACAAATTCCTGACTCAAGGCTGATAATGAATAAAAAAATCCAAAATCACTTTGCCGTACAAAATCGAACTCGAGACCTTAGCTTTGTTACCGTACCGTAGTACAACTACGCCACCGAGGCAGTATAATACAGGGTATATCAAGACTGCTACCGAAAACGAAGCCGGATCGTAGTTTAAGCGACTTCAGACACAATGCAACAAAAAATGCAAAAAAAAAGCGACAGTTTTTTATTTGTTATTTTTTTTCATATGGTCGTATTTGGTTGGTAATACATTTTTTCCTAAAATAATAGTGTATACCCTTTTATTTATAAAGACTCTAAGGTATAAAACAGTTTAAATTATTATTTTAGCAATAACCGTGGTTTTACCACCCAAAAATGACGATATTTAAAAAATGATAAAAAAGAATTGTCGCATTTCTTCGCTAAATTTTCAATTGCATTGTGTTTGTAGTCACTAAAACTACCACCCGGCTTCGTTTTCGGTAGCAGTCTTGATATACCCTGTATAATTAACCAAACACCAATCTATAAATGAAAATCACAAATCCAAATTCGAAAATCCGCGCGCTATTTAAGAACCGAAGTCAAAGCGACCCGACATTAACGCAGATTATCTCCAGCGAGCAGACTTCATCATATTTTAAACAAGTTATTACCAAATTGGTTGTTCCCGTCTTAATTAAATAGCTGGTTAAATACGCATCCCTGTTGCCGTTTCAAATTTCAACGGCTACGTCGGAATTGTGAATTTAATTAAGCTTAAATGTTATTTTAGCAGTAATGCGAAATATTTTATTTCGCAAATGCTTAGTAAATATTTTAGACTAGCGTGAGTAAGTTATTACAACACACATTGACACGTGTAGGTATCGCATATAATTATAAATTAAGATTAATAAAATTTAATGAATAATATATTAATATTCGTATGAATTACGTCTTGTGTTGTAATTATCAGAAACTACCAGAGACTTTCGGCCTCACGAATACCCGAAACGAATACGAAAACAAATAGTATCCAATTATCTCATTTACCGAATGAAACGCAACAAAAAAAGTTTTTTAATAATCATTATTTCTAAACATATAATTAAGGGTAAGGTACTTATGCTAAATAATATCTTCCATGCAAATAAATCTCATGTCGCTGTTACTTCACGTTTCTTCCGACAAACAGGTCATTTTGTAAAACAATCATGACTACAACACACACCACAACAATTTGTCCATAATAGTCTCCCATTGTTTATCATTACATTGTGCACCGTCAGCAATTGTCGCCGACGCTATAGAACGTCAGCGTTCTTTTTGCTCAAATCGTTTAACATTACAGTGGAGGTAAGTTTTAAAATGGCATTCAGTAGTTGCTTATAGCCCTGCCGTGGATGTCTGCTGACGACCGATAACGCCGCTCTGTCGCTACTGAAATGCACCATTCTTGGAGTAGGGTTGCCACCAAGTTGTTTTAGAATAATGTTTTGTTGGTGGGTAAATTAAATGTCTGTTTTATTTATGTATTACAGTAAAGGATAAGGTATAGAAAATTCACTTAACGTCATGTTAAACAAACGTAAAATTGTTTTAAACGTAAGACGAATTGATTGCATCGAATAAATTGCAATAAAAAAAATTGCAACACATTATAATATACATGACAATACGCTAGTGCCTTTAAAAAGGTAAGCTGAAGTACTTGGACATCACACATTGTTTAATTATTTTCCTCAAGACATAACAGGCAAAAAGCCTGTTACAATTATTAAAAGCTTTATTTAAAGCTCCACGTTGTAGGAGTAACTTGGGCAAACACTCGCCCATCGCAAGAATTGTTGACAAATACAATTCAGTATCCAGCTCTTCGAAGGATGTCGATATATTTTCCAATACACTAAATAAGTTTAAGTATCTCATATCTAAACAATTAACCAATGTGTAAATATTGATGTGTCTATACTAAGTCTATACTATGTTATATTATATTAGCTAAATTGTTGTTCGCTTGAGTTATGTAACTATTTTTAAGTATATGTTTGAGAGTTTAGTACTTCGTAATTTAATAGTCGTTCATTGATATTCGTTTTCTCTTTAATTTTTAAGTTATGTATTTTTTTTCTTTTTATGTTTAAATATTTTTGTTCCTAATTTGTTGTTAAATTTTGTCGTTTAATTTTATATAGATAGTTTATGGATAAGTTATGTCATAGTTCTTTCCTGTTGTACAATACTATTGCATGTTGTGATCTCCTCTAATTGAAGAAACACAATGTTTAAACTGCAACAGTACAGCAAAGCTTGTAAAGTGTATTCTTTGTTGGAGATCCTAATAAATAAAAATAAAAATAAAATAAACAATACTCGGTACAAAACATTAAACACACAGTTCATTAACATAACAAAGTTATTTTGACATCCGACAAGTGACAACCCTATCGATTTCACAGAACGTTCAAACATGTGCACTCGCCTTAATAACTGTTGCATTGTGCTTCGAAATTTATTTAAAGAATTTATACACTATTGTCGCAGAATCACTTTGTTGCGAATGGAAAGTAAAAGTGCGCAGCTTTTTCGTGTTGACAACTTGAAATAACATGGGTGCCAGCATTCAAATGTTTGCGAATATCAGTACAGATTGTCTACGGCTTTTTAGTGTGCGAATAAGTGGTTGTCATGCTGTTGTCAAAATATTAAGAACAGTTTTTCTGTCCTCACATATTATTGTATTGGACATGTTAATATTTTTTTTCATTGAATCGTGAGATGAGCATGCCGTTTGCCTGATGGGAAGAGATACGACCGCTCATGAACAGTAGCAAAACCAAACAATACCTTGAATTACAAAGCAGTGCTTGGCATTCCACTGCGCTCGCTATCCTACGAGACATACGATGTTAAGTCGCAATATGTCCAATAGTTAATCTGACTACAATGTTCTTCAAACTGATACACAACAATACATTTACACTGCTGTTTGGCGGAAGAAATAGACATTGCGGTGGTACTTACCCAGGCGGCCTCTCACGTATAAGAGACGTACCACGATAGCAATAAGAAAATACATATTTGACGCTTTGCTTGATACGCAAAAAACAACAAGCAATTATCTCATCTAATAGTATTTAATATCCAATATAATAAAATTTGAAGTAAGAAAAACCATTCGTACTTTGACATCAGCGCTCTCGGCGACAGAAAATCGCAGACGACGTGTACCTGATAGCCAACGGTCGTCAAAATTATGACGGCCTGTTTAACATACTCCTCGCTGAAAATAACGCTAGACAAGCGAAGAAAACTGCAACATAAAACATTACACCACTCTATTCCTATCACAAAAATATACGCGTACACGTAGCTATGTATGCAAAAATGAATCTTAACTAGAATTATTCATTTTTTCACTTATAACTTCACTCGATTCAATATTGTTTTATAAGTGGCAGAGACTTTATAGTCTGTCGGTAATGAATCAAACACGACTAGATGATCGCGGGTTTGACTCCCAGCGCAGACTTCTGAATTTTCGGAGACACGTGAGTACTGATCGTCAATTACCATGCAATACGACAGCCTCCGTGGCGCAGTTGCTTGGACGTCACCTGTCAAACGGTTCGATCGTAGCGTACCTAAACAGATTTTTTTTCAATAAACCTTGATTAATTTATTTATTTATTCAGCTAGACTGGTGTCTTAGTTTTAATTTTCAAAGACCTACTCTCGGAGTATTTAATGACAGGCAGCCAATCATAAAATTAAAAGCCAAATCATACCCACCTTGCCAACTAACATAACATACAAGAGAATATCTTTAAATGAATTTTACTTCAACTGACAATAACATTAATATTTTTACTGTCACGAAATCCACAATAATTAAGTATTTTCCGTTTGTTATTGAATAGGGAAAAATTTACACGGTCCGGTAAAAACGCCGCGTTATTTTTGATAACAAAACCCATTGAAGTATTGTACTAGAGCGGACTTCGGGAACAAAATCTCTGTGTATTATACTCGTAGAGGATTCTCGTGTGCACACGGAATCCCAACGAAGCGAGAGAGAAGATGATGTTACTGCATAGGTATGACAGAGACAAAAACAGAAGGAGTACGGTACCGTTCATTTTTGTTAAAAAAATTATTTGCAGTGTCCCCTCTTGTATAATATCTCAATAATTAAACCGTTAGTAACACTTCGGCTACATAAGGGATAAAAATGTGCGTAAACTAGTCTTCTAGAAATCATATTAAATGAAACTGATCAAAAGAATCCCGTCAAACAGCAGTGTAAACGCACTGTTGTGTTTCGGGTTGAAGGGCATTGTAGCCAGAGTAACTACTGGACATGTTGAGACTTAACATCTTATGTCTCAGGGTGGCGAGCGCAGTGGAATGCCAAGCATTGCTTTGTATTTCAAGGTGTTGTTTGGTTTTGCTACTGTTCATGAGCGGTCGTATCGCTTGGATGCTCGTCTCGCCATTCATAGCAAAAAAAAAAAGAAAAAAAAATTGCGTTGCATAGTGTGCATAGCAATAACTTTATACCACTACAAAAACTACAATATCGATATTTTTATATTTTCGCGCTCGTTTCTCAAGCAAGTCTATAGGAAATGTAACTAAACCGGTCTTCGTCATAGGCTTACAGCTTAAATTAACATGTATCAAGATTCAAGATATACCCTCGACTCATTTAGCCTTATAGACTCATCAGCTTACCGTTAATGTAAAATTTTAAATATCCTTGCACTACCTGTATCAATTGAATATTTGCTATTGATTTCAGGGTTAGGAAAAGCATATAAACAGCAGTGTAAACGCACTGTTGTGTTTCGGGTTGACGGGCATTGTAGCCAGAGTAACTACTGGACATATTGAGACTTAACATCATATGTCTCAGGGTGGCGAGCGCAGTGGAATGCCAAGCACTGCTTTGTAATTCAAAGTTTCGTTTTGCTACTGTTTATGAGCGGTTGTGCCGCTTACCATCAATCGAACGGCATGCTCGTCTCGCCATTCGATGCAATTAAAAAAAACATAGGGTTATTTTGATTAAATATATCATACGGTATAATGTAGTGCAGGAAGCTCTCTAACTAGGTGGAGTGATTTTTTAAGATGTTGGTAGCGGTTGGAGACGATGGATTGAAGATCGAGCCCAGTGACGTGCCATGAGAGAGGTCTATGTCCAGCAGTGGACGCAAAAAGGCTGATGATGATTATGATACAGTATATCAAATTTGAACAGTAGGGTTAAAATCATAAATGATACCCACAACTCAAGTCAGCTTATTTTAATCATAAGGCATAATACTACTCTATCATAACGTTAAGAAAATATAGTCCGAGCAAGTTATGTGATATTTAAAAAAATATATACTTTTATATTCCTTGAATTACTTCAATTCTAATCTAGAAACAAAAGAGTCTAAAAACTACTAAATTTAAATATTTTTCAAAATATTCACTAGACACTCATAATTATGATGATGAATAGGAATTCCTAGCCGATTTCGGCTTCGGCGACTGTGATATTGGACACAAGAATTTTTAAAGACACTCATAATAATGTAAAAACATGCAAAAGAGATGCACATCTGTCTGTAAATAAAAATAATCTTTGATCACAAAGTAGACGACACGCTGTGCAATAAATTTATTTAAATACAACATGGTTAAGACTCGAAACATATTAACAGAATCAAGATGTAATTAATGTAATAACACTTAAAGTAATTTACAGAAGCGGCTTGCGGTCTAAGAAATAAGCCGTCTGAAAGCTATTAAATAATTTAATTCCTGTCTTAGCGGCTAACGGAATGTCATACAAATATTAAATTTCTGCAATATTATGAAAGATATTACAATATAAATTAATATCTGAGACTTGACAACTTTTAAAGTAAAATATTAATTTTGAATTTATGGAGGTTGTTGCAGGTAATTCATTAGCGATTAATGTATAACAAAAAACGCTGTTAATGTTGTCGATGTACTTTTGTGAAGATATTATTTGAAAAGTATTCCATAAATTATATTCATCGGAATATTTTTTGTTGCGTAAATAAATTTATTAACAGCTTATTAACTCATTCCTGAATGTATGATCTAATCAATCTAGATTACTGTATCAAAAGTATTATTGTAACATTTTTAAATTTTTCCGTTCCTGAATCGAGAGTATGATTTAGAGTAGTTAGGCCATATAGTCCACCACGCTGGCCTAGTGCGGGTTGGGGAAGTTTTACATACTATAGAAATTCTTACAAATCACTGTGCTATGCAGGTTTCTTTCACCGTTCTAGTAAAATCATAACACAACAAAGCAAAAGTACAAAGATCAAAGAACTAACCCATCTGTTCACCATTAATTTATTCTTCGTAAAACGAATACCGGTCCCGCATCTTGGCAATAAGCAAGCGATATTTTTAGAGATTAAAGGAGTCGGCCATCTGTCCGCCATTAAACAACTTAATCTTTGCCATCGTAATGCAGGTTGCAATTTTTTGCAGTAAAATTATTTTGCAACACCGACAGTGCTTGGTTATAAAGACCACACAGAGGAAACGCGATGAAGATTTTATAGATTTCATATAAATTAAACTTAATATTGAATGGATTAATTTTTGGTGCAGTTAATTATGAGAAAACTGTAAAATATAAAGCAGTGGGATCAATATCCATATCGAGAAATAGTATTATTTGTCTCACAATTTTTTTGGGAATTAATTGTCGTTTTTGACACCCACGACAAAATACTGAATTGATCAATGATCTAATTTTTAGTCGAGACTATAAATAAATAAATAACTAATCCTGACCCCACATTAAGATCGAGTTTTGTGTCACGACTATCAGAAACTACGAGAGAATTTTCGGTCTCACCAACTCCCAAATCCGAAAGAAAAAATTGTGGGTCGCAAAAATATTACCGCTATTAAATAAACCGCAGCCTTTCGTTTCACAGGCGGCTTCTAACCGAATGCGCCACGGAAGCTGTCAAACTATGTATTGTGGAATTAAAAAATCTATCATAATTTCCTAAAAAATTACTGAGACTTTTTTGTAGAGAATTTTTGGACCTACAAATTTGGTCTGAGGTTATTTTTCGAAAAAACTTACCATTTTCGAGAAAAATCCAAAAAACCTGAAATTTTGTTTTTTGATCCCGAATAACTTTTTAGCACACATGGGATCGATGGGGACTTTTGAAAATTTCTTTCTGATGGTGAACCCAAGCTGTCCACAAAAATTTGGCTTTGTCGAAATTTTTGTTATTTCAAATGTCTAAAATGACCGGACTATAAGTAATACTGCCTGAAAAGAGAATCTAAAACACTATGCAATTTAAAACAGTAAGTATGCATTTTTCATTCGCTCGCATTTGTATTGTACAGGCTTTAATCTGTGTGATCCAGATCGGGACCGATCACGACGATATTGCGACCCATAACAATACTGAACGATTAGAACGTATGAACTTGGGGCCACACTTAAAAGGGGTAAAACTCTATTACAATAGAACGTATATTTCATGAAGATATTGATTTTCATTGCTAGGCTAATTGCAGAGGATTTGCTAGGGTTTCTCAGCATGTCAAAATACCAATAATTTATTTATTCTTTATAGAATAATGGTTAGTGATATACCACTAAGGATTAGAAAATTGCAGTGGCCGAATCGTATTGCAGTTTTAGTAATAGCAATAATAATTACTTTTTACACCCAATGTAACTAATGCACGATGTCCTGACCCCACACTAAGATCGAGTCGTGTGTCGTGGGTATCAGGAACTACAAGAGACGCTTCGGTCCCACAAACACCCAAACCCGAAACAAATACCTGTGGCTCACACAAATATTACGGGGATCGAACCCACTGCCTCTCGTTTCACAGCGGCGTCTAACCAACTGCGCGACGAAGGCTGTAATAATACAAGAGGAAGGTTTATGCGTACCTTTTTTATATACCTGCAAACGAGCACTTGAGCGAAGCTGGGCTGGCCACTAGGATAATATAATTATAGAAATATAAAGACATTCTTAATCCTGACGGCTTGATTGCAATGTTAACGCAGAATTAATTGATTCAATTATAAGCTTTTAGTTAAGACCGTGGAGAGATTGTTGTCAACGTTTTTCAATCAATTCAGTTAATCTTCATGCTAATTACTGGCTAGATTTTTCTGTGAGATTATTAATTGTATGGCTTGAGTTGAGAGATACTGAGATAAGATATAATTTAAAAATTTATACAGAGGTAATGAAGGCCTCAGAAAGACCTGGATTAAGGATGCCTCGAAAAGTTTATATGATTTTATCCTCCTTGTTTTACATTTATACAGTCAGTAGAGAATCATATGGCGAAAAATTATATAAAGAAACAAAGAAGAGAAAAAAAATCTGAGAAGTAAAAAATACGGACTCCGTTTTTTTTTAAATACTTATTTTCATTTTTTTCTACAAAGCCTTCACCTAAATACATCCTGCTATAAATGCAACATACAAAAATTACTTATCTCTTTCTAATCGCATATAACCTCAAATTCCTCCACATCTTTCCCACAGTAACCTTAAAGTCGTTTTTCCATCACAGACGTCATTATTAAAATGAAAACAAGCAATTAAAGGGACCACCCGCGTATAGATTGTACCACCCCGAGGTGGGAGCTAAATTAAGTATTAAAATTCACAACCAGCCTTAATAGAGGACACTGTAAATTGTGGTTGATGTTATCTCACTAATAACTTCTTTGGTAGTCTGTGTTTTAAGAAAAAGACGATGGGAATAACATTGATTTTAAAACTAAGGATACTCACATCAATACTTTTGTACTATCAAAAAGATGGCCGTGAAATCGCGCTGAAGTAAATATAAAATTAACTTAATGTACAAAAATAAGTATGTTGCTTAAATTACAAAACTTTCCGTCGTAATACAAAAGCAAGCATATTGAAAATCGTTGTGAGCGACGACTAATTTCAGTAACGCTCCACTGTAGATGCAATGGAGCGCTGCACCACTTACGTCGGAACACTTTACGCGCTCTTCGCCCTGTCCATATATTTATTTATATATATTTAACTGATATTTAAAAGGTATGTTATATGTATTGAGTTTTTATATCGTTTTTTTTTTAATTAAACAAAAAAATATGCCGCTGGCTATGGATACATATTGAAGAACTTCCTCACAATATTTATTTTGTACAGGATAAATAAGTAAAATAAATAAGAACCCGTCATATTTATTTAATAACAAATGGCAGCCACAAGAAATTCACTGCTGATTATAGCAGTGTGCTACAAGATTCATTCTAAAACTGCAGGTTATACAATTTTTTACTATGAGGAATTCTATAATATGTTTTTTTAAGCCAAAGTATACTACAACTTAGTGTTTATGTTGCCAATAACATTACCAGCGTTAATTAAAAGCATAATAACTATATTATTGGTAAACGGACCGGATGCGGTTGCCAACATGTTCACGGTGGTTGTGGGTTCGAATCCCAGGGCACACCTCTGACTTTTCAGTCATGTGTGTATTGATAATCAATCACCACGCACTAAAAACGATGAAAGAAAACATTGTGAGGAAACCTGCATTCCATAGCGACTTATAAGAATTTCTATGGTATGTAAGTCCGCCAACCCGCACTAGGCCAGCGTGGTGGACTATATGGTCTAACAACTCTCAATCGTACTCTCGATTGTAGAGTAGGCCCGTGCCCTGCAGTGGGACATGTATGGACTGATACAGATACAGATTATAAATTAAAAACATTAACAAACCACAACTCAAAAAAATTCCAGTCCAATCAGTATAATATCCTGTTTAGAACGCAATTAAAAATAAACAACATTTCAAAAAAGCATTCTTGATACACAATCGAAATACATAAATCGTGTGAAATGATCGCCAATGAAAAAACTCGACCAAATCTGTTGACAACATTTGACAGAGGACTGAATTAATGGCGGTCGGCCATTGAGCTACCATACGGAGGTCCAGCATTTTACGATACAAAAAAAAAACAATGTCCTTTTAAATATTTTATCGTGTGAAATATGTTTGTAATTAAGTTTTGGAATGTTTCTTGGGGTTTTTATTGGCCACTACCGGTTGGGATGTCTTGAAGTGGGGTCATGTGGATGAGTACAGTTTATATTTTAGTTTTAATACTTTAAGCGTCTGATATCGATTCAAAACAGACGACCTAATTAAGGTTGCAAAACATCGCTGGATGGAGGATCCAACTAATCGATTTTTTCTCTGGCGGATGACAAGAAAATAGAGAAAACCTCTCGTATTCTCTATTTTTACGACCGTTCATTGACAGTAGCAATGCTAGGCATTTCACTGCGCCCACCAACTTGAGACATAAGATGTTAAGTCTCAATATGTCCAGTAGTTATTGTGATTAATGTCATTCAAACCGGAATGCAACAGTACGTATACACTGCTGTTTGTTGGAGAAATAGACATAGATATCTACTATATCAATTCCTACATTACGCTCCATCATTTTTGTTTCATTGCTCATTTTTATATTCAGCTAAATGATTTGTTTTCTTAATGAAAATAAAGTTTCATTTACCTGTATTAACATAATGGAGCGTAAAAGAAACTATTTTTTTTTGTCACATGTATCGATGTTTTTGATTTAACATGAAAGGAATAATTAGTACTTCTTTTCTTTGTTTTCGGACCCATTTTCCAAACAACCTTTATAATAATATTGCAGGTGGACAGCCTCCGTGGCGCAGTCGATTAGACGCCGCCTGTGAAACGAGAGGCCGCGGGTTAAATAAATGTTTGTGCGGTCCACAAATATTTCTATCGGGTCTGGGTGTATGTGCGACCGAAGTCTCTCGTAGTTCCTGATACCCACGACACAAAACTCGATCTTAGTGTGGGGTCAGGACTATGTATGTGACTGTTGGGTGTATTATTATTATAGTATAGTGTCGCAATGTAAGATCCCCGTAGCATCTGTTAAAAGCCATGCGAAGTATATCTAAAGGTTAATCAGTACTGTGGTGCGGTTCTCTATAAATCAATTAATGTTAAGTAATCATTTTCAACACGCCTTTAGTACTCCAATCAAAGTGCACGTTAGTTATCGATTAAAATATATTATAAATGGATTGACGAATGATTTTATAAATGCACAATTGATTTTTGTAGAATATTGTGTACGCCCAGATAGCGATTAATCGTGTACGATGACAAACCACGTCAGTGACCAACGCAAATTAATTGAGTTTTTTCTTTTTATTGCAATGAATGGCGAGCCGAGGATGCCGTTCGCCTGATGGTAAGCGATACGACTTATGAATAGTAACAAAACCAAGCACCACCTTGAATTACAAAGCAATGCTTGACATTCCACTGCACTCGCCATCCTGAGACATAAGATCCTCAGTCTCAATATGTGTTACTGTGTGGTTACTTTGTCTACAATGTCCTTCAAACAACTTGTGTTTTGTATATATTCTACCAGACTAACATAATCATGTCGACCGACGTAAGAAATCCATTTCTGGCCAATAAATGCTCTATGTAAATCCCACTGAGATTACCTTACACATTGTAGTCACTTAGTTGTTACTTGGTAAAAAAAAAAAACAAAGTGCTTAATTTTCCCTTGAAAACCATAGGAACAACGACAACCAAATGACTAAAAGGGCAGTAATAAATTAAAAACTTTCAAGTCTTAATGAGTCATTCATATGCCTCCAATTCTCAAGACCCCATTCATACTATTTAATTTTAAGTGGGTTTACTATTTTTACAAAAAAGAAGATATATAGTATAAACATTCATTAACTCACGTCTTTTTTTCAGTAGGAGTAAGCACAGGTGCAACCATTAAGTAGACATAAGGTACTATGGTTCGATTTGAAATTACATACATACATAAACTCACGTCTTGTAATCAGAAAGGGTAGGCAGAGGTGCCAAGACACCCACATTTCGCCTTGTGTGTTCCGACCCGCGATGTTGTAGGGGATGATCCTATCGCCATATCGAGCACAAATTCCTGTCTACGCTGATAGTGAATAGTAAAATCCAATATTATCTTGCCCCACAGGATTCGAACCCGACACCTCAGCGTTGTAATCGCACCGTAGAACAAATGCGCCACTGAGGCACGAAAATATGTTTTTGTAAATACTGAAACTTATCACAATATTTTTGTTAATTGTCAAAGCATATTATTACAATGGGTTTGTTTTTAAAACTCGCATATTTTTCATTCTTTCATATTGAACAGTTATATAACATCATATATTGATGATATAATTAATGGCACATGATCGCCATCGAATGTCTACTGCGGAAGTGTCGCATATTTAAAAGTTGATATTTATGGTCTGATATTTTTATAATAATATGATTAAATTTACTATATAAATTAATCGTCTTCTATTAATACTAAAAACTGTAGTTTTTTTTACAGTGACCCGGAATAATGCCTGCATTGCACCTGATGGTAAGCGCAAATGCCGTCCAGGTAGAGTTTCAAATGGCATCAGACGGCACATCCATTGGGTTAAGTATCTCTGTACAGTGGCAGATACTAAATACAGGAGTGATGAAATCGATGTGTACCTAATCGCTTTATCAATTGTGATAAAATTCCTCTAGTCACAACTAGTCTTAACTCCACATTTAATGTATCAGTAGAATTAATCAAGTTTTGTGATGCTGCTATCAGAAACGACGAGAGATTTCCTTAACTCACACACAACCAGATCCGACAGAAATATTGTGGATCATACAAATATAAGTCCCGGCGCAGTGATACAATCCTGGACTTCTCGTTTCCCAGCCGGCGTTTAACCAACTGCGCCACGGAGGCTGTCAATATAAATTTAATTACAGCAAAAACCCTAGTATCCCACACACTCAAACCTACCTGTAACTAAGAAAAAGAGTCGAATTTCCGTTCCCACCATAATTCTGGGAACATTCGGAATTCCTTCGAAGAATTAACGTAATGTGGACAGCGTTGCGTTAGTGTACATCTTCACGATAAGTTTATAGCAAGTTAGCACAAAGTTGTATAGAATTTCTTAATATAATGTCAATATGTTTATTTTGCGATTGACGACCGATTACAGATGTAAATATATGGATTTTCTGCTTAAAGTTTGTGGTAATGTTGTCTGATTTCCACATAAGTCAATATTTCAAAATAAATATAGCTTATTGTAGACAGAGTAACTACTGGATATATTGAGGCATAACATCTTATGTCTCAGGATGGCGAGCGCAGTGGAATGCCAAGCATTGCTTTGTAATTCAAGGTGTTGTTTGGTTTTGCTACTATTTATTAACGGTTGTATCTTACCATCAGGTGAACGGCATGGTAGTCACGCCATTCAGAGCAATAAAAAAATATGTAAATATGTTTATTTTGCGGTTGACAACCGATTACAGATGTAAATGTATAGATTTTTTTCTTAAAGTTTGTGGTAATTATGGCTCATTCCCACATGAATATTTACAAAATTATTAAATAAATGTAAAATACCTCTGACGCGAAAGTCACACGCGCATCCGAAATATTAAAAATGTTTAGACTAACCTCTCCCAGACACTAAATATATTTTTTATTACGAAACAAGGGCCACTTTAATATTTTATTAATCAACTACTTGTAGCATATGATTTATGATACAATTATCAACCCCAAAATACCACCGTCCGAGTTTCCTCTACAATATGCAAAATCTGAAAATAGATAAAGCACCAATTTCATTTTAAACTTTAATATACCGAAATTAATTCCTCGGTTGTCGCACAACTTATAAAACCCACGCCATGAAATAATTTTCAAACGATACGACCAAAAACCCGAAGTCACTATTAAAGACACCTTTGATGGAACACCGTTAAGATTATTGTCAACTAGCGGTCGGGCCCGGCTCCGCCCGGGTGCATACACGTTTTAAAATAGCGGTCAAAATGTTTAATTCTGACTATCAGTTTACAATATCGACCAATCGGACCACGAAAAACGAACAAAATTTCCTCGTATTTGCTAGAAATATCACTACTGCTTTCCTCCTGTAGGTCATAGCGTAATGATATATAGCTTATAGCCTTCCTCGATAAATGGACTACCCAACACTGAAAGAATCATTCAAATCGGACCAGTAGTTCCAGAGATTAGCGCGTTCAAACAAACCAACAAACAAACTCTGCAGCTTTTTAATATTAGTATAGATAAGCTAGTAAAAATGTATTTTTAAAATTTATGATCTACGATGTAAAAGTTGATTTGTGGGTGTGGTTAATGGCGATTAAAACACATCATTTTCTTAAATAGTTTTTGAGTGAATTCGAATTTCGAACCGTTAACTATGTAAATAAATAAATAGTATACAATCAATTAATTTTCGTACGTATTTATTTTCTTCTGGCAACTATATTTTTCCTAAAATTTCTTTTAAATATCAAGTGATTGATTTAATTTCAGTATAAAATATATTCATGGTAATTGATTCAGTTTCTTATTCGCATTGATATTTAAAAGATACTAATGTGATTGGTATAAGAAACTACGAGAACCAAACTTCCTATTATATTTATTTTTTAATTAATATTTAGTTAATTAGACGCCGCCGGCTGTGAAACGAGTGGCCGCGGGTTCGATTCCCACACTGAAAAAAATATGTGTGACTTTAAGACGGTAAAGTCTCTCATAATTTCTGATGAGGTGTATTTATTACTATTTTTTTTTTCATAAAAAGCATTGATTATTTCATGCAAGGTTTTAAAAGGAAATTAAGCAGGTCGTTCTAACCACCTAATTAAGTGAAGACATTTCTTGACAATCTAGACAGCACTGCACCCAGTCATACACAAAACACTACCGTGGGCCCACATAAAAAATGTTTTATTTGAAAGCTGCATAGAAAACAAATTATTATTACCATGCAACTCATACATCCAAACATCGGATTCAAATGAAAATTACATTCGAAATAATGTGGGCAGCATTACAAATAACTAAACAAACAAAAAAACACGCTACCACTTTAATTCTAAGTGTTAGTTCAACGAAGTTAGGTCTTCAACGAAGTGTTCTATTCTTGACAAAATAGCACTCAGAACTATGACAGAAACATATATCATTTTAGATTTATTATGAAAGACTGTCAAACAATGTTAACTAAATAACTAGACGATTTGTAACAATCTGTTGCGTATTCAAATTGCCATTAGAATAGACATATTTATTTTAAAAAGAGTATACAGTTTAAAAATGATAAGAAACATCGGATCAATAATAAATGAAAACACATTTATAAACTTGACGGTGATGATTGGTGCGGGTTCGAATCCTAAGTGATACATCTGACTGATCGGTGTATTGATAGTCAATCACTTTAAAAGCGAAGGAAAACATCGTTAGAATACCTGCGTATTGGAAAGATTTACACCTATGTATTTCTATAGAAAGTAAAATTTGCAATTTTTAAAATTAGCGCGATTGATTATGGCGCTACCCTGTCGAATTAATTAAAGGTGAAAAAATTAATTTCCGCACAAAGTGACCATATCTATTCACCAATATAAATATAAAGAACAAAACGACAAAACAATATTTATGATAATAACCCCACTCCTAACCCAATTCTCTGAATTTACAAAATCTCCAAATCGGTCCCACATAACCCTAAACTTATAGGGCATTATCTCTCCTACACCGCATACACAATTACAAACCCCATTCCGGGTACAATTTACCCCATAACAGCCATGGCGAGTTCCATGGGAACCCACAAAATTAGGGTTATTATGGAATATCATTTTCTGCTCTGTCGAGTATTGAATAAAAGTAAATCGACCGAATATTTCTACGATTATTGTGTCCGGAAGCCATCTCATTAAATAATCTTAAAGTGGGTTAATAATGGCTGTATATTTCGTAATAATAGCTCATTTGTTTTTATTATTTTACAGGATAGGATTAACCTATATTGAAATACTGTTGATAGGTCTACCGCAAAGAGAAATTAGCTCAGTTTAAAGCATTTCAAATGATTATTCTCAGCAAAATCGAATGAATTTTTGAGTTAAATAACAACGTTGCAGAATTGCCCATGAATACTGCAAACAGCTGAATGAGAGGCTCTATTGCTGACGCGATATTTGTAATTTAATTTCATCTATTATTACTGTAATTTATTTATTTTACGTTCCTTATTTTATTTTATTATTATGATTGTGCTAGCAATAAATAATTTTCTTTTATTTCTTACTCAAAAAGTGTTATTTCAATAATATCAAACTATCCATCCATTTTGAATTCCAGTTTGCTTTTACAAGTAAAACGAGAAATCCAACAAACACCAAAACTTATTGCTCAAGTTCAAAACGTAACTTTATTTATACTAATATTTTCGTTTCGTTTCTATAAATAACAGGCTTGAAGTTTTCAGCTTAATTCGCTTTCTTAAGCTGAACTTGACGCTTTAGTCATGTCAGCACTTATTTTAATAGCCTTTTGGCGGAAAAGCGGAAAACGAAATTAAAACAATAACATACGGATTCGATGCCCAGGTTGTGACATAAGGTTTGTTATCTACAATTTATTTGGGTCTAGTCGGTATTAAAAAGTTACTGGTAGTTTTTGATGCCCACTATACAAGACTTGTAACTTACTATTCGAATTGAACCCACGGCCTCTCATTTCGCAGCCGGTGTCTTAACTAACTGAGCCAACAAGGCTCTGTACCACGAAAGCCATTGATTTAAAATGTATGTCAATCACTAAAGCTTATGAAAATATAATTTTATAAATATTCTAGAAAAATAAGTGGCATAACCATTGAAACTTTTACTTGGTTCACAATTCACTCGAAAAAAATACATTTTACAACAGGAAAAAGTTAGTTAATAATTTTAATTCAATTAATAAAAATGTATTTTATAAAAATAAACCTTGGAAAGCTTTTGAAACTTTCATTTCAGTTCGTTAACGACTCTCTGAGTTTCATATAAAATTAATTAATGTTTGCAAAAAGCACAAATGTTATATATTTAAAACTACATCGGAAAAATCCAGACATTATTTTTTTATATTTTAACTTAATTTTTTAATTCGGTAAAGTTTTGCATATACAAAATGTTACTTCAAAAGTTTTACATTGTCATGATAAAGTAAATTCCGTAAAAAATATATTCCATAAAATCTAAATTTAATTTCAACACTTTTGTTGCTGTATTTTAATTATTTTTTGTATCAGCTCATATACGTCCCACTGTAGGGCACGGATCTCCTCTACAATCGACAATACGATTGAGAGTGGTTAGGCCATATAGTCCAATATATTTTAATTACTAAAAAGGCATATTTTTCTTATATGGCAATAAAGTCATATACACATACATAAACTCACGCCTTGTTCTCAGAAGGGGCAGTTTGAGGTGCCAGGTCATCCACATTTCGCCTTGTATGTTCCGTCCCACGAAGTGTGAGGGGGTAGCCTATCACCATAACGGGCCCAAATTCCTGTCTTCGTACTAATAATGAATGGAATAATCCAATATCACTATGCCCGACTCGAAATTCGAACCCAAGACCTCATTAGAAGCTTTGCAATCTTACCCTAGTACAGCTACGCCGCCGCGGCCTTCTACTCATTTAATTATTCATAATTATATTTTTCAAAGTGACACAATTTCATATCCACGTGCATCAAATACAAAAATAGATTAACATATAAATATTTGTCTCTAAACGACACATGAGCCCGATACATAAATCACATACAAACACGCCGATAACAATGATCGCAACGGGTAAGCTAATTAAATGTTTGGATGGCTTATCACGGGTTCAATAGGGATGGGACAAGAATACTTTCATTTAATATATTTTTTTTACTAGAAATATTCGTTTGAAATCTATATTTGATGAGACTATACAGTTTATCCTTATTTTTCTATACACGATTGATTGATCTTATTGTAAAGAACGTTTCCCATATCAATATTAAATTCGGTGTTAGCGCTCCCATTGAATACAGGCTCTTTTTTGCCATGCTATAAATATAAACCCCGTGTATTTTTAAATTATTTAAGTATTCCAGCAAATGGATTATGGCCATAGAAACTATCGATATTAAACAACATAAATGGGTATTCTCATAATTATTTATTCATATTAGTCATGTGCCATCAAATTATGCAGAAGCACTGGCCTTGTCAATTAAAAACAAACTAATAAATAAAGATTACATCACCCGTCATGTCTTATCGAACTAAGCTCACTCTCAAATTCATCGCGTCACAACCCCCCAATAATTTTGACAGGGCGAACACACCACGTTACGTATTCAAATTCACCCCCGGGCCATGAAATATACGACCAATAAATAAACACTGCGAAAGGGGTGAAATTAAATATTCATACGAGGTAGTGAGGGGAAACTATCGATAGGAGTTTTTTTTATGATTCATTAAAGATGGAATACCTATAGGTGAAAGATAATAATTTCTAGAGACAGTTATGCTGAAATAATTAGATAAAAATAAGAGAATATGATACATGGTTATGAGGAACAGTTGATTGCCTAACAACCATTATTTTGTTATCACGTATCATTAATTATCAACGAGCTGTGTTTGCGCACCTAAGGTTCAGTATCATACGACACTCTTCTTTACCATAAGACTGCAAATATAAGATTAAAATAACACACGAACCAAATTTTCGGATTCTTTTTACACTTACACAATAACTAATTGTCAAATTTTATGACTCTAGCTCAATGGCGAAAATTAAAGGTTATCTAGACAGACAACTAAGTCCTCCTATAGAGGTTCCTGTTCCCTTGTTTCATACGGAGTAACTACTGGACATATTGATCCTTAACATCTTATGTGTTTGTATGTCAAGCGCAGTGGAATGCCCAGCATACCTTGGTAATTCATGGTGTTGTTTGGTTTTGCTACTGGCGATGATCACTTACCATCAGGTGAACCGCATGCCCGTTTGCCCTTTATAACACTTAAAAAAATGAGTCACGTTCTGGTCTTTATGAGAGGTAAGTCTTTCGTAGTTTCTGATAAGACTTGTGTCTGAATGTGAGACTATATGGCTGCTGGATGTAATTATATTTAATGAACTAGTAACAGCATTAATCAGTTGTTGAGAGGGAGTGCATTCATGAGCTCGAGTGGGCGATCAGCACGAAAAACGTTGCGTTCTCATTTGTATGGCCTTGTCTACATTGCGACACCAATTAAGATGCACCTACATTTTATTTAGTAGCATCTAAAAGCATTTTTATTTGGTATGTATAGTATAGGTTTAAGTCGTTTACACGCAAAGGAAACCATAAAAAGTACCAAATGTCAATTAAGTTTAAACTATAACAGCCCATATACATCCCACTGTAGACGGGCCTCCTCTACAATCAAGAGTACGATTGAGAGTGGTTAGAGTTTATATTTGCTTTAGGCCATTTAGTCCATCGCGCTGGTCTAGTGCGTGTTGGCGGACTTTACATACCATAGAAATTCTTACAAATCGCCATGTATAAATTACCAACAGACCACGCAGTTTTATTATATTTTGTTTAATTAAGTTTGTATTTAAATTTAACTTTGAAACTATGAACGCCGTACGTCAAAACTATCAAATCTGTGAGGTTAAGGTCAAAGCTAAAGTTATGATCAAATTATATGTGGCGGGTCCCAAGATTTACGTCAATGATCTCGTAGCATATATGTATATATTTTTTGTTTCATTTCGATCGTGTGAATTTCTCATCGTAAATATTAAATTTCCCGGAACTGAAACAACCTCAAATTCTTGTGTTTTTTTATACCTACGATAAAAAACTTGTTTATATCTATACATAATATATTATCCACTTAATTTATTAATAAAAACGACTGCTTAGTAATCCTATCAAAACTGATAATATTTGTAATAAATATCGATAAATAAATATTTATTCCAGCACTAAAAACAGTCCAATATCGTAATAGGCGGACTAAAGAGTGAGGAGAGTTGTATAACATCACCAAATTAGCCGACCGATGTGCAATAGCCCTTAGGGCAACGCAGGGCTGCCACGCTCTACCAGGTAGTAATTATTTGGAAAAATCTATAAATGTTTAAAAGGTATGTTGAAATCAAATAACAGAATGTTAAGGTATTATAACTCAATTAATTAAGGCAATTCATATAAAATATGGAAAAATTTACCTTTTAAGTTGTAATTATGGTGAAATAGAGATGAAGAAATAATTTAAAAATGTTTATATTTATTTACGATACGAATTTTCACACATCCAAAGGAGTAAACGTATTGAGATATATCACAATATGGGCAGATTTTGATATATCTAGATACGTTTATTCGTTCCGCTGCAGGACACGAACCTCCTCAACAATCGAAAGTACGATAGAGCGGTTCCGCGAAGTTTACATACCTAGGAAATTCATAAAAATCGCTAAATAAAAATAAAATATATATTTTTTTCTTAACTGCACATTTATAGGATAACCCTTCGATCAAATATACACTAAATACAACATGAGCGCTTAGAAAATGGCACCAAAAAAGAGTGCTTTAAGCACTCTTTCGCCTTCAATCGCGCACCGAACGTTGCTTCTAAAACGTCGTATAACTTAAGACAATATTATATGAAAAGCTACTTTAAGCTCCAGGAATAAGGTGGAATTTGTGTTAATATATTTGGAATATGTGATCTTTTTGTTTACTCTTTTTAATGTCATGCATCGGTGCCACTTTTTAACAGAACTTTTACAGGGAACTGTGTATCTAGTGTATATTTGATCGAAGGGATAACCACTTAAATATATTACAAATAATGAACAAAAAGTACAGATGGCGGTTTCTTACAGACAACCTTTGGATGGATAGAAGAAAAGGAAAAGAAGAGAGAAAAATAAAATAATGAAAGACTAGAATAAAACAAAAACATCGGCTACATAAGTAATCATTTAGATACTTTAAATCTTTAAATTATACTAGTACCAAAATCGTTTCGGAATTGTAATTACAATGAAGAAAAATGGGTTCCAAACGGAAACTGTTTTTGCAACACCGTCTTTGTTTGTTTTTTTAAGTAATTTTTATATTACAATAGGAAATATATTATACAGTTGCTTGTATTTTTACTTCAAACCTCATACTATAGAAAAAAAAAACTTTTTTTTCTTTTAAAGTTATCCACCAGCGACACCCCTGCTTAACCCAATAACATGTAAATGTTTTGTGACGCTTTTATAAATGATATTATACCAAGTGTTTTGTTTGAAATATTACGACGGAAAATTGAATTGGACGCAATCTGGGCGAGATATAACCACGCACATGTTCTCTTTAAAACCCCAGTGTTGCATGGGGTTAGTTGGGTCAAACATTTGGCGTGTTGGCATTGATGTAAATATATGGAACGCGCCTAGTGTTCCGAGGTATGTACATATGTGGTGCGGCACACCAAACCAACTCCAGTGGAGCGTTACAGAAATTAGTCGTAGCTCGCAACGACTTTCATAATGGTTGCTTGTATTGTGTCAGAAAGTTTAGTAAAGAAGCAAAAAATTATTATCAACCTTAAAGGAAAAATGTATTGCGTTAAATTAATTTAATATTTATTTTATTTCCACGACCGCCGCGTCGTGATACTCCCGAATGCCAATGTATTAATGTTCCTATCCTTCATTTTTAAACCAACGCGTGTTGGCTATGAATGGGCATTGTGTGACACATCATGTTATCGAGTTTGTTACAATGTTGGCTTATTGTTGAGTCTGCAGGTACGCTTTATGTCACATTAGTCGCGGTAAGAAACTTTAACCCTGCTTGTAAGTAAGGTATTAGTATTATTAATGTATTTTTATTGTAAACTAGCTGTGCCCGCGACTTCGTCCGCGTGGAATTTAACAAAAACTTTATTTTTCTATAATAAACGAATTTTTCTAAAATAAATGTAGCTTAAGTTACTCCTTATTATATCAGCTACCTGACAATAAAAGTCCCGTCAAAATCGTTCCAGGCATTTCAGAGATTAGCCGGAACAAACAGACAAACAGACAGACAGAAAAAAATCTTCTAAGGTCATTTTCGTTATAGGTATCGTGTATATAACGATATGTAGTTTTTTTTAATTATTTTCACTTTACAGACACTTCAATTTTATTTATATGTATAGATTACTATTGTAACTGTTTTTAAGTTATTGCCGCTGCGCATGAACCACCACTGTTTTATAAATAATGTGTGAGTAAACTTTATCGGAATTTACGATTTACTACAGGTATCGAAATAAAACAATTTTTAACTGATATAATCGCGGTTTTGGTTTAATTTTTACATATTTTAACTTCCCGACGTTTCGATTACTTTACAGCTTTCGTGTTCACGGGGCGGACTAAAAATTAATTTTCATGTAAATCTAAGATACCATTATTTACTACTGGTAATTAAAAATTACACACATTTGAATGTAATTTATACGCGTATTTGCATTTAAAATAGGTTATAGTGTACCCGGATCTTTGACAAATTGTATGTTAAATGATCGACCACACTAGCCCAATAGTTCTGACAGTCATTAAGTGTTAAAAAATATTATAAACCTTCATAATAATTGAACTCTACTACTGATTACCATAAAGCCAAGAAGTTGGCATTTCGCGCTAAAGGTAACCAGTTCGATTCCTGCATTGATAAGTATTTTTATAGTTTTTTTGAGACGAGCAAGCCGTCCGCCTGATTGTAAACGATATGACCGCTCATAAACAGTAGCAAAACCAGACAACACCTTGAATTACAAAGCAATGCTTGGCATTCCACTGCGCTCGCCATCCTGAGACGTAGGATGTTAAGTCTCAATAAGTCCAGTAGTTACTTTTGCTACAATACATTTTAATCCGAAACACAACAGTGCATTTACACTGCTGTTTGGCGAGAGAAATAGACATTGCGGTGGTAACCTTTATAAGGTTAATAGTCTACCGATTATTAGCACAGTCTGGGCGTTTAGGCAAGTATTTTTTTTTTAATGCTTTGACTCTACCTATTATCAAAATCTTTATTAAAAATCTATTTCTATCTATAGATAAAAATATATATTTTTTTTTATTTATAATGTGTTTGTAAAAAAATGGAAGTTAAATTAAAATTCGTAACGTATTAAAAGTGTTGTTGCAATGTATGTAGTAGGCATAACCGCCATTTTCATTAATCGTTCGTATTGCGCTCCGGTTATCTCCCCTATTGTACGTGGGGTTACAAGGGCTACACAAAGATGCTTGTAATATATACGAGAACAGTGGCAATTATGTGTTGTTGTGCAACATTTTTATATTATATATTTTTTATTAGTTCATTAAAACTTTGATATAGGTAGTACCTACTGTATCGAAGACTATCTCCACTTTATGGTAAAACTAATTTTGCTAAATTTAAAAAAATAATATTAGCAATGTGTTTCATTAAAGAATAACCACATCAGAATTATTTATATGTCGAACATGCATTTAAATAATCCAAAACCCATTATTTTATTACATTAATTATTATATTCATTTCAGTGGAAAAAGGTGACTTCGTTTCTGCTCGAATTAGCCAAGTACAAAAAATTACATGTAAGAATCTAAACTCTTTCACTCAGCTTATTTAAAACCAAAGTTCCCGAGGCTCTTTGGTATCAATTTATTAGTAAAAACGACAATCATTTATTATCATTGATCAAAAATTGTTCATTAATTTAATTGTATCTTTTTTCATTATGATAAACCAACATATAAAGTAATATCGTCAAAGAGGATGGGCGGGATCTAATGGTGCAAATTTGTCTGGATGCAAGCCGTTTTAAGAAGTCACTTGAATAATCGAGAGAGACTTCTCTAGCACTGGGTGATAATAATCCTTATCATACATACATATACCTACGCCTGTTTTACAAAAGGGGAAAGCAGAGGTGCTACCAAGACACCTAAGTTCTGCATTGTATGTTCTGTCCCACGATGTTATGACCTATCGCCATATCGGGCGCAAATTCTTGACTCCGGGCTGATTCAATAGAAAATAAATCCAATATAAGTCTACCCGACCCGGGTTTCGAACCCGAGACCTTGTATTGCCCGAGGCCTTGCATTGTAACTGTACCGTAGTACAAACTACGCCACCGAGGCAGTCAACAGACATTAATACTAATGAAATAAAATAATATATTGTCTCATTAAACAATTGAATATCTTTGAAAACGGATATAGTAGAACAGTAATGATTAAAATTCTAAAGTAAATAGTTGAAGCAGTCATAATATTTGCGTTGTAGTAGGCACCAGCGTGTTTGCACGACGAGATAATTATTATTCCGCAAATAAAACGTTAGTATTACCAGCACCATAAATCACTTTAATTCCTATTTTGAATGCTTTAAATATTTTTCAAACTTATAATTATGCAATTATTTTTATTTGATATACTTTTCCGTGTTATTTTTTACACTTTACGCTGCCATCTTTTTATCCTTTTCTAAAATCCATCCTATGGTTGTCTGTAAGACATTGTCTTTGAGTGATAAGACCGCCAATTGTACTTTTATGTTCGTGATTTTCATTTTATTTGTATTTATGTAAAATAAAATTGCATAAGACATGGTATAAATAGGTGTTAAATAACGATAATTGTATTTTATTGTATATTTTGTAAATTATAAATATTGTTTGTACTGGCATCACAACATGTGGATCAGAATGACCCTAAACACTATGTACGGTTGTCGCTACCCAGGCGTGTATAAAGAACCGTGGTAGGTTATCCAACTATTCAAGTTAAAACAACCAAATTATGGTTTTACGGAAAATGTTATTAAAATTGTGTGAGTTACACCTGTACAAAATTGTTTAAACTTGATAAGTATAAAACTATTATAGTAATATTTACGCCTATTTTAAATAAGGCAAGAAGATAATTTTAGAAAAATCTAAAGTTTCTTTAAAGATAGCTTCCGTGGCACAGTTGGTTAGACGCCGACTGTGAAACGAGAGCCTTGCGGGTTCGATCCCTGTACTGAGGCAAATATTTGTCTCGGGTCTGGGTGTTTATGAGACCGGAAAGTCTCTCATAGTTCCTGATACCCACGACACAATACTCGATCTTAGTGTCGGGTCAGGACTTTGTATGTGACTGTTGGGTGTGTTTATTTATTTATTATTTAAATATTACCCATGAAAACAGACATGTGCACAACTTAGTAATACAATATAACCAAAAACGAATTCCAAATACTCCTACTATGGTTTTACGATACCATTATGTTAAATCGCATCTCTCCTTAAAAGAAAACTATTTTATACCAGAAACTTATCTTGCCTGGTTTTACTAATATAATTCTTTATAAGGTTAATAGTTTTTGTATGTTAAATTTTCGGAGTTCCTGATAAGAGTTGAGATTGCTAATGATTATTATGTAGATAGCGTGATAAAATTAACACAATGAATATTATCTATGCTAATGAAAGACATATGAGTAGCGCATATTTTAGCATATTGACGATCATGGGATAAAATTTACCATAATTTATTTCTAACTCTTATTTTCTGATTAATTTTAGAGCGACTCGCAGAATTTTGATAGTCGAACTCTTTTGATCCTTGTTGGCAGATATTACAATACTTTGAACAATAAATGTAAATCAATAATAATATAAATAATGTGGTTGTCTTGGCACCTCTGCCTACCCCTTCTGGGAAAAAGGCGTGAGTTTATGTATGTATGTATGTATGTTGAACAATAAAACATCAGGTCGCGGCATATTTAATACTCCAATATCTAAATTCAAAAAACAAGCACTGACTCTATTACTAAAAATTTAGTAAATCTATAATTGATTACTTCACTTGTTCAATTTTTGGCCTAGATTTTATATTATTCTTATTTAATGGTAGGTTTTTATTATTATATACAGATTATTTTTAATGTTTTTTTGACTATTGTTACTATATTACCCTCGCATTGTGAATGTTGTACACACCTCTAATAGGATTTTATTTAATAAGTGTTTTGGTAAATTTGTAAAGCATATGTTATTGGTGTGTCTTTCTTAAATAAATAAATAAAAGATCTTGACAAATTTTGAGTCAAAAATTTAGGATCGAGTGATTCTTTATTTGCACCTCTCTATCGTTCACACTGTGGGATGCATATGGGTTGTTTAATATATAAAGCTGAATAGAGTGGTTTTTTGTTAGTTACCGCTTATTTCAGGAACTACTGGTATGAAAAAGAAAATCCTTGGATAGCTAGTTTATCGAAGAAGGATATAAATTTTAGAAAGTCACGCTATGACAAATAGGAAGTGAATATTATTTACAAAATATGGTTCTTATTTGCACTGAAGTCAAGCAGTAACAGCATCTGGGTAGATCCATGCCGGCCCGCTAATAATTAAACATTTATTTAAAATACACGTTTTATAATTACATTGCGTTGGTAATTGGTAGCGAAAGAGAAAATAAAATATTTGGTTTTGTGAAAACAAAAAAGATCTGTATTTTCTGGTAATAATCTAAAAATACTGTTTGGTAATTAATTATTTGTATTTAATATTATTATGCACAAGCTTAGTATATTTATAAATCAGTACGAATCAGATGCTAAGACGAGATTCTAAGCGCTGATCGTCGATGAGATCGGTCCGTCCATAACTTGTCCGGTTTAACGGTACCTTTATTGAGAGCTTACTATTAATTTAACACTAATTTATTAAGACTATCGCCTGCGCCATTACTTATGTATGTTATTGAACAGGGATCGCGGGTAACCCTTCTAATGGGGTTTATTTATAAGCAATATAATCTTATTATTGTTGCTTTGTCTTGTTAATTTAGTTATTAATAATTTTGTAAAGTTCAATAAGTTGGTATAGATTTGCTTGACACATTGAAATAAAACTATTTTTTTGAAGTCCGCCTCGTGACCACGAAATGTAAAGTAATTGTAACTTCGAGAAGTTAAAAAATGTAAAAATTAAACCCAATCCGCGATAAAATCCGATAAAATATAATTTTATTTCAATGTGTTACATTCGCGTTAATCTAAAAAATCGTTCGCTTAATACACCTACCATTTATTAAGTTTAGTTTTACTGTAATTTAAGTAGAAGACTATATTACAGTCGATTCTAGGACCCACTTCTCACTTTTGGAAAAATTCGTGCATAATCATAGTTTATATTTTATTAGTACTTGTTTTAACGATAAAGATACTTCCTTAGTTGACAACGACGATATATGATTTTCCACAAGTTATAAGAAAACCTTGTAAAATGTCTATATTATGCAGGTCTCCCTACTTTGATACCTTCGTCACTAAAGTCACGAAAAATCAGGTGTGGATTGGATTCGAGCCTAAACATTTACAAGAACAATTAATAAATGTTGAAAATGACATTGGCCTGTTAACATGCTCTCATTAGTGCTAAAAATAAATCCTTTGGCTCAGACAAAATGCCGCCGATATTGCAAGTGGCAACAATTATACTGTATTGTACAATACTGCCACGATGTGGATACTGACGATAGGACTAGTCTACCAGTACAAAGTCGCTCAACGAACTATAGAGCGATATAGAGCTTTTTTTATTACATATGTACGGCCATTGGTAAACGACAGGAGTACGTTGACGTACGGTGGTTGGTCTGGGTGTTGGTGAGCCCGAAAAGTCTCTCATAGTGGCTGATACCCACGACACAAGACTGAATTGATCTTAATGTGGTGTCAGGACTATGTATGTGACTGTTGGGTGTTTATTATTATTATTATTATAGCTTAACCTATATCCACCTGGTAGATTATTATTTTTAACATATTTTTATTTTATCAGACTCTTTAATATATTTAGATTACTATACAATTTGTTGCCACAGTAGATAGCAAAATACTGACAAACTTATACAATACGAGCGGCCCGGCCCAGCTTCGCCCGGGTACAACTAGATTTCTGTACAATAATATGTACGTATTATACATATAAAGCTTCCTCTTGAATTACTCTATCTATTAAAAAAACCGCATCAAAATCCGTTGCGTAGTTTTAAAGATTTAAGTATACAAAGGGACATAGGGACAGAGAAAGCGACTTTGTTTAATACTATGTAGTGATTTGAACCCTTGCGTCATCGATTAATATTTCTGTTTCCCTTAAAAAGGGCAAAACATATACAACATACAACGTTAAACTGAACCTTGCACCTCATAAGCGTATTATTATTCTTTAATTATGTTTACCCAGTTAACGAGATCGGCGGGATGTTATGGAAAATTATAGTAAATAATAGGTCGGGAATAGATCGGAAACGCGCAGTATGTACAAAGGTGTTGCTTTTCGTGGAATATTCGTATTCGCTGGGACCGTTTCATTTTTATTTCTTTCTTTTATCGCAGACAGTGATGCATTCGGCCCCCCTGATGGTACACGGTCACCGCCGCATGAACCAGATCGCTGCCTGTCATAAATATGATGAAAATACCAACATAGTACATGCTATTGTTGAGAATGAACGTCTCTCGTTTCTGATGCCCACGACACAAGTGTCGGATCAAGACTATGAGACTATGTATGAGAATGTTGGATATGTTTATTCATTTCACTTTATCTCTCTCTTACACACACACATACACACACACACACATACAAGAAGTCATAAAAATGTTTTACAATTAGGTTGTTTAAACTAACATTTTAAAAGGGATGGTTTTGATTATCTGTTTACATTGAATGTGCTCTGAAACTACTAGGCCGAATTGAAAAATCCTTTCACCATTAAATTACTACATTATTCTTCATGAACATAAGCTATAGAATATTTTCATAAAAATGTATCTCCACTCAAGCGAAGCCGAGTCGTGGCGCTAGTTTAACAATAGTCTTCAACAAAACCTCCACAATGACAGTACTTAAGCAATCGCTAGTTTACTCTAAACTCAATAAACAAATGAAACATAGGTGCATAAGATTTCATGGCATTACCCGAAGCCCACTTTCTAAGCGCACCGTGAGGCAGTCATACAGTAATGTTGCATTGAAATCGCACACGAGTGTGTTTCCTTGCGTTTGTTACCATCCGACACACGTAGAATTAGGCCCGCCGCACACGAACGACTTTTAAATTAATAATAAATAACTGTAACCAGTCCGCTAACCAGTAACCCATACTAGGCCGTTAAATGGATGTACACTTTTAAAAAAAGTAAAATCACTTGGATTCCCGTCATAAGCAAGGAATGCTGGATTTTTGCCGAAATACACCATGTCCCTCCATCGGCACTTTGAAGTAACTCTGGAACCTTTTTTGAAAACGCCAAACAGGAAATTACTCTCTCAATCGAACTCTCAGTTTTAGAAAAGAGAGTTGTAAACGGCGAGGCGAGCACTCCGTTCGCCTGATGGTAAGCGTTACCACCGCTCATGGTCAATAGCAAAACAAAACAACATCATGCCACCAATTACAAAACAATGCTTGACATTACACTTCGCCCGCCAATCTGACACACAAAATGTTAAATCTTAATATGTCCAGTATTTACTCTGGCTACAATGTCCTTCAATCCGAAACACAACAATACATATACGGCCTATGCCAATAAAATCAATCGAAAAAATTTGATTGAAGTCAATCTGGATTGTTTTCTACTTTTCGATTTGTCATTTACCATGTTGCCATAGTTTTTTCACTACTGGGATTGATTATTGGCAATATAGCATCAGAAAAAAGAATGAGCTGTCAATCTAAAACGGCAAATTTTGGATTGGGATTGTTTATTGGCAGCGGCTGTTACAGTACTGATGGCGGGAGACATAGACATTACAATGGTACCTAACACGGCGACCTTGCACATATGACCTACCACCACTACCTAATGCTACCAAAGATCAAACGTCTATTAAGTCCCGGCGAAGCAAACTCTTTAAAAAGTGGACCAAATGTTATGATGAATATGTATCAAGTCTTTAAATTGTTTTCCCACAGTTCTCTTTAAAAAGATATAAATAATGGAAATATGAGATAAGATAAAAAATTATCGTAAGTTTTTTATTATGATTTAATAAAAATACATAGATGATAGAATAGATAAAAGTTTTGATATAATTTCATATTTCACAATATTAATGTAAAAAAACTAGGCTGCCGTCTTCAGAAATCAACTTAGCTGCGAACGACATAATTATTCGTACATCTGGATATTTTTAATACTAACAAATTTTTCGAATTAATTTTTAAATTTGTGCAAATATATTGAGCCTCAAAATGGCGATACAGTTTTCCATCGCTTTTAATAATTTAAAAGAAACTGAATATTAGAAAAAATCAGCTGCCTACAAACAAAATACCAAACGCAAAAAAATCGCGTTTCTCGCAAAAATATTTGAGTCTGCGGCGGGCCTAAACGAACAAAAAAGGTAGCATTTTGTCCGCATATAGCGAAAGTTAGCTAGCCCATGTTATAAATACGTGTTTAACTGCGTTTGTCGCTCAGGATATAGACCACTGACACATCAAAGTGTTTCAGTACCAGATGTGACTCGTAATGTCGCCGTGACCGCGAGTTTGCCCGCTTTATAACCTAAGAAACTAGATACAGTTATCAAGACATTAAATATTCATACATGTCATCTATCATCTATTGGTATGTGGCGAAATTTGGAGCTAATAATACAATTTTAATAATATCTATTTAATGCATTATTGAGATATGTTTTCATTATTAATAAAAGGAATTTATCCTAGGAATGTTATAGTGTATATCAACTTTTTTTTGTTGCGATGAATGGCGAGACGAGCGTGCCATTCGCCTGATAGTAAGCGATACGACAGCTCATGGGCAGTAGCAAGATAAAGCAAGACCATAGAACACCGTGAATTACAAAGCAATGCTTGACATTCCATTGCCCTCGCCATCTTGAGACATAAAATGTTAAGTTTCTATAAGTCCAGTACTTACTCCGGCTACAATGTTCTTCGACCGAAACGCAGCACTGCATTGGCACTGGTGTTTGGCGGGAGCAATAGACATTCCGGTGGTAACCACCCAGGTGGCTTCTAACAAATGAGAAACCTACCACAAGAAAAACGTGTCCAATATCATAAAATGTGAAGAAAGAAAACTGTTATTATTTTGACAAGAGCCCTTTCGGCTACTAAAGTTTGTAGACGATCTATACTTTATGATGGTTTCTTAGATTTACGCGAATGTTACACATTAAAATAAAACTATTTTTAAGGATTTTATCGCCCTTCGGAGAGAAGGCAGAAGATGCTAAGTTATTAAATTTAATGTATAAATAGTAATTCATATATATTCAGGGGAAAACATGTATGGATATTTAATTATCTGTGATAGTAAATTGATCGACATATATTTCTTTAAATATATATTTCATGTTCTAGATAGCAACGTTGGCGAGAACATTTACATTTTGATTATTAAAACATCTTAATTTGTCTATTTTCTAAGATTATTATAGATATATGATATAATAAAAATCATCCCGACGGAACTTTCAACGGAAAATAACATTCAAAATGTTTAAAATATTAATTTAATGTCGATTTAAGTTAAGAGAAAGCTTGCAAATTAAGTTAGTCATTTCTTTATAGTTTGATTTTTTTACATAAAATAGCTGTTACGAACAAGATAACGGCCATTTAAAAATTAATTAATTATGATAAAGAAACAAAAGCAATTGTTTATAAAAATCTTTAAACAGTTTTCCAGAAACTCTACCAGTCGCTACCGCGCGCAATGATTTAGTATTTCTTAAAATTCTTTATTGGAATTAGATGGTATATTCGCTAATATAAATTTGTTCAACCCCCTATCTATTAGTTGAATATATTTGCTATGTAAATATGGTATAGAGATTTTAGATAAATGAGGATAATGTATTTTATATTATTTTAAAATAAATCATTTTTGCTTTTGTCCATGTATACTTTCTAAGGATTTCTAAGCTATGATGTCGAAAATAAAATTAATTAAATATCGTTAAATTCTCTCATCGCTTTAAAACTGATCTAAAAAGTGATCCTGCAAATTGTTTGTATAGTTTTGGAGGATATAATAAATAAATAATAATAATAAAAAGTTACTCGTCTTTTTAGTGCTAAAACGCATTTATAAACAAAACTATTATTAACCCAATAGAAAGGTGGATTCATCAATTACAATTCCAGAAAACAATTTTCGAATCGATAGTAATTGAAAATACATAATTGATTTCTAAGTATAAAGAGTACGCACGAGAAAATTGTTCACCGATTAATCGATTTGTTATCACTTTCGTATTTAAATGTTTCTGATGAAGCATATTATATCCGTGATAATCGATAAATCGTGTTTATTGTATAATAGATTAGGTATATTAATGTTTATTATTTGGTCCTATTCTTAATTTGACCAGTCACTAACATTGGAATATTTAGTAAACATATCTATCCCAAATGTATTTGTACCTGTCTGTAATATGAATTGGGCCAATTTATAGAATGTCGGAATAGATTCAATACCATCAAACCGATTTTAAAAATCGATTTTTTACGCAAAATGATCAATTCGTCAATCAATATCATTTGGAGAGGTGTTGACGATTTGTTTTGAATCAATTTCGATACATAAGTGTCAAAAAATTATAAAAAACACTACATAGATTGATTTAGGGTAACTTGTTAGTGAAAACTTTTAAATGTGAAGTTATTTATGAATAGCATAAATTCTGTTTTCGAGTTCAAACACATGTCAAACAATGCTAAGCAAAATGTAAACAAATGCATTATTTTTGTTTAGGGAAACGCTATATTTAGCCAGGCGATGTACTGTGCTGTTCGTGATTGCAATTGGAATTACAGGAAATAGGAATTTGTCTATGCCTATTTCAGTACGGGGTAATAACCGATATTAGAATCTTCAGTACTTAAATAGATTAGATTTAAAAGATTTTCTATATTTCTTAGAAAATATGTATACATATTTAGTAACAACTGTATTACCGCATCTTGACTACATATTTATTTTTAAAATAATGAACACTTAGACGTATTAAAAGATTACAAAAATAGTGAAAATTTCATAGACAATCACTGTTCAGTATCAGAATCTCTAGAATTAGTCTATTAGACTTTAGAGCAAGAGCATGTGGCCGCCAGAATTTCGTCATTTTATAAAAGCTGAAAGTTTGTCTGCGCATGCCTCTGACATAGGCATCACACGATCAGCTATTCCCAACCTCTGATCGTGGTTGGTTCAAAGTGATAAAAGTGTTTGAATACCAAGGAAACACCCTTTGATAATTGCTATAACAACATAATACATAAAATTCAGCTTTTATACCATAACGTTAGCAAAATTACATTTTATATTAGTTTGAAGATATTGTAATATTTAATGACATGTAATTTTGACAGACCATGCTAGACACATTGAAACTGATGACTACCAAAGCCACCACGATCGGAACTTCATAATAGCTGATCGTGCGATGCCTATGTCAAAGGCATGCGCAGACAAACTTTTAGAAAATGACGAATGACTGACGTCACTGGATCTTGGTCTAATCGGTAAGCAATGCTTATAAGACAACTATCGTGACGTGTAAGTCAACAGGAAATTAAAAAATTAAGTACATAGTTTTCAATATGTTTTAGAAACCAATTTTAGTGTTGAACAAAAAATAAATATTTCCTCATTTAAAATGAAATGGATGCATATAAAGAAAGATAGGTGGAACTTACAAAAAATATTATACGACCAAAATCTCAAACGCAAAAACGTCGCAAGTATGTAATCGAAACAAATTTTTGTATTTTTTCTAAAACCGCAACTGGGTACAAAGAAATGCCATTTAGTTATTTCCGTTCAGATAACATTTATCAAAGACGAACATTTTTAAACTTATTGTTATGGGACACAATCACTATAAACTTATTTGAGGAATTGAAGGTCTTTCAGACAATACACTAAGATTGAGCAGTTAATCTTAAATTAGTTGGTTTTTGTTATATTTTGTTCACTATAATAACTACCCAGTTATTTCCCCGTCTTCGTATAAATTTATATATGTTCTTTATTAGTGCTGCTTTTTTAATTTGTTTAAATATGTTCTTTATTGTTTTTTTTTCTATATGCTTCCTTTCCCAGTGCAATTTTTGCGTTATAAATTTTCTATCAACCTTTACGATTCCTAAATCATGCAAAATATTTTTATAATTCTGCACAGAACCATCAATATTCGTTTATAGGTCTCAAAATAATGCTTTTATCCAAATTAATTACGTCACAGCAAACAAAATTAAAGTCTACGTTTAACCCTTAAATATCAACACAAAATGGAATGGCAAAACAAGTTAATTTTTAAAACTCAATTTCCTCCGATCGCAACCAGTTTTAATGATATGCAAATAAATAAGAAACTTAATGTGTACACAGCATTATGCGTTTAGATAAAGATACACATGTATTAGTGCGTCTGGGATGATATTACTGATTTCTAACTGGCAAGCGGATACCTTAATTGCCAAAGCCAGCCCTAATACACGATTCGTATAACTAGTTAGAAGTTACATCTTCATTCTGTGTCTATGTGTAGACTTCCTAAGTAAGCATAAAATATATCCGCTATTTACCCAAGGCAGGTGTTTAGGAATTATTTTTAGAAGTCGTTGTATTGTTCCGTAGAATATTGTGTTCATCATTCTTCGTTTTTGCATCTTCGTAAACATATGTAACTAGTGTTATAGATTTAGCTAGATTAAAAATTATAAATTAGAAAAGAATAGTTGTATTATCAATAAAAACTTACCACCAATTACCAAGAACTGCTTGTACCAGTAAAAGCAGAGAGCACAAAACTTTCCAAAGAAGCCTCATTGTACTCAAAATATTTGACAAAGGTCACTATTTAAACATCCTCCCGAATATCACTTAAAAAGTTAAACACCAGACACTTCACGACAACATTATAAAAACTTCCAAAATAATGAACAAAACCGCAAAATTCAAATTGAAAAAAAACAAAAAATAACGTTCAAACAATAACCACAAACTGAACAATAACAAAGCAATCACAATAACATTACAAATTGTACAAACCGAAAGAAATAATCACGAAAAATCATAAACTTTTAAACGAAACTTTTAAAAAAGTTCAGTGCGATGCGATAACTATTTTTTCGAACGTAACTCATTACATCGAGTCGCCGATTGGTGATTTTAAAATTGGAATTGTTAGTTCCGATATTTTTCTTTCGTATTCGAAATATAAATTATATGTAACACGCCGGAGCGTCGACGCTCGTTCCGACCGCGCGCATGGAATCACAAAACCAGACTGGCTACTAAGCCGCATGTAAGTATTCCATAGTATTCTGTAAGGGGAAGGGTCGCATTCGAGGGCGTATAGATGCAACACTGCAATGTTCCTTCAAAACCCTTACTATTGACTCCGACAATTTAGCGAGCTCGAAATGCCGCTGAGAAATGTCAACGCATACCTTTGCATTTGCGCAAACTCGCCGACAACAATTTATGACAACTCTCATTACAAAAAATATATACAGAGACGATAAATTAAGGCATTATACTGTCGTATTGTGAGGATAATGCGCAAAAATATTAACAAAATTGATTTGATCGAAATGGATTTAAATTGTATAGATGCAGACGTGAGTATTTAAGGCGTTTGATATATGGAGGGAGTCGAGAATAAAATGTATCATGCTTAAGTGGTTAGGTGATGGTTGCGCGGGTGTTAAATCATTGTAAATGTTACGACGGTCTAGATAATTTGTTTATGGATTTATGACGGGGCTTAAGATAATGCTGACCACGCAATATTCTCGGTTACAGAGGAAAATGTAGCAACAAAGTTGATTTTATGAGGGGTTATATAATGTGCAAATTGGTATCGGTATAATGATTTATCTATTATGCAAATTAAATTGTGTGTGTAATATTTACAAGGTTGCTATGCCGACAAGTTTGTTGACAGCTTTAATAGAGATATTATATTGATTTTATTGTAAGTGACGTGAACGGCGCGCGGGCAACTTGGAGTTGTTTGGAATACAAACTCGTAGTCCTAAAGTGAATTGCAAAACCAATAATGCAGGCCTTTAAGGAGTCGGTATGGTTTGAAAAGCTGCAATAAATTAATTCGTCGCTTAATACATTTCGATATTTAATCCGATCGGAAATTCAAACTTAAACAAAATAATTTTACCCATAATATATATAGTAGTCTAAAAATGTTTCAAAATGTCACTAAAAATACTGGTAAATGAAGTCGTTCTATTTAACCAAAAGGCTATTAAAAATAATCAACAATTTCAATTTATTAACATAAATTACATGAAATCTTCAAATATTTATAAATTAGTAGAGTTTCGATTCTTACGCATTACTTAATCTTTGACCATTCTTGGATTGTTTTAAAAACCTTTGCCACTAAGCTTTACTGATCGGGCTAAGAGAAAATATCTTTATATTAATAAAAGTCTTAATTTTATTAAAAGGTAAACATCGCTGGAATGCTTCTGAGATAGTAGTGTGTGAATTTTATATGATTTTGGACGTCAATAATTCTCAAAATAGAAGCAAAGAGAATTTTAAAAAGAAACCGGCTACAAAAATACTTGGAAACGCAGCGTAAATAAACAAGGAAAGAATCATGAAATTACTAAAAGCGAAATTGGTTTTGCTCCAAGGATTCAATATATCAAAAGGATTCTTAGAATGCTTCATACATTTTCTGTTAAATTAGGTAATTTATAAAAGGACTCTAATAGACGCTCTTGAAAAAAGTCCATATTGAACTAAATCAAAGGATATTGTTTTAGTTCAATATCCCTAAACATGGCCTCCCCAAAAGATTGAATTTTGAAGAGCAATTGATAATAGTCGCCATGCTTAATTGCAATACAAGACATAGCTTCTCACGCTGATGACCGTGCTACCAGTCACCAGTCTGAAATTTAACTACACCATCTATATTATCCAGCAGTTTATCCATCAAATATGTTAAACTAGCATTATCACACTTAATACAATTGAAAGGGAATCATTAAGATTAATCATTATACTCGGTGGTAAGTTTCTCATATGTGAACGGCCGCCCGGGTAGGTACCACCGCAATGTTTATTTTTCCGTCAAACAGCAGTGTAAAAGCACTGTTGTGTTTCGATTTGAAGGATATTACAACATCTTATATCTCAGGATTGCTTTGAAATTCATATTGTTGTTTGGTTTTGCTACTGTCTATGAGTGGTCGTATCGCTTATTAGGCGAATGGCATACCCGTCTCGGCATTCATGGAAATAAAAATAATTTAAAAAACTAATATTGCGAGATTCAAGCAAGTCTTTCGGAATATTCCTCACAGTAGATAGCGACTTAGTTGTGCTAGCCCCCTGGTATTACGAAGGTCCATGAGCAGCGGCCATTGCTTACAATCCGGCGGGCCGCGTGCTAAGTAATAAAAAAGTTTAAAATTAATAAAAGTTTAAAAATTAAACATCGTACCGTTCGATAATTTTATCATTTTATGAATCACAAACTCGTTGTTAAAACGGATTGACTCGTTCAAAAAGTATAATTCATTGACGTCCACATTAGGATGTTCGATGGTCATTAAATGTCCGATTTAATCCTCCTTTAAATACCTCGGATGCTCAGGAAATTGCACGGCATTCCTCTCAAACGGGGTTGCTGTTTATCACTTTAACATCTTCACAGTAAGATTTAGTTTTCGAATTGACACTGGCTTACAAAGGACTTGCAAAAACACCCTTACCTACATCAACATTTACTATATTGTCCATTGCGACGGTAACAATAAGAGTCAAAATGCCTTAGCAGTGATCGTCCATTGCAGATTCCTCACCAACTAGGTTATTTGCCTCTTTTGCATTTTTGTCGTTCTTATTTCCAAGTACGTAAGGTTTGGAATGTCATTTATTGTCTGTAGAAGTGCATTTACCAGGCACAATCGGCCGGCGTTTTTGATCTCTTGCAATTACAGTTTTACTAACATCATAAGCGTTGAGAACAAAATGGCTGACAGGTAAGGGCCATTGTTGTTTTTTGCCATCGATTTTTTTAAAGCAGAACCCTACGAAATTGGTTATGAAAGGTGCGCGGTTGTTGTAATTTTGCATAGGAAAGGTATTGCAAGGTTTGTTATTATTTTTATGCACTTTGTTTGTTACGTAAGATAAATCACGTTGAATAAGAAAGTACAAACCACAGTTTCTATTTAAATAAATATTTTATTTTACATCCAACAACAATTCAATGCGGGATTCGGTAATAAGAATGAGGAATGCATTTTTTCATAATATGATTATGCACTATCATACATTCTCCGTAGTCATTTATATTTTACCAATTAGTTTTCTTCCTTTCGCTAGTATACAATAAAGTAATCTTACGCTCTATTTCTACAAGTGTCTTTTTCAAGTTACTAGTACACTGCATATTAGGCATCATAAGAAAACTTAAAAAGGGCTATATTTCCATACAAGATCGAATCATAAATTTTCAGACCTGTGGAGAAGACTTAACACAGTTTTAGCAAGTTGAAGTGGCAGTGGACAGAACGCATCCTTGGAGAAGGATTATGTTCAACAGTAAACTTCTTGTAGTTAATAATGATGATGATAATAATTTTGATAGAGAATGAAATAAAATGAAAATACTTTATTGAATCTTTAAAATGACAAATTATTTAGATTCAGTCACTTTTTCATTCCCACCCGGTTCACAAGGAATGCAAAGAGTTGCTAAGTTTAATTCAGATCAGTTCACAAATGATTTATAATAATCATAATAACAAAAATATACAGCTGAGTTAAGTAAAGTCGGACTTTATATTCCATAAAAATTCTTACAAATCGCAACGATATGGAGATTTCCTCATGATGTCTTCCTTCAGCACACACTATTACCTGTATGGTGATTGAATATAAATACACACATAATATCAGAAAAGTTAGAGGTGTGGCCTGGGATTTGAATCGGCGACCACCGTGAACATGTTGACAGCCGAGTGTGGTCCGTTTGATAACCAGTAACCAATCTCTCTCTCCCTCTTCAACCTCAGGAAGTGCAATGCTCAACTTAAACCTCTCCAAGGATTTGCATATACACGTGTCGGAAGCTGCCTGCATTGAAACTGAAAAATGTTGACAGGTCGTCTGTCCACCTGTCTTGACCAGCCCCCGTGGCGCAGTTGGTTAGGCGCCGCCTGTGAATCGAGATGTCGCGGGTTCGATCTTCGCACCGAGAGAAATGTTTGTGCGGCCCACAAATATTTCTTTTTGATCTAAGTGTTTGTGAGACCGAAAAGTCTCTCGTAGTTTCTGATACCCACGACACAAGACTTAATTGATCTTAACGTGGGGTCAGGACTATGTATGTGACTGTTGGGTGCATTTATTTATTATTTTGTAGCTGGACGTCAGAGGCTGCGTCCGTAATTGATCTAGTCTCTAAAACGAGGGTAATGCCCCCACAAAAACGTTCCGATGTGGTGCAATGACAGTTCCCAAGGTTTCCACTCAATAGTTGGACAAATAGTCGGTTCAATTTGCAGCTATTGTGCCCAATCTACGTTACAAGTAAAGACAACAATTTAAAACGCCTCGTACCATTATTTCATTAGGCTGAAATATTTGCGCGAGTGTGTCATCTCGGAGTGCGTACATTTATCTTGAATTTTATGGCTCTATTATTTTATTGGTTGGTACAGATTGGCTGGGAAGAATCGCTGATTTGTTTCTACATCTATAGTAAGAATAGGGCATTGTAATGTAATTCTAAGCTCTTGAATTTAAGCCAAATTCTCTCTCTCTTTCTTTCTTCAGCCACAATAAGTCCACTGCTGAAGATTGGCCTCCCCTAAGGACCTCCACATCGACCTGTTGGAAGCGGCCTGCATCCAGCGACTTGCTGCAACCTTCACCTTGGCAAAATTATCAGTTCTCAATCGCTTCTTCAGGCCTGGTTTATTTACGAGCAATAAATACATCGAAAAACTATTTTTAAACATAAATAAGTTAAAATAAATAAATAGGCAAATAACATTTTACATAGGAACCTCATAAATATATTTCATATCGTAGTTTTAAATAATGCAACTTTTTGATCCTAAATTACCAATATGAAATGTTGAACACAAACGTTTTCGGCTCCGTTCGCCTGATGGTTAGCGATACGACTGCTCATGAACAGTAGCAAAACCAAACAACGTCTTGGATTAAAAAGCAATGCGTGGTATTCCACTGCGCTCGCCATCCTAAGGCATAAGATGTTAAGTCTCAAGTTTGGCGGGAGAAATAGACATTGCGGTGGTACCTACCCAGGCGGCTTCTCGCATATGCGAGACCAGTATAATACTTTCCTATTTATGTAATTAATTATCTCGAATAACTAATAAGAGCTTATGTAAACCCATGTCCACAATAAAAATATTTGATTTTATTTGATTTGAGATAATACATAATTGGTTATTACACACCGGATACACACAGGATGCGAACTGCCGAGTCGGTGGTCCCGGATTTGAATCAGTACAGTACAGAAAACCAAATACAAAAGCAAAATACGCGGTATATCCACACTTCGACCGAAAATGAATCCGGGTGGTAGTTTTAGTAAAAAAAAATTGCGACGATTTTATTCTCTCCTAAAATCGTATTTAGGTGGTAAATACATAAATACTCTTTTCTAAAATATTAATGTATATCCTTTTATTTTTAAAAGCGCTATGGTATGCAAGGGCTGCAATTATGCCTGTATATTGCAACAAAATCAATGAAGCAGGAATTGTACTACTTAGCCGTGCGTACAGATCGTGATAAATGATTATAGTCACCCACGTGTTATTGGTATCTCATATCAAGGACCTTCTAGATACCTACCACAAAGTACGAATACATGTATACAAATATATATGTTTCAAAATTACTAATGCAACTAAACAGCCAGACAATTTTAAAATAAGAATACACACATTTCCGTGCAATAGAAATGAGCAAAAGAATTGTGACTGTGCAGAATTAATAAGAGTATCAGACATACGCTATCTTGGTGTTATCATAGATGAAAAGCTTAACTGGAACAAACACATCAGTGATTTATCATTACGTATCAGAAAGCTTATATATATCTTCAAAAACTTGCGACAGGTAGTAGATTTAAAAGTTTTAATAAATACATACAAAGCCTTATGCCAATCACTGCTAACATACTGCATCACTAGTTGGGGTGGTGCGTCTAAATGCTACATGATTGAAGTCGAGAGAGTGCAGCGGGCTCTTCTGAAAATTATTGCGGGCCTCCCCTACAGATTTCCAACAACCCAAGTTTATAATTTAGTAAATGTAATGAGTGTTCGAAAATTGTATATCTATGAAAGTGTTCGTAGGTATCATAGAGTAGTAGCACCTGTAACATCAGAACCAAAAAGGAGATTAAATTGTTTTCTACCAAAAATTAAACATAGACTTGCTAGACAGCATTATAGTTATCTTGCACCCTTTCTATATAATAAACTAAACGCTAAACATAGAGTAAGAAATTATAACAATTACCAAATAAAAATTCAACTGACGAAATGGCTTAGTGACTTGAATTATGATGAAGCTGAAAAATTAATAGAATTGGTGATATAAACACACACACATACACACACACACATACACACACACACATACACACACACACACACACACACACACAGACTGATTTCTTTCTATTCTTTTAAATAATAGAAACTAAGATTAAGTATATTACAATAAGAATTTCTTTTAAATAATAGAAACTAAGATTAAGTATGTTATAATTAGAAAATAATGATTTTGTTAATTTATTGTTTAGGTTATGTCTATCTGATGAATTTATATAATGTAAAAATATGAGTTCCTTTTTTATTTATTTTTAATTTCATTTTCTATTTTTGTCTTTATTGTTAAAAATAATTGTAAGAGGATGAGCACAGGCTTCCATAGTACAGTAATTATTTACTAGTTTGGAGGCCTGGGTTTTATCTTTTGAAAATGTAAAAAATTGTGATCAATAAAGATTATTATTATTATTATTATTATTATGTAGCTACATACGCTTTTATACATCATAAAGTCCAGATATGCCCACTATTGGACACGGGGGCTACGCTAGACAAAATGCTACATAAAGAGGCTTGAGCTTCAGTCCACAGCACTCGCCTATTGTGGATTGACGAAATTCACATACTTTAGTAATTCTTGCCAAGGTTTTACGATGTGGAATTTCTCTCACATAAATTATCCATAAGTGTATAAATGGTAAACAATTATTAATACCTACATCGCTTCAAAAAGTTATGTGTGTGTCCAAAGATTCTAACCCACGATTGGGCAGTTCGCGTCGGTTACCAACAAGCCACCACGACTACCAATATGTCTCGAGTATAAAACAAAATGGCTCATAAATTCCTTTTGCTTCATAATTAAGTCGCTTAACCAAATAAGAGGGAGCTGAAGCTATAAACAAAACCTGATTAGAAGCAAAGGTCAAATAATAAAAGTTTGCAATATAATAACGGGCAATTACACCGGATATCAGACGATTGGAAAGGCAAACAATAACATAAAAGAATCGATACTGCCACATACAAATGAATAATCTGTAAATGTCTTTAATACATTGATTGGTTCGCCTACGAATGTTTAGAGGCGGCAAATATTTCTATTCATTATCAGTCCGGAGTCTGAAATTTGTGCCCAATATACTGATAGGCTCGTCCCTTGTCACTTCGTGGGACGGAAAATATTAGGCTAAGCATGGGTCTCCTGGTTGAACCTCTGCTTACCCCTTCTGGGCAAAAAGTGTCAGTTTATGTATGTATGTAAATATTGTTTTATGTATGAGTTCGGCAAAAGCGCAAATGGCTTCTGTATCAGCCCATATACACCCCCACTGCTGGGTACAGGCCTCCTCTATAATCGAGCGACCGATTGACGGGGTTAGGCCATATATCTAATGTCTTACCCGAGGGATTACTCTATACGTTCGAAGTCCAGGTACAATATAAGATTACCACTTTTAGAAGTGGATCAGAATATTTTTTCTCTACGAAACTTAATTATTTTCTCCGAACTTACGATGACGCTACGTAAGATAGAGAATTCGAACATTTTTTAGAGTAGGTACATTCGTATCGTCAATGACGTCAATCATTCGAATATTCGAACTTAGTGTCAAAGTATAGAGTAACCTTGAACGCCCATGAAAATCTACGACACTTGGATCGCAGATACGTTGCCGATCTCTTAAAATGGGATGAGTAGGGCACGAGTGATATTAGGAGATTTAATAGTTAATGTTTCGAGGTAACGAGCGCAGTGTAATGCCACGCAATGTTTATAATAATATCTTCTGAATGGTATTACTCACGGGTATTACTCTTGTCTATGGTCAAACGATGCTTACAATCAACGAACCTTTTGTCTCGTAAATATAAAAATAAATCCTGCCCGTTCTATTTCCTACTAACTCTGCGCGCCAACTTAATACGTTCCTGTTATTAGGAATATAATAAGTCGGCATATTCCATACTCAGCCAGTTTGCTAGATACCATCTCTTGCTATTTTTATTTTATTCATAGAGAAAGGAACTTTATTCTTTTGTTTACCCCGTGGCTACAGAGGTCGCGACGCAACGAGGTCGTAATACGCGGACTCATTGCACAGTCGTGTAACTCAAATACTTTAGTTTTTCATTTGCATTTTTTCATAAATTTACTTAGGTTATGAGTCGGGATTGCATGGTTTTAACAGAATTGCAAGTACAAAAGCAAGGATAAGTTTGTGTTAAAATGTTGGTATAATTTGAATCGGTTTGCATCAATTTGTAGATTAGACATTTGGCTGGAAGTTGTACTAGTTTCAAGAGAAAAGTTGCATAAAACACCAGCTTTATTTTCGTATTTTATTCGTATATATAACATATTCTTAAAAGTCACTTTTCCATTTAATACTTTCACCTATAATTCCATTATTTTTAATTATTTCTGTTGTATTATACTGATGCTATAAAAGAAGTTATTCTTAAATCCTCCAAGTCGAAAAAATGTAATAGATATATTAAATAAAAAACCAGTTTTAATACATGGTAAAATTGGACTACCTGAATATCCCGCGCATTAAAGATTACGCGCAAAAATGTAATATCTACTACTTACACCGTTCTTCAAACTAGTTTACTGATTACCATGTTTGTCAACGACAAATGATGTTCCTAGCACATTTTCAGCTTGTTAAGGGCTGAGAACGGTAAAATATGTCTCCAGTAAAAAAGGGCCTTTGTTTTTCTCAATGTAGGGCGAGATGGAGTCTTTATCAAACACTTACGCCGTTTAGATACTGAGCAACAAGGTCTAAATGTGATAAATGCAATTTAAGCTGCTAAGTATGAGAAGTGGTGAAAACGAAATTTTCTTGCTGTCTGAAATTATGTGAAGTAACAGAAACACTTGGTTTTTTGGTTATTGTAAGTTATAATAACAATTGAGCTATATTGTCTTAGAACTGCTTTGCACGAGAAAATAACTAAAATACACCTGATTATCAGTGCAGTACAAGTGGGAATCCACAGGAACAGTTATTTCTTATCTGTCGACACAATTATGACGGCCTGAACAAAACCGCTTATTTATCGATTATGAACTTTTTATTATGAAAAACCTTATGCGTAAGTATCTACATCAGCCCGTAATCGATCACTGAGGCTTAGGCCATAGCGTATCATACTAGCTTAATGCTGGTTGGAGGGTATAAATTAAATTCTTAACGAATTTCAATGAATGATTTCTTTAAAATATTTTCCTTCGCCATTACCAGGTGCGATAAGGGACTATCAACACTTATAGGACTCCAAAATCATCATCATCAATACTCTGAGATTCGATCCTGCGACCATCGTCTCGACAATCACTATCGGTCGTTTATTAATAGTTACAGACTAACGGTTCATATAAAGTTTATTAACGTATTTCAGTAATCGAATGTTTGTCCCTATCGAACGAATTAAGATTTTAATTTGTGCGAAGAAGACAAAACATCGGATATGTAAAATAGGTTTGGAAAATGTGTATGAATAAGACCGTATTCTAAAATAAATTACAAAACAACATCCAAAGTATTCTTGTAATATCCGGCATGACTTTCCCACCCACAGTCCCGCCACTGCAACTCCTATAAGTTAAGATCAACAGTGGCATGCAAAGAATTGGTACCGAGCTCCGGGGCTTTCATAAGGACTCTCTTTCTATCTGTGTCTCTCCCTCTCGTCACCCATAGAAAGTCCATTGTCGCACATAAACCTCCCCCTTGGATCACCACATCGACCTGTTGGAAGAGGCAAGGATACAGAGGATTTTTTTAATAAAAATGAATGTTGAGACGATCATGCCATTGGCCTGATGAAAAGCTATACGACCGCTCATAGACAGTAGTAAAACCAAACAACACCATCATATTCCTAAGACAAAGATGTTATCCTATTCTTAAATCCATCCCATGGTTGTCTGTAAGACATTGCCTTTCGGCGATAAGACCGCCAATTATACTTTTTATGTATGTGATTTCTCTTTATATTTTTATTCTTTTTGTGTAATAAAATGTAAACAAGTAAATAAATGTTAAGCCTCAATATGCCCCGTAGTTACTCAGGAAACTAGCTTGTCTTTAACTCGCACAGAATGTAAAAACCAATAGATTTGGAAACTTTAATACACGGCTAATTATGAATTCAACCTCCGTTACAATTTTACAACCAGCTAAAAGCGTACAGGAACAATTTGATTTGAGTTTGTGGGCGTCTGACGGCAAATGGCGCGGTTTAGACAACTTTAACTCGTCTCTCTGTGCTCTGGTGCGAGCGTCATAGTAGACCGGGGCTGGCCCAAATAATAACACAGGTTAGGTAAACGCCGCAACGTTTACACTAAGCCCGGTTTGGGGTGGAACAGAGTTATCGATATCGATAAAACTTATTTTTTCTTAAGTGTATTTATTCTCTCCAATATGTCGCTGTAAAAATCCTTGTAGGTAATAACATAAAATCAGTAGTTGATTTCAGCGGCGTAGCGTGCCTTCACGGGGCCCCGTATAATAATTTGTTTGGGGCCCTTATAAAGGGTAAAAAATTCTCACAAAAGTAATTTTTTTTGCATAAAGTTAAAATAAACATTTATTCATCATAATTATCTATCTGTCACATTACCCATTTTTTTTTACAAAATCTTGCCTTAATTTCGGCAAACTGATTTATTAAATTATTTATAGCTGATTATGACTTTAGTTTTTCTAAAGATTCTGCCTCTATGGGCAATAGTGACAGATATAACAGGCGTTAGTGTCCCATCGAAGTTTTCTTAAAAAATGGGATATTTTTATTAATTTGTTGCTTACACATGTCGGGGCCCCCGTGGCCCCGGGGCCTCGTATAATTGATACGACAAATACGGCGGTAGCTTCGCCCCTGGTTGATTTCCTATGTTTGAAAAGAGAGAGACAAATCTAAATTTAGTCGAAAAGAGAGATGTTTTCTAATCGAACTGTTTAAAGCGGCCTTTACGCACATACTTCTTGTTACCTTCGTAAATGTGTAACTAAAACAAAATTTAATTACGTTAAAAATAAACATAACGATACATAATACTGCATTATATTAAGGCCACAAAACAGCAACACCAGTTGTGTTTAGCCATTGCAGAACAATGTAACTTTTTGAGACAAAATATGTAATTTTGTTTGAAGATAGACGTGACATCGTTTAGTGCAATCAATTTAGCGTCAGCTGTGAAATAAAAAGCAAAAAATTAATATTTTTGCGGCTCAGATATTACATCAATTGCTTAAAATCTTGGTGGTTGAACTAAAAAACTTCATCTAGTTTCTAATACCCGTAACACGTACAATTTAATTCGTGATCAGGACTACATCACTTTTATACAAACATAATTTATTACTATAAAACCCTGACAAAACAAAAAAAAACACATTAACACAAAATAAAAAACATCGATACTCGCCTAGACGGCGCAGCGCATCACTAAACTTTATTTATTTATCAAAATACTGGTTTGTATCAGCGGTCAATCATCAGACTGTTTCCCTGTCAATCAACAACTCGCTCCAGAACCATCTGTCTTTATAAAAGCAAGCGTAAACTCCGCAGTCATTATTGTAAGTTTTTACTGCGTATTAATATGTTTACCTCCATAAAACCGAGGCTAATTTACGATAGTAATAAAACTAAAAGTAATACTTGGCGGTGAAATTTTTCTCGTGTCTATGCTATGACGTGGTTTTTCCGTTAGATCTTTTCGTTTTAGTATGCTGTGTTATGTGTGCGCCAACCCGCACTAGGCCAGCGTGGTGGACTATATATGGCCTAACCACTCTCAATCATACTGTCGATTGTAGAGTAGGCCCGTGCCCTGCAGTGGGATGCTGTGTTATTTGGGCTGCGACTTATAGTACAATCAAGAGTCACATAATAAGATGATCATAGTCACCCTAAGTAAAGTCTTATGTCGTGTGAATCAAGTTCTTTAAATAATATAACTAGGATTTTGTATTTAATATCGCTTAGAATCGCATAGAAAAAAATACACACAACAGACAAATAGTCATGATAAGCCTTGCGTCATGAATATCACGAACTATAAGACTTCTTGTACGCCCAGACCCGAAACAAATATTAGTGGCCCGGACAAACATTTGTCTCGGCGCGGGGATCGAACCCGTTACCCGCGTCTCTCGTGCCACAGCCGGTTTTCAACCAACTGCAGCACTGAGTCTGTAAGCTTTTTGATCATTGGTATGGTATTTTAATGATTTTTGTTTGGTACCTATTTTAGAGTATAGTAGAGAAGGATACGCTGAGAAGGCTTATTCATCAAATCTAAGTATATACAGGGTATACTGACTGACAGACTGCGTCCGAAAACAAAGCCAGGTGGAAGTTTTAGTGACTACAAACATAATGCAACTAAAAATTATGCAAAAACGCGAATATTTAAATTTGTAATTTTCTTCCTATCGGCGTATTTGGGTGGCATATTCATAGATTATCCTGAAATAATAATGTAAGCACTTACATTTTTAAATACTCTATGGTACGCAAGGGCTTAAATTATTACGTTAGTAGGTATAATCTATGGATTAACCACCCAAACAGGATAATATTTAAAACGAAACAAAAAAAAATTACACATTTTTTGCGAAATTTGTAGTTGCGTTCTGTCGGCGGTCACTAAAATCAATCGCAGTCTTAATATACATGTTTTGATATATCTGTACAGTTTATAATAAAATTAGCTTCACGCTATCCCTATCAGCGCTAAAGAGCCATTTACACGGAGAGTTTCTTGCGGCGAGAATCGTATGCCATTATCGCATGACATAACCTCCATAGATTATGCAATATACGCCATATACGGACGATGCTAGACTGGCTAGTTAGTCGCTAGTTAAAAAAATAATAATATAAAGCGACACGTGACGAATGGAAAAAAGGAGGGGGGCTTTTGTAAGCGGTGATAAAGTAATTGGCTGGTAGTGTGGACGAAAGAGAATTGAAAAAAAAGACTAAAATTAGAATCTTAATTTTTTTTATCTGTTTCGTAATTATATTAGTTTAGAATAGGTAGACTAGGTAACGCTCCGTATATTGAAGTATAAGAAAGCTTTTCTGAAATTTATAATCCATTATCATGCAGATTTATTTCAAATGTTAAAGATATTATCGTATTAGTTCCTTCCAAATATGTTTTATTAGTTTGTCAAAAAAACTACGTTTTACATTTATTTATGCAGTGGCGTCTATAAGGCTATAGAGAAATAAACAACATTTCGAACCAATTAATTTTGCTTCTTTCTTTTATCTAATATTTATTGAGTTATAATTTTATATTAAACAATAAAGTTATATAGTTTTCTTTTAAATTATAAATTACTTACTTTCTTTTTTGTTTATCTTTTTAGTCAGTCTCGATTATATTAATCGCAGTGGATATAAGTTATCAATACATTAAACAAAAACTACTATAAAACAATTTAAAACTATGCATTTGTTTTCACTTTCTCATATCTATTATCACAATATTTCCTTTACAATTCAACCATCAAAATTGATATTGAAGTAAATCCGTAAATTAATCTGCAAGTCATTCGATATTCAAAACAATAACGACCCGCGGCCATGTTGATTTAAATGACGTTCGGCCGCCATCTTGTCTCGGGTTGCGTTCAATGTGGAACAAAGCACATCACGCCACTACAATGGCTCGGTAAACTGATACGAACGGGTCCCGTTCGTGTGCTAATTTGAGTTATTGAATAATACGTGGTGTCAATACGGCCACACATGTTGTGCGTGTGACCATCATTTAGGTAAATTTTGCGTAAAACATTTGTGGTGCATCACAATGACATGTCATGTCTTTTTCAATTTTTATTCTGTTTTGTACATACAATGACGGCTTGAATGGTCTTATAGAAATGGAGACATAATAAAAATGCGGTTTTTTTTATCAATTTATTTATCACAGGAATCCACAGCGGCCTGTTAAAGCGGCTTGCATCTCGCAATTTCTTGAGTACAATTTGTTATTATGTTATAAAGCAATAGGTTTAAAATCACGAGCTTTTTCTGCAAAATTAACTTTGCATGAAGTAAAATCTTAACTATGAAAAATGAAAAATCTTTTATTTGCACCAAATGTTTTGTGGTGGTAAGTTGTCTTAATACCTAAAACACACGTCTTAAATGTTTTTAAAGGGTTTGTATATATTTAATAACAAATGCTCCAAAAAGGGCGTTATAATAAATATTTTTATACCTATTATAATACATTTTATCGAAATTATTTCATTTCATTTTGTAGTTTATGAGTATTTTTGTTTTTCTTAAATTGTATCCTGCATTGTAGCGAAAATATAAGCCACACTGAACTTGAACCATATAATTGTTGTTTACTTTCTGCTTGTGGAATCAAGGCTGATTGAAAATGATGGCGGCGAGATGGCATCGTCAATTAAAAAATCTTATTTCAATTAGCTCCGTCCCTTTCTGTTTGATTCAAAATACTCGGTAAAATACGTAATATATTGTGAATTTAGTAATACCCACGACACAGGACTTTATTGGTCCTATTGTAGGATCAAAACTAGGTATGATACTTTTGGGTGTATTTTTTTTTTCCATGGGTCAAGTGTTCATTGCCGCTCATATACATCTGTAACGCTTGTATCATGGATGTATTGCAAGGCCAATCAAATCGGGAGGGAAGCGGGAAGGAAAGAAGATAGGAAGAGGAAGTATTGGGCAACTAGCAACTTCACTCACCAAACAAAACGCAACAGCAAAGCTGTCGCAGTGGTACCACCTCGGCCGAGCCTATCCATTCCTACTGAGTCATGAATGACAACAGCGTGGCTCTACCACTTACACAAAAAATTAACAATGAGTTATGGCTGAAAAATCCGCAGACTTGAAGTCATGTAAGACCCTTAACCATCACGATAGATCTAGAAAAAGGTGGCTGGATGGGCTAGACTTAATACTACTTACTACGAGTAGTATTAGAATTTCTTTCGACTTTACTTACATACACCCAAAGGTTGTCTGGCAGAGATCCCTACAAACGATAAAACCGCCTTTTGTACTTTTGTAATATATTTTCTCTATATATTGTAATGTTATTTTAGTGAAAATGAAAACTAATAAATAAATATAAATTAGACAAACTGGCAGGACAGGTCGGAAGAGCAGAGAAGCATGTAACTTAGGTACAAACTTTGTACCCGTAATGAGAAATCACATGGACAACGTATGTATTGTAACAACGATATTTGATTAAATGCATATTGGCATATGTTTTATATATCACTAGTGGCCCAACCCGGCTCCGCCCGGGTGCAGATACCCTTTAATGAAAATATTCTATTGCCTATCTTCATTAGGGGTAATTTAGAATTCTAATGGTGAAATAATTTTCCAAATGGATCCAGTTGTTTCAGCGCCTATTCAGTGCAAATAAATAATCAAATCTTTCCTCATTATAATATTTATATTAATAGTATAGACAAGATCGCGTGCATTAATGAATGTGGATATTCCAATCAATTTAAGTTATAGTTGAAGTACCAATATTCCAACAAAATGTTATTTTTCCTCGAAGACAGCACTTTTTTTTTCTTGATGAAGCCCCTGTGTCCTATTCTGTACCCCTGATATTAAAATTATAATAGCTATGAGACGCGATATAAGTGCGTGGTGGCCTGTTGGTAAACGGACCGGACGACGCGGCTGCCAACATGTTCACGGTGGTTGCGGGTTCAAATCCCAGGGCACAACTCTGACTTTTCGGAGTCATGTGTTTATTGATAGTCAATCACCACGCACTAAAACGGTGAAGGAAAACATCGTGAGGAAACCTGCATACCATAGCGATTTTTAATAATTTCTATTCTATGTAAGTCCGCCAACCCGCACTAGGCCAGCGTGGTGGACTATATGGCCTAACCACTCTCAATCGTACTGTCGATTGTATAGGCCCGTGCCCTGCAGTGGGACGTATATGGGCTGATACAGATACAGCTATGAGACAACAAGTATTATTTGAAATTCATAAGTAGTATTGCACGTATTCTAGATAAATAAACACGAATAATTTCATACATAATACATTCGATAAATTTTATTTTAACACTCTCGGCCTTTTATGTTACAATACTTTTTTATAGTAAATTAATAACCTTTTTTAAAAAGACTAGCTTAAAAATAAAACAAGTATCTTAAAATATTATTTAAGCCACCAACAACAAATTTCCTCGACATCAATGAAAACAAAACCATAAACACAAATCAGACGACAATTACTAAAACCGGAGCTGTAAGACGGCAACTATGGCTAAGCACGGAGACGCAGACGGCATTTGCACTAAACTCCATACAATATTGCATCGATACGCTATCAGTATGGTGCACAGCGTACTGCCGGCGTATTGCCATCGTACTCCCGTCGTACTGCCGTCGTACTATCGTCGTAGTGGCGTATCATGATACGATATCCGTGCGGTGCAGAGCGGTAATAAGAAGTCAATATTAGCACGCTGGGCGGGCGGATTTGTTTCGGCTAACTAAGTATGGAATTGGAATTTGTGATATTTTTATTAGAAATATATGTTTGGTTACTAAAGACTAATTACCTTATTCATAGACAGTTTATAAACGTATTTTAGATATTGAAGGTATTGCCTCTTTGGAATGAATTTTTAATGCAGTTTGATACAAAACATTCGATAACTTCATGACCGACACAAGTGTTTGTGTTTACCTAAAATTTTTTGTGTCAGGTCTGGGTGTTCGTGAGACCGCAAAGCCCCACGACACAAGACTTGATTGCTCTTAATGTGGGGTCAGGACTATCTATGTGACTGTTGGGTGTATACTTATTTATTTAAAAAAATAATAACAATAAAAAAAATAAAATAGCGTATGGCAGTGGACGGGACATAGCTGATAAGTTCTGGATTGGAAGGCTCTCAGCAAGCAAAGCGTTGGACATCCACTCAAATATAAACGCTGCAGAAAGTTGCTGAATGCAGACCGCTTCCAACAGGTCGCTGGTGAAATCTTTGGGGAGGCCTATTGCAGTTATGGACTTTCAGTGAACAAGAGAAGACGAGCTAGTCGCTTGCTTGATTGTAATTGATGCCTAATTATTAACAAAAGCACCACCAATTAAAAGTGATTAAAACCCCTAATTGTCCTCATTACTCAAAGACATCAGGTGTTAACACTTAGGTATGTCTTCTGGAATGCAACAGTGCTTGCACAGTGTTGCTTGACGGTAGAAATAGAGAAGGCGAGGTTGTCCACTCAAATGGCTTTTCATATGATGACCCTTCCACCTATTTAGGCTATATTTTGTTGTATCTACCCATATTTTGACGTGACAACGTCTTAAATTAGGTTGCGGCTGGGAGTCACTTATGAAAAAGTGTAACGCCCGGTAATGAAATGAAATGAAATGAAATGTATTGAAATGAAATGAAATGTATTTATTGGTCACGTAGGCAATTTAAAAGCTCTTATGACAAGTCAATACACATAGAACTTAATCTCTATAAACAATATATTTCCTATACTTAGTTATACTTATTTTAATTTCTTGGTTTAATTAATTTATTTATTTTTAATTAATTTTATTTTTATTTAGAATTAGTTTTATTTATTTGTTAACTTTTTATTCTTATTTTATTTAAAGTATTAGTTATGTCTTTATGGTAATTTATTTTTCAAAGAAATACAATATGTATGTTAGTCAAATTAAATTAATTAGTGGACCATGAATATCATTACAACGGTGCGTAGCGGTTTATTGTTACCACCGGATCCAACGCGGCCCTTCCTGAGAAGACCCGGCGAAACAAACTCAGTGGGCTTACACTACCACTGGAACTACGCGACGCGACCCAGTCCTGAGTATATCCAGCGAATAAGACTCAGTGGGCTTAACGGTGGTAACGTTACGATGAGTCACCGAACGAGAGAGAGGCCCGCCGAATGCCTTGCGTCTCTCTCCCACTCAACTATGATCTAATTATAGTTGAGTGATTAATTTAATTATATTCATATCAATAAATATTCTACCGAGAAAAAGACGATGTCACGTAAAATCTTCGCCCGTAAAACCGACTTTACAGGCAACCATTTTTTTAACAATTACGTCAAATTCTCTGCATAGCACATGACAGTAAGAACGTTGATATTAGCTCACAATATCTTCCGTGCTATAGCATAAACTACAGAAAAATATTATTATGCTATCATTATACTTTTCCATTAATACCATTATAAATCATTACTTATTTAACAGTTAATTGTTTATTGCCAGAAAGTACAATACATAACAACTCCGAGATTTAAAAAGTACACATTTACTCTAAAAAGCGTCCAAAATCTTCCTGCTCGACAATAAAAATGGCCGCATTCAGACATCAGAATGAGGAGACAAAAGCATGTTCCACGTCTTGTAACACGAACCAAAGCTCGAGGCGGTCCGATAACAGGGCAAGTTTACACAAGGCCAATTAGACCGTGCCCGCGAGGCCGCGCGGGACAACGCACTGTTTTCAGATGCTAATTGTATCCCCCGTATCATAGTTTGCAGTGCGGCCCTGGCTGATGTGACGTTGTTATTTGTGGAGAATACGAAAATCCAACGATGTTTGCATGCAAACTTATTTCAAATAATAATATTTGTTTTTAACCCCCTTAGGTATTGCAGAGGGGTTAAGAATCTGCGCAAATGTGTAAAGCGGTGTAATTAGGTACAGGGGTTTGTTTACGAAGTATTGTAGGATCGGTGGAGTAGATTTTGAGTCTTGATTTAAAACAAAAATAACTACATAGTATAAAATAAAGTCGCTTTCTTTGTCCCTATGTCCCTTTGTATGTTTAAATCTTTAAAACTACGCAACGGATTTTGATGCGGTTTTCAATTCAATTCAAGAGGAAGGTTTATATGTATAATACATACATATTATTGTACAGAAATCTATTTGTACTCGGCCGAAGCTGGGCCGGGCCGCTAGTATAATATAAAATAAAAAGGTGATAAGACCACCGTTTGTATTTAATATTTATATTTAGCTTAAAGTCTCTTTCTATTTTATTTATTATGTTTAATAAATGAAGATGAATAAAAATAAAATAATTATGTTTTAATTTTTACAATTTTCTCTTGTTCTTAATTGTCGCGGGTGATAAAGTTTTGTAACGTGAAATAAGACGCTACTTCAGTTGTTGGACTATTACAGTTGCTCGGATAAATTGTTGAAGCATATCATTTCGTTAGTTAGTATTATACTGTACACTGTTTTAACAATATGGTCTTGTAAAAGGTTTTGTTGTTATTTAAAATAATAACAAAAGTATTACTTACGGATTCTTTCCACAATTAAATCCGTAAGTAATAGTTTTGTTTCAATATTTCTTAGATTATTTCTAAGGTTACTTAGATTTACGCAAATGTTACATACACATTGATATAATTTTTTTTCTGGAATATGCTTTAATTTTAACAAGATTTAACTTCCCCACTTTAACAATATTTATTGCAACTTTTAAACTTATTTTTTACGTGTAAATCAGTACTAATATTATGTATTGCTGTCATTTTGCGTAGTGGAATATATAAATTACATATAATATTAATTACATATAATACTTTCTGTATTAAAAGCGTACAGGTAATAAAGTAAAGGGATGTGGGACCCGAGTATGGCAGACTCGTCGCGCCGCTTGCATTATCGCAGGACAAACACAAACAAACATTATGCCGGCTCGCAGCTTAGTGGAACTAAGGTTGTGTCCATCAGAATCACGCTTTTACCAATATAAGCCCGGCCTCAAACATCCGGAATACCTATTTGAATTCATATTATTAATTAAAAAAGCCCGGAAATATAATTAGCCACACACATTCTAACTTTTTCAGATGATGAATTGCTCAGATTGGTCTGTAAAAATGATGCTTACGATCGTTCTGAATTCTGGATCGGTATGAATTCAGACTATGAATTCGGATAGCTATTCCGAATGGGTGAGGACGGGCTAAGATAGATTTCGAACGTGACTATAGATCGTCCACAATCTTTTAGCATGCGAATGCGTGGTTCTCATGATGTCAAAATATTAGGAACAGTTTTACTTTATCACATTTTATTATATTGGGCATGTAATTTAAAGACATGTTAATAAACTATTAGATTACGAGTATAAATGCTTGTTATTTATAACAAGAAAACATATCTCAAACAATATGTTAAATAGATATATGTAGGTGTGAATACATTCAAACATTGTGTAATATTTTGCATTTTATTAATCGCTTCATCTATCTATCTATATCAGCCCATATACGTCCCACTGCAGGGCACGGGCCTACTCTACTATCAAAAGTACGATTGACAGTGGTTAGGCCATATAGTCCACCACGCTCGGCTAGTGCGGGTTGGCGGACTTACATACCATAGAAATTCTTATGAAAAGTCAGAGGTGTGCCCTGGGATTTGAACCCGCGACCACCTTGAACATATTGGCAGCCGCGTCTGGTCCGTTTACCAACAGGCCACCACGCACTTCATCGCTTCATCGAAGTATCATAACTCTTAATATGTACAAGTTCATAAACAGAGACTATATCACCTCCTAATTGCCCATTGCTGAGCACTGACTCCTCTACAACCAAGTTCGATTGAGAGTTGTTAGACCATATAGTCCACTATGCTGGAGCAGTGCGGGTTGATGAACTTCACAATATATACATTTTAAAAAATCTCTATATATTCACAACGATGTTTTTCTTCACCGTTATAATTTATGGTCTTTCTTCAATTGACTGTCAATAAACACATGACTCCGAAAATTCAGAGACGTAGGAATTGAATCCGCTGCTGCAGTGGCAATCGCTTCAATTACCAACAGGCCTTAAGACTAGGACATAAACTGATAATATTTATGTACTATTACTTTATGACCGGTATCCGCCCGGATGCAAATATACGTTTTTGAAAATATTCTGCCTATGTTCATCATGGATAATGTAGGATTACAATGGTGAAAGAATTGTTCAAGTGCAGAAGTTCAAGAGCCTATTCGATACAAACAATCAAATCTTTCCTCTTTATTATATAAGTTTAGATGTTTTTAATTTGTAAGGTTACAATGCACGTGCCCTAAGGCTTTGAAAGTTCATTTATTTGTCATATTTTAGTACGTTCGACGCGCGGCGCTTTTTACCCCTTATCGCCGCGACAATATTTGTCTGTTCGCACGTTTGTCCGTCACACTGAATCGATGGGTGAGTTTGTTAAACTACACAAAGAAATGTAATTCTAGTAAGATTTTAAATCAATTTGGAGTCGAATACGTTGCCACGTCTATACAATGTACATGCATTTCATACAGCGTATATCAAGACTGCTACCGAAAACAAAGCCGGCTGGTAGTTTAGTGTCTACAGACATATTGCAAAATTGGCAAAGAAATGCGACAATTACAGTTTTTGTTAAAATAATAATTTAAAAACTTGCGTACTATAGCCTCTTTAAAAATGAAAAGATGTACAATATTATTTTAGAAATAATTATGTATTTACCACCCAAACATGACGTTAGGAAAATGCCGTAATGTGAAGTATGTGTGAAGAGGCATCTCAGCAGGCCGGCATAATTGTATCGAATGGCATGTGACTGCCGTCTGATGCAGAGTATCGATCTGCCTGGACGGCATTTGCACTAACCATCAGAAAGAAAAATAGGTGCTTTGCTATTTGTAGTCACTAAAACGACCACCCTTTTTCATTTTCTATAGCAGTCTTGATATACCCTGTATTTGTCTCGGGTATAGTGAGACTGAAAAGTCTCGTACTTCTAATTCCCACGAATATACGACTAGTCATCTTAGTATGGGGTGTCTATTTGATGTATTATTTATTTAGTAAATGGTGTATAAACAGAAAATACGTAGTGGTCTGTTGGTTAACGGACCAGACGCGGCTGCCAACATGTTCACTGTGGTCCCGGGTTCAAAACCCAGGGCACACCTCTGACTTTTCGAAGTCATGTGTGTATTGATAGTCAATCACTTCGTTCTATTAAGATGAAGTAAAATATCGCGAGGAAACCTGCATACTATAGGTATTTGTAAGAATTTATATGGTATGCAAAGTCCGCCATATCGCAATAGGCCAGCGTGTTGGACTATATGGCCTAAACCCTCACAATCGTACTTGCGATTGTAGAGGAAACTTACCTGGGACGTATGTACATGGGTCGATACAGTATATAAAAAGAAAAAAATATACACAAATTGAAAACACTTTATTATCACAAATCAACATGAACATACAAACACGCTTACAAATCCAATTATAATATATTTACATATTTTTACAAATGAATCACATTCTAAACGGAACAGTACACAAAAAATAATATCACATTTCCTTATTTCAGTAATTTCAGTTGTTGAAAGAAAAAAAACTGTTTTTTTACAAGGATTTTATTTTTGGGTAGGCCTTTGGGCTCTGACCATTTTAGCAGTGGACTTATAAAAATACGCTATTATGCATCAAGTCAAAATAATTAATGAATTATGCAAATATGACATGCTGACTGCTACGGTGGCGCAGTTCCGGCCTCGGGTTCGAATCCCGGGTCGGGCAAATTAGATTTTTCTATTCTTTATCAGTCAGGAATTTGTGCTTGATATGGCAATAGGCTCACCTTTATTATAGTGGGGCGGAAAATAAAAGAAAAGCGTAGGTGTCATAGTAGCACCTCTGACTACCCCTTTTGAGAAAAAGGCGTGAGTTTATGTATGTATGTTTACAATTTGCTTAACATCTTGTGCACTGTTCACGAATGCTTTAAGCAAATTCGTTGAAATTAAAAATTATGAAATGGTTTTAAATGGACATATCAAATAAATTAAGTAATAGGCACTTACTGTGGGGTCAGGACTATAATTTATGACTGTTTTATATATTTATTTTGTGATACAACCTGTAACGTTATTAACACCATGATATTAGAATTTTCAGAATGAAATATTAAATTGATGTCAAGTTGTTGGTGGTACTTCAATTATTCACTGGTGATGCTTTAATTGAGATACCCAAATATGCATATTAGATGAGACAATTTTTGTCATACTGTATGTGTAACCATACTACAATTAAAATCGAACAGGGTTTTTTAATCATACTGTATATAACTATGGGTTGATTCATACAACTCAAATGCGCATCTAGGATCGGATGGTTTTTTTTATCATACTGTATATAACTATGGGTTGATTCATACAAGTAGAGTATTGACGTGGCCATAGCGTCAGCTCGCGTGATAGAGTCCTGCTAGTGCCTCTTGTAACATTGCATAGGGTTTTTATCATACTCTATGTGTAATAGTACTACAATTGAGATACCCAAATACACTTCTTAAATCGGACATTTTTTTATCATACTGTATATAACTATGGGTTGATTCATACAAGTAGAGTATTGACGTGGCCATAGCGTCAGCTCGCGTGATAGAGTCCTGCTAATGCGTCTTGTACATTGCATAGGGTTTTTTACCATCCTGTATGTGTAATAGTACTACAATTGAGATACCCAAATACACTTCTTAAATCGGACATTTTTTTAATCATACTGTATATAACTATGGGTTGATTCATACAAGTCAAATGCGCATCTAGGATCGGATGGTTTTTTTGATCATACTGTATATAACTATGGGTTAACTCATAAAAGTAGAGTATAGACGTGGCCATAGCGTCAGCTCGCGTGATAGAGTCCTGCTAATGCGTCTTGTAAGGCGCGAAGACAAGGTAGAGTTGATGTATACCCCCCAGCTTTTTCCGTTTCGTTTTCTGCCCTGTAATATAAAAAAAATAACATTTATTATAATGTTAGCATTTCGTAAGTTGCTTCTTACGGGTGACTATAGTTATGTTTGAAGATTTATGTTCAGCTGTTGACTTCATGTGGCTGAAGAGAGGGAGAGAGAAAGATAAAGTTTAGTTTTGTCACTCTTGGCATTTCCATTTTATTTATTTATATTTAATGCCGTCTTATATGGCGATAATTCTGAAAGGGTGTTCAATGGAATATTTTTTACTAACTTTTACCAATTTTACGACTAATTTGAAGATGTTTGCCAAAACAAAAATAAGAAGGCAACCTCATGTTATTAGAATATATTTTAAAAAGTTGCCCATATTCGTCCAATCGAGAGTTCGACTGTAAAATAAAGAGTATAAATAATAATAATAAAATATGAACTGACCTGACATGCTTCAAATAGCCACAATTAACGATATCTGCTATAGAAGGTGGGTCCGGTCCAATTCTATCGGGTACAGCCAGCGGTTCATATTTGTACAGCGGGCCCTCCTCTATTATAGGCAATGGTTGGTTTGCAGTGCCCCTCGTGAACTGAACTCCCGTAGAGAATTGTGTCACCTGGAAATAATAAAAAAAACATATCCTACTAATATTATAAAGGTGAAAGTTTGTATGTATGTTTGTTACTCTTTCATGAAAAAACGGCTCAACAGATTTTGATGAAATTTGGTATAGTGATAGCTGACACCCTGGATTAACACATAGGCTACTTTTTATCCCGAAAAATGTAGTGTTCCCGTGGGATGAGTCAGGAAATAGAAGACGGGACGAACCTGAAGTCCACGCGAACGAAGTCGCGGGCAAAAGCTAGTATTTACATATTTATCAATCGGATAATCCTGAAGTGATATTGGATTTTTCAATTCATTATCAGCCCAGAGTCAGGAATTTGTGCCCGATATGGCGATAGGCTCGCCACCTATCACATTGTGGGACGGAACATACAAGGCGAAATGTGGGTGCCATGGCACCTCTGCCTACCCCTTCTGGGAAAAAGGCGTGAGTTTATGTATGTATAATCCTGAAGGGTTACTCTATGATCCGATGCGACGTTAGAATGTTCGGACGCCGTACGTGAAACTTCACTAATGTGCATGAATACTTCTCAAAATGTACGAATACTTTATCATACATCGTAACCTGAACATCGTAACTGAGTTCGGAGAAAATGATAGGTATCACAGGGAATGGTATTGATTTTTAGAAGTGAATAACTTATATTTTACATCAGATGTCGAACATTCGTACTTCGTGCCGGATCACAGAGTAAACCCCCTGACCACACATTATGTAACATTTTTTGTGTCGCAGTTTTCAGTAACTGTGAGATCCCATGTGCACACCCACGGGCACACATACACACTCACACATACATACATACGTACACGCACTCACACTCACACTTACACTCACACCAAATTACAACTTATCAAATTGTTCCATGTCCATATTATCAAGTCCACAATCAATGTAATAAGGCGTCTATTTGTTCGCAACGAGGTACCCAAGACACAAGCTTGCTTAGTTTGAATACAAACAACCATAAATTACAAAGCAATTCTTGGCATTGCGCTGCCTTCGCCATCCTGAGACATAAGATGTCTCATTATGTCCAGTAGTTAGTCTGGCTATAATGTCCTTGAATTCTTAACATTGGCGGGAGGAATAGACATTGCAGTGGTACCCACCCAGGCAGCCACTCATATGAGAGACCTACCACCAGTATACTACTTAATTCATTTTAATAGAAGGTAAATAAAAATCAAGTTACCATAGGAACAGCTGTGGCCAATTCTTCCTGTTTCTGTGCAATAGTCTGTGCAAACGTATTGAGTATGTCTTTGGCGTCTCCGTCAGCGAACATCAACTCATCAATGAGAGCTTCTTTCTCCCTTATCTTCTGTTTCTTCGCTTCCTGCTCCAACCGCGACAACTCCAGTCTACGTAGCTCTTCTAATTCCTTCTCTTTTTCTAAAACTTCTTCTAATTGTACTGCTTCTCTACCTGCAATAGGAAATTCAAAATATAGAATTTAAATACTTTTTGTAACGGACTGAATTAAAAATTCACAATCTCAATTTTCTTTAAAACACAGAAATTCATCACAATCAGTCCGGCTGTTTGGGAGAACTTCAGTCACATACACATGTACAAACGAATTCAAATATAAATAAAGATTGCTAATATTAAGAGAACTAGCCATCTGATTATTGGAAACAAACATAACGGAAATCTTATATTTACCTAATTTAGCTTTATTCTTCATTATCACCTCCTTATTTTCTTTTTTATAATGTTCTATCCTTTTATTAGTTTCGACAACATCTATATTATTAGTTAAATTGTATACAATAGTTTCTATTTCCTCCAAATAATCATTGTACTCCCTCAGTGTTGCAAAATCTTCCTCTTTTTTGTTGTAATCTCGTAAAACCCTCTTTCGGATATCAACTTCTTTTTCGACCATGGGGTCTTCAAAGAGCTGTACCCTGAAATTTCCTTTCCTAAGAAGTATGTTACAATCAGGACATGTTCCGGAACCTGAAACATTCAAAACATAATATAAATAAATAAATAGATATAGTTCCAGTACCACAGTAAGTAATAAGTGTAGTGTAACTAGACACTACAGGCGACTTTCCATATTACAATTTCTATGCAAGAAACAAATATAAGAGCATATAAAAAAATGTCTTGGTATGGGGATTCAACCCAAAATCTCTCATTTAACAGCTCACTTTCAACAAAATACACCACAAAGTCTTTCAATTTTATACTGTATAATGGCTATAAACTAATCTTGGTAGAATTAATTAAGTTTAAGCAGTGAATTTGTTTGATTAATGATAAGCCAATGGATTAATTGTTCTAGATTTTTTATAACATGAGCATTAAAGTGACTACATTTAGTGGTAGGACTCTCATATGTGAGAAGCTGCCTGGGTAGGTACCACCGAAATGTCTATTTATCCCACCAAACAGCAGTGTTAGTACACTCTTGTGTTTCGGATTGAAGGACATTGTAGCCAGAGTAACTACTGGACATATTGAGACTTAATATTTTGTGTCTCAATGGAATGCCAAGCATTGCTTTATAATTCAAGGTGTTATTTGGTTTTGCTACTGTTTATGAACGGTTGGATCGCTTGCCATCAGGCGAATGGCATGCTAGTCTCATTCATAGCAATAAAAAAGAGTGCAGTGCAATTCAAATAGGGCCTTATTAATAAAAGCGAGTGATTAACTTTAGCTCAAGGCTTTGGAATTGACTTGATTATTTTGAATAGTGAGGTACTCACAACTTTATTTACACAAATGGAACAAATGGATGTACTTTAGCCCAAAGGGGTGCGACTTCGTACATTAAAAATATTGAAAATGATTATTTTCAATCCTAGCGCCATACTCTGGTGAGAATTGGGAATTATCGTATAAGTAGTTTAAATGGAATTGTTAAATGGTGGTAGAGTGCCACTTGGTAGAGTACAACTTTCTTAATATTAAAAACAATTTCAACTTGATATTGGTTAAAATTACAAGAGGTTGCAAAAGATATACATTTTGAAATATTGGCATAACAAATATGAAATTTCGCGTGTTTGCCTAGCGCACCCTCTGATGGCAAAATCACATCGAAAAATAAAAAAAAGTGAAGTTGCGCATCTATCTCTGTATATAATACTAATCTATGCTTCAGCCTGACATGACAATCCTGCTGTGGCAACCCACTTATTTTAAAAGTTAAATTAATTAACAAAATATTTGAGTCAGTTCTAAAGCATTGGGCTAAAGTGAATCCCTCGCTCATCCAAGATTAATCTGACAGTATCAACTTTGTTGATTTCTGGGCTGAAATTGAAAATCGCTAATTGACACACTTAGAAGTATCATTATGACGATTTAGCTACCAGAGTGTACTCTGAGAACTATATCGGAAGATAAAGAAATTGGTGACATAACTACAAATAAGAAAAATATATATATGATTACTTTTGGCACATTTATGTGATTAAAATGACAAAATATAGACGAAAACTAATTATTTTACTGGCCATAGGAAGGCTTCATACAGACATTTTAACTTGTAACTGTATGAATACAACCCAAACTGGGAATTCAATTTTCACGTTTGCTATAAAGCAATCAAGCAAGAAGTCAATATAAATATTCTACCGTATTTAGTAGCCTTAAGGGACTGATGTGTTAACAGAAAATCTTTACCTTTGAAAAATAGTAAGTCAACACAACTTTCACACAATACATGTCCGCACACATTGACCATCAATTTTAACGATGGGTTCCGGTATTTTGTAGTTTTACAACGGGGGCAAGCCTGGTCATCCATTTTATAAGTATTATAAATACTAAGTACACAATATACAGAATATTTATACACTCGCTAAAAGCCGGGGAACATGTTTCCAATTCCCACGGAAAATGTTTTTTAATTATTTGACATTTTGAGGGTTATGATCACTACGTTCAAAAACGTAATAAAACTATTATACTGTCTGCATTGAACAAACGTTATATTTATTGATTTATTATTATATATAATATATTAAAAATGAAGCAAGTATTAATATGGCATAAAAATTGTTGTTCGATAAATATAATTGAGTCGGACTTGACTATCTAAGTTTTCACCAGTTTTCACCGTCCACAATTTAAGCACTGAGTAATGTAAATACTTATTGTAGAACGAATATCAGCCTGTTCTTGTTGATGTTTTTAAAGTAGTCGGTATTCGACTAATCAGCGCTGAGAAATATGTTATGTATTTAATCATGGACCAATAGAACTTATTGTTATTTTGACAGTTGACAATTAAAATGTAAAGGGAACGAATTGTGTTTTATATTTGAAAAGTAGTATTTTCATGTTTTGCCTTCCATTTTTATATAAAAATCTGAATATATTCACAAAAACAAATAGTGAAATATGAATTTAGCTTTAAGGCAAGTTCTGACGAGGCAATCGTTTAGATTATGTGACAGATTTGCGCACAAAACTCTACCAAAACAAATCCCGATAACCTCGTCATGTTCTGTTATACAATACCGTAAATATTCGGAAAATCCGACGGAGTCACGTAGACTGCCTCAGCTGATGGAGTTCCCGCCTGTCGTGTGGCCTTCCTTTATAAAATTTATCAAGAATTGGATGTTCTCAAATTTTATAATTAGACCATACTTCGATCAAGAATTTAGTCTTCACGAGTTTATAGAAGCTTCCAAACATGCAGTTCAGGTATGATTATGGAATTTATATTGTAATTCTGGCTTCATAGTGTAATCAACAGCTTAATCCACCAGAAGTCCACTACTGAATACAAGCCTACCTTGAAATCTGTGATCATTAAATGTTATGGGATAATGCCGTAAATATTTCGAATAGAATTTAGGGATAGGTATGTTTTAGGCGCCTTGAGAATCTTTGTTTATTAAAATATGCCTGATATTCAACTACCCTATACTAACTGTAAATTGTAAATAATTATTTTCCAGTATTTTATTATCTAATTATTAACAACATTGACTGTGACTTTTATATACATAATTTTATTCCATATAATATGTAGCCAATATGTTCATAGACGCACACATCAAAATAGAATACTAGTAAAAGCTTAAATAATCCAACCAGTATGTGTCCAATTACATAGCATGGGCCCCTCTCCAATTAGAAAACATAATCAGCTTATGTAGTGTGTTTTCCAATAAATGCCATTTAATGGTGTTTGGAAATGTGCCAAAAAGTGAAGAGACATTTTTTTGGCTTGTTTCCACTTAAACATGGGTATAACAATGTTTTTAGTACTTTCACCTCTTATGATTTATATGCCAAATCTCTCTAGGCACTTAGATATTATTAAAAATAATCTATAATATATCCACAAATGTCGCTGGATGCAGACTACTTCCAACAGGCTGATGTGGAGATCCTTGGGGAGGCCTATATTCCACTGTGGACTTCCTGTAGCTGAAATGATGAAGCCGATGATAATATCTACAAAATGTGTTTACAATTGTACTTAACTTTCCTCTTATATATATTACATGCTTTTATTATGCACCATTAACCTATTAGCCTGTACAAGATGTCTAATACCTGGTGTCAGGTTGTTTCAGAAGCCCTACAAAAGAGTGATTTCAAATCATTAGAAGGTCTTGTGGAGAAAGATGCTATAGCTTCGCTAAAGACTGCTGTCTCACAGTTGTCCGTGTCTCAGAGACAACTGCTTGCCATAGATAAAGAAGATATTTTCTATGCTTTTCCCTATCAGGTATGTATATTATTAAATAAATAATTATATATATTAGGTTTCTTGGCAAAAATATCAACAAAAACAATCCTCAAAAGATTTTGTTTTCGCAAGTGTGTGTGGTCTAAAAAATACAGATTTCTCACATATTTAGGCTATTTCAGCACTGACATACTTTTGGTACATGCTACCAACACTCTTGAAAAAGTCCCTATTATATAATACAATTATTTTCCATAACCATTATTAAAAGCATACAATCTATTTTCAGGTAGGAGTGATGTTTGATGACTCAGACAAAAGATGGGTTGAGATTACAATGTGTTATCATGTGTTAAGAGGTCTTAAAGGCATGAAGGAGAGTGGTGACCTGCCACCAATCTCATTGGGGTACGGATTTTAATTTTGTACATTTTATACAGCACTGAGAACCCTATAAAGATAATAATTACTGAAATATTTACATTGTTATTCATAAACAGTTATAAAACCTATTTTAGTTATCGACTGTTTTTCGAACAATTTCTGAATACAGTTTCGAGCAAAGATATAAAAATCGAGTTATTTTTAATCAGTGGCGTAACTACCCCATCGGGGGCCCGTGGCAAAATTCATCAAATGGGGCCCTTTGTAAATGTAAAAAAAAAATTACATTGTAGTTTCGTTTTTATGATTATATTTTAAAGTGCGTGGTGGCCTGTTGGACCAGGCGCAGCCGCCAACATGTTCACGGTGGTCGCAGGTTTGAATACCAGGGCACACCTTTGACTTTTCGGAGTTATGTGTGTATGGATCGTCAATCACCATGCACTATGACGGTGATGGAAAGCACTGGGCCAGCGTGGTGGACTATAATTAATGGTTTAGCCAATCTCAATAGTACTTTGGATCGTAGGGGAGGCCCGTGCCCTACAATGGCACTTATATGGGATTATACAGAAGAGTACAGAATCTTTTAATGACATGGCTTCATATTTGTCATTGGATTATGATCTAATATCACTGCATAAAATCTAAAAAGGTTTCTCTAATAATGATTAAAGAGTGTTTTAACCGACTTTAGGAGGTTCTCAATTCGACTGTATGTTGCTTTTTGCAACTCCATTTACATTTCTTTCTATCACATAGTACCGATAAACTTCACATAATTGGTCTGTTTTAGAAAAATCTGGAGTATCGAATACAATGGAGTTTTTGGGCCCAAAACAGCAATTAGCTCTTTTTTGAATTTTCGGACTTAAGTATTTTATCTGGCCCTTGGACTTATTTAACCATTCCTCTAAATTAGTATCACATTATGCTAGTAACTGATTTATTACGACTATCTGCGCTTTCTCTATGGCCACGAAAAGGTATTTGTTTTAATTAAGTGAACTTTCGATGTTTCGTATCTCTTTAGCGCATTTAAAATTTATTTCTAGTCGTCATAACCCTCAACTCAAACATTCATCATCAGCCTTTTGCTGTCCACTGCTGGACATAGGCCTCCTTCAAATTTTTTTCACCCTGTCATTAGCTTGTCGCATCCAGCATGTGGTAGCGACCTTTTGCAAATCGTCACTCCCCTTAAGTGGCGCTCGTCCTACACTATGTTAGCCAAGACGCGGTTTCCACTCAAGAACACAAGACAAGATATGGCCAGCGCACTGCCACTTCAGATTGCTAAGTCTGTGTGCTATGTCTTATAACTTTGGTTCTCTGTCCGATCAGCTCATTACGGATCTTATTTTCCAAAGAGACACCGCGCATAGCACGCACCATAGCTCGCTGAGCGACCATAAGCCATTGGACCAGCCGTGCTGTGAGAGCTCAGCACCGTAGGTACCGTAGGCTCTGGTAGGCACTTGTTGAAAACTATCGTTTTCAAGCTTTTGGGAAAAAAGTGTGACGAGAAGACTCGTAGCCTGTTTCTCAAAGTTTTTTCTACCTAGTTAAAGGGTAAGCCCCAGTTAAGTATATTTGGAAACAACAACGAGGTGGTGGCCACATAAAGCGAAAGGTTGGATCAAGGTGAGGGTGGATCATTACTTTGGTTTTGTCGAAGTAAATTTTTAGACCTATTCGCTGTGAGACTGAATCCAGACCGTCCAACATTTTTTGCAGCTCCTCCAGCGATTCCGCCATCAAGATTATATCGTCACCGAAACGTAGGGGCGTTTGTTTATTATTTTATTCATTTATTTTTTAATTATTGGCGCTGTCTCTTGTTAACCCAATGGTCTCTGGGTTTACAGTGAACCTTTCTCAATCACAAATCGTTTCACTTCATCATATTTGTTAGACTATAATGAAACAAAAATATAACATTTTAATCAAATACATGATGAAGAAATGTTTGTTATGTTTAAAATGTAATCAACTGTTTATTATTAATAATTTCGTTATTAATGTTATATTCTTATCTGCTCACACCCTGTCGGGCTTGAACCTGAGGCCCTATCAAGCCAGGGATCTGTCGGGCCTGAGACCCTGTCAGACCAGGGCCTTGCCGGTCCGGGGGCCCCCTTAGGCCGGGGGCCCGTGGCATTTTGCGCACTTTGCCACCCTATTGTTACGCCACTGTTTTTAATTGACCCAACATTCACATTCATAGTCCTAACCCCACACTAAGATCGAGTCTTGTGTCGTAGGTATCAGGAACTACGAGAGACTTCGATCTCACCCCAAAACAAATGCCTGTGGTTCACACAAATATTTGTTTCTGGGCAAGATCGAACCCGCGGTCTCTCATTTCACAGCCGGCGTCTAACCAACTGCGCTACGGAGTCTGTCATATAATAGGTTTTAAAACTGTCTAGTAAAGTTTTCAAGCACATTAATATAACCAATAGGTGAACTGGTTTTAGATCCAGTTGCATCAAGGTACTTTAGCTAATATATAAGTACTTTTAATGGTGTAAATATTTTTAATTGCCACCCAACATTGATTTAAAAACTAAGGATAGGCCCTTCAGTACATTGGGTACGTCAAAAAGATGCCTATGAAAATCGCGCCATCTGTTGGATTTTTACGTCAATGGCGGCCATGAAATCGTTTCTCAATAATGCTAAAATAAATGTTATATTTACTTAAAGTAATATAATTTTTACTTAGCGGTGATAAGAAATATTATCTTTTTTTTTGTTAATTTTCAGTCATCTTTATTGCACCCACGCACGATAAATTAGGCATTTGTCAACGACATACAAACCGGTGCGCTGTGACGTCACAACCGCTACACTGGTGGTGGGGACCACTTTAGTGACAACACTTTTCGTGCTTTCCGCCCTGTCCATATATTTTACGTCAATGCCACCCAAGCAAATTTTCTTTGCCAATTATGAAATACTCTTTGTAAAATATTTAACTTGAATACACCTAATAATCCTAAGTTAAAAGCATTATGCCGATTTCAGAGACTATGGGAGACTTTATGGTCTTATTATCTTGGAAATAAATAATACAAAATTTTCTCAGTGCAGAGATTGAGTCCACAACCTGTCAGTTTACAGCAAGCATAACTACCCTACATGGTCTATTGATAAAAATATTTTACTTTATTTCCCAGTGTGCAGCCTGAATACCAAGACAATATATTCATATTAAACTACAGATTCATAAGAGAGTTTACAAAGGGCGTCGAAGATAGTTGGTGGGTTAACATTGTGAATCACTTTCAACCGCAGACAATTGTCAAGAAAATATAACGTAGCATGACGACTGATATAAAAACCTAAGTCCAGTGTTAAATAAAATAAAATATCATTGTTAAAAAAAAAGCGTATTTTATTTATAAAAAAAGCTTCATCGTTCAACAGGGTGAATAGGGATTGTAGTGATTGTCTTGTAATCAAATGACTGATATCAAAAAGCAGCCTTTTTTTACATAATCGATTTCCAATATACTAATTTAAATTTCAGTAATCCAGATAATCTCGCGGTATTTTAGTCTCGAATGATCTTAGTTCTTAATCACCCCTTTGCTAAAAATCAAGCAATGAGTACAAAACTAAATATTATCATAACAGAACAAAGACAATAAAATAAATAATCTGAAAAAAACAGCTTTTATACAAATATGTATTTGCTTCATACATGATTTAATCTTATAAATCTATGATATAAAATACATTATTACATGCGTAAAGACATCAAAATATGTATAAAAAAATATATTTTCATAATCACATTATTCAGCACCATTATGGTAAACATTTAACAATTTTATAACAATAGTGTCATAGCCCTCATCCATCGTCATTTTTATTATATCCAACCACAAATTAAAGTATAATTTGCTTTAAATACTTTCATACAGTCTTGTCCAAAATGTGGCACATTAGAGATCATAATTAATATTATTTATTATTTGTTGCCAACAACGGTAATCAACTAACTAGCTGAAAAATAATTTGCTATTCATAGCAAAACTAATAACTGTGTAATATTGAAATACAACATTTACGCGGTAAGTAAAATCTCAAGGTAAACTTTTAGATTTCCTTAACAAAAAATACAAATACTTAGATACCCACGTAAAAACGTTGGGTGAATAGGGACAAAATTATTTCATTGATCAATTATTATATTTCTTAGTCAACATAACTTGTAAAATTTGATACAAAATAGACAGAAAAAAGTCCACATGCATTGCCAATCCATTCGAAAGAACAGGACGAAATGTGTGCAAAGAGAAAATACATATTCACCAAAGAGGTTAAGTACCTACTTATTTGTTTATTTTCTTCAATCCTATTTGTATCACAACAATATTTTTTATCAATTAACTCCTCTGGTCAAAAGTTCGGCAAATATTTCACGTCACAGTAAAATAATCAGCTTAGTAAAATATATTGAGATTTTCTTTGTAATCGTTGGTAGTTTCTTTCAAGCTATGTAAAATGGCAGCTGCATCGCCTGAAAAATAAATATGCCGTTAAATATAATAGACATAATCCAGCCTATTTACATATATAGTACATTCCACTAAAGGGCACGGGCCTCCTCTAGAATCGAGAGAATCGAAAGTGGTTAGTTCAGTACACCGGCCTAGTTTGGGTTGACGAACTTCACATTATAGAAATGCTAACATATCGCTATGGCAGGTTTCCTCACGGTGAAATGAAATGAAAATATTTATTGAATCCATAAAATGTCATAGATACATTATTTAGATTCAGTCACTCTTTTTTCTTTTTTCCTTCACTGATATAGTACGGGCTGATTGATTATGTAATATATTAAGGCAAGACAAGGACAAAAATATTGTTAAGTATGTCTCGTCGTACTAAGTCTCCACGTGTGAGACAGAGATACCGACGTTTTTCCAGACCGGTTCGCTTTTACTATGGTTAGTGCGAAATAAACCTTAACTCTGAACAATAAAGTTCATTTTCGTTCATTTGATAGTAACCGTAAGTATTTAAGTTTTGTTAGTTGATACATTATTTTATTGTAGATATGTACATACCTATAGCAACGTCTTGAAGGAATCTCTTTTCCGTACCACACTGTACTTTTATAGGTCGCTGCTTTTCTAACAAACGCTCTACATCTGAAAACATTCAAAATTACATTATTTTATACCAAATCTACTTCACTAAAACATAGTAAGAATCAGAGTCGCTGTCTTGTCTAGATGTATGGATGTTTGTTACTTCCACGCAAAAACGGCTTAACCAAGAAGCTTATACCCAAATGGAGATTGCTTTCCGTATATAAAAGTGAAGCACAAAAATTTGACCTTGAATGACGTTGCTGTTGCCTGCTATCCTTTTCTTTCGAGTGACAATGAATGAAAATGACTTTTTGTTCATTCATTGTCACTCGAAAGAAAAGGATAGCAGGCAACAGCAACGTGATTCAAGGTCAAATTTTTAACCAAGGGCTTAACCAATTTTAATGACATTTGGTATAGTGATAGCTGATACCCTGGATTAAAACATAGGCAATTTTTCATTTGATAATGCAATATGGAATTTACAATAGATATTCAGCCTTTAAGATTTTATGTTGTAAATAAAGTATATTTCAGGGATTAGTTTGACATTTAAAAAGCACCTCAATATCTGTACATATAAATAAAATTTAAGTGTCTGTTTGTAAAGTGAAAATAAAAAAAAATGTCCAACTACATATCGTTATATACACGATACCTATAACGAAAATGACCTTAGTTTTTTTGTCTGTCTATCTATCCGTCTGTCTGTCTGTCTGTCCGTTTGTTCCGGCTAATCTCTGAAATGACTGGACCGATTTTGACGGGACTTTTATTGTCAGGTAGCTGATATAATAAGGAGTAACTTAGGCTACATTTATTTTAGAAAATTCTTTAATTTCAGAAAAATAAAGTTTTTTTTAAATTCCACGCGGACGAAGTTGCGGGTACAGCTAGTTACAAACATAATTAAATATAGACGAAAATTAGCAGTTAATATGCATAATTGTTTGCTACTGAGGAACAAGATAGATAACCCTGTTGTACTGGCGCAGATTCATCTATACGTGCCTCAACAATATTTAAGGACTGGTAGTTGCGACATCAGCTGTTCGCCTGTCCAGCTCCTGGGCATGTTAATAGAACTCCGACAAGCAGAGCAATTAGCCTATTAAATACATTCACAAGCCAAATCATAATGTCGATATTTTTAATGACAATATTCATCCAATATTTAAATATGCCACGTAGGTATTTGGTGTTCAGGTTTAATTGTTATGTTTGTATATATTTTTTCATTTTGATTTTTTTTTTGAGTAATTTATATCTACGTTGTTTATTGATATGTTATCCATGTTAGTTACTTTTTATTATATAATTGTTTGTTTCTATTTTTATATTTAAGCTTTAGTTTAAGGTCAGGGTGGCATATTCCGTTTATGGGGCGTAACCGTCTACTTCCAATTAAATACAGTACATTCAAATTACAGCTTTGAGAGTTGGCATGTTAGCACAGCATCGCTTTTTGCTACAAATTCAATTTAGAGAGTAAATAAGTTGTAACAGAATAGGCTAACACAGAGTTTGAAAGTTCAGTTGTATTTTTAAAGTGAAATGCGAGTGACACCCTCCCTTGTTTAATCAAAGATAAGTAAAAAAATATATATTTGACAGTGTTAAGAGACCCTGTTATATGTAGTTCAGTTTTCTTTAAGTAATTTTCGTATTACTTTGTTAGAAAACGCAGTATATAGCACAAATATTCGATGCGATAAATTGGTACACTCAAAATTACTAAGTGCACAATTCCGTCTATTGTATATAAGAGGGGTGATTACGTCGTATGCCGTTAATACCCTATTTCAGATTTCGTAAACATTTTTCATGTAACTTTTCCTTTATTAAAGAAACCCCTATAACTATAATTCAATTCATTATTATTTCAGTTACTTATATGAACCCTAATTTAATTAGAAGCAATATAAAGATATGCTTATTGATTATCTATTATCAGTATTGTTTAATCTTTATCTTTTTTTTTTTTTTTTTTTTTTTTTTTATTGCTATGAATGGCGAGACGAGCATGCCGTTCGCCTGGTGGTAAGCGATACGACCGCTCATGAACAGTAGCAAAACCAAACAACACCTTGAATTACAAAGCAATGCTTGGCATTCCACTGCGCTCGTCATCCTGAGACATAAGATGTTAAGTCTCAATATGTCCAGTAGTTACTCTGGCTACAGTGCCCTTCAACCCGAAACACAACAGTGCGTTTACACTGCTATTTGACGGGAGAAATAGACACTGCGGTGGTACCCACCCAGATGGCCTCTCACATATGAGAGACCTACCACCAGTTTGATCTATCTATCTATCCTATCTTTGATATTAAGGTACTGTGCAGGACGAAGACTGATTTAATAATCATAAGTTTATGTTTTGCGATATCTTTATGTATAATGTTCCAATATGTTAATGTTTGTGTTATATCTTTATGTAATGTTCCTATACGAATACTTGTTATTTTCTTATATGAATCTTTGTGTTATTTTCCTATGTGTAATATTCTTGTATATAAATAAAGTTCCAATAAGCTCAAGCTAATAAGTCATGTAGATGTGAGAATTTGTATTTGTATAATTTAACTGTGAGAAATTGTTATGTGCAATATTAACTTATTTACTAACATTATATAACGATCTGAGTAGATTAGAGAAAATTTGTAAGACCCAGTATTTATATGTATTTGAGTTTAATGTCGGGTGCGAGGTCCGCAGAACTTAGGTGCCTCCCACAAATCTAGTGCGGATTTGCACCTCGCGGCCCCGCACTCCCCGCAGGACCGAGCTACCGCCCCGCAAGTCGCTACAGCGACACCCCGCAGCGCGCGCTCTCATTGGTCGAGCGCGCCTGTGACGATCGCGGGCCCGACACTAGGGATTAGCCTAAAATTTGGAATATAGGTAGGCCTCCTGGGTCGGGCAAATCAGTTCGGTTCCGGCCTACGAGAGAAGAAACATCAAGAAGTCAGCAAGCCAGCAAGTAGTCAGCAAGTAGTCAGCAAGTAGTCAGCAAGCATTTCAAGACGTGGAATCGCTGCCGGGAGAACCCTGCACGCCGATCGAGCCAAGCTTCATCGCCACGGTGCCGCCGCTACGTGTCGTCAGACATTGTATTGGAAAACCGTACTTTTCAGTGCGAATAAAGTTTCTATCATCTAATCACTGGTATTATTTACCACGCAACCAGCACCCCCGAACTTTAATTGAACGAGGCTGTTCGAAGGCGGTCTCGTTCATTCTGGTCCTTCAGTTCGCCGGATTTGCGTGGAAATATGCCAGTGACTAGATCGGTGGGAAGGCACACCGCCTCGGCCTCGGCCTCGGCGTCTGCCACGGTGACATCCGCCACCGCCACGACAGACGAGACGGGTGCGTCATGCACTACGACGACTGTCACCGGCACCGGCACCGATGCTACCACCACCGCGATAAACCTAGAACGTTCAAATCCCGCGGCGACCGAACCGTCGGTAGCAGAACCTACCATCGCCGCCGGGAGTGAAGAGAAACCCAGAAGCAAAGCGCCGTCAAGAGCAAGAACCAAGAAAACGTCGAAATCTCGCCGCCTTGCCGAAGCCCGAGCCGAACTCGCTCGACTGAAAGTCGAGCTCGCCGCCGCCCGAGTCAGACAAATCGAAGCCGACTCGAGCACCGAAGATGACGACAACACGACCGTCGCGGAGATTGAACAAGAACTCCGCGTCCACACATGGCTACAAAATAGCCAACTGCTCGCCATCGAGAGCGAGCCGCACACCGAAGCCGCCGCGCACGCACCGGCGGGAGTCACCGCCGCACACCCGCCGTGCACAGAGTCGTCACTTCACCCGCATCCGACACAGCCGACGTCAACAGTAGAGTGCGCACCCGCGCCTCTACTCGCCGACCTGCACGCGCCTCCGCCAGCGACCACTGCCGCGTCCTGGGGACCGAACTCCGGCGCTGCACGCCTGCCGCCGACGTCGACCGCAGAGTGCGCACCCGCGCCTCCACTCGTCGATCTGCACGCGCTTCCACCAGCGACCACTGCCGCGTCCTGGGGACCGAACTTCAGCGCTGCACGCCCGCCGCCAGCGGCCATTGCCGCGCCCTGGCAGCCGAACAATCAAGAACAGCAGCAGCGACCGCCGCCCGCCGTCGCCGCCTGGCTTGCCGAACAAGCAGCACGTGCCCCTCCGCCGGTGACCACTGCCGTGTCACGGCGGTCGAACTTCAGGGACGCGCCGCCGCCGCCGCCACAAGCCACGCCGTGGGACTCCGCTGCCGCTCTCACCGCGGCCGGCCTCGAAGCCGCCGCAGCCGCCAACGCGTTTTGGCAGCAAGGCCACGCCGCGCCGCCGCCGCCGCCGCCGCCGAACACTGCGCCGGGATTGGAGCCCGGCGCCGCCGCTCCGCTCGCACCAGACATGTCGGACGGAGCACTTGCCGTCCCGCCGAAGAGGACGGAGATGCAGCAACTGGCTGCAGCAATCACCAACGCAGTACATGCCGCGCAAGTAAAACAAACAAGGTATGTGGAATTACCATATTTTAACGGTGATCATCAAGAGTGGCTAACGTTTCGCGCTTCGTATGAAGAATCTGTGAATAATTTCTCGAAGTTAGAAAACATGTCCCGCCTGCGCCGGAGCCTGCGCGGGACCGCCAGAGAGGCAGTGCAAGGCCTCTTAATAACGAACGCGGATCCAGACGACGTCATGCGCACGCTCGAGATACGTTTCGGCCGACCAGAGTCCATAGCGACAGCCGAGATGGAACGTCTCAGAACGTTGCCACGCCTAAGTGAAGCGCCGCGTGACACCTGTACGTTTGCCACCAAAATAAGTAATGCAGTGAACACACTTCGGGCCTTACGTTGCATGTACTACATGTACAACCCAGAGATAGCACGGGCCGTTGTAGAAAAATTGACACCCACATTGAAACATAAGTGGTACGAGTTCGCTGCACTACAACCGAGGGAGGAACCAGACCTCCTCAAATTAGAACGCTTCATTCACCGAGAAGCTCAAATCTGCAGCCCATACGCGACCGCAGAGACGGTCACCGAGCGACCGCGAACGAATCAAACACGACAGAAAGTGTTCAACACAGCCGCTAACTCGAGACCTAACGTCGTATGTATTATGTGCAATAAGGAGGGACACATAATAACAGAGTGCAATAAATTCAAAAACGCAACTATCGACCAACGATGGGACGCGGCCAAGAGACACCACTTCTGCTTCCGATGCCTGCGACGCCGCACTCAACAACACACGTGCAAGACAAAGAAGTGCGGCATAGATGGATGTGAACATCCTCACCACCAGCTGCTGCACTCAAGAAGGAGCGCGCCGCCAAAGGTGAACGAAGACGCCGAGGAAGAGAAGGTGAATTCGACGTGGGCATCAAGCGTGTCGTACCTGAAGATTGCACCAGTACGAGTCTCGGGACCGGCGGGAGCCCGCGATACCTACGCGTTACTCGACGACGGATCTACAGTAACGCTGATCGACCAAGGCCTCGCGGACGACATAGGCGCAGTGGGACCGGACGACCCACTACGCATCTGCACATACGACGGGAACACAAAAGAAGACCACTCCTCACGTCGTGTGAAGATACTGCTCCGAGGCAAGAACCGACGCGACCTACACATACAAGCCCGGACAGTACCTGACCTACGCCTAGCTGCACAGAAAATATCACCAGAAGCAATAAACAACTGTCCGCATCTGAAGGGAATCACGGACACTATAATCACCGACCAAGTGATCCCGAAAATATTAATAGGTCAAGACAACTGGCACCTATTAATAGCCACCCGAACAAGATCGGGTCGAAGAAACCAACCAGTGGCCTCACTCACACCACTGGGCTGGGTGGTGCACGGCAGCAGAACTCGAACGCTCGGACACCAAGTGAACTTCGTCGGTCACACATCCGAAGAAAATATGGAGAAAATGGTGGCGGAATACATAACGACAGATAACACGTATCTAAATCCGAAGCGCCCGGAAAACGACCCCGAGCAAAAAGCGCTCCGCATACTCGAGGCGAATACAACGCAGCTGCCTGGAGGCGGGTATCAGACCGCCCTCCTTTGGAAGTCGGAGGAAGCTACACTCCCCGACAACTACGACAACACCCTACGAAGGCTCCACGGCATCGAAAAGAAGATCGATAAAGACGCGCTGCTGAAAAAGAAGTACAACGAACAAATGAACATGCTACTTCAAAAGGGTTACGCGGAACCAGCGCCCGCCAAGAAGATGCCAGGAAGAACGTGGTACCTGCCGCATTTCGCCGTAGTCAACGCCCTCAAACCTGACAAGCTAAGGGTGGTCCACGACGCAGCCGCCAAGACCAGGGGCGTGTCACTAAACGACATGCTCCTGACCGGACCCGACCTCCTACAACCACTCCCAGGGGTGTTAATGCGCTTCCGGGAACACAAAGTGGCGATCACCGCGGATATAACCGAAATGTTTATGCGTATACAATTACGCGAAGAAGACAGAGACGCTCTGAGGTACCTGTGGCGAGGGGAACGCCGAGACGACGCTCCACCTGAAGAATACCGGATGAAGTCACTCATATTCGGGGCATCATGCTCACCCGCCACAGCAATTTTCGTCATGAACAAGAACGCAGAGCATCACGCGGAACAATATCCGGAGGCGGCAGCGGCCATAAAGAGAAAACACTATATGGACGACTACCTGGATAGTTTCATAAACATCGAACAAGCGGAAACAGTCGTCAAACAAATACAGAAGATTCACGAAAAGGCCAACTTCCAGCTGCGCAAGTGGGCCTCGAACTCGCCCGAACTATTGCAAAAAATCGGCGAGCACGTTGGAAGCAACTCAACAGTGAACATTGAAGGCGGACAAACCGAAAGAGTGCTCGGCCTTACCTGGGAGCCACAGGCGGACACTTTCCAATTCGACCTAGATGCGACCCGTATCCCACCGAGCCTTCTAGAAGGGCCTCCCACCAAGAGGGGGGCACTGAAGATAGTGATGTCGATATTCGACCCACTTGGTCTCATCACTCCTATAACGATACAGGCGAAACAGCTACTACAGGAAGTGTGGCGAAAAGGAGTCGACTGGGACGATCACCTAGAGGGTGATTTAGCCGCAGAATGGGGACAGTGGATAAACTGTCTAAAAAATATAAATAATGTAATAATTCCCCGTTTATATCTCAATTACAGCGCGGCTCAACGACTGGAGCTGCACGTATTCTGCGACGCCAGCGAGAAGGCGTACGCATCCGCGCTATATTGGCGCGCAGTGGACCACGGAGGAGCGGTGTCCACCACTCTCGTCGCCGCGAAAGCAAAGGTAGCTCCTCTAAAGTTATTATCGATCCCGCGCCTGGAACTCCAAGCGGCCCTATTGGGAGCCAGAATGGCAGCCGCAGTCAGAGAGGAGCACACCAGGAAGCCCGACGCGACGACTTTCTGGACGGACAGTCGGACCGCGCTCGCGTGGATCCGGACCGGGGCCAGAAGTTATAAGCCCTACGTGGCCCATCGCATAGCAGCCATCGAAGAAATCACGAGAACGTCAGAGTGGCGATGGGTACCAACGCGCTGGAACGTGGCGGACGACGCCACACGAAACGTCCCGGAACAACTAGACTCGAACCACAGATGGTTTCAGGGACCGGAATTCCTACGTCAAGACCCAGATACATGGCCAGTGGAGACACCGAGCTCACCGCCACCTTCGGGCGAAGAGCGCGTAAACAACATCTACACCGGCGACCAGTCAAGCGTGATACCTGACGTCACACGCTTCTCGTCGTGGACGAGATATCTCAGGGCGACAGCAAGGGTGTTGCAAGCAGTCGCTATGTTCCGGCGCAAGATAGAACAAGTCAATTACAAGCGAACGAAAAGGGGTCCACGTCGCGACCCTGATTGGCGAGCCGCGAACACCACTACCAATCCGACAGTCAGGACACGCCAACCCGCAGCGACAGATAAGTATGTCACACTAACAGCGGAGTATCAGCGGATGGCGGAAAAATTGATAATAAAGAACGTCCAGGAAGAGACGTTCAAAGAAGAACTCAAGGCGCTGCGGGCAGGCAAGGAGGTCGGGAGACATAGCCGACTACGCCAGCTCAGCGTAAAACTTGAGGACGACATCATCGTCCTGAAGAGCCGAATCAACGCCGCCACTGGAGTATCGGAAGAAATGAAAACTCCTCCAGTCATAGACGGAAACCACCGGGCCACACAACTGTGGATCCTTCATGTGCACAAGACTCTGCATCACGCGGGAGTAGAAGCCACCGTAAATCAAGTCAAGCAACATAAATGGGTCGTGCGACTGCGACCGACAGTCAAGATGGTAATATCGAAATGTCAAATGTGTCGTGCAAGAACCGCGACGCCTCCGAGACCGGCAACAGGAGACCTGCCGACATGTCGCTTGGCGCACCATCAACGCCCGTTCACATACACGGGCCTCGATTACTTCGGCCCACTCACCGTGACCGTCGGAAGAAGCACACAGAAGAGATACGTCGCGCTATTCACATGCCTCACCGTACGCGCAGTACATCTCGAGGTAGTAGCCTCGCTGAGCACCGAATCCGCAATCATGGCATTGCGGCGAATGATCGCGCGACGCGGTTGTCCGACCGAGATCTGGTCGGACAACGCGACAAACTTCCACGGGGCGGATGCGGAAATTCGCCAAACTCTTCTCTCCGGTGCGAAGCAAGAAGCGTCGAAGAAAGCCATCTCATGGAGGTTCATCCCCCCAGGAGCTCCATTCATGGGAGGCGCGTGGGAGAGGTTGGTGCGGTCAGTGAAAACCGCACTAACCACGGTGCTCCACCAGAAGAGCCCCAATGAAGAAACTCTCCACACCCTGCTCACCGAAGTCGAACTTACTCTAAACAGTCGACCATTAACACATGTGTCAGTAGATCCTGCCGATCCTGAGTCCCTGACGCCTAACCACTTCCTGTTGGGCGGTCAGGGACACTTCGCCGCTACGGGCCTGCCAGCGGACCACACCGCCAGCCCGTACGCCAGCCTGCGTGCGACGCAGGCGCTCGCCGACGCCTTCTGGGCGCGTTGGCTCAGAGAATACCTGCCCGAGCTCCGCAACCGGCGGGAGCCCCATGGACGGGGCGTTGAACTCCGTGTCGGCGACCTAGTGCGGGTCGTCGACAACAACCTGCCACGCAACACCTGGGTGCGCGGGCGCATCTGCGCCACGTATCCGGGACCGGATGGCGCCACCCGAACAGTCGACGTCGCCACGAGGGGCGGCGTGCTACGACGCCCGTCCAGGAAGATCGTCGTAATCCAGAGCGTCGAGAACGACGAGTCGCCCTGCACCGAATGAAGATGCACCGTCGCGTCGCTACGGTGCACGGCGGGAGAATGTGCAGGACGAAGACTGATTTAATAATCATAAGTTTATGTTTTGCGATATCTTTATGTATAATGTTCCAATATGTTAATGTTTGTGTTATATCTTTATGTAATGTTCCTATACGAATACTTGTTATTTTCTTATATGAATCTTTGTGTTATTTTCCTATGTGTAATATTCTTGTATATAAATAAAGTTCCAATAAGCTCAAGCTAATAAGTCATGTAGATGTGAGAATTTGTATTTGTATAATTTAACTGTGAGAAATTGTTATGTGCAATATTAACTTATTTACTAACATTATATAACGATCTGAGTAGATTAGAGAAAATTTGTAAGACCCAGTATTTATATGTATTTGAGTTTAATGTCGGGTGCGAGGTCCGCAGAACTTAGGTGCCTCCCACAAATCTAGTGCGGATTTGCACCTCGCGGCCCCGCACTCCCCGCAGGACCGAGCTACCGCCCCGCAAGTCGCTACAGCGACACCCCGCAGCGCGCGCTCTCATTGGTCGAGCGCGCCTGTGACGATCGCGGGCCCGACACTAGGGATTAGCCTAAAATTTGGAATATAGGTAGGCCTCCTGGGTCGGGCAAATCAGTTCGGTTCCGGCCTACGAGAGAAGAAACATCAAGAAGTCAGCAAGCCAGCAAGTAGTCAGCAAGTAGTCAGCAAGTAGTCAGCAAGCATTTCAAGACGTGGAATCGCTGCCGGGAGAACCCTGCACGCCGATCGAGCCAAGCTTCATCGCCACGGTGCCGCCGCTACGTGTCGTCAGACATTGTATTGGAAAACCGTACTTTTCAGTGCGAATAAAGTTTCTATCATCTAATCACTGGTATTATTTACCACGCAACCAGCACCCCCGAACTTTAATTGAACGAGGCTGTTCGAAGGCGGTCTCGTTCAGGTACCTTTTTTAAACATTCAATTAATTCTTTTGATTTGATTTTAATAGTTATAAGATTTTTTAAACCAAAAACTCTTTTAACTTTTTAAACACTGACGACGTACAAATCATAGTTTTTTTTTTTTATATGGGTATCGTTATTTAATTAATCTTAAGCCTGGAACTAAACTAACTGGTCACTTTTGAATAACCGCTCGCGCGCCCGCGCGATTTTTTACGACCCCGCAAAATGACTGGCCCCTCACGCGTTTGCTACTCAAATACTCGCTGGCAATAATGTAAATACCCCTACATTGCGCCACCGTTTTATGCTCCGCGACCGCGTGTCGCTGCGCGCGTCTTATTTCAAACAATCATTTCTGAGAACTAAAGTGCTTTGTATGACTATCAAGTGTAATAATTTTTATGTTGAATACAAGTTAAGCTAAACAATGGTATTTTTTGTTTGTTAGATAATGACACTGGTATAAAGTTATGTTGCGTTGAACTTTGAGTGAGCGCGATTTTTGCGTGTCTTGCATTTAAAGGATCATACCTCAAAAATAAAAGCGATGACATAGGGTTTTTATTTTTAAATAACGTTACATATATAATAAACAATAAGATGAGGAATAAAAACATACACATGTCCATACAAAAATATTTATTTATAGCTCTTTGATTTCAATCAATAACAACGACGACAATACGACGCGAATACAATGAACTGTCAAACGTTTTTTTTTTTATGATCCGTCTCGTTTCGGGTACGATTATTGGTATATTTCGAAGTATAAATTAACTGAGAAGCGAGACAGACAATACTTTTTGTTCTTACAGCACACGAAACGGCTATATTTCGATTAATTCGAAAGCGAATGCCTTTTCAACTATTAGTTGACACATTCAATTTATGGTACAAAACGCGTGTAATCAAATTGTTGACAAGGGCAAAAAAATGTCCAAAGTCATGTCAACAAAAACATGACAAGTTCAAGGTACGATTTGGAAACTGTAAACTATTTATTGACTTAGGCAAGCAAAGGGATAATCTAAATATCATAATACTTCAATGTCTAGATATTGACAGCCTCCGTAGCGCAGTTGGTTAGACGCCGCCTGTGAAACGAGAGGCCGCGGGTTCGATTCCCGCACCGAGAGAAATGTTTGTGCGGCCCACAAATATTTCTTCCGGGTCTGGGTGTTTGTTTTTTTTTTTTTTTTATTGCTATGAATGGCGAGACGAGCATGCCGTTCGCCTGATGGTAAGCGATACGACCGCTCATGAACAGTAGCAAAACCAAACAACCCCTTGAATTACAAAGCGATGCTTGGCATTCCACTGCGCTCGCCATCCTGAGACATAAGATGTTAAGTCTCAATATGTCCAGTAGTTACTCTGGCTACAATGCCCTTCAACCCGAAACACAACAGTGCGTTTACACTGCTGTTTGACGGGAGAAATAGACACTGCGGTGGTACCCACCCAGATGGCCTCTCACATATGAGAGACCTACCACCAGTCAAGTGTGAGACCGAAAAGTCTCTCGTAGTTCCTGATACCCACGACACAAGACTCGATCTTAGTGTGGGGTCTGGACTATGTATGTGACTGTTGGGTGTTATTTATATATTTATTGACAATATAGCATATTATTGTAACTAATAAAAATAGGTGTAGGTACCTATCCCAAATATGTTTACTACCCCTGACTTCACCAATATGACGAAATAGCCCCAAAAACAGTTTATTACAAATAAATCGTGACCAAGACTAGATATTTTAGATATTAAGTTCAATACATGATCGTCTACCACCAATGAACTATAACATTACATATGTTCTTAAAACAAATAATAATTTCTATGAAATATTCGTCCATGACGGATTTCCCCAATTATGAAGCGAAAATCCGTATAGTATCTATTTTTTTTTAATATTTTTATCTTTTTATTTTAAAAAGCTAAATTACGCAATCTCAATGCATTTAAAAGTTTAATAGATTGTCTCTCATGTAAACAAATTATATTTCAAAAAAAAAAAAAACCTTATCAATTTGTAAGTAAACAAATGTGAGTTTTAAAAAGACTATGCCGGAATTTACCACCCTGACCTTAACTTAATTTCATGTAAATGTTTCGGCACACGCTGTATGTTTATAATGTAAATGTTTTTATAAATAAATAAATTACAGTATTTGTAATATATCAGCCAATAGGAGAGCAGAAAAAGGGGGCCCAGCACGACCCTATTTATCGATATTTTTTTGTGTTTTTCTAAATTCGAATTGAGAACCACCTCTTTTTTCTTAAGTCGTTTAAAAAAACAATAATTTCCATAAACTCACCAGCATGTACTCTATCAAGCAGTGTGCTGATATCACAGTCATCTTCAAACCTTGTACACAATGCGTTGACATAAACACTAGTGCCGGACAAAATCCGTTTACTGTCTCCAGTCTTCAGCTGATATGTAGTGTTGTCATTCACTGAAGAACATTCAATTTGTACCATCTCATACGCTGCTTTAGAAGACTGCGTGGAATAACCGATGAGCAAGTTCTTATGGACAATATAGTCTTCTACTGATGTTACTGACATGAAAATCTTTGGGTTGGTGTCACTGAAATGAATTTTATTTTATTCAACATTATTATTATTATAGTATACATAGACATATTATTATAAATAAATAAATACACCCAACAGTCACATACATAGTCCTGACCTCAAAGTCAGATCGAGTCTGGTGTCGTGTCAAAAACTATGAGAGACTTTTCGGACTCACTAACACCGAGACCCGAGGCAAATACATGCGGATGACACAAAGAATTGTTTGGGGGTGGGGTTCGAACCCCTTACGCCCGATCTATCGTTTCACAGCCGGTGTCTGACTAATATACATAATAATAATAATAATAATAAGCCTTTTATTTCTTGCTTTTTACAAGTTATGGTACACAATGGATAAGAATATAAGTAATGGTTAGTTTAAGTAGTTATTAATTTAGTTATTTTTTTATAAAAATAAATTGTTAGTAATTTAGTAAGTTTTTAATTTTTGAGTATTCTTATATTGGCGTTGTTTTGTCCGCAAGAACCCCGGTTTGGGTAAAGGCCTCCTCTAAAGATGCCCATGTATCTCTATCCTGCGCTTTGTCTCTCCAATCAGGACCCGCTGTTTGTCTGATGTCATCTTCCCAGCGAGTCAGCGGTCTCCCCCGGCTTCTTCTACCCGGTGGGCCATCCCACGATGTCACTCGCGTCGACCACCTCTGGTCTGTACATCGCACGACGTGGCCAGCCCATTTCCATTTTTGTTTTCGTGCGTGCGTTAGAGCGTCAGTCGCTTTGGTGGTTTTTCTTATTTTTGTGTGTCTTACTTTGTCTATCCTCTTTATATTGAGCATACTTCTCTCTAGCCCTTTTTGACAAGTACTGATTTTGTTTGCGGCTTTAGTAGTATACTTCCACGTCTGGCACCCATATGTCAGACAAGGTAGGAGGCTAGAGTGCATCACTTGTGTTTTGATGGCAATCGGCATTTTACTTTTGAAAATTTCTTTCAGTGTCCAATATTTTTTCCATGTTATTTGTACTCTTCTTTCAATTTCCAATAGATTGTTGTTTTTATCAAAGCTTAGTTGTTTTCCTAGGTAGATGTATTTTTCAACTTGTTCTAGTGGTTCTCCATTGATTATTATGGGTCTCTTCCGGCTGTCGTTAGTCATTATCTTGGTTTTGGTTAGGTTCATCTCCAGTCCCACTTTGACACTGGCTTGATGTAGAGACTCAATTAATCGCTGCATCTGTCCAGATGTCTCTGCCAGAAGCACTAGGTCGTCTGCAAACCTGAGGTGGTTTAAATAAGCTCCGTTTATATAGAGTCCCGATCTGCCCCAGTCCAGCTTACTAATGATGTTTTCAAGGATGGATATAAACAGTATAGGGGAGAGGGGGTCGCCCTGTCTAACTCCTCTTCTTATAGGGAAAGGCGGGCCAATGGATTCGAGTTTGATTGTTGATTGATTGAAAAAAAAAAAAAAAAAAAAAAAAAAAAAAAAAAAAAAAAAAAAAAAAAAAAGCGGGTACGTGACACGGTAAACATCGGCTCTGTTAAAAATCTTGAAAATTAATTAATAGGAAGTGTATTTAACAAAAACAAAGTCCTATCGTGGAAGAAAACTGGGTGATTCTTGTGATAAAGTGAAAAAACAATTAAAAACAACAAACAATAGTGAACAAATCCGGTAAAAAGGTGCCAAACAAATAAAAGTGAAAGTGACATTAACGTGTTTATAAAACAAATTTAAGACACAAGACTGCTTCAAGATCTATCTATTCCGTGCCCAGAAGTGACTAAAAATCGATTAATAGTGATAACAAGTGTATATTGGATAAACATAACCTCTTTTCCGTAACGAAAACATTACCAGCAAAAAATTACTAAACAGCACTCAGTACAAATAAATAACGCCATCTGTTAGAAGAAGGTCGCAATACTTAACAGCAACAACACTTGGGATCAAGCATCGGTTAATCAATATCCATGTCGTTAAAAAATACCAACCTGCACCACTAGAGGGCAGCACATAATTAGTGCTAACAACGCCACCTGTTGAAGAATCTAGTATCGCTTAATTAAAACACACACTGAATTAATACCAACCCGCGCCACTAGAGGTCGACACCTACACGTTATCGAATTTCTACAAGACCACATTTTTAATTATGGAAGAAATTCTAAAAGCACTTAAAAAAATCCAACAGGAATTAGATGATCAAAAAATAGCTATTCAAGAAAGTGGAAAAAACGTGACAGAACAGGTTACACAAAACATTAATAAAATATTAGAGGAAAAATTCTTTGCACTAGAGGAGAAACATGAAAGATTAAAGGAAATAGTAGAGAACCAGGAGAAAAGAATCTACTACTTGGAAAAACAGGCAAGGCAAAGAAATATAGTTTTCTTTGGCTTAGAAGAATCGGAAACCTCATATGATACATTGGAAATTAATATCATCAAATGGATAGAACAACACTTTTCAATCAAATTATCATCTAGTGACCTACAAGAAGTAAAGAGGCTAGGAAAAAGAAGCGATAGACCACGTCCCGTAGTAGTAACTTTTACAAACCTGGGCGTAAAGATAAATATTTTTAAACAAAGTAAAACACTTCAAGACACAGATTATTATATGAAAGAAGATTACCCAAAATACGTACTAGAAAAAAGAAAACAATTGCAAGAACAGTTAAAAATAGAAAGAGAAAAAGGCAACACGGCTTTCCTAAATTACGATAAACTGGTAATACTTAAGCAGACATCAAAAAGAAAGCTTTCTACCTCGCCTGTAAACCCTACCATGGACACGCTAAAGGAAAGGAACACACAAACAAATAAAAAGAATAAACCACAACAAGACCTCCCGGCCAGACGATCAAACAGCATCTCAGAAGGAGTAATTAAACCGAGCATGCTAAATTTCTTATTAAACAAAAACAAAGAAATAAGCCAGGAAAGTCCAAAAAATAAAGCATAGCAACCAGCTGCTCCTCTCCACACAAAAAATAAAACAAAACACTCATATACAAAAAACATAATAAATCCTCCAACCCGGTTGGTCACCGTGGAGGATCAAGACCAAAACCCTCTAAAGGAAAACAAAAATTCAAGGAACAATCTAATCAACAATTGCAAAAAACAAAATTATCAAGTAAAGATTCTAACATATAATGTGAAAACCCTATCCTCATACGGACGGCTTTTGGAACTTAAGAATTGTTTAAAAAATGTGAACTTTGATATATTAGGTATCTCAGAAGTAAGAAAACTTGGCTGTGAAATAGAAGAACACGAGTCCTTTATACTATGCTACAAAGGACAAACGGCGGGGCAATATGGAGTAGGCTTTGTAATAAATAAGTCGATAAAAAAATACATTGAAAGTTTCATTGGCATATGCGAACGTGTAGCTGTACTCAATCTAGACATTGAAGGCCACAAGATGACCATAATACAAGTTTACTTCCCCACATCTGACGCAAATGACGTCGAAATAGACGAACTATATGAGACAATCGAGAAAATACTAAAAACGGCGCATAAACACATCATTCTTATGGGAGATTTCAACGCGAAGGTGGGAGCCCCCAAAGTTGAAGAAGACTTGGTCGTTAAACAACATGGCTACGGAGTAAGGAACAACAGGGGTCAAAGACTCGTGGAATTTGCACTAGAACAAAATTTGACAATAATTAACACCTGCTTTAAGAAAAAACCTAACCGTAAATGGACTTGGCGATCACCGAACGAGCTACACAGAAACGAGATCGACTACATTCTCTCAAACCAACCAAAACTATTCACAAACTTCGAAGTTTTGAACTTGAACTACCCGTCTGACCACCGTGCCATCAGAGGAACAATACAGCTCTCAAAACCAAAAATTAGCAGAGTCCGTTTTACCAACACGCAAGGATGCCAACTTAAAAGCGAAGAAGAAACAACAACATACAAAGAAAACCTAATAAAACTATTGATTTCTAAACCGACAAACTTTCAAGAAAACGACTCAATACAGACTTGTTACAATAGAATAACGAACGCTATCTCTGAAAGCCTAAAAGCTGCACAAACGAACAAGAAAAAACCTAAACAAAAAATACTACAAGAGAGAACAGAAAAATTAATACAGCGAAGAATAGAACTACAGAGAACTAAAAATAAAACACGTTCCATGAAAAACGAACTATCTGCCCTATATAAACTAGTCAACAAATATATAAAACAGGACTACTTTAAATACAGACATGACACCATAAAAAGACACATACAAATCAGCGGTAGCACAAAAAAACCATTTAAAGAACTCCGAACAAATAATTATTGGATAAAAGAACTAAAGTCCAGTGATAAAAATATATACAAACGAAGCGAGATTATAAACACTGCCACTGAGTTTTACAGAAATCTATACAGCGATAATAATTACATATCAACAGCATATAACAGGGAAGAAAAACGATACGAAGTCTCTAAAGAGATACACGATACTGAAGTAATAGAAACAATAAAAAACCTCAAACTAGACAAAAGCCCAGGCTCTGATCACATCACAAACGAAGCACTAAAAATAGCTGACACAATCCTGGCCTCACCACTATCCAAACTATTTAACCAGATACTCCAAAACTCAACAACTCCCACGCAGTGGTCAGAATCAAATATAATACTGATATACAAAAAAGGAGACCCCAAAAATATTAACAACTACAGACCAATTAGCCTACTACCCAGCCTCTACAAACTTTTCTCTGCTATCATAAACAAAAGAATAAGTACCATACTAGAGAAAAAACAACCTGTAGAACAAGCGGGATTCAGGAAGGGCTTCTCAACAGTCGACCACATCCACACATTAGAGCTAATCATAGAAAAATACCAAGAACAGAAAAGAACCATTTATATAACTTTTATTGACTACCAAAAAGCTTTCGACTCGGTATCACACTTAAGTATATGGGAAAGCTTGAAAGAGCAAGGAGTGGATGAAATATACATAAAAACCATCCAGAGCATATACAATAATAATATAGGAAGGATCAAACTAATATACATATAGAGAGCTAATTCCCTTTGCCACTCTTACAAAATAACACTAGCCTTCTCGTTTAACACTTTTACTCATACTAGTTTGTAGATAGATTTTATTCGCAATGTGAATGTCATTGGATACACTTTTACCTACCCTTCCGCACGTAAACGCTTGATATGTACCAAAAATATATAAAACTAGCGGTCGCGCCCGGCTCCGCCCGGGTGCATACATGTTTTAAAATGGCGGTCAAAATGTTTAATTCCGACTATCAGTTTAGAGTATCGACCAATGGGACCACAAAAACGAACAAAATTTCCTCGTATTTGCTAGAAATATCACTACTGCTTTCCTCCTATAGGTCATAGCGTGATGATATATAGCCTATAGCCTTTCTCGATAAATGGACTACCCAACATTGAATCATTCAAATAAACTCTGCAGCTTTATAATATTAGTATAGACTAATAATATTGGCCTCTGCTTCAGCCGCATGATAAGTTTTTTCGGTATAAATTTCCCGCCATATATTTTCCCAGAATAAAATGTACTCTACAGCCTTCCTGGATAAATCGACTATCCAACAGTAAAATAATTGTTAAATTCCGAGATCTAGTTTCTGAGATTAGCTCGTCCAAACACACAAACCTAATTTTACATATTAGAATAGTTATGTACAAAAAAATTACTACCTGTCCAAAGGCACTCTACACATGTCCATTATAAGTACAAGCAAGTCTAGCTTACAACCCTCCAATGCTTTCATCAAGAAGTTCTCAGTAACACAGTGCTCCGGCTCGACATTCTCCATGGGACAATCAACACCGATCATGAATTTTGTGTTACCCAGCTGACAGCCATGGCCGGCGTAGAATACGAAGCCTGAAAATGAAAAGATAGAAATATCAAAAGAAATACGGTTTTTTAAATTATAATTATTGGCGAGAGGAGCATGGCATTGTCTTGATGGTAAGCGATAAGACGGCTTTTAGACAGTAAAAAAACGAACAACATAAATTGCAAAGCCATGCTTGGCTATCTACTCCGCTGCCATCCTGAGACATAAGATGTTAAGTCTCAATATATACAGTAGTTATTCTGGTTACAATGTCCTTGAAACCTATACACCAGTGTTTTGAACTGCTGCTTAGCGGGAGAAATAAATATTGCAATGGTATATACCTACCCAGACAGTGTCTCACATATGAGAGCTACCACTTGTGAGTATTGATCCCTCGGATTTTGGGAGTTGTCTGGGTAAATAATTATTTGTCTATTCCTAACCCAAAGCAGCAGTGTTTTGCAAGGAAAGGAATGGCGAGACAATCATGCCGTTCGCCTGATGGTAAGCGATACAACCGTTCATAAACAGTAGCAGAACCAAACAACACCTTGAATTACAAAGCAATGCTTGGCATTCCACCACACTCGCCATCCCGGAGATATCATATGTTAAGTCCCAATATGTCCAGTAGTTACTCTGGCTACAATGCCCTTTAATCCAAAACACAACAGTGTATCCACACTGTTGTTTGACAGGAGAAATATACAATGGGGGGGTACCTACCCAGGCGGCCCCTCACATATGAGAGACCTACCATCAGTAAAGTAACCAGTATTTGAAGGGGCATTAAGAAACTTAACAGCGAATGTTGACGATAAACACAGTACAGTATGATGTAGTTTAATAATCATTTACAAGTGCTATTGCCTGTATTCAGTATGTACGCAGATAAAGATGACCTTTATCTACAGCCCAAATAAGTACTAGTCTCATCCATCACGGTTGTAAAAGAAACAAAATAAATGTTCAACTAATACTTACAATATGAATCTTCAGGTATTAACTCAGATATTTTTGTCAAAATCTTCTTAAAGTCACTAGCTGTAGTGTTCTTAATGATAATCACAATGAATCCTAAAAGCTTTAGGTTTGACCCTAACGAATCACAGTCCATTGAAGGTGTGGCCAAATTAGTCAGATGGTGGTACTTGTCATTCGCAATCAGTATGGCTATCTTCGCCTGTGGCTTGAAACGTTGCAAGGATATAAGTAGTGTACAATAATTTGCTCTTGTATAGCCATTAAAATCGAGAACTTTTAAAAGATGTTCACCAGCATTTTCCACACCATCAAATGATATTCTGAAATAAATGCACAAAATATATAAATTAAATGACTAGTTAAATTGTGTCAAAATAATGTCCTGTTGACAATTGTTACTAGAATTTTATTATCTAATTATAGTTTACAGCTTGGCCTTTCTGTGAAGTGTTGGTGTTGTTAATGGTTGAAAACATTCATATTTTATTCAATGCAAAATTGCTCTCACAAAAATAACATAGCCATCAGTAATGCCTCACACACACCTTCTGATCACAATTAAACCAGGGGTGTTTTAAAGTATATTAAAAGATGTTATTGATGTTCTTATCACAGATTAGGTAACACTAGCATTACAACATGTGATATCAAAACAATTCTTATCTAATTATGTGGCTGAATTCTTATTCTTTTTAAGTTCTTATGCTGTAAGTTTATAAGATAAAGCAAAGATCAAATAAAAGAAAAGGTTTTGTCTTTGTCCAATAGTTTAAAATCGATAATAATTATCTATACTGCATATTGCAGAAGGAGATGGAGCACTTCAATAAAAATAAAAATCCTTTTTAATCAAAATGAAAACTAGATGTAACAAATAAATTGACGACCAGGTTCTCTCCGACCGGCTCGATCCTTTGGCTTTGCATAGAGATGTAGCTTCGCTCTGCATTCTCTATCGCATTTACCACGGGGAGTGTTCTCGAGAATTGTTCGGACTTATCCCTGCTACTGAGTTCCGCCACCGTACTACACGTCAAACGTCCAAATACCACCCACATCACCTTGGAGGTTGGAAATCCACCACAGTACGTTTTTCCCGGCACTTTCTCCCGCGTACTACAAATCTATGGAACCAGTTGCCAGCGGCATCATTCCCGGACAGATACGACCTGGCGTCCTTCAAATAACGAGCGTATTCCCAGCTTAAAGGCCGGCAACGCATCTCTATGCCCTTTGGTGTTGCAGATGTCCATGGGCAGCGGTGTTCACTTACCATCAGGTGAACCGCGTGCTCGTTTGCCACCTATAACATAAAAAAAAAAATAAAAAAAATGTAAATAACCAATTTTAATATTTGTAATTTTATCATCGTGTTCTATTGTTATGCCTCTCTAAATGAATTCAGAATTAAATGGAGGGTAATGACTTACTGCAAATTAGTTAAACCCGCAAGTTTCTTACACTGTTCTAAAGTTAGAGCTTTTGCCTTTTTGTAATCGTTATAATTTAACTGTCTTAGTAACGACATTTTTGTTTTAGTGCTTATTAGCAATTATTTTAAAATCAAAACAATTATTATAAATTGCAGAAGTACAGAAACGCTCAAAAACCACAAGTTTGAAGTTTATATTTACTGATATTTAATATTTATGTGATATGACAGATGTGAGTCATGATGATTAGGGATGCACGATAGACATCGATACGCGATAATGTTATGGAGAGAAATTATTTCATTACTTATTTCAGTGACTAATATGTACTATGTACAGGACATGAATCTACTGTGAAATTTACAGTACTAAAGTATAACTTGATAAAAAAGTACAATGCGGTGACAATTGGTATTAAACAAATACAATTATGGCAAAACTTAAAAATTACATTGTGTTCGTTGAATAATTTTATACGTAGGTATTTCAATGCATTTTCGTGAGGTTTCTCATTTCTGTTTGTTTTGTGATTTTAAATAAACAAAGAGCCTAATTACTAGTAACAACAATAAATAAAAATGACAATTATCTAAACATTTTACATCAAAGTATATCCCGTTGCTTTGTTCGTATTGAATTAGATCTTAGAGCCCACATTGAATGCAGACTCTTTTTTTTTTTCCAATTACTTATTGTCGAAAATCGACAGTGAAATATCGAATTCTGCAACATGGACATCCTTATCCTTATTTTTATATTATTGTTTGGTTATTGCATTTAGGATTTATGATGTGTCTTATTTATCAACTATCAGATTGAATTAGCTTCATGATTTTATTTTACTTAAAACTAAGCCATCAATAATATTCATGAAAATAAAGGACACAAGATTATATTAAATAATTTAAATAACCAAATAAAGTTAGACGATAATATAACATTTGTATAAAATAGGTGATAACTTGCTATAGACTTGATATATATATGGTTGTGTTTATAAAAAGTTGTAAATATCTTGCTACTATTTCTTTGCATATTTAACAATTATGTGTTTTTAGTTTATTTCTTTCGTGTACAAAGAGTATCAGAATTCATACCTAGTTCTCATAATGAAATAAAACGCAAATTTTAAAAATGGCCATCGGTGTTGATACGTCAAAATGGAAACCAAGAAAAATTAAAGGGACACCGGCAGCTAGATTTAGAAACGCATTGGGTTTCGGTGTAATAACCGCTGGAATTATTAGTGGATTATTATTCCAGTAAGATTTTATATCTTTTTACTTATATTTTTAGGTTACATTTGTAGTACTTTTACATTGTAATCTTGTAAACATACCAATTTTGAAAAAAACATCAGTTTATTGGTGACTTTTTACATCTTTTATTATTCTGGACAATAGACTTCATTCTTTTCTCCTAAAACAAATATGAAAGTACATAATGAATTGTATGACCATGAAGTATAAGTACAACAATCAGTTTTTTGTTTACCTAGTTGTATAAGGTTTGCATTATGCATAATTATATACGCCCAACAGTAATATATACAGCTCTGACCTTACACTAAGTTATGGAGGTAAGTTTTCAGGCTCACAACATCACAAGTCTCTACACATTATGTATGGCTATCAAATGTGTTATTTTATTTCCATGCATAATAAACCTGAGCTGTATTCAATGTTTCATTGGCCTGTATTGACTGGCTATAATGTTTTATAACTTGTACAATAGCACAAAACATAAAAGCAATAATCTGTTTCTTGTTTTCTTTTTCAGTTTCGCTGGATTTTCAACTAATTTGCGCATAGCATCTGAAAAGCTGTATGAGGACCCTATTGAAGAAGTAGAAAGAAAGATCTTAATTGGCAATTCCCTCGCAAGCTATAGTGGCCGCCAGATTAGAGAAATGCTGGCAGATAAGGAAAGAATAGACCGTCCTGACAGATAAAGAATGAATGTAGTTGTTAATAGGTAATACATTTATGTTATTACATTGTTAATGAAGTAATAAATAAATTTAATTTGCTTTTGGCCCCACACCAGGCATATATTATTATGTGACTTGGTCATACACTTGGTTACAATAGCAAAATAAGTTGTGATAAATACACATCGATAGTCGACAGTCAAAGTTTATGTACTTAGTACTATGCACAATGACATACTTAATATAGCTTTTTGAAAATAATAAGATGTTCAATGTTTTATGCTTCAGTTCTTGGTTCCCCATTAGCAATTTTGTGAATCATTCATAAATGTTAGAAATATTTTTTTCACTACTGTTACATTAAAATACATACATAATGTTATTTCCTTAACAATGTTGAAGAATTTGTTTTAGCTTAGAAATAAATAATTTTATTTATGACATTTGTTTCATTGTTGCCAGTGACACAAATAAAAAAGAAGTTGCAAGCAAATATTTCACTAAAAATCCTATGGACGAAAGTCTTTCTGACTTTCAGGAGACAAAGAAGAGTCATTCTGGCCCAAAAAGTTCTAGTGCTAACATAAAAAAGTCAAGGAAAGTTGCAAAAAAGCCTAAAGGACAGAGGGATATAAGGACTGCTTTGAAATCTAAAAAAAATGATTTAGTGGCTTACACTGAAAAGTTTGATGCTGTGTGTAAAAAAGTAGGTGTTGATGTTGATACTGAAGATTTACAATTGGCTATAGCTTTGTCAAAGTCATTACAAACTGGATCTGATTATGAGGATTGTCCGAAACAGATAAGCTCTCAAGAACGGGTAAAAAAGATAAGAACAACATTACAAGAATATGGTTTCAAAGTGCCAGAGACAAAAATTAGACCTATTAAGAAAATTAAGAAACAAAAAAAAGATTATTTACTAATATCAAAAAGTATTGCTGAAAAAGCACAAACAATATCTGATAAATATTCACAGATTTTGTTTACTAATGTTGATAAATTAAATAATTGCAATCAAGACATAGAAGTTTCTTATTTTAGTCTTTTTAACATATCAACAAACATTTTATATGAAGATATAAAACAGAATAATGTATATTATATAGACAATTTAGTTGAAAAATCTTCAAGTAATGGTTGTTTATTAAGAGATTGGAATAAGATACCGGGAAGGCCAGCTAGTCCTAAACTTATTGAAGATAGTGCAATGAATTTTAGTGAAATTGAATGTTCACAAGAAGAGCTGGATTCAGTACTTAGTGGCCCTCTTAGACAGGCCAAAAAAATATTGAGTTTAAAAAATAATATAAAAGAAAAGTTACAGAATGTTTCTAACAGCAATTCAAACAGCAAAAACCTTGTTGAGAATAAGGAAATTCCTCATATAGTCATAGAACCTGATGAAGAAAAAACAACAAAGGTTAAGGTAGATAATAATGTTGTTGCCCACCGAAGTCGTTCCCCAGATATTTTTGATGATGAGGAATCAGTCATTGAATGCCCTCCAACACCTACTATTGTACAGGAAAAAACTATCGAGACTATGGACTTGACTGAATGCATCAATAATATTCTTCCAAAGAATCAACACAATACATTTATTGATTCTCATATGTTTCAAAGAAATGGCAAGGATGTAACAAAAAGAAAATCAAACGATTTTATGGACTTAACTGAGTGTGTTGCTACCTCATCTCAACCCATACATGTAAATATAGATTGTAGAGAAAATCCTTATAGTAAGGAATGTTTAGTCAAAGAAAAAAATGATAGTATATTAGATTTAACACAATCATCAAACTCTCTTGATAGTTTACCGGATATCCATTTTGGTAACAATGAAAACTTAGAAGACACAGTTATCTTGAGTAGTGATGATTATAAACGAGTCAAAACCAAAAACTACCATTTTGGAAATAAAAGTAATGCAAACGCTGTTTATGACTTAACTCAAGACAATGAAATTGAACCTGAGGGCAACCTTTCTGTTTCAAGTAAAACTGCAAGCTCTAATATTACCACTGACATTGAAGTATTAGAAGACATCTCAACTAAAGTTTGTACCAATATTGGTGATACTAATGATTCTAACCAAATTAAAGTTGATAACAAGGAACCCGAAAAAACAAGTAATACGAGCATGTTGAATTCATCAAGTACAGATACTAATGCACAAATATATGACGAATTCTATTTAAGTACTGACAAAAACGCTTCCAAGGAGCACAATGTGGAAAAAAGTCATCCAATAAATTCATCAGTTATTAAAATTAACCAAGTACACGAATTTAATGAAAATCATGTGAAAGATAACTCAGATTTACAGATGTCAAATTCAATAAATGAAGAACGAGGTGAAGTCTTTGAAAATTACAGCTTTGATCATTCTATGAACAGTAGTAATGATGGAAATAGGAAATCTTCAGAAGGAAATCAAGAATGTAAAGATAAAAGAAATAATGTAGACATCGATGATGGTATAAATGAAAAAGAAATGTGGCACAGAGAAAACCATGTCAAAGATAATGATAACATAGATTTGACTCAATCATCAAATTCATCAATTGACAAAATAAATGATTGCTACGGTTTAGAGAGCTTGCCTAATAATAAGGATAGTGACAGTCCAATACTTTTGCCTGTAGAAAAAGACCAGTGTAAAGAATCGAGTATTACTTGTAACAGTGTAAAAAATAATAATATAGCAAAAGATATGGGAGAATTATCTGAAGAAAATAATTCTAAAGGCACTGATAATGTAGATTTGACTCAATCATCAAATACATCGGCCGAAAAAATGGATGAGTCATGTCATAATTACGGTTCAGAACATTTTTCAGAAGATAGTAATCATAGCGATAAAACTATAATTTTAGAAGAATATAAGTATTCAAGTCCAGGATATCGCCACAGTTTAAGAAGTAAAGATATTTCCATTGATTATGATGATGTTATAAACGCAGATGAATATAATAATGGCATAAATTCTGCAGGATCGTCTCGTATAGAAACCAATGAAGGAACAGATGATACTCAAGCTAGTCAAAATACTGAAGTGTTTGAAATAATTGACAATGAGCTTGATTATTCACTTCATCGGTCTAGACGAGAGAATTTTTGCGATGATGATTTAGAAATATTAGATGATGCGCCTTGTTCTAGAATTTGTGAAAGTGATAAGTTAGACAAAATACCACTGTCAACGGATACAAATGACAATGAACCTGTACTAAAACCTGTTACACCTAAAAAGAATAATAAAGCAAGAATTATAAAAACTCCTGAAAACCCTGGTTACATTATTAAATACGATGCAACTCCAATGCCAAATTATGAAGCAATGACTTCTCCAGAAAGAATTAAGGAACTAGAAAAATATGGATTAAAACCTATTAAAAGGAAAAGAGGTAGGTAACTACTATACACTGATTTTCTACTTACTATTTATTTTATAAATATTGTAAAGTATTGCACTGCTGAACATAGGCCTCCCCCAATGATTTCCACAGTGACCTGTTGGAGGCAGCCTGCATCCTACCGACCGACCTTTACCAGATCGTCGGACCATCTTGTGGGTAGACGTCCCACGCTGCGCTTTCCGCTACGCGGCCTCCATTCGAGACTTTTCCGATCCCATCGGCCATCAGTTCTCCGCGCTATCTGCCCCGCCCATTGCCACTTCAATTTACTAATCCGCTGGGCTATGTCGGTAATTTTAGTTCTCTTACGGATCTCCTCATTTCTGATTCGATCTCGTAAGGAAACCTCGAGCATAGCCCTCTCCATAGCTCGTTGAGTGACTTTGAGCTTTAGCTTCTCTATAAACCAGAGTATAATTGGTAATTTCTTAGTTAGTAAATGTGCTAAACTCCATTACGGTAATTTAATCAGCAATGAATAATTGTTCCTAGGGAATTCTACAACTCTTCTTTTCAAACCCCTGAAAATATTTACATAAAATTCCGCGATAATTGGCTGGGGGTTTACTCGATAATCTGAAACGATTTGACTAGTGGTAGGTAGCTCATATATGAGAGACCGTCTGGGTAGGTATCACCGCAATGTCTATTTCTCCAGCTATACAGGAGTATAAATTCGCTGTTGTGTTCGGTGTGAAGGAGATTGTAGCTAGAGTAACTACTGCACATATTGAGACCTAACATCTTGTCTCAGGATGGCGAGCGCAGTGGAATGCCAAGCATTGCTTTGTAATTCAAGGTGTTGTTTGGTTTTACCACTGTTCAAGAGCGTTCGTATCACTTACCATCAGGTGAACGACATGCTATGCTCACCTTTCATGGTAATAAAAAATCGATATACGAGTATTCTAACTTTCAACGTCTGAAGCAAGATATAAGTTTACCACTTCTAAAAATCAATACTCTATGATACTCATATTAATAAACAATCTCTATGGTACTTAACACTAACCCTGAACTATTTGTGGAGTACCTAGGCATATTCGCACAATTTTAAGTACGCAATTCGAATATTCAAACTACGCTTTAGATTTTAGTTTACCCCTGGATAGTAAAGGCGTGAAAGCGTAGCAAAATAACTCACATTCGTATTCATAATAATAATAATGTTATGCTCTAGGTATTCTTTAGTCGCGACACTTACACATTTCCTGTTGTTATCGACTGATATTAGTTTCAAAGTTGAGTAGTGTGATGTTTTCGTATATATATTACATACTCTAAAACCTTGTATTTTCAGCCATTCAACTACTTACCCACATATACAATCAAACACATCCCACAATAGAATCCATTGAACAAATGCAGTCTCCGTCGAAAAGGTTCAAAAAGAACACGACACCACCGCATACGCCTCGCAAGATATTGATGGAAACTACTAGAAGTAACTTAGAAATACTAGAAAATGGATGGGACATTTTTGAAGTTACGAAGGAGACGCCTGATATAAAGGAGATCGAGTGCGCTGTTGAAGATTGGGTGTTTCAGAAGAGGGAGAAAGCAAAGGTGATTAGTTAACTATGGAATAAAAATGGTAGAACCACAATACAGTCACTACGAAAGCTAGACCCCTTATTCATAAAAATAAACTGCTAATCAACCACATAAACTTAAATTAGTTAAATCATATCAGGAGGAGATAAAACGTTTATTACGTTTATTAAGCGTGGGGTGCTTACAACAATTACTTATCCTCAAGCAGCCTTGCTTTTTAACTATAAAACGAATGTATTAAACTCATTATCAATTATTTTTACTTTTTTATTTGGGTTTTTTATTAAAACGTGATTTTTAGTTTTTTAAAATTATTATTAACTATTGTGTAATTTCTAAATATTACCTATGTATAGTGCAAAAACTATTTAAATACGTAAATAAATATATTTACAGGTACATTCATGTCGAGTGCCACTTCACGTGGCGTTCCACAATTACGTGTCATGTCGCCGAGGTCTTCGAGAAGCCATATTGCGATACGAACCGATAGAGATAGACGTTGTACACAAACAGCTAGTCAGCTATGGACACAGATACGATCCTAGAGTAAGAATTTATAGTTAAAGTACTATATAAAGAAGCCTAACCTCCGTGGCGCTGTTGGTTAAAGACGGCTGTGAAATGAGAGGTTGCGGATTTAGTCCCCGCAGAGACAATTTTTTGTGTGATCCCTTCGATCAAATATACAATAGATTATAAGCAACGGCCTAAAAACAAGGCAAGAGAAATAAGAGCACGTGTGGTCTTATTTGATTTTAGTGTGGTCCATAAACATAATAATGCTTAATATAAAGGAATAAGATTTATTGTTACCTGAAGTTGATTATAATTCAATACTTTTTGCTACATCTCGTAGTTCTAAATTCAAATGTATAAGTATAAGCAACCTCGGCCACTTTTGACGTGTGATTTTTTTCCGGGCGCTGTATCTAGTTACTAGTATATAATTATTTGATCGAATTGTGATCCACCGATATTTGTTTCCGGTTTGTGTGTTTTGGAGACCGCTAAGTCTTTCGTAGTTTCTGACTCAATAATATAATGCATATTTTTATGAATTAAATTGAACGTTTAGGCCGATCGTGACTCTCTATCGCTAGTCGTTTGCTCTCGCTCGCACGCTCGGCTTTGGCAGAACGTGAAAATGACTTATGCTATTTCATGCGTGCGTTTATATAAGACGTTATCAAAATGTATTGTCGTTCGTATCAAAAACTACGAGCGATTTTGGTCCCATCTAGACCCGAAAATAATGATTCTTTATGTGATACTACCCTACTTTGTTTTATAATTTTACGAATTATTTTTCAGGATCTACTGAGGTTCATGGACAAGAAATGTATAACTGTAAAGACCAACGATAACACAAAGAATAAATAGACAAGTTCACGCTTGAATCTTGTAAGAGTAAGCAGAGGATTAACTAGTGCCACCCACGTATTGTATTTAGAACAAATAATAAATCATGTAATACACAGTTAGTAAATATTAAAATCAATATAACTTTATCAGTATGAGCCCATAAACGTCTCACTGCAAATCTGAAGCCCATCAAGAGTACGATTGAGAGGGGATAGGCCAACATAGTCGACACGCTGGCTTAGTGCGGGTAAGCAGGGTAGGTGGGGTAAAATAAATATATATTAAGGTAAATAAATTATGTAATAAATACACGATGGCATATATGAATTGTTTTATTTTTTACGACTTTTTCATTAGAAAACTATTGCACGATGCAAGTTTTAAGGATTTGTATAGACTAGAAGGGTTGACACGATTTTTATAGTTCTGTCTCTAGAAATCTCAATGTCTTGCTCCGGCCAAACAGCAGTATAAACGCACTGTTGTGTTTTGGATTGAAGGACATGGTAGCCAGAATTAATGGACATATTGAGACTTAACATTCCATGTCTCAGGATGGCGAGCGCAATGGAAGGCCATGTATCGCTTTGTAATTCAAGGTGCTGTTTGGTTTTGCTACTAGTCATGAGCGGTCGTATCCCTTACCATCAGGCGAATGGCATACTAGTCTCGCCATTCATTGCTATAAAAAAACTGACGCCTTGCTTCTTGGCTACTATGATTTCAAATGATTTTGGAGGTTCACTGGACAGTCAGAGAGACATAGAGAAACAGACAGTTGGTCGGACCACCATGAGGCGAACGGCATGCTGGTCTCGCCATTCATAGCAATAAAAAAGTGATGCCTCCCATAATGCATGTCACGGTTATAAATGGGTTTTAGTCGGTATACTGGCTTTGTTAGGAACCCGGCTTGGCCACAATATCGTAACGTGCCGGGCTGGGAGGACAGCGACACTAACATATCCCTTCCAGCCGCCTATGGGATACCGAAATGGGATCTTGGAAAATGGGGATTAATATATTTTATCCTGGACAAAAAAGTCTAATGTTATCTGTATCAGCCCATATCTGTCCCACTGCAGGGCACGGGCTTCCTCTACAATCAAGAATACGATTGAGAGTGCTTAGGCCGTATAGTCCACCACGCTGGCCTAGTGCGGGTTGGCGGACTTTACATACCATAGAAATCGCTATGGTATGCAGGTTACCTCACGATGTTTTCCTTCACCGTTATAGTGCGTGGTGATTGCCTATCAATACACACATGATTCCGAAAAGTCAGAGGTGTGCCCTAGGATTTGAACCCGGGACCACAGTGAGCATGTTGGCAGCCGCGTCAGGGGCTCTACTATATTCATCCGAACGAACGAACGAACGAAGTTCGAAACTTCGGACGATCGAAGTTTATATACGATACGAATGTATCTACTCTGTAAAAGTTCGAAGTTGCATAACGTACATCGTAACCATAAGTCAATTGCGACCATAAGTATTTATTATGTAGGTACATTCGTATCGTATATAAACTGCGATTATCCGAAGTTTCGAATTTCGTTTGTTCGGATGAATATAGTAGGGCCCCTGGTCCGTTAAACAACAGGCCACCATGCACTTCAAGAAGAAGATGCCGGCGTATTATACTTAGAAAAAACAACATTAGCACCAATATATTATGTTACCTAAGTAATTTCTAATAACTAATGTCTATACGAGATATAAATCCTATCGCCACATGGGCACGAATTCCAATCTTGGACAAATTTGAGATATTCAACAGCCAAAAACTCACATAAAAACATTGAAATTAATATAAGGACAGGGCTGAAAGCGCGTAAAGCTGAAATCACACTATAGTATTCCGTCTTACGCATAGAGTAAAGAAGCGGCCATAAATACTAGAGAAAAATGTCCGAGACCGATCTGAACCTTGATCTGAACAATGGATTCTTTAGTTGTGTGCACATTATCAGTCGTACGCTTATGATGTGACCTTGTATGTTCCATTGTCCTGATTGGTCAGTTAGCCGCTTCTTTAGTCTATGCGTAAGACGGAATACTATAGTATGATTTCACCTTAAAGTGTTCCGACGTGAGTGGTGCGCGCGCTCCAGTACATATCCATTGGAGTGTTACTAAAATTAGTCATCGTTCGCAACGATATTGAAAATGCTTGCTTGTATCATGTCAGAAACTAATAAAAATATTTAATATTTATATTTTTCATCACCGTTTTGACGAAATCTATTAAATAAATTTAATATTCATTTTGGCGCGAAATGTACTGAAGGGTATCTTTTTTAAATAAATGCATGGAAACTTAATTACAAAATACGAAAAATAAAACATAACACTTTTCACATTTATTGAACATTTCACGATCAGTCTCAATGCTTCAGAACACAGATATAACAATATTGAATATTGTATACACATTTATGTACAATTATATTGATTATGTATTTATTATATACAGATCGTCATTTCTTCAACAAGCCTGCTTGCTGTATCACTTGTCGTGTAGCGTTGTTTATGTGGCGGAACCGATCGGGACCCAATTGTATTCCACCATACCTGAAAAAATAGAATAAATCTATACTACTTTTACGGGTGGTAGGTCTCTCATATGTGAGAGGCCATCTGGGTGGGTACCACCGCAGTGTCTGTTTCTCCCGTCAAACAGCAGGGTAAACGCACTGTTGTGTTTCGGCTTGAAGGGCATTGTAGCCAGAGTAACTACTGGACATATTGAGACTTAACATCTTATGTCTCAGGATGGCGAGCGCAGTTGAATGCCAAGCATTGCTTTGTAATCCAAGGTGTTGTATGGTTTTGCTACTGTTCATGAGCGGTCGTATCGCTTACCATCAGGCGAACGGCATGCTCGTCTCGCCATTCATAGCAATAAAAAAAATACTAATATATAAAACTGAAGAGTTTGTTTGTCACCTCTAATCTCAGAAACTACTGGTTAAAATTGAAAAAATATTTTTATGTTGGATAGGTCATTTTATCGAGGAATGCTATAGGCTACATATCATCGCGCTATGAACTATAGGAGGCAAGCAGTAGTGAAAATTCTAGCAAATACAAGGTTTTATTCGTTTTTCGTGGTCCGATTGGTATCCAAATCGATATCTGAGGGATTCTTAGATCAGAAAATCTAAATTCTTAGTCGAAATTTAACATTTTGGCCGCTATTTTGAACTGAACCTGGCGTATGTGACTATTGGGTGTATTTACTTATTATTTATTTATAAAATCATAATCAAAAGAGAATTTGATCCTAGAGATTCCCAAGCACAGCACATCATTTTTAAGCAAGTCCTTTACAGTTCATGCTGCTCACTTGTGGAATGAATTACCACTGTCTGACAGACAAGCTAAGACATTACCAAGTTTTAAGAGACTTGTTAAGATACATTATCTCTCACTGCAGTAACGCATTATCCTGTTATATTTTTATTTATTTTTTGCTCCTCTTTACTTAAATCATCATTATAGTTAGCTCAATATATATTAGTATGTATGTATGTATGTTTGTATGTATTTATATTATGTAAATTAATATAATATAGCATGTACATCAATTATTATTATTATTATTCTCTTACTATTTGCACTACCCTATATTTCAATTTCACAATAATCCAATCCATCCAAAGGTTGCCTGGAAGAGATGGCAGCTAGCGATAGGGCCGCCTATTGTAACCATGTCTTTAGTTTTTAAGTATTTTGTATGTCTTTTATTTTGGTGTACAATAAAGTATATATAAATAAATTATGTATGTGTGTACGTTATTTTAAATTATTTATAATAATACAACAGTCAATTTAAAAAAATCGTCATAAAACTGACATATAAAATAGAATTATAAGTTATAACTTTGGGCGTACATAAGTACACAATCAATTTTTTTTAAAGATCATGTACATTACCATCTCGAGACGACAACGAGTGTGTTCTTCTGGTCCAGTATCTGCAGGAGATGCAGCATCCGCCCGCCGGCGTGTGCTTCTCCGTCGTCGTCGCAATCTTGCAGGATGCTGCTACCCTTCGCAGTCTTGCGTTCGATACGATACGCGTACATGTTGTGAGTCGCGTTCAATATCTTCTTGTTCTGCTTTAGTTTAGTCAACACCGCGCTGCCGGCAAATATGTTTACATTAAATTTCACTGGTAGGTCTCTCATATGTGCGAGGCCGCCTGGGTACCAGCGTAAAATATATATATCTCGCCAAACAGTAGTGTAAATACACTTGTGGGATATTGTAGCCAGAGTAACTACTGCAATATTTTGTAGCCAGCGTGACTACTGGAATATTCAGACTTAACATCTTATGTCTCAGGATGGCGAGCACAGTGAAATGCCAAGCATTGCTTTGTAATTCAAGGTGTGTTGTCTGGTTTTGCTACTGTTCATGAGCGGTCGTATCGCTTACCATCAGGCGAACGGCTTGCTCGTCTCGCTATCCATTGCAATGAAAAAAATATGTTTATTTTGGATCGCCAGTATAACTGTGTTTTTTTTAAACAATATGTCCCTCAAACGAGCAAACAGATCATAATCATCGGTTTGTCTAACTAAACACCAGAGGTGAAAAAATCGTTTGGTTTTACGAGTTCCTCCATTTTACGTAGATTATATTTTACACAGATAATATTTGGCCTGAATTATTATTTCACATACCTAACATCTTCTATACTGTGTACTTCGGCCGCATGGCCCTGAAATGTGCTCTTTCTATCTGCAATCACTTCGCCGTGTGTAATATCTGGGCAGTTGATATCGAGCTGTGGAAAAAAAATGGTTTTAATAAAACAACGTCTTGTTACGTGAAGCCGTGTATATTGGTTGGGGGTCCCTCATATGTGAGAGGCTGCCTGGGTTAGTGCCACCGCAATGTCTATCTCTCCCGCCAAACAGCAGTGTAAATGTTATGTCTCGGATTGAAGGAGATTGTAGCCAGAGTAACTACTGGACATATTCTCAGTCTCAGGATGGCGAGCGCAGTGGAATGCTAAGCATTGCTTTGTAACTCATGATTCTGTTTGGTTTCCCCTTTCCAGTTTTCAAAGGCCGGCGACCCACCTTCGATCGAAATGTTATTGATGTTCATGGGTGACCATCATAGCTTTTCTTTAAGTGTAACAAATGAACAATGACTTTAGAACTTAAGCAAAATTGCTAGGGTCTACGGGTTGTTTTTACACGCTTTATATTAGCTTGTATGTTTGTTTGTAACCGATTTTTTTGGGCGCGATTTTGTCGAGGACCGATGACAATCACTACATAGTATAAAACAAAGTCGCTTTCTCTGTCCCTATGTCCCTTTGTATGCTTAAAAATTTAAAACTACACAACGGATTTTGATGCGGTTTTTTTTTATAGATAGAGTGATTCAAAACGAAGGTTTATATGTATAATACGTACATATTACTGTACAGAAATCTATTTGTACCCGGACGAAGCTGGGCCGGGCCGCTAGTACATAATAATTTAAAAACTACACGAAATTACCTCATCTAGAACCTTCTGAATTTATTTATTTTAAATTATGAGTGGGTAATTTACTCAGCTATCGTCCTTTGATAAGATAGGCGTCGATAGATGTTTTTAGTCAAAAAAAATATAATAGTTTAAAAAACAAAAAATACACGCTTTAATAAAAGACCCAACTAAAAAAGTGAAAATAATTTGTAATGAGTTTAAGATTAGAAAATAGAGTGAAATACATTCATTTTTTCTCTTTATTTTAAATCCTTTTTTTTTACATTTTTATCCTAGTATAAAAACAAAATACATATAAAAGTATAAAAAGTCATCTAACAATGGCGAGGCTCGAGACCTAAGCCACCGGTGGTTAGAACCCCAAAGTGAGGAACCTCCTCGCTATACGTGCCGTGTCATGCAATACTGCCTTCTGTATCTGACTCCTGACCCAACAGCCAATAGAGAGCCTCTATAGATGTTGGTCGAGGCTCTTTGGTATCAACCCATGAGCAGAAACGACAATCGGGACAATAACTGTTGAGTCGACATCATTTTATTGTTAAAAAGCGTGGGGTGCTTACAACAATTACTCATCCTCAAGCACCCTAGCTTTATTATTTATGTTTAATACTAGCATAACAAATTGTCTTAAATGAGCTTGATGGTAAGCGTAGTCTCGTTTCATTCGGTACTAGCACCTAGTCAATACGGGCAAAGCGCGTGGCGCCAACTGACAAGAATCTATGGACTCCAGTTAATTTTATCATCCAGAAAATTATCGCAATTCGCAATTCCTGTAATTTTATGATGCCCTTCGATAGCCTCCGTTGCGCAGTTGGTTAGACGCTGGCTGTTATACAAAAAGCTGCGGGTTCGATTCCCGCACCGAGAAAAATGTATGTGAGGCACACAAGTATTTGTCTCGGGTCTACGTGTATATGAGACCGCAAAGTCTCTATTAGTCTCTATTGTTCTTAATGTATAGTCAGGGCTGTGTATGCTGTATTTATTTATGTACGTTACGGGTCAGTCTAATTAGACGTTCCCAGAAATTTGACAAGCTTCAGTGCTTGATGTTATTTAAATGTGCTGTCGATCCTGGCTGAAGTTACAGGAGTTGTTATGGCAGGCGAGAGGTCCGGATAGCCAATCTCTTTTTTTTTTTTGCTTACATACAATAGAGGGGAGATTAGGACCGATGTATGGCCTTACCAAGATAACACGAAGTGTTCTCATACAGAGTATATCAAGAGTGCTACCGAAAACGAAGCCTGGTGGCAGTTTTAGAGACTAGACATGATGCAATTAAAAATTTTGCAAACAAAGCGACGAATGACGAATGTGGGTGGTGAATACATTGTTTTTTCTAAAATAATAGTATACAGCATTTTATTTTTAAAGACGGTATGGTACGCAATGGTTTATATTGTATTATTGTAGCATAAACTATTTACCACCCAAACACGGTGATATTTAAAAAATCACTACGAAAAATTGTCGCGTTTCTTTGCGATTTTTTTAGTCGCATTGTGTTTGTAGTCAATAAAACTACCATTCGGCTTCGTTTTCGCTATTAGTCTTGATGTATCCTGTATGGCATTACATGAAAGGTTTTTACCTTACATCCAAGAATAACATATCATAGTGCTAGGCAAATACTGAAGCGATTTATGTCCCGTTATCACCACAAGTGCGGTTCACCACGTGATAATATTCAAGTGTCAGATACAGGGAAATAGGTGTTTCTAGCTAATACTATATAGGATGATTTTTTCATTGCTATGAATAGCGAGACGAGCATGCCATTCGCCTGATGGTAAGCGATATGACCGCTCATGGACAGTAGAAAAACCAAACAACACCATGAATTACAAAGCAATGCCTGGCGTTCCACTGCGCTCGCCTTCCTGAGACATCATTATTTAAGTCTCAATATGTACAGTAGTTACTATGACTACAATGTCCTTCAAATGGGAAGACGACGGTGCATTTATACGGTTTCGCTGTCTGTTGTTTTTTAATGAAAATCATTAACAGTACACGTGTAGCACATGACCGGCCTATTATGCATAAGCCATACTGTGAACCAACGAGTTGACTTCACTGTGGTCAGCTGAAACTATTTTATACCACGGACTGGATTCATTATTAGGTACGATTTTTAAGCACTTCAAAATATATATATATATATATCGTTACTGTATTATTTTTTCAAAACGGCAAGAGATTTATTTCAAACTGCTAACTTATCCAATCTTTAGACACTTTCATATTTATTGCCTCGTAACTTTATGTCACAGGAATGTGAACATCATGTATATTGTGTATCATTAAGGGGATTCGAATATAAAATAAACACTGGGTTACGGCAGCCATTGTTTGTGAAACAAGCTTCAGTGTCGCAATGTATACGAGGCTTTTGATCGTTTTGGCTGTGTGGCATTGCGCCATAGTCCAAGGTAAGAACAATGCGTCAGGACTCACTCATGACTCAGTCTTTTTTTTCTTTTTTTATTGCAATGAATGGCGAGACGAACATGCCGTTCGCTTGATGGTAAGCGACACGACCGCTCATAAACAGTAGCAAAACCAAACAACACCTTGAATTACAAAGCAATGCTGGGCATTCCACTGCGCTCGTCATCCTGAGACATAAGATGTTAAGCCTCAATATGTATTATGTCCAGTATTTACTCTGGGTACAATGCCCTTCAATCCGAAACACAACAGTGCATTTACACTGCTGTTTGACGGGAGAAATAGACATTGTGGTGGTACCCACCCAGATGGCCTCCCACACTGTCTAAAGGATATTGTCCAGCAGTCAGCACACTATTTCTGACTATCTCATCTGATGAGGCAGAGATTACAGCCAGCGGAGTGCAAGTCCGACTAACACTTGGCCTGTTATTTTTTGCATTGTAATATTTTAAAATTGAGTTTGTTTTTGCAACTTTGAAATTCTTGTTAAATGTTTTATTTATGTTCCCATGTTAGGATAACATGTAGTTTTTTACATTTGCAATGAATGAATAGCAAGGCGTGCATGCCATTCGCCTGATGGTAAACGCAACCATACAGAATCATGAATTACAAAGCAATGCTTGGCATTCCACTGCGCTCGCCATCCTGAGGCATATGATATTAAGTCTCAATATGTCCAGTAGTTACTCTGGCTTCAATGCCCTTCAAACAGGAACACGATAGTGCATTAACACTGGTGTTTGGCGGCAGAAATAGACATTGTGGTGGTACCTACCCAGATGGCCTCTCATAAATGAGAGACCTACCACCAGTTACAGCTTTTATTTATTTATTTAAACTTTATACAATATGTACAGGCGGACTTAATGCCGTGTATGCATTTTCTACCAGTCAACCTTTAGGAGATGCAGAGATGAGATGAAAAGGGTGTTTCTATGATACAAAATATTCACAATTATATACCAATATATACACATACATATATACATACATAACACATATAGATGAATACAATATATAGCTATAAAATATACATGTCATAAATGAAACGAGAACTTAATTTGACTATTCTGCCATTTGTTTTAGAAACAGTTAACTTTTAGATAGTGTAGAATATTTAATACTAAATATTTGTGTAGCGGCTGTTAACCGAGTCTCTTCTATTTCATGTGCATAATTTGTTTTATTTTAATATGTTTTAGTGAGCAGCTTGAAATGTTACGACTGCGTGAACTGTCGTACTGTATCGAGTGACGATTTAGTTGATTGTGCCTCGCATCTAAAATCAAACACAAGGACATTGTCAGCAACAAACGAAACATCAAGCCGTTTTATAAAAATGCTTAATGTATTTAATTTTGATGGTCTATCTGAAGAAACATTAAATGGGTCCACTGATGAAGATAAGCAACTTAAGGCAGATACTTATTATTGCTATAATATAACAAGTAAGCTTTCACTTATTATTTAGATCAAGAGCCTGTGGCCGCCAGACTTTGGTCATTTTATAAAAGCGGAAAGTTTCTCTGCGCATGCCTCTAACATACGCATAATATGATCAGCTATTATGAAGTTCAGTTCGTCCAGCGTGGTGGACTATATGGCCTAACCACTCTCAATCGTACTGTCGATTGTAGAGTAGGCCTGTGCCCTGCAGTGGGACATATATGGGCTGATACAGATACAGATTATGAAGTTCAAATCGTGGATACTTTGGAACTTATCCACCATCAATAATAACTTAGGAAATATTTGTTGATAGTTGCCTTAATAACATTATAAAATTTAGTTTTTATACAATAACTTTTGTAAAATACATTTGGTTAAGTTTGAAGATATAGTAATATTTAATAACACGATCGGAACTTCACAATAGCTGATCGTTTGATGCCTATGTCAGAGGCATGCATAGACAAACTTTCAGCTTTTATAAAATGAAGAAAGTGCTGAAAGTCAGATCAATGGCACAGACCAGCCGCAAAAATGCTATGTACGAAGAAAAAACTCAAATATAAATATAGTTTTGTTAAAAAACACGCGAATAGAACTAAAACGTATCAAATAACTATTGAGTATGAAGAGTTACTACAGCTGTATATACATATTTCAGTAATTTGAGTAGTTTAGGTACTCGTAGAGCGTCGAAAGATAATTCCATAAATATATTGATACATACAAGTAAAGCTTGTGCAAATGTGTCATAGAATACGTTGCAAACATTATTTAAGTGCGTGATGGCCTGTTGGTAAACGGACCTGACGCGGCTGCAAACTAGTTCACTGTGGTCGCGAGTTCGAAGGCACACTTTTGACTTTTCTGAGTCATGTGTGTATTGATAGTCAGACACCACGCAGTACAAAGGTGAAGGAAAACATCGCGAGGGAACCTGCATACCATAGCGATTTCTATGGTATGTAAAGTCCGCCAACCCGCACTAGGCCAGCGTGGTGGACTATATGGCCTAACCACTCTCAATTGTAGAGCAGGCCCGTGCCCTGCAATGGTACGTATATAGGCTGATACAGATAGCTGTAAAGTAATAGAAACAAAAAAAAAACCCGTAAATAATAGTTTTATTTCAATGTTTACATTCGCGTAAATCTAAGTAACTATAATGAAATAAACTGTGATTATATAATATGCTTGTTTATTTTTTCAGTGAAGTTCTATCAAAACACCGTTTCACTTAGAGGGTGCGATACAAAAAATGGCAACATAACTGTATGCGACCAATCATCTCCCTTCACTAAAGACTGCAAGACTTGCGAGAGCGATAAGTGCAACGGGGCTTCCGTCACGCAACTGTCTCTTCTTGTAACATTCGTCACAATGGCAGCATCACTTGCAGCAAAATAAACTAAATATTTTTGTAATATTTTATTGTTGTCTTATAGTCTCTATAATATAGAGGAAGGGCACACGTTTCCGTGTTCAAAACCGTAAATATTTTTTGTTCTTTTGAATTCGAAATAATTATACATATAACAAGAAATTTCTATAAATAAAGTTGGTGACTGAATGTATAATTTGTTTCAATAGCTCTAAATATATTTATTTTTCATATAATGTTGGACGACTTGTCAAATTTTAGCCAATAGGAGAGGATAAAAAGTTTTTGTATCTACCTTTTAAAGTACCAGCGCTTCGTAAGTGTAGTGTGAGTGTGGCTACAAAAGTGAAGTACAAGCATGATTTCTGCGTGAATTGCATTATTATACTAAATTAAAAAAAAATGCTCTATATTTTACACAAATAACGCCCAAATACTGGAACGCCAATCAAATAATAAGTTGCTCTTAACAGCGCACGGCCCACTTAGCCAGTACATTTAAGCGGGATTAACGTAGTTAAGCGCCATTTATATTTAAGTTGCGATCCAGTATTCGGGCATTAAAGTCTCAATTGATAGTATACATTTTCGGCTTTCCATTTGAAAAAAGTCACCCTTCGCCCTTGCTACACAATACTTAATAGGGTATTTGACTATGATCGTTTTTTTGTTTTATTTTGTGCAATAACACAAATATCATTAAAATAAAACAATTTTGTCACAACGGAATTAAAGTAGATTGTAACAAGAGACAGATATTAGTATTTTAAATTAAAGAGTGGGAGTGTAGTGGGGACATCTTGCCGTCTCTTTCACACTCGCACACTGTAATGCATGTTAAGACTAGTGACGCCACTAGTATTGTTTTGTATCACTTTCTTTTACCCCCACTACAAGATTTAAAATGTTTCTATAATAACTCCGAACGAATTTACAAAATTCCTTGTTTGTTATTTTCTAGATATCGATACCATTTGATAAATACAATAAAATACCCTATTGATCTTGATGTGGGGTCAGGATTATGTATGTCCCGTACAGTGGTCAAAATCCACCACGGTATCCTCTACCTGACTGGTGATCCGATCCGATACGATATCCTCTGATGACTAATATAGTATGTAATGTACTCATATAGTATGTAATGTACAAAAATAGATGAATGGGGGTCATCGGCGTCTCTGGGTACATAACGGGGGCTATTCGCTCATGTCAGAAGCGATACTCGCCATAATTACAAACAAATGCTTGGCATTTTTTTATTGCAATGTATGGCGAGACGAGCAAGCCGTTCACCTGATGGTAAGCTATACGACCGCTCATGAACAGTAGCAAAACCAAACAACACCTTTAATTACAAAGCAATGCTGGGCATTCCACTGCGTTCGCCATCCTGAGACATAAGATGTAAAATCTCAATATGTCCAGTAGTTAATCTGGCTACAATGTCCTTAAATCCGGAACACAAAAATGTATTTACACTGCTGTTTGGCGAGAGAAATAGATATTCCATTAACCTATCCAGGCGGCCTCTCACATATAAGTAAACATCAGTTTTAAAGAAAGGTAATTGTTAATTTTACAATAAACATGGTCCTTGGCATTCAAACTTAACAATTAATATGAAAAATATTATTCTTTGCAATAGCCAATATTTATAAATATGTGTACAATATAAACATACCAGCGCTAAGTCCAACGATTCGACAGCTTGTGATTTTGGCTCGGCTTTGTGAACCTCAACTGGTTTTATTGTCTGTAAAAATTCTCTGATCTTCTCCACCCACTGGAATATTACCATTTCGCCAATATTTTCTCTGTGGAGGAAAAAAACAATGGTAAAATTACATTTTATTATAGTTTGAAGATATCGTAATATTTGATAACATGTAATTTTGCCAGCATTATAGTATAAAAGCTGAATTTTATATATGTTATTAAGACAATTATCAAACATTGTTTTCTTGGTAGCCAGATACTATTGATGGTTCTTTCATCTTGCCAGACACATTTAAGCTGATAACTTCCAAAGCAATCACGATCGGAACTTCATAATAACTGATCGTGTGATGCCTATGATAGAGGCATGTGCAGAAACACTTTCAGCTTTTATAAATTTTCGAAGGTCTAGCAGTCACGGGCTCTTGGTCTATTAGTAATCACTTGGGCGGTAATCACTGATTACTATCGCCCATAAACAACTATGTTGCATTAACCATAGGCCTCTTAAAATAGCATAAGAACAGGACAAGAGCAGTACAAGGACAGGAATACTGGCTCTCCGGCAAACTCACTTACCAATGGGAACAATAAACCATGTGTGCTTTTTAAAATATCGAAAATATCTAGTCCACTCAAACATTTTCTTGTGAATTTTGATACATGTGAATTTGAATTGTGAAATTCTTGAATAAAAATAATACTCAATAAATATTTCAAAATAAGATTGAACATGATCAAATTCAATATATAAAAAAAAAAACACTAGCAAATAGAGAACTACTTAAACAATTGTGTTTTCATAATCAGTATTAAATAGCCTACACAGCATATGATGTGGTTACAAAAATGAAAGTTTAAATATATTATGTTGGAAGTTACAAGTATGGAAAAAATATTTCCCTTTTTTTTTTAATAATCACAGTCATGTATATAGTCCTGACCCCATACTAAAATTAAGTCTTGTATCGTGGGTATCAGAAACTATAACAGACTTTTCGGTCTCACATACTCGCAGACCTGAAACAAATACCTGTGGTTTTACAGCCGGCGTCCAACCAACTGCACCATAAAGGCTGTATTGGCAACAAGTATTTCTGGATTAGTCTGTTTATTTAGCAATGGTTTCATTTTTATTCACAATTAGTACCTTTACTACCTCTTAAAGTGTCTCAATAGTGCTAACCATATTTTTGGAATATTCATTTTCATATATCTATGGTTACTAGATTTATATTGGTTGCCAGAGAAAAAAATACCACATGTGCCACATTATTTTCCTTGCTTTAGAGCTGATAAGACTTCATCACAATATAATAAAGTGATAAATATATATGACTGAATTAATTGTTTGATTTTAAAATTGAATTGTTTTTATACTGATTATTGATAATATATTGGTACAGACAAAACTAACACAAATGTAACCTTTCTTTGTCTGTAACATGTTAACTGAGGCTAACACACAGCTGGCATATTGTTTCCATACTTAACATAGCCTGAATCAACTTTTACTTAAGCCTTTCAATTTAGTTATTAATTTTCCCATGTAATATCTATATATTGCACCAAAAAGGCAATTTAATAAATAAAAAATGATATTTGAAAGAGTTGATTATTTGTTTGCATTGAATAGGCTCTGAAAGTACTGGAACTATTTGGAACATTCTTTCACCATTAGAATCCTACATTATCCCTGATAAAATATTTATTTATATATATTTACACCCGGGTGCAGCCAGGCCACACTACTAGTGTTATATAATTTCAAACAGACAACAGTAAATAAAATATATTGATTGAATTATGAATTAGGTACCTACAAATAGACTTCATTTAATGCAGCGTGTAGTTTTTCCTTTGCTTTCCTATCCATCCATGGAGCCGATAATTCAAATCTAGGTGGTGATTGCCCAGGGTAACTTTCTGGCAATGTTACAGACAGTTGAACCTCATTTTTATTCACCTCGATTTTTATTCTATAAGACCTCGTTTCAGCACTCTCTGTGATCCAATCATCGCCATATATGGAGCTGAGCGCTTCTATTTCCTCTGCCTAAAAATTATAAAAACCAATAAAAAATTACTTTAACTTAATTGTAGCGTTTATAATTCCGAAATACTAGTTTATTGATTAATTTGTTTTTATTTTCATGAATTTTGATATGCCCATCTGTAAGCTAGGCTTACGTTCAGTTAGGTATAACAAATAGTTATAATTATTAGGTTAAGCAGTGGGCAACTTGAGGTTGAACAAGATGATGAAAAAATTATTACGATGGTTATAATATTCGTCTATAGCACAACATATCGTGAAAAAAAGAAAGATAATATCTTACTTGTTTTGTCAAATTTTCCATTGCATCCATAGTGGTAAAAACACTATATATAAAACAAATAGTCAAAATCGGAACGCTAGTCCAGTTACAACAGATTCGATTGAGAATTTAATTCAATATTCAACAATTACAAAACATTAAAATATTCCACAAAACTATGACACTTTCGTGCTGTCAAAATAATTAGTGATGTACAAGCTGCAACTTGCAAAGAGCAATGAATGGCGATTAAAATAATCGATTCACTATTAAACTATTTGGAAAGTAAATTACTAATTACTTAATAAAAGTTATTAATTTCACTGGCTGTGAAATAAGAGACCACTGGTTCGATCCCCGTTGAAGACAAATGTTTGTGTAAATCCACAGACCAAGTAGTACTAGTGTAAACCACAAGTATTTGTTTCGGGACTGCATGTTTGTAAGACCGAAAAGTCTCTCCACATACTAATAAGTAAAAATCTCTCGTTGTATTTACTTTACAAATGAAACAAAAATCTGACTTAGAAAAGTAATCGTTAAAATAATCCATAATCATGAAGACTATTGCTAGTTTCATACTTATGATGCTAGATGGCACTGAGTGTGTGATAAAATTTGGTTACGGCAAATAGCTCGCAAATAGAGATATAAAATAAATAAACTTCTAGTAACGAGCTACCTGGAGCAACCTATGAAAGGAAGGTTATGTGTAAGGAGAATGGCAGTTAGAGATTAAATGAAAGATGAAATGATGATGATGATCAATTAACATTTTATTCTGGTACAAAACAGATGTTATGTTCGCACGTATAAGCCTTTTTTCCATTCACATCAATAAATATAATTTTAATCGCCTGTAGCAGTCCTAATGATCTGTTTAGACCAGAACTGTCTGATTATTCGTTACTCCATCCCGATATCCTGGAGGAAAGTTTCTAAAAATATCGTACCAGCATCAGTTAAGGAAGGGATGAACTTGAAACAGACTTATAATGCATCATATTGCGTAATCCTTACATAAATATAATATGTCTCAATTAAATATACAGTGGTTAGTGGTTACCAACGCTTCGATCAAAATATATGTTTGATCGAAGGCCACAAGCATATCTTAGTGCGGAACTATGGTAATCACCAGGAATAAACGTATGCGTGACAGCATTAAACTAACCAACACATAAACTCATTGTAATATCGTGTGAGGTGTAATGTCAGGCAAATGCGAATCGAAATGTATGAAATTATAAAGTTTCCGGTCGTTCGCGCATTTCCATAATGCCATCGAATCGCATCTATTATGGCTATTTGCATATGCTCGGAAATATTACGCGTTCTTTAATCTACGATAATGTTGCACCAGTGTGTTATTACATAGTCGATTTTAATTAATTCTAGTCGATGTTTTACCCGTTATGACCGCTTGGGTGAAAAATTAGTCGGCACTTAGCTATGAAACTGCTGTTATCAGGACATAATTGTTATATGTAAAAGCTGGGTACGCAAATTAGATGTAATGAAGGTGTTGGGAGAAGATAATTATATGAAATTGTAGTATGGTTCGTCCCTATGGGCTATAGATAGGACCACCTAGAAAAAACTCAATATAGGGGCTAGCCCTAGTCCCTAAATAATATTATATACTACATTCTTGTTTTAATCGTCTGTGTACTACATATTTCGACTGCCTCGGTAGTCGGTGGCGTAATTACACTATGGTACGGTTACAAAGCTGAGGTTTCGGGTTCGAATCCCGGATCGGGCAATGTGATATTGTATTTTTTTATTAATTATCAGCCCGGAGTCATAAATTTGTGCCCGATATGGCAATAAGCTTGCCCCCTATCACAACGTGGGACGGAACATACAAGACGAAACGTGCGTGTCCTGGCACCTCTACCTACCCCTTCTGAGAAAAAGGTGTGAGTTTATGTATCTATGTACATATACTTGTAATTAATTATTTGTGTGACTGTATTATAGTTACCGCGGCACACAAGTACAAAATCCTGTTCTAATTTTTAGGAGCTTTCCAATTCCCGCCTTCAAGGCAGAAAGTAAAAATACAGTAACTTAATTTTGTCTAAACGTGCGCGGTGGTTTCTTGGTAACGGATCAGATAAGACTCCCAACATGTTCACGGTGGTCACGGGTTCAAATCCCAGGGCACACCTCTGACTTTTCGGAGTCATGTGTGTTTTGATCAATCACCACCCACTATAACGACGAAGGACAAGCATTACACCATAGCGATTTGTAAAAATTTCTATGGGACAACAAGTCCGCACCAAGTCACCGTAGTAGATTATAGCCTAAGCCCTCTCAATTGGACTGTCGGTGGAATACAAGTCACGGATTTATCAGTGGATGATACGCTGATATAGTAAATTATATAACTTGGCAAAAAAGACTACAACGCGGAGACAAGTGGCATTAAAGAAAAACAATTAAGACAACAATATTAAAAAAAAAATTAGATCGTTTAATAATTTTAATTCGGTATTTCTATACATTTTGGTATAGTTTTTGTTAGTTTTGTGATTTAAAATAAACAAAGAGACCGATTACAATAATTTTTCGTCGTAGTATATAGGGTTGCCATATTAATCTTAAATTAGATCTTAGGGCCGTTATTAAAAACCGACTTTTTTGCCAAGCTATACCTAATATAGATAAGACTTATGGCCACGAATGTTTTGTCCTTTTCAAACGACTTATGAATCCAGTTTGAGCGAAGAAGACATAACATTTGTTAAATAAACTAGGTTGTAAATGAATAAGGCTGGTAATCTTTATAATTTTATACAGATTTAATTATTATATTAAAGGAATAACATATCTTTATCTCTGTTTTTTGCAGGTCAATTGAGAAACATCGACTTTGGGAAGTAAATATCTCGAGATATTTTTGTTCGTCTAAAAGAAAACAGCAGCATTTTTATTATTTGGTTTATTGTGCATTTTTTAAAATAACAAATAGTGTAACTACATTACAATATGTACATTTTAAAATTAAATTATATTATTTTAAACTAAACAATGAGCTAAAAGCATGAAATTATACTATATTTTATTAAATCGTGTTTTATTTTTTAAGGAATGTACATAGGTAAGGTTTCACAGGAAATATTATGAGGTTACCAAAATCTGTTGTTTATTTTTCAACAACTAATTCACATTCTCAACATCTAAACCTAACTTAAAATATTCTACAATATCACAGAATCATAATAAAATAATGAATAAAATGTTTTTCAAAGCTGATCGTCTATTGTACTACAAACTAAAGATCTATTAAGGAATGTATAATTTCTTTAAAAAATAATGGGCAATTATGGCAACATTTATATACTAAATTACTACTTTCTATTCTGTAATCACCAGTGATCAATGGCCTTTAATTATTCATTTTGTTAAACAGAATGTGTATCCTTAAATATTTTTACATTTCGACTAGGAATTAATTATGAATTAATTTCCCGCCTTTATTTCTGAACTGGCTGATTCCGAGAAGCAATCATTTGACACTCCACTCTGTACTGAACAAAAACTGGCTGGTGAACTTCTATTGCTATCTTTTTCTTGGCCTTGGTATTCCACCATACTACCGCTCGGTTGCCGTAGAAAATTCTGGAAGCCTATGGGTGTGGAGGTGACCATTTTGTCAGGTTTCTTTAGTAACTCTTCTATAGAGTATGGGTTTTTCTTTTTCTCTTTTTCATTCGGTGTTTTGCGCTCCTGGTCTTCTGTATCGGGTCGGTCTGTGCTGTCATCGCTCGCTTCGACAGAAATGTGTTCTGAATTTTCTGATTTCACTTCATCAGTGTTGATTCTAGTTAATAGGTCATTGTGAAGGCTCAGGGCGTAGGGTGAGAAGTTCTTGGTGTCGGTGTGGTATGGCATCATGATTCTTTGCCAGGGAGAGATGGGGTATGGCTTCAAAAGTCCCTGGGCTTGCACTTGATTGGCTAAAAGCCATGATGTTGCGAGTCTTCTATCGTAGATGTGAGGCTCGGAGGGTTGTGGAGGGGGCACTCTGACAGCTGAGTGAGCGAAGTAAGGAGGATTTTGTTGTGACGTCAGAGGTGCCGGTGGTAAAGACTTCAAAGACATATAGTCTATAACGTTTGGCTGGAGTTCCGGCTGCGGGTATGGCTCTGTAAAAGATACATTATTTATTTATTTCATTTATTTTAAACACTTTGTACACATAAATAGTACAGGCGGACTTAATGCCCAAGGGAATTTTCTACCAGCCAACCTCAAGGTAGTGCGGAGAGACGGAAGCAGGTGCTATTAATATTATTATAATTATAACTATCCTATAAAGTAAAGTTATAATATATTGAACACATATAATAACGACTATAGATAGTATAATTTATATTAAACTAGCTGGGCAAATAAATTTTATATCGATGAAACAACATAAAACTTTCCGTCTTTCATATAAGATTTATTGAGTGACAATGACATCGAAGTAAAAATGAATAGGGATTCCTCTTTAGGTGTTAATTTCTAGTTTTATGATGTAGTTGTTGTTTCTTTTTCGATCGTGTTCTCAGCTGAGAGAGGCGCCATTTATTTATTGCACTGAATGGCTAGAATCGCCTGATGGTAAGCGATATGACTCGTGAACACTAGCAAAACCAAACAACACTTTGAACTACAAAGCCATGCTTGGTATTCCACTGCGCTCGCCATCCTGAGGCATAAGATCTTAAGTCTTAATATGTCCAGTAGTTACTGTGGCTACAATATTCTTCAAATCAGAATGCAACAGTGCATTTACACTTCTGTTTGGCGGGAGAAATAGGCATTACGGTCGTAACTATCCAGACGGCCTCTCACATATGAGAGACCAACTACCGTAGTAAATCCTTTAGAAATGGTGATGCATTACTATTGTATCTTAGTTGCCTTGGGTTTATTTACACATTCATACTAACATTTATTCCCGTCGAAACATCTAACCAATTTAAACGTACAGATGCACTTAACATTAACAGAACTATATCCATAACTATCGACAATTGTTTTTCTTGTATGTGGCGTGCAAAACTAAGTCTAATACTCGCTCCTAATCATCCATCTACCAACCCAAATATAAATACTTATATTGTTATGCAAACAAATTTAAAAAAACATATTATTTTTGTGTGGAAGTGTGTTGATCTCAACTTACTGAAAGTGGAAATTGCGATCGTTACAAACTCTTTTGTAATTGCAATAGCTTGTACAGATCTATTTTTAGTCACAAGAATCATATATAATATCATCGCTCGCTCTAAATTCTACTCACGGTTATTATTTATTCAAATAGAATTATATTGTAACACTGGCATTCCTTAATATATATTACCAGAACGTGCGCGGTCTGCGCACAAAAACAGATGATCTTTATAGAATGGTGAGCCTTAACGACTACGATGTAATTGCACTAACAGAGACATGGCTTTTGGACAGTATAACGAACGCGGAACTTTTCGATGAACGCTATCTAGTATGGAGGAGAGACCGTGACTATGTCCGGACAGGACAAGGTTTGGGCGGTGGGGTATTGCTGGCAATAAAGCGGGATCTCCATGTTATCGGCAGAAGTGACTGGGCTAGCTCAGCAGAAGACATTTGGATCACAATCTCATTGCGTAATAAACGTCTGCCAATCTCGTACAAAATCAATGTTTGCGCAGTATATTTAATTAATGAGGAAGGCGGCAATACCCATAAGGTGCAACTTGAAAATTTCACTAACAAGTTATCAGAAATTATTTTATCCCATCCTCTTGATAAATTCATAATTTTAGGCGATTTTAACCTTGAAAAGACACTGAACTGGGTAGCCAGCAATGACGAACTGGACTTAAAACCAATACTGTCTTCAAACAATAGACACTTGACATACTTTATCGATGCCCTCAACACATGCAACCTCAGTCAGTATAACAACAATTTCAACTGCAATCAACGTATTCTAGATTTGGTACTGACAAACGACACAGTGTCAGTTACTGCGAGCAGCTCTCCCCTCATAAAGGAGGACCCCCACCACAAATCGTTATGCATACAAGCTAACTTTGTCCAACTTCATGCACTCAGTCAGGAACCTAGAACCAAATATATGTATGACAGAGCGAACTTCCTCGAACTATCTTCCGCGATAGACAAGATTGACTGGGACGATATACTCCATAACAATACCTTAGATAAAGCCGTGGAAACATTCTATAGTCACATATACACCATACGTGATAAGTTAGTCCCCAAAAAAACTGTCTCTTCTAAGTCATATCCACCATGGTTCAATAGTGCTCTGAAAAAGATCTTGAAAGAAAAATATAAATTTCACACCAAATTCCGCACCTACGGAAACCTATCCGATTACAAGTCTTTTACACTGTTGCGCCGACGAGCTATAGAATTGGAGAAAACCTGTTTTAGATCGTACATGGATAGGATCGAAGCAGATATAACTAAAGACCCTAAGCGATTCTGGTCCTATATAAAGACAAAAAAACACCTAGGACCATATCCTAATAGTATGACCTACAACAACGCCACGGCTAATACTGGTCAAAGTATATGCAATTTATTTGCTGAATATTTTCTGTCAACTTTCAATATCAGCACGGCCAGTTGCACAAGACCAACTACCAACGACTTCAGTGTCCCCCACTACACCGCATCTAGTATCGGCTCAATAATTATACATCCAGAACGAATATTAAAATTGCTAGAATCATTGGATCCCGCAAAATCGGGTGGTCCTGATCAAATACCACCAAGTCTTATACGCAACTGTGCCAAAAGCCTTACAAAACCTCTTTATATTCTATATAAAAGATCAGTCTCTGAAAGCGTAGTCCCATCTGTTTGGAAGACAGCGTTCATTTCACCAATCTTCAAAAAGGGTGATAAAAATCATATAGAAAACTATAGACCAATATCGAAATTATGCTTGTTTGCCAAAGTACTAGAAAAAATTGTACATGAGCAAGTATACAGCGCACTCAAACATTCTTTTGACGATGAACAGCATGGCTTTCTCAGGAATCGATCGACGGTTTCCAACTTATCTGTGGCTAATAATTTTATATCAGCCGGGATGGACTCACGAGCACAGGTTGACGTGATATACACCGACTACAGCAAGTGTTTTGACCGCATCGATCACTCTTTGCTCTTAAAGAAATTACTTTCTGTAGGAATACACGGTGACTTACTTAGGTGGTTCGCATCATATATTGATAACCGTAGCCAAGCAGTTGTACTAAATGGCTACACGTCGGCCTGGGCTCCTATTCCATCCGGTGTACCACAAGGCTCTATCCTGGGACCTTTGCTTTTCAATATCTTTATTGCAGACGTCAAGCATTGTTTTTATCACTCGAAAATAGTGTTATTCGCTGACGACATGAAAATTTTAAAAGTGATATCTAACACTGCAGATGTTGAGAACCTCCAATCCGATCTCCATAGATTTGAGATTTACTGCATTCACAATAAGTTGGATCTCAATGTGTCGAAATGCTTTTATATTTCATATACACGATCCAAAAAAACTTTGGGTACTGGATATAAACTTAGGAATCAGGACTTAAAACTAGTACAAGAAATTAAAGACCTCGGAGTGGTACACGACTCAAAACTCTTGTTTAACAAACATATAGACTATATCGTTAATAAAGCATCAAGGTCATTGGGTTTTATTCTTCGAAGATCCTCAAACTTTCAGAGCATTAAAACCATTAAAATACTATATTGTGCGTACGTACGGAGTCACCTAGAATACGCTTCGCAAATTTGGAACCCTCAATATCATATCCATAAACATAGAATCGAAAGCATCCAAATGAAATTTCTTAAGTTTCTCGATTTTAAATGTAACCAACACTCAATTGACTACCATCACAGATGCAGAAAATATCACTTTTTACCTCTCGAAAATAGACGAAGTATCAACGACGTTTGCTATCTCATAAAAATTGCGAATGGAATAGTTGATTGCCAAGAATTACTTTCTATGATCTCATTAAAAACAAATACCCTAAGACTTAGACAGAGAGCCATACTGCATGTTCCACAAGCCAAAACTAAATATAGAGCAAACACATTCGCATTGAGAGCACCACACTCATTTAATCAACTTTCACAAGAAATAGACTTGTTTTGCACTACCTCAAAACATATTAAAAAACTTTTGGCTAATCGATTCTTTAATTCGTTAACATAATATTTCATATGAATTGAACACACTACAATAAACAAAACTAAAAAATTAATACACACCTTTAAACTAAATATATAAGAAATATATGTATATGTATGTGTATATATAAACATACACACGCAATTATTCTACTCCCTCATAGAAATTATATTTTTTTAGCCCAATATATTCCCATATGTTTCTCTAGTGGTGAAGATTTGTAATTAGCACTTAAGTATTCATTGTACTTAATAATAATAGATATTATTTGTCTGTAAATCTTCCTCAAATAAATAAATAAATAAATAAATAAATAAATTACAAAATACATTTTATGTTTTTGTGAAGTATTAAAATATAGCATCGTAATAATTTTCTACAGGAATCTAAAATATAAAATTTCGCTACAGGAAACTCCTAAATATTGACCTTCCCCGGAGATTTCTAGTCATTTGCACATGTGGCACAGTTGGGTCGACGCCGGCTGTGAAACAAGAGGCTGCAGGTTCGATCCCCGCACCGAGATAAATGTTAGTGAAGCCCACAGGTATTTGTCTTGGGTCTGAGTGTTTGTATGTCCAAAAACTCTCTCGTAGTTTCTGATACCCAACACACGACTTGATGATATTGATGTGGGGTCGGGGTTATTTATCTGACTGTTGGGTGTATTTCTTTGTATTTATTTATATAGCGCCTTTCTATATACTTCTACATCCCTATCTATATGTATACATTAACATATTTATGATTTTTCATGTGTAGAGATCTGTTAGTGAACTGAAAATTCCTGATGTTCCTATCACGGTTACAATTATAATTAGAACGTAATCGATAATGTGACATTGAAGAAAGTTGCTCTTCTGTACACCTGTTTATTAAAGCCCCCTTGTTGGTCATTAATTAACATACCCGCTTCTTTCTTAGCTGTTTAATGTTATACTTCTATTAATGTCTCGCTTATAATTAAATAAACAAAATCAATCGCTTATCTTTATTACAAATATTTAGTCAAACTACTAACAAATTGTTAGTTTTAATGGCGTCGATGGGATTATTATAATTATCTAGATTACATCGGTCTAATTTCGTAGTGCTGAGTAAATGTTATACATGCAGAATTCGGCTATATTACCAAGCAATGTAGACAGAATACGCATACAGATTAACTGAGTTATGCCTATCCTACTTTTAGAATCATGTTTAAGAAACATTTTTAGTGTTATAGCTTGCAGGTCTTACAATAAGGGAGGTTTTCGGTCCAACATTGGCCAGTCTTGATAAGGTTGTGTTCATGGCGATATATTCTGTGTATTTCTAATCTTTCTTTATTGCCATAGTCCTGACCCGCGGCCGGTCTTATGTAGATTCAATCAAAAATATTAGCTCTTAATATTGTCTTTTTGTAGACATTAAGTAAATAGTATGTTCTAGTGCCTCGGCGTTTCGATGACCAGGACATTTCCAAATATAGTTTAATTAAGGGTTTCGATCACCATCTTCAAGTAAAACGATGATTAATTACTCTTCGATTACCGTTACTTGGCAAGTAAATGTGCCAAGTATCTTAAAAAGATTTTACAAGAGGAAATAAAATACCGAGCAACGATGTGTTGGTTAAATGAATGACATGAGAAAATGAACGAATCATTCGTTCAATATTACGTGAAATGTCCCCCGTTCTGTCTCCTGCTGTAGTGTTAACGTATTTCTACTTTAAAAAATAAGAAAGGAGGTTAAGTTTTTGACCTTATTTCAACCATCAAGTAAATACGCTAATTATTAGACGATGTGGCTATTAAGGTACTGGTTAGTGTAATCATAGGATTAGTGTTATTTGAGCGTCGTGAATTTGACACGTGATGTTACGGATGACTATAACTGTTGATTAGCATACTTGATACTTTATCAGAGAGTGGTGAACGACGCCTTAAGTATAATAATAATTATAATCAGAGGGGTTATTCTATGAACCTAGTCGAAATTCGAATGTTGCACGTCCGAAGATATAAGTTATCCACTTCTAAAAACAGGCTAGGCACATAAGTGAAGTTTTACGGACGATGTCCGAACATTCAAACTCGGATTATGATACGAACCAGAATCAAATACGAAATAGGGTAAACCCCCTGACACCTACACCTTACGCTGCCAATCGCAATCTCAAAGCTAAAGCAGCATTTTACTTCAGTTTCGTGGTGATTCATACGTTGACTATAGTATAATATCTCAGTATACACACTGATTATTAGGTATATGATGCACTCCGGCAGATATTAAAACTATGACGCGAGAGTAATTGAGGCAGAAAACAACTTTTTGTCGAGGGCAATCGAGCGACGGCGCAACGTAATTAATTTCGATTTAATATTGAAATTACAGTGACGTCGGTTAATGGGCGGCCGATAACGTACGTGCTATTGGAAATTGTTTATTTTACAGCGCTTTATTAGTACTGACAGTATGGGGTTAATATCGTACAGATTTTTTCATTTCTGGGTTCGAAAAATTGATTTCGACAATGAACACTAAGATTTTTGGATATGTTGCAAACGAACACCAAGATACTTTTTCTGGTTAACCATTGAGACTTATAACATTCCATTAAGTCTGTTCACTGAAAATATATACATATAGGTATATTGCCCGAATTTGATTATTTGTTACACAAGTAGAGCTGGGTCTAAAATCATTAGTAAATTGAATTCTATTGAAATAATGCTGATGAATTATTTTATAAAGATATGCAGATTATTAATAAATTTTAGTTTAACTTCAATTTTAAACTAAAAAGTTTCGAGATTTGACATTACCGAGTTTGGAAGACATTTTGTGATTTAACCATTTTGTGGTTCTAATTCTGTAATTCGGATGTTACTTTGGAAGAATAATATTAATTGAGACGTAGTATATACTAATTATTACTCACTAAGCTTTTACTGCCTTTTATTATTCATAAACAACTTTCATACGCTGCTAATGTGTTAAAAAATGTTGAAATATCGAAATGAAGTTGATTCATTTGCAATTCATCTGATGTCTGTAATTATCTAAATTAGTAATTAGTAGTCTTTTTCTATTTTTAAGAAATTAAAGATACGTGAAATTGTATTGATTGGTAAACTATCGCTAACTGTACATTGAATGGATGGATTTAACTAAAAACGTCAAAACGAAAAACACAGTTAAATTCTGCAAAATTAAACCAAATAGTTGAAAATTGAAACTGAAAAATCAATCCGAGCCCGAGATATAATGTATAATAATATTTCAATGTAACTACTGGACATATTGAGGCTTAACATCTTATGTCTCAGGATGGCGAGCGCAGTGGAATGCCAAGCATTTGTAATTCATGGCGTTGTTTAGTTTTGCTACTGTTTATGAGCGGTCGTATTGCTTACCATGCCATTCACTGCAATAAAAAATGCAGCATTTGGATAAATAGGCCTCACCCAAGTATCTCCACATTGACCTGTTGGATGATGATGATGATAAATATAAGAAACCATCATGAGTTTCTTTGTCAGAAAAAAACCCAGAATATTTCAAAAAAATTACCATGTGCAGCCCGAGACTCTTCGTCGCTCCAAGCGAGGCCGCTGTTCCTGAGGATCCTGTTGACTGAAGACACCGAGGGTATGGAGTGGGGCTCACACACCCTCGCACTGAGCAGCCGCTCGCGTATCTCCCACGCAAACATCCCTGGATTTTCCTGCTTAAGCCTCAGAATCTTCTTCACCACAGTCGGAGTCGCCACTTGCTGTGGACAATATGTATTATTATTTAATACTTATTGTACACAATTAAAAAGACAATAAAAATAATAATACAGAAACAGGGTTAAATATACATTATTGGTAGTACAAGTGACGGTCTTATCGCTAACAGCGGCGATCTCTTCCAGAAAACCTTTGGATGGAGTACAAAGAGCAATATGTATTCATTGAAATAAAACTATCATGTCTATTTCTCCCGCCAAACAGCAGTGTTAATGCACTATTGTGTTTCGGATTGAAGGACACTGTAGCCAGAGTAACTATTAGACATATTTGGACTTTGCATCTTATGTCTCAGGATGGCGACCGCTGTGGTTGGCATTGCTTTGTAATTCAAGATATTGTTTGGTTTTGCTACTATTCATGAGCGGTCGGATCGCTTACCATCAAACGAACGGCATGTTCGTCACGCCTTTCATTACAACAAAAAAATAAAAATTTATGGATTTATCGTGAATTGGGTTTTATTTTTACAACATTTTACAATATGTATTGTTAATATGATTGTATCTGTATCAGCCCATGTACGTCCCTCTGCAGGGAATGGGGCTCCTCTACAATCAGTGGCTTAACAGTCCATACATTGCTATTTTCTTTGAAAAGAAATAGTTCCTCTATTTGCAGTAGATGTCGCTTCTCTCAACATCGCGTAATTATTGTTGTTAAGAAAAAATAAGAAACAAAAGTATCTGTATGTAATTATAATCACAAGAGGAATCATAATAAAAAAAATACAACCGCTAACTGTTATTTTATTTACTTAGAAACCTTTGCTTAACTCTAGTCATGTTTTCCCTAAAGTAATTTCCAAAAGCCTACTCAGTAAAAATTTCGGGGTTTGGAAATTACTGGGGAAAATTATTATAATATAAATTAATTGAATATTGATAAGACCTATTCGAACGTCGTATACCGACAGAGGGCGCTAATTCCAATAATCTGACTGTTAACTCTATCTCCGTATATAGAATGTACTCTGTGTTTACAATCGAGAGGATTGAGAGGCCACATAGTTCACGCTGACTTAGCGCGGGTGGACGGACTTTACATATCATAGAAATTCTTGCAAATTGCAATAGTTGGAGGTTTCCTTACAGTGTTTTCCTTCACCGTTATAGTGCGTGGTGATTGATTATCTAAACACATCGCACCTTTAATATTAAACTGACCGAATCCAAAAAAAGTAGACAAGATAGAATAGATCTTATGGTACAAATCTTTAAAGAATGTTTCCCAAAAAAATGTTTTTTTTAGTTAGGTCTCTTTAATACTAAGCGTGCGACATATCGTCCCGAACAGTCAGGGGTGTGCCCTGGGATTTGATCCGCGACCACCGTAAACATATTGGCAGCCGCGTTTGGTTCGTTATCAATAGGCCAACACACACTTCATATGTATTATACCTATGAATTCTGAAGGCATGTAATATATTATATTCTATACCTAAGTTCTTAACAAACGCAAGTCGAGTAATGGAGTTTGTGTTTTGAGCAAATATAACTGCAAGTGAGACTAGCCGGATCTCTCTCATAATGACAATTTAATAATGGCGTTCTGCGGCGATTTACCAAGAATCTTTCATTTACACACAGTTTATATCGCGACGGATACTTTTTACTAGCAGAAGTAACATGAGTATTAACTGTTTGCGCAGTTTAGAATTCTTCGTGAAAAGTAATATTTGAGTGGGTTTTTCCGCAGTTTGTGAGGGTTTTATAAATAGATTTATTCATCGAGAAGACAACTGAAAAAACTTTGCTATCATCATTTAAGTCTACCAGCTATTTCAATCTTTCTCTTCTCTCTTTAACACCGTCTATGGCGCAGTTGGTTAGACGCCAGCTGTGAAACGAGAGGCTGCAGGTTTGATCCTCGCACCAAAAGAAATAATTACGTGAACCTCAGGTATTTGTTTCAGGTCTGTGTGTTTGTGAGTACGAAAAGTCTCTCGGAGCTTCTAATACCCACGACACAAGACTCGATCTTAGTGTGGAGTCAGGACAATGTATGTTGGGTGTATTTTATTTATTTAATTTTATTCTCTTTCTCTTACGCTACAGGAAGTCCACTGCTGAATATAAGCCTAGCCCATGGATCTACACATCTGTTGCAACCTTCATCAGATCATCCATCCACCTTGATGCCCTCACAACTGACACCATCCACAGTTTGTTAACTATAATAAATAAATACGTCCAACAGTCACCTAGACCTGCAACAAATACTTAGGCACAAACATTTGTCTTGGTAGGGAGATTCAAAGTCGACGTATAACCAACTCCGCCACGGAGGCTGTTATTTCTATGCTAGAAAAAATGAAGCATTATCATGTACAGTAGCAGAAACCGCCCAATATACAGATAACCGACACATTTGTAGTCTCACGCCACCGTTGGCGAGATTAAACAAGATAGCTAGAATCTGATATTTCGATAACACTCGACGTAGGGTAATGAGCAAAGCCGAGTCATTATGGCTGCCAGCTGACCGCTCACACGGGTTTTTCATTTCGCCGATTATTGCTCGCATCGAGTGTAAAGATAGGTGAAGTAATGAAAAACACCTACAGTAATAAAGTTCGGGCTATGAACAGTGTTTTAAACGGTGGATTTGGTGGTAGGATAATAATAAATACTCCTGGTCCTGATCCCACACTTAAATCGAGACTTGTATTTTTTTAAATTATTTCAATGAATTGCGAGACGAGCATGCCTTTCACCTGATGGTAAGCGATATGCCCGTCTTGGACAGTGGCAAAACAAAACAACACCATGAATTAATAAGCAATGCTTGGTATTCCACTGCACTCGCCATCCTGAGACATAAGATGTTAAGTCTCAATATATCCAGTAGTTACCCTGGCTACAATGTATTATATAGAGCGTATAAAAACTGCGAGACTTTTTAATTTCACAAACAGTCTCGAAACAAATATTAAACTAAAAAGAACATTCAATATCTATTACACGGGTTGGAGAATAAATAAGCAATATTTTGTAACATGCTTATAGACACGCAGCTAAAATATTGTGACAGCAAAATGTTCGGGGCATCAATATAATTATACGTCGTGAGAACGTCCTTACGAACAGGGCCGCATGAAGGCATGCAAGGAGTCTACTGTGGTTCACGACCCACTCTTTTATAAGAACAAATCTTTGATAAAATTTAATGCACCTTTTTAGAGCTATGAATGGCTTATGAAACAATTTTGTGTTTGTATTTATACATAGTTATTTTTGTATTGCGCTGAATTATAAATTTAAGTGATTTTACAATAGCTTTCTCTCATTGTTGATTAAATATTCGACATACAATTTTGTTATATGTATGTGTTAAGGTTAAATAAAACAATTAATTGCTTAGATAGGTTGAGTATTTTAAAGATATTTCTTTCCTAAATTATCCTTAAGTTATAATAAAACCTATAATTATTGTTTCAGTTACACATTACAGTATATTTACTCCTCTAAGTTTTCAAATAAGTCGTTCAATAACCTTAAATATTTATAATAGTAATTCCCCACTGGCCATAACAGCGTCTGTTAATCCCTCTCTGCGTTCTTACCCAAAAGGACGCAAGATGGCGTTAAAATCATTCAATACAATATCGATTTGGAATCTAATGGTATAATTGCGGGTTGGCCCTCAAAATTAATGCCTTCACACCGTTGCCTTACCACCGACGCGCAGACCCTACTATTTACACATTATATTTGACTGGCTACTTAAAAGACGTATAATTAGAGTAAAGACGGTTTTTAATATAAAAACTAATGGATTTTCTAAGAGTTTGGTTAATTGTTTGACAGCTCATTGGTTCAAACGCATGCTGTTCCGGAAATTGGTGTGATTATATCGATTTTTTATACTGCCACAATAGTAGCTAACTTGCACCTGATTTTAAGTGAAGTGCAATCCTTAAAAAAGTTAGTTGTGGCCTATTAGTAACGGACCAGAGGTGGCTACCAATATGTCCATGGTGGTTAAAAATAATAATAATAAAGCCTCTTTATTTCGACCTTAAGATTTAAAAATACAATCATGTTTCTTATTTACTATAGTACTACTTACTACGGTGTTACATAAATAATACATACTTTATATATGTGTAAATATATAAATTGGTAATATACAGACATTGATTAGCTTGCTCTTTGTTGCTATATGTAGTTTCTTGTCTTTCATTACTTCGTTTAGTCCCCAGTACCTTTTCCAACTATTTGTAATTTAATAATAAATCTTTAATAAATCTATTTGTAATGCAAATTTGTTTAATAATAAGTTGGGGCCTTCTATTAGGTATTGAGAAACTTATGCCAGACGACCCCGCTCTACCATATCCATATTCCATATTCGGGTGTTGCAGGTTTGAATCCCAGGGCCCACCGCTGACTTTTCGGAGTCATGTGTGTATTGATAATGATTCACCACGCACTACAATGGTGAAGAAAAAGATCGTGAGGAAACCTACATAGCGTAGCGAATTGTAAGAATTTTATGGTATGTAAAGTTCGCCAACTCGCACTGGGCCAGTGTAGTGACTACATGACCTAACCTATCAATTGTATTCTCGATTGAATAGGAGGCTCGTGCCTTGCAGTGGGTATATGGGCTAATTCACATGTATTTGTTTAGGGTCTAAATGTAGGGGGAACGATAAGTCTCATAAAGTCTGATATTATTCAGTTTTGAATGTAACTCTGAAGTTATTTATACGAATAGAATATTCACTTCCAAATGGCATTACAGCTGAGTTGTAATTGAGTTTATATAGAAGAATTTTTTGATTGCCGAAAATATAACAACAATAAATCCGTATGTTGTTATGTATCTGGTGTTACTTAAAAATATTGAATTTGATTGCAACATTTTATCAGTATATTAAGTCTAGTTTAGTATTTCTTAATTAGTTCAGTGTTATAGTTAGCTATAATCTCGTGGCGTAATTAGTTCTGAATATCCGAAATGCTACAGCTATATCAGACCGAAGATCGAAAATGTTCGAAGCACACGCTCATTTGAATACGCTTTATGAGATACTCGTATGTATGTACACTTAATCGTGGACATAAGGCATTCACCGTTCACAATAGGTGTATGTTACGATGCAACACGAACAAAACGCGTCAAGTAGCCTACACCGGCGTACCGCTAGCATTCCCTCGACGCGTCGCGTCACGGAACACTCCGTTCACCGTGCGATGTTTTTGCCGTACGGTCGCATCAATCATTCCTTGACAGTTCCAATATGGGTTTTTGCACGCACCCGCTACGCGAATCGCCGCAAGATGGCACTAACTGTCCACAGCGCGCTCACGATTAACGTTTCTTATTACGGATTTCTATTAGACTTTCCACCTTCCTGATGGGGTGAAAGATAATTTGCCGGGGCGTGAGACCCGTTAATGACGAATTGATTCGATATTAATTTGATATGACGTTTCTCCTTAATGCGGCAGGTGGTAGTCTAGGAGTTGACATGTTTTTTACATGATAAATAGGTCAGGCGCGGTGAACTCATTAACAATCATTCTAGATGGAAAATAGGATGTAATTACGGCGGGGAAAAATTACTAGGCGCGTAAAAAAACGCTTAAGACGAGGAAGTTGGCTGCAGTTGCGGTCACTAATTTGTCTTGTGATGTTAAATCTTATTGTGTATAATATGTTTACTTTACTTAATGTTGAAGGCAGTATTAATGACAGGATTTGAATGCAGGTGCGTTTTGTAATTAGGTGTATAGTAATTTCACTATTAATGGATGTCATGATTTGTGGTTTTATTTGTAGTGCATTATATTTTTTACGTCGCTTCACTTAGTTAAAGGCTTTATAGGTAGCGGACGACATGTAGATGGGTTCGATTCTGCCAATCTACGATTTTGATATGATCGGTTAATTTCACAATGTTGCGTTATCGGTCATTAAACATAGAGTCAAATTGTCATATAACACATATTATATAAACTCCGCCTTTTTTCCAGAAGAGGTCGGCAAAGGTGCAACCAGGACACTCACATTTCGTCTTGTATGTTCCGTCTTATCAAAATCCAATATTACTATGTCCGATCCGGGATTCGAACCCGAGACCTCAGCTTTGCAATCACAAAAAAATATTAAAAAAGTAGACGTTGCCGTGGGATAAGGGCCACTAGATGATTATATTTTACACTTCGTGTGCGCATCACCTAAGGATGGTCCTAGTAAGAATGCCTCTACTAGACAGTTATTTATTGCCATGAGATTAACATCGGCGTATAAACGAAGTCTTGTACTTGTAGAAAAAATATGATAATCATTATACTCTGTAGTTGTTATAAATTCTAAGTTTTTCATGCATATAAATGTTTGTTTTTAAACATATTACTTCCGCTATCATTTTGGTCAACTTAATTCATAATTCTATTAATTATTTTGAGTTCCGAAAGAATATCATCATTAACATTTATTATGTCGCCTATCCGAGTTAAATTGAATTTAAAATATTTATTACATTGTAAAATTCAATTCTAAGTGAGGTTACATTTCGGCGTTGGCTTTTGAATAAAATCGTAAAAGTAATGAAGTACTGTACGATTATTATAGTTTAAGCGTATCCTTATGGAACTGGCACTAATGACGATCGGTGGTCAAAACCTTTGCTGTAACATTTGTTTCGATATTTTAATATAATTTTAATAAAAAAAAATATTTACGGTAATTAAGACAAAGAAAAGAAAACATTACCTTTTAGTGTTGATAATATTATGATCCAATAATTTCTTATAATAATATCCAAAACACTTTTATAGTTTGATTGAAAATGTTTTTTTTTCTAGATTTATATATTTCAACCAATACAAAATTTTATGTCGAGAGTATGAAAATTTACCATTTAGACTTAATGAATAAAATATTTTATATTCTTTTTCCAATTAGTTTGTTTCAATAGCTTTATCTTTAGTCTTTCCAAATTTAAATTAGCACGACGAGAAACATTTAAAAAATATTTTCTATTTTCAAAAACGTTTTTTTTTTCAATCTACTGTTCAATTCGCACGGCCACCTCAATTCAAATATCGAACGATTACTATTAAAATACTGACAGTACATAAATAAAAGTGACGTATAAACGCGTCACCTGTATCAAACGGCTAGGTGTTCGGTATGGTATTAATAGCTGGATTTTCGCAACTTAAGTCGGATTTGCGCCGATAATATTCAGTTTATGGTCGCCCCCTGGATTATATTGTCAATATTATTACTCGCCTCTTAATACCGTAAAGCCGGTTCATAAAACATATTGGAAATTATATTCGATGCCAGGCGCGGAGTTGGATGGATGTGGGGGAAAAAAATATCTTTTTTATTCTGGCACGGCTGAGTGACCATAGACATAAGGTAGGGACAATGCGGTTTAAGAAGAGTATTGACTGGAAAAAAAAATGAATATTCAAAAGTCTTATCTCCTCTTTTCTCCAGCTACAAGTTAGACAGACGACCCAAAAGGTTGCAGGAAATTGCAAATTGTGGACCGCTTCCAACAGATCTCTATGCAAATATACTTATAATATACACTAGATTATAAGTAAGGACCTAAAGAGCTTAAGAGAAATAAGAACTCAAATAAGCGTGTGATCTTATTTGATTTTAGTATGGTCCAAAAACATAATAAATCTTCATTTATAGGAATAAGGTTTATTTTTACCTGAAGTTGATTATAATTTAAGATGTTTTGCTACATCTCGTAGTTCTAAATTCAAATGTATAAGTATGAGCAACCTCGGCCACTTTTGGCATGTGATTTTGTTCTGGGCCCTGTATACATATATCTAGTATATATTTGATCGAAGGGGGGAGGGCTTTGTAAGGTAAGATTGTTGTCGAAGCCGACAATAAGGATCCATCGCCCCCGCTTTGTGCCTGCATTACAACCCTGCTTGCATCCATTATGTCATCTTTTACATGGAAACGGCCGCGTTTGAACGAGTCGCTATCCATGTTTATTATTGAGATATCATACTTAGGATTTATATGTCGGTTTATGGTCGAGTAGAAGTGTCATACCATGACCGTGCTATGAACGTATCAGGCAAAAAATCCCATATTCAACTGTTTATTTGAGGCTGTTGGCAAGAAGTTGGCTTCCCACTCTAGAGATTCGATCCCAACACGGATATATTTATGTATTAGACATATGTGTAAAAGTTTGTATATTATATACAAAAATAATATAACCTCAGATCAACCCGTGAACACGAAAGTTGTAATGTAATCAAAACATCGTCATCGGGAAGTTAAAAATGTAAAAGTTAAACCACATCCACAATAAAATGCTTAAAAATAGTTTTATTTCATTTGCGTAAATCTAAGAAACAATTATTATAAGTATATACAATTGCAATCACAACCATCTAGGAACATACGTTAATTAAAAGGAACCTTTTGCTAGTAAATACAAGTTAATTCACAACAATTGCGTTCGTTTTATGATGGATATACTATTAATTGGCAAGATGATAAATCATGTTTCGTTGTCTTTCATTTCGTCCATGGTACAAGCCACCTGCCTGATCTAGTTGCAAATGTATTTATTCATTTATTTTATTCTTTTTTCACACCAAATAAATCTTAAACCAAACTAATATTTAACATAAGAGTACAAATGACAGTCGTACAGCGCGCGGAATATCTTACCTTGGGATGGACATAAGAGAAGGAAAAAAAAGAGAGAATGTGTTATTTTTATGACACTAGTTGTATTATATTAGAACTTTAAGTTTGGGAAATATTGAAAAGTAGGTTGGAGGTAGGTCTATTTCTCCCGCCAAAGAGCAGTGTGAATGCACTGTTGTGTTTCGGATTGAAGGACATTGTAACCAAAGTAACTACTGGGCATATGGAGACTTAACACCTTATGTCTCAGGATGGGGAGCGCAGTGGAATGCCAATGCTTTGTAATGCAAGATGTTTGGTTTTGCTACTGTTCATGAGCAGTCGTATAGCTTACCATCAGGCGAACGGCATGCTCGTCTCGCCATTCATTGCAATTAAAAAAAAATGTCCCTACTTGTAGTTATCTACCAACCAAGTACCAACTAAATTAATAGGTGTCGTTTTACGTTTCATACTTTTCAATTGGAAACATTTTTCTGCAGATGTAAGTCACACAATTCCAATAACATTTTCTGTAAAACCACAATTCCATGGTTTTACGTAAAAAAAATCCATCCGTTTGACGTTTCATAAAAAGTATGAAACGTCAAACGGCACCTATTACTTTTGTTTGCATGTACTAATCATAATTGTCAAATGAATCATATCATTTTATGTGCAAATGGCGAAGAGAACATGGTGAGGAAAACTTTATTATGTATACCATAGAGATCTTAATAAGAGATTGTGGTAAGTCTACCAACCCGTACTGGGGCAGCTTAGTAGATGATGCCCTAACCCCTGAATCGAATTCTTGGCTGTAGGGGAATACTGCACCCATCAGTCAAGTATGTATAGTACTTTTTGTAATCCCAATAAATTTTATGAAAGTGCTCTACTTCCAAAATTAAGATTTATAAGGCTATTCCGTTAAGGATATCAGTAGATCCAATTATGAACCTTTGTCTCAAACGGGGTCATCTAAACCGATTTAATCGATTCCATTTCAATCATTCGAATAATCGCGGAAAAGTAAAAGGTGATCTTTGTAACTTGGTCAATAGGTGTTATTATATTAAATCACTTCGAAAACTGTTTCCAAATTGCGTATCGTATATCCATTAATCACTTATATAGCGCCAATAATAAATCTAGAACGTTCTATGCATACGTATTGGATATGAAATTGTGAATTCACAGGTCGTTTTGTGTGAAATAAGTTATGATACTGTGATGTATGTAGCTAAGTGCTTGAATATTATGTATACGAATTTGTGTTATTTACAAGTATTCATAGTGAAACTCATTCATTTTATATGTCAGGATGGTGAGCGCAATGGAATACCAAGCATTGCTTTATAATTCAAGGTGTTTTTTTGGTTTTGCTATTGTTCACGAGCAGTCGTATCGCTTATCATCAGGCGAACGGCATGCTCGTCTCGCCATTCAATGCAATAAAAAAAGTTTCTGGTTGTTGTGAGACTGAAAAGTCTACCGTAGTTTCTTATACTCCAGATACGCTACTTGTTACTTTGACTAAAATCAGAACAATGTTTGTAGCTGCTGTTTATTAATTCGAATATAATAACAAACCACAGGCTAACATGCTCCACACACTCTTCATTAAAACACTTTTAAAACCAAACATTTTTTTCATCCACCAATATCAAAACGTCACTATTAAACGATCCTAATATGCGTTTTGTTCCTGCAAACGGTAGGTAATTTGTAAGACTAATGTCGTGATTGGTCATCTATGGGAACCGTGCGCAGCTGTCACCCGCCTATCGGATTTGTTATCTGTGCCCGTAATAACCTGTGGGAAGACGCGGGAACTTTGACAATTGGACTTCCGATGAAAAAACATGGATTCACATTTGTTTTCGATGACACAATTAGCTTTGTTTTAGCGATAGGTTTTTGAATGAGGATATCTTAATGAATTAATTCAGGTACATTTTGTATGTTAATATTGAAAGTTATTGTCAGTCGCAGTATAAAACCGCCATTGAATTATAATTAAAAATAATTTAATAACGTACTATCATAATACTAAAGCTGATATAGACTGCAATAGAAGTTGTTTTTTTATAAAAATCTATTTTTTTATTTTATCTGTCGATATAGGGCGACTTTGCTCGCTTCAATTAAGACATTAAAAACTTTTTATCAAGAGGTAAACACTCTTTGGTGTCCCAAAAGAGGTCAGGAAGAGTATATCGTGGATCCGGACTTGCAGTTTGAAGCGTGGGGAATTCTGTCTGTATACCGCCCGTATGCTACAGACGGACTGGGCCCGAAGCAAAACCCTATACGGATTATGGATGGTGATATGATAGATATCAAGAAATTTTAAACTTCTCTTATTAAATTCACTATTTGATAAAAGTCGTTGCGAGTTATAGACAAATAAGAGATTCCCGGAGACTCGCAAATCTAAGGTGGCATTATAATGCGTACCACTACTGATCCTGGCGTACGAGAGTCGCAGTAGCGGGTGTGAGGATGGGATAGTCTTCATTATGTGTATGGATTGTTTGGCAATATAAATAATAATAATAAATAAATAAATACACACAACAGACACATTCATAGTCCTAACCCCACTTTAAGATCAATTAAGTCTGTCGAGGGTATCAAAAACTACGACAGACTTTTCGGTCTCACAAACACCCAGACTCAAGACAAATATTTGTGGATCTCACAAAAATTTGTCTCGGTGCGGGGATTGAACTCGTGGCTTCGTGTTTCACAGCCTTCATCTACCTAACTGCGCCCCAGAGGCTGTCAAAATGTTTATACATGAGTACTTATTTCGGGTCCACTTTACTGGGAGACCGAAAAGTCTCTTGTAGTTGTGGGGTCCGGACTATCTACTACTGTACGCTGTAAATAATATAATACCATCAAATGCTATTAACAATAAAAAAACTCGGTGGAAAAGCAACAGTGCGACTCATTAATATAAATAATCTGGCGTCGATGTTACCAGTTCAATTAAACCAGCGATCGCTGTGTGTGGCCAGCGTTGAATATTTAATATTACCACGTTATATTGTTTGACAGAGATGTTAATGTCAGTTTGGCATGTCATGCCGAGCCACATCAGATTTTTATCGCGGATTTTTTCAATAATATACTATTATTTAAAATGAGAATCGATTGGTTTGTGAATATTTTTTATAATTAAACAGCTTATTTTTATTTTGTTGTGAGATTGACGTTTTGGGTCTACATTTACACAATGAGGAATAGAGTAAACGGCCGATGCCTCGATACAACTTAGGACGAGTTTTACAGAGCAAATATAAGGTACAATCAACAGGGCAACCGCATCTTATAATATTTTGTTAACTATGATTCTGCATTATGTAAGCATATTCATTTATTCCGACAGTTGTACTGTAAACGCCCCCTTATGATTTACTGTCTCTATCTATAGCTTTAAATTTCCTTCGTCATTTATTAAACTCTTTTTTTATTGAATTTACAGAAAGTCAAGTTCTGTACTTGAGTCTCTGTAAGAATCTTTTTTTTTATTGTAATGAATGGCGAGACGAGCATTCCGTCCACCTGGTGGTAAGCGTTACGATTGCTCATTAACAGTAGCAAAATCAAACAACACCTTGAATTACAAAGCAATGGTCGCTCTGAGACATAAGATGTTAAGTTTCAATATGTTCAGTAGTTACTCTGACTATATTACCCTTAAAACCGAAGCACTACAGTGCATTAACACTGCTGTTTGGCGGGAGAAATAGGCATTGCGGTGGCACCTACCCAGGCGGCCTCTCATATATGAGAGACTATATAGTAGATCTGAATCTCTAGCAATGATCTTAATTATTCGTCCGAAAACAAATTTTATATGTCATGATGTCGCCGCACGGATCAAACGAACATACTCCAAAAATAAAACGTAACCTCTGATTTCCCAACCACGCATAAATAGATCAGATAATGAATAAAACGCACAGGTGAAAAAAAATTAACCCTCTATTAACATGTTATTTGGTCGCGCAGACCCCGACACGAGGGTGATTTCAGTCGATTTAATTGCTCCGTGTAGGGTTACTATTGTAATTGTTGATGTCCTTTTGGACACGTTTTATAATCGACATTCATTAATTAATGTACGTCGATTTTTATCGCAGTGAATTTATTCCAAGCGTCGGTTTTAATGTGTGAAAAAGTATTCGTATTTTTTAATGTGTGTGAATTTTTAGGTTGGCTATGCGGTTAAAGGGAGTTATTGAAATACAGGGATTGGTTGATAATACTGTGCAAAAGATTTTTTGTCCTCCTATTTCCTTTCGATTATTTTCTCACTTTATGATACTTAATACTTATGATTTTATATGTAGTATTAAAAATATGTAACACGTAAAGTTTTTAATTACTTAAACGCTAAGATTACTCTTCAATAATATTTAGCATCAAAAATCAATTTTTTGCATTTCAAAGGCAATTACGCAGTAAAAATTTACACAAAAATAACTATAGAAGTTATACAAAATAGATCAGTGTAATATATTTTTTATTCATCTTGAATAGTCTTTCTGATTGCACTAGTGGGCTGCGATTCGTTTAGACCTTGATTCAACGGACAAGTCGGAATATTTGCATTGTTTTTTAAATTTATACTTTCTTATCTAAGTTGCCTGTAACAAGAATTTAGACTTGGAATGGCAAAAGGCTTTATTTATATCAGAAGATAAATTATTCAGTGAGCTGTGAGTTTCTGCTACCGCTTTGGTAATATGTGTATGATTGAGTTTTCATTGCTTATTATTTATTCTATTCATAGAACATATCTCGTTCATTTGACATTCATTAATAAAATTTATATTTTTATTTTCATAAATGAGTATCTAGCTTTCTGTATTATCAATGGATCTTGGCTTTTAATATTTTTAGTTATTTAGAAATTGTAAATTTCCTATTAAAAATATAAATCAAAGCCGCACAACCGCGGTGTATTTTTTAATTATAAGGTTTTATCATACCGTAACTTGGACAATGTTAACACGTTATTTCATACGTCGGTATGACGCGCAATAAAACCGCATTGGTACGAATATCGCGAATACATGCAAACCCTCTAATTGGTTGTTAACAATACCTGCGCATGCGCAATGTTTGAGAAATCTGACTAGCTTTTACACCCGTCTTTGCTGGTTATGACTAACACGGGAGCGGCAAAATGACAAGGAAATGACAGATTTTTGGTGATAGGATATTTATTTAGTTATTTACATGTTATATAAATACATTGTATAGGTAGATTTACTGCCCGGGGCGTTCTCTTACAGATATTCGTACGTACTTGCATATCGACCACCGTACATGTAATTATGTATAGTGGTTAAGAACCAGTTAGATTGACTCTGAAGGTTTTTGTCTTTTGGGATTTTCCTGTGTAACTGTATCAGCCCATATACTACTCATCACACTGTAGGACACAGGCCTCCTCTACAATCGAGTGTACAATTGAGAGGGTTAATCATTATAAAACAATAAATGAATCAAAATGTTGAGAGAGTAAATATGACATTACATTAAGGGCCTTATTCATAAATAGTCTTAATACCTATTTTAGTTATCGAATGTTTTGTTAACGAAGACAAAACTAAAATAAAGTTTAACAGCCGCTGCTAATAAACAACCTCAGTCCAAAATTTAACGTTTGAGATTCGACAGTTCAATCTTTTTTTCTGATACTACATATATTGCCAATAATCAATCTCAGTAGTGAAAAAACTATGGCAACATGGTAAGAGACCAATCGAAAAGTAGAAAACAATGCAGATTGACGTCAATCTAATTTTTTCGATTGATTATTATTGGCATCGACCGTATAACTATATGAATAAAGCCGTCAAGGTGTTATCTATCCTGTTACGGGACCAAAGAAATTTTAATTAAAGGAAAATCTAACGAAAATCCCGAGAACAAACACAAAATGCCGGTAAATTACACCTAAATTCAGTGTGAAAGTAGTGTTTAAGCCGCGCCGCCCGTTGGCCATAAAGCGCGGTGGTGCGGCCTCACTAATTACGGCCATTTGGCCATAAATAGTGGCCATCGATCATAAAGGCCATAACTGGCTGTAAACGCATGATATAGGTTGCGTTGACGATTGATGCAAATCCAGCGTTTGTGTGTGGTTTATGTATCTCGATAACACGTAGATATTTCCAACTCCTCCTATTTGTTTTTTTCTTTCAGAATAATTCAGATGCAGTTTAAAACAAACTAGTGTCCTTAAAAAACTCACTGAGCTTCGGAGCTCGGTGCCAATTCTTTGTTTTGTCGATCGTTGCTGACTGGGGTATCAGTGGGGTTCTGGTGATAGCAAAATAGTAAGATTTGATTTGACACGTGTCGTGTCGGGTAGGGTCGCGTGGCGTTTCAACTGTATGTATCTGCCTTTTTTGTTGCATTTGACAGCCTCCGTGGCGCAGTTGGTTAGACGCCGCCTGTGAAACGAGAGGCCGCGGGTTCGATCCCCGCACCGAGAGAAATGTTTGTGTGGCCCACAAATATTTCTTCCGGGTCTGGGTGTTTGTGAGACCGAAAAGTCTCTCGTAGTTCCTGATACCCACGACGCAAGACTCGATCTTAGTGTGGGGTCAGGACTATGTATGTGACTGTTGGGTGTTATTTATTTATTTATTTATTTATTTTACAGCCTCATTGGTCTTGTTGGAGCGTTGTTTAACAAGAGAAATTTGTTTTTAAACAATTAGTTAAATTTCACTTATATAGTAGTGCTACCAATATTGTGAACAAAAACATATCAACATTTTTGAAGAAGCAAATGTATGACAGCTCTCCCCCTAGACATGAAATACTCTAAGGAGTTTTTATACCCAGCTTGTTAGACGGTTGGCACAACATTGCATATAATAAAGAATGATTATTTTTTGCCGGCCACCATGCATAACAAGTGCAATTATTTCGACAGGCACTTTATTGATGACTCCAAATGGATGTGGGTTGCAAAAACTAACCGCTAATTAGATTAGTAATTGATTGATGTTCATATTTGCGGAAAAGTAATTTTTATAGGTTGGTGCAGTGAATAGTTTAAGACCTATGGATACTTTTAAAAGGACTATAACGAAGAAATTATTGGGCACATTTTAAATCATGCGGTTAAACAGTATCTGATCAAAGTTTTGATTTATTGTCGTATTATCATTTATACTTCATTTAACACTGCTTTTGCACAACATAAAAAAAGAAAACACGAAAGAGTTAAAAAATCGTTTCGAATGGTAAAATTGGCGTTCGCTGTTGTTAATTGAATATTAGGATGTATTGAAATGACTGATATATAGGAACGGGGGACAATTTAATATCTGTTATAATGGCACATGATTATATTCACCTATATACTTCAATATCTACGAGCGTCAATATAAATGATAGAGGAATTAGAAATACCAAGAAATTAAACGTTCGATGTGGAATGTGGATTCAAGGAATAGATATACTCATAAGGACATATGAAGGGTGATCGGATACTATCTTTATGAAGTTATTATAATTCTGTATATGCCTATAAAGGCTCGTCACCTTGTAAAATACTTATATAAAATAATATGTAATTTTATCGGTGGCGCATCGATGGTGTATAAATTTATTCTCTGTATCAGCGCATATACGTCCCACTGCAGAGCACGGGCCTACTCTACAATCGAGAGTACGATTGAGAGTGGTTAGGCCATATAGTCCACCACGCTGGCCTAGCGCGGGTTGGCGGACTTACGTACCATAGAAGTTTTTATTAAATAAATACAAATAAATTATAAGACTGAAAGTCAAGTAGCTGATAATTATAGTTTCCATAGATGATTACAGAGCTTGTAGCAATGAAATGAACCCAGAAATCCTATCTAATTGTAGAATAAGGACTCCCGTTTGCATAGCTATCTAGATTATTGTTGAGAATTCTCTCAACGTTATCCCTAAACACATCAACTTAAAGACTAATAATAGTACACTCAGACAAACGGAAATAGGAAATCAAAATACCATCCAAAACGCCGCATTAAAACACAACTACAAAGCAATAGCAGTTAATTATGCCGACAACGGAGCCGTGTTAATAACTACAAAACTGGTTATGAGTTTAATTACTAACAAAATGGGTGCCGAAGCCGATAAAGCAATGCTTCTGTGAGCAATTATTGTTGAAAAAGCGTATCGTATCGTATTGAAGTTTTGCGCTAACATTATATCTTTATAACGGTATGTATTTGGTAGCAGAGTCTGTAGCATGTGTTCCCACAGTACGGATCGGTCACGGCGAATCGGAGACTGATTTTATTGGAACGGGAAAGTTTTATGGTACAGTGTGTGTACGATTCGATTCGCTACCTATATCGGCTATTATGCCTTTTTTACAGAGAGCAGAATATTACCTATTCCTATCACGAATGTCGTAAAAGTATTGGTCAGTTCTATAAAGAAATGTATATTTGCATTAAATTCATGAAAAGTCAGTTGCTAGTTCGGTTGTGTTGACTCGCAAATTTGGAATTCTTTCAGTACATCGTAATTTGAGGAAAAATTGAAAAGAATTTCTGTAGAGCCAGTTTCATTTTCAGAGAATAATACGATAATATTCCACGGAATTACTGATTCGCACTTCACATCATTTTGACATATGCGGCAAGAGATGCTTAAATAATGATTATTAATTTGAGGTGCTATTTGGTCAGTGAGAGTACGAGAAATCAATAAACCTTATTTTTTTTCGTCTCTCTATTCGTTCTCATCCTCTGTTAAAAACCGTGTACACTTAATTTATTGTAAAGTTCTGATTCATGCGGTGCAAGTTGATCCGCTTACTGATACATAAAAAAATAGATAATATTTAGATCGATGTAAAATGAAACACTTTCGCGGAATCAACCGTGATTGCTTCTATGTATTTTTTATGGCTTCGACTTAATTACTTTTTATTCTGATGGAAATGTAATTTTGAACGACAATCGGTGGTTCAATCTTCATGGTATGACGGAGGTTAAACCTAGTAATATACCATTGCAAGTTCTGTCAGGATTACGCAAAGAATTAATATCAAGAACTGAAAGTCAGTGAGTTTCTTACATTTGATTTTATAAGCGATCTTGATAGGATCTTGGGAAGCGATTAGGATTGCTACCTAAGGATCGATCTCGAGAATAGTCCAATCAGGTTAAACGTTTATCTACACGTTGGTATTTCACTGATGGTATATCTTATTAATTTTTTCCGTAAGTTATTGTATGTAAAGTCCGTCAACCCGCACTAAGCCAGCGTGGTGGACCATATGGTCTAATCACTCTCAATGGTACTCCCAATTGTAGAGTAGGCCAGTGCCCTGCAGTGGGACGTATATGGGCTGATACAAATAAACAGGGCCTACTAGATTGACTTTACGAAGGTTTTGGGTTCGATTGTGGAGTGGAGGATTTTTAAAAAGGCAACCCCTATACAGGACTAATGTTAATGTGGAGAATAAGATCAATTTTAGGCTTGTTTTAAAAATTTAGCACAATTCCTTAGGTGCAAAAAATCGTATCGATTTATTGTTGCATTGGCCAAAAGGAATGTAAGCAAAACATACTCGCATTTATAACAATATAAAAATATAGGTATTATTCTGATGCTGAGGCAATCACAAACAATTTCGGTTATTTTTTTAATTTGCACAAGGAAAACGACCGTAAGAATCGTTTTAAATGATTGCAATAAATCCAAGGTGTCTTCAAAGGTTTAACCTTATAAAAATGAAGGCTCCACAAATTATTTAATAAACCAATTAACTTGTACACTTAGATCAAATTTGCATATTCTTAGAATATAGTTTGGCAATATATTTTAAACTGCATTGTAAATATCAAGTTTTGGCGTCTTAAATATTTGGTAAAAATATAAGTGACTACCACAATTTAAAATTAATACCTACATATAAAAGTAATAATTATCCCCTAAAATCCACAGTTGGATAGTTTCATTGGTTATCAGGATATCAAAAACTAATAGAGACTTTTTCATTACACTCTAACCGAACACTATTTATATTTAACAAATAACATCACACTAAGATCGAGTCTTGTGTCGTGGGTATCAGGAACTACGAGAGACGTTTCGGTCTCACAAACACCCAGACCTGGAAGAAATATTTGTGGTCCGCACAAATATTTCTCTGGGTGCGGGGATCGAACCCGCGGCCTCTCGTTTCACAGGCGGCGTCCAACCAACTGCGCCAACCTCAAATAGATTGTCAATAGAGTTATTCCTTCCAATTTATGTTTCAAAGGCAAAGATATCTGCAGGGGTTGGAAAATCGACCAATAATATCGCCTTATTTCTAATCTACGTCCCCTTATTGGTGGATTCTCTGCGGGGTTAGGCGTGCTCTTCATGCATAGATACAAAAATTTTGATGTACAGTACCTATTACAAAGATTATAAGTTTTTAATATCTCCCCGAATAATATTGTAACGAGTCGGAAATAACTTACAGTAATTGTGCTATAGAATATTGATTTCCGAAGTATGAAATTATTAATTACACATTTACTTCAAAAAATAACATTTCAGGTCTCAATGATAGCAGACATAACTTAACCGGCCACCTTATGGATGTTGGTATTGTACAGAATATTTTGTCGAAGCCTCTTTCTGACTCAGCTATTGTATTATATAAGTTAGTAGTTAAGGTCTAGTTGAAATTGCTCGCAATGTAATATTAGGACATTATGGGGCTGTCATAGACTCTTGTCTAAAAGCCCCTAAATAAACAAAGATAATAAAAAAAAAAACTTAACCGGCCGTCATTTCAAATGTGCTTCTTTTTTTAAATAATTTGAAAATACATAAAAAGTATCTAGAAACGTAGAGATTATGTCTGATAACAAACATACATTTAAAGTTAAATTAGAAAAAAAATATTTTGTTAACACCTTGTACAGTGTACACCATAGACTGTCCTTTACTCTTTCTTTTCTTATATCCATCCCCAAAATTGTAAGAGATCGCCTAGAGGCATAAGACTGCCATTTTTATTTCCATTATTTAAAGTTTTGTGTGATTGTATTCTAGGTGTACAAGAAACATACAGGCTCCGTGGCGCAGTCGGTTAGACGCCGCCTGTGATACGAGAGAAAGAAAAGAAGAGAAGAGAAAGAAATATTTGTGCGGCCCACAAATATTTCTTTCGGGTCTAGCTGCTTGTGTGACCGAAAACTCTCTCGTAGCTCCTGATACCCACGACACAAGACTTGGTTTTAGTGTGGGGCAGGACTATGTATGTGACTTTTGGGTGTTATTGATTTGAATAAAAATAAACATGGGGGTTCATGAAAAACCTAAAGACACAGCATGGGGTGTCGAGATGTCAGACAATATCAAAGATCGATAGAAAATGTAGTTCACTCACTCTTCGGAAAGCGTTAGCCACTGGCCGGGATAGCGCTAAAAAGATTGCACGGACTTCACTCCAGTTGATAAACTAGTAGCATACAAAATAATTTAAATGATGATTGTAATAGCAACGGCGAGCCGCCCGTGTACAATCAGCCGATCACATGAACCGCGCTTCATTACCAGTCAATTAGCTATTCCCATAACAGCGTCAATAAATGTATTCGGTGATTTCGATGTATTTTGTTGTAATCAATTTTTTGATGTCGGCGTCCGTTTGTGTTTGAAACAAATGGTTTTTTTATTGGCGTACCGAATTTAGTGAGGTCGATGTTGAATACGCTTACCGATGTTTTTGGGTTCCACGTGAATGTTATAGACGATACTTCCTGTTTTCGTTTTCTAGATCAAATGCTATTAATTAAATTCAATTTTGAGGAATCCGTATTCTGTAGCGTTCGACTTTCGTGTGCTATAAGATTTTTAAAACCGAGAAATTTGTATCAAACGCGTTTTTTTACAATCCATTAAGATAATATGTTATAGAATATATAATTCAAATTTAATATTTATTATACACACTATGAACTTGCCTTAACTTTGAAGATTAGGAACAAAAATACGTCTAATCCAGATCTACATTTCATCAAATACCCAAATAAATATCGCCTCTATACGACCTATTACAACACCCGAGTTTCCACGATGAATATAATAAAATGTTTTAAGAAAAATAATATACGGAACCTACAGCCACAGAAGCGTTCATGACCCTCGCTAGCGTATCGAAAGGCCGTCTCAAGAAGCCGAAAGTTGTGTGCCGGTTGAAAATTTTATAGTTTATAATTACTACAGATTGCCGGCGTGACCCGCCGAGTCGCCGCCTTTTAGTGTGCGTTCGCGCTTCTCCCAATCGCTGTTCTTTTTTTAAAATTTTAATTGCGTGTTGACAGCCCTGGATTATTAAATGACATTATCACAATGAATGGTGATTTAAATGGAGTAATGAGGTTTCGATAATTTATGTCAGCGGCGTAACTCGGGAGGTGTTTTTGCTTTGAATCGATTTATATTTGACACTAGGAAGCTACAATTATTGGATTATGGCTTAAGTACTATTTGGAAAGTACAGTAGTATTTATTTAAATATATTGAAATGACTGCAACGATCTTGATGGAAACTGTAATATGCATCAAAGTAGAATGTACAACGATGAGAGATATCGTCGATAACCCTTTAAACTTATATTTTTAGTCCCTACTAGTGTCAATAATAGTGTAATAAATTATTAATAATTAAAATGTTCATAGACATTCTGAATAAAAATCTGCTTGGTTTCATTTCTGCATCATCCAAAGGTTGATCCAAGACTGTTCCTTTAGCATTAAGTCCGCCTATATATTATTTTGGATTGACGATCGACATGAAGCAATTAAAAAAAATGCAGACGAAAATTGAAAGGATGTGAAACACTTACCTTAGTCTTACTGCCTCCTATAGAGCCGGGCCGTATCGACCCAGTTTCGTAAAACCGCGTGAGAATCTTAGACACGCATCCGTGCGACACTAGCAGCTGTCGGCTGATGTCACAGGGCCTTACTCCCATTATGGCCAGCTCCACGATTCTCTTGCGGACCACGTCTGGGAGAGGCCTCCCATTCACGAACACTCCTCCCAGTTGGTTCACGCCCGCCTGACCTGTGGCAAATGGTCTGTTTATATCCACTGAATATTGTTAGCATTCATTATTATTTTAACACAAAACAGCCTACAATCGCAGTTAATAGTATTTATATTGTTTATTGATTTATATTATTTATTGCACACCAGGAAAAACATAGATTATAACAACATTTAACATAATTGGCGGCCTTATTGTATTAGGCAATCTCTTTCACCTTGTTGGTAACCTTTGCAATACAGAACTTAAGAAGTTATTTTTTTGTCTGTCTGTGTCCAGCAACGACGATGTTAGGCTAATATTTATAAATGTAATTTAATCTTAGAAATCCTTAAACATTTTGCTTATTTTTTTATTTCGGACTAACTTCCTTCATTACTTAATATTAGGTAATTATTTTACCTTGAATGTATTTTATATATTACATTTAAAAATACACCAACACTTACATTCTTGTGAACCTACAGGATAAATAATTCGTAATTTTTGATACCAAAGTCCTTTTTTGTTGCTATGAATGGCGAGACGAGCATGCCGTTCGCCTGATGGTAAGCGATACGACCGCTCATGAACAATAGCAAAACCAAACAACACCTTGAATTACAAAGCAATGCTTGGCATTCCACTGCGCTCGCCATCCTGAGACATAAGATGTTAAGTCTCAATATGTCCAGTAGTTACTCTGGCTACAATGCCCTTCAACCCGAAACACAACAGTGCGTTTACACTGCTGTTTGACGGGAGAAATAGACACTGCGGTGGTACCCACCCAGATGGCCGCTCACATATGAGAGATCTACCACCAGTAAAGTTTTTTGGTTAAGTTAGCGTATATCTATATTTAGCAAGTAATAAATCGGAAAAATCTGAAACAAAATTATGTTTTTTTTTTGTTCCTTAATGAAAAAGTTTCCTTGTTAAGCAAGACTATATTGCCACGCATCTCAATAACACACTTTTTATCTCTCTCCTATTAAACCTAAAATACATAGTGTTGTCATTAAGATCACTTTATATGGCCATTTTAGAACAGATAACACATTTTATTTCTTTAATTAGAAAGGTACACAATAAATTTCATGTATCAACCGATCTCGGGTTTTTTTTTTGTAAATTGGAAGCGAAGGCAGTTGGTTATGACGATTTGGCAATCAAATAAATATTAGGCGAAAAGGGCAGGTGACTTAGTAATACAGACATCACAAAATTGAGAAATACGTCATGAGTTGATGAGCTCGCATTGAAATTGTTGATTTAAATTATGATAAGTTTTTTGCGATGCACAAAATTGTTGCATAACGGCATTATGTTTTAGGCACCTTTGCTTTATTTCTGTTCTATTTTCAAAATTAGAATAATGTGAATAGTTTTACTATTGGACGGAAATAAAATAATATACATTTCAGTAACAAGAATTCCACTGCTCAACATAGACCTTCTTCAAGGATTTTCAGTGACAACCTGCATCTTGAGAAATAGTAAATGTTTGGGTTAAACATATTGTTCGTATTTGGTAGTCACTTTCTAATATACCAGTTACACAATTTTCGAAAACTAGGCCAATTAAAAAATTATATATATTTCAGAAATACAGAGAAAAATAAATCATACAAGCTTAATAAAATTCATAATACAGATGCTGTTAAATGTATTTTTGTCATGGTTTTCCGTGCTATAGTCGAAGATCCCAGATCAAACTCAAAAACTGGATGTAAAAATGCCTTAAAAAGCAAATGCGCCCGAAATGCTCATTTCCTTCTGTTGGAACGTCTCATAAGCAATAAAGTTCACGTACAAAAAGTAATCAATGGGTTTAATTTACGTCACAGTACTGGCATTTAGTTCCACAAGTGTCTTAAACACTTAAGGGCTATGTTTTCATGTTCATATAGAAAATATATATTGATAGTCAAACATCACTCAATTGCGATCGTGAGAAAACCTACATTCTAGAGTGATTTGTAGGAATTGCTATGGTATGTGAAGCACACCAATCCGTATCCGTACTAACTTTTCAGTGGAATGCCAAGCATTGCTTTCAAATTCAAGGCGTTGTTTGGTTTTGCTACTGTTCATGAGCGGTCATATCGCTTACCACCGGGTGAACGGCATGCTCGTCTCGTTATTCATTGCAATAAAAAAAAAATAGGCCAGCGTGGTGGACTATATGGCCCAACTCCGCTCAATCGTACTCTGTCTTGAAGAGGAGCCCTTGCCGTGCAGTGCGAAGTATATGGGCTGATATATATAGACACATATAAATATTGATTATAAAATTATACAAAGGATATTTTACCATTAGTTTAGTTTTATGTTGTTTATTTGTTTACGTAGTTAGGATTAAAGTATTCAATGCAATTTTGTTTTTTCCTAATATATAGGGCCCCATTTCCGCACGCACTTAATTTTTTTATATAATCATTATTTTCAGCCATCGTAAATATAATAAGCATTTGAATATTTCCACAGCGATCTGTATGAAGCGGCCTTCATCCTGAGACTTTCTGAAGCCCAAAATAATATTCATGCCACAATATTTATCATTTTTCTTTTGCTAATGCTTATGGAAATAATTGCCTGCAAATTACTAATAGGAAATCAAAAGATAAATCCATCACGAAACGCATCATGTCCCTTAACGGCTACCGTCAACGCCTTCCATTATAAAGTCATAAAACAATCGCCAAACGCCGCCCGATTTATTACCTTAATGCTATAAAATTAGCGTTCTAATTTGTTCGTAAGCAATTCGCATTTATGACGTTTTCTTTAAGAGAACGCCGCTGCCGTCGGTACGCCATTTCACGGCTATACATGACCGACTGATTTCGTCGGATGCAAATTACTTTACATGTTTTACGATTCCTCTTACGGAGCTCGGTAATAACATCCGCGTGCTGATCAAAATTCGACTTAAGTGTAGTAAAAATTGAGTGTGTTTTCGCGTGTGTAGTTTAAAATGTCATTAAGGGTAAATATGTGATGGTTAACGCTGCTAGCCAGTGTATGGTTCCGTGAATCTAATCCTGAATTGATTGCAGATTAGTCCATCGATGTATTAATTTGTTGAGCTGTTGGCTGCGCTGGTACCGCGGCGTTGATGTTTTGAATCCTAGATTAGACCTATGTTTAGTGGGTAATGCTTCGATCAAATATCTACTAGATTTAGGGTCCGGAACAAAATCACACGCCAAAAGTGGCCGAGGTTACTTATACTTATACATTTGAATTTTGAACTACGAGATATAGCAAAATGTCTTAAATTATAATCAACTTCAGGTAACAATAAACCTTATTCCTTTAAATTAAGATTTATTATGTTTTTGGACCATACTAAAATCAAATAAGACCACACGCTTATTTGTTTACTTATTTCTCTTACCGTTTTTTAGGCTGTTATTTATAATGTATTTGATAGAAGGAATTTTGAATTGTATAACAAGAAAAGTGTTCTATAAATATAAAGATTCAGAAGCGAGACATAATAAATACACCCAACACACACACACACACACACACACATATAGTTTAACCCTTATTATAAAACAAATCTTGTAAAAAATTAAGAGTTGTTTTTTTTTTTATTGCTATGAATGGCGAGACGAGCATGCCGTTCGCCTGATGGTAAGCGATACGACCGCTCATGAACAGTAGCAAAACCAAACACCTTGAATTATAAAGCAATGCTTGGCTACAATGCCCTTCAACCCGAAACACAACAGTGCGTTTACACTGCTGTTTGACGGGAGAAATAGACACTGCGGTGGTACCCACCCAGATGGCCTCTCACATATGAGAGACCTACCACCAGTAAGTTGTTTTAGATCTCGAAACATCCAGACCCAAAAACAGTAAATATGGGCTGCACAAATGAGTTCGATGAGGAAATCTAGCTTGCGGCCTGTCACTACTGACTTCCGAACAATTTTACGGAGACTGTGAAATCATCTCAAATCTACCGAACAATTTTTTTAAATATAAAATGAAATGAATATAATTAATTGAAAAAAATCAACTTAATTGAAATTCAGTAATTTTTTGTCCTGTCACCCTATCTGGAAAGCAGTTATCATTAGAGAAGAACGGGCAAAATACTCTAGTGTTGATTTTTCTTAAAAAGTTTACAATATGTGTATATACGAGTATATAAGTTAAGTGTTTTTCTTTGTGTATTTTTCATTTGTTTTTTGTGTACAATAAAATGTAATAATAGTATATATTGATTATTACAAAAGTTACAAGTTAGTTACAATCAGAATTTTACTAGGCTTCCTTAAGGATTTACAAAGGTGATTCTAAGTGGCCTCCGCAACTGCCTTCTCCATTGTGGAATACGGCAGAACTAATAAAAAATATGTATAGCTTTCATAAATTTCTCCTGTTTGTTAGAAAGCAGTCGATAAGAGCGAGTCTGGTGACAATCTCAAAGCGATCGCTGAAGTGAAAGCATTTGCTCACGTCGCTTCATTGCTGTAGTGTAAAGGCTGTTGTGCGAGATTCAAATCCCAGGTTGGACCATTTTGAAAATGTTATATGACGGTCATACAGTCCTGACCTCAATGTGTCGTAATTTTGGGAAAAATAGTGATAATTTCCATCTACTTCTAACTTCTTATTTTGTTAATATTTGACTTTGTGTAATTTCAATTTAATAATTGTAGATTTCCTTATATTTTCATTTTAATTTGATTCTATTATTATTTAGCAGTTATTTGAGAGAAAGAAAAATAAATTATAATATTTGCAATTCAATGCATGTTGTGACGCCTGTAGGTAGTGCATTTAGCATGTTGCCAACTTAGTGCATTAAATATAAGAAAAAAAAGAAGGAATGCTCAATGCGCTATGGTCACTTTTTGTACCTTTTTTTGCTATTTAATTCCTATTACCTTGATATCTAGAAAGAAGAGTATAAATAATAACCCGAAATAGGCCTGCGTGGTGGATTATATGGCCTAACCACTCTCAGTCGTACTCTCGATTGTAGAGTAGGCCCGTGCCCTGCAGTGGGACGTATATGGGCTGATACAGATACAGATACAGGCCAGCGTGGTGGATTAATCGTTCTCTCGATTGTAGAGGAGGCCCGTGGCCTGTAGTGGGATGTATATGGACTGATAGAGATACAAAAAAAAGTGCATTGTTAGGTGAATATTTATTTAAGGACGTCTAATGGTAATTACGTTGTTTCTTATATCTAACAATTTGGTGACACGCTAATGATATTTGTTATTCAAATAGAGGTAAAGCAAAAGTTGGAGATTTTACTCAACACTCTACACAGACTATATTATGACGATTTAAAAAACAATAAAATACTTTTATGTACACTGATATAATCTTGAAACTATAAACTTTATGCCGAAATAAACGACTGTTATATCGGATTACGAATTATTAATTAATATCATATTTTACTAATAAGGTACCTTTGTATTTTTTTATTGCTATGAATGTGGAGACGAGCATTCGCCTGATGTTAAGCTGCCGCTTATGGAAAGTAGCAAAACCAAACATCACCATGAATTACAAAGCGATGATTGACATTCCACTGCGCTAGCCATCCTGAGACAACATGTTAAATCTCAATATGTCCAGTAGTTTGGCTACTATGCACTTCAAACCTGCACACAACAGTGCATTTACGCTGTTGTTTGGTGGGATAAATAGACATTGCGGTGGTACCTACCCAGGCAGCCGCTCACATATGAGAGAAAAAATCTTCCAGAAATCTTTGTTTTTTTACTGCTTGAAAGCTACATAGCCAAGTGCGGGATTGCCGCCTCAACAAACCATATAAAATATTGTTAAGATGTCTAATGCAGGCTATCTCACGCTTTTCCTTGATAATATTGGTATTTGTTAATGGTCAAGACACACGTAACTCCGAAAAGTCAGACGCTTGCCCTGGGATTCAAACCCACTGTCTTGGCAATCGCGTCCGATTATCGACTGGCAACCATGAACTTACCATTAAAATTATATTTACAGTTCAGTGCAAATTGTACATGTTTTGAAGGCGTAGTTCTCAGGTACGATTACAAAGCTGAGGTCTCGGGTTCGAATCACGGGTCGGCAAATTGATATTGGTTTTTTCTATTCATTATCAGCCTTGAATTTGGATCCGATATGGTGCTAGGCTCGCCCCCTTCACTTCGTGGGACGGATCATACAAGGCGTAGATAATGTGGGTGTCCTGGTAGAACCCCTGCGTACCTCTTTTGGGAAAAGGCGTGAGTTTATGTATGCAATTGCCTAGTCGCGTAGCTATTTCCCAAAACTGAATCTTCATTCGTCATACGAAAACGAATTAACGTGTGTGTAACCAAAATGAATTTACACACCACCTGACATTTATATATTTGCTAACAATGAACATTTAAATATTTCTAAGGATGAAAGGTGAAAAAATCGGGTTCGTTCACCCAAAACCAAGAGGTAAATAAGTTTTGTCGAGATGCCATTAGTATATTTTTTATGTTAGGCCTGTATCTATGCGCATATTTCGAATTTTGTATATCGCAAATAGTATAGTTATTTTTGTACGTATCTACTTAAAAAGAAGTGAGAATTAATTTCTTACTTTTAGTGGTGGTAGTTCTCTTATGTAAGAGGCGGTCTAGGTAGGTACCACCCCAATGTCTATTTCTCCGGCCAAACAGCAGTGTAAATGCATTGTTTGCTTGGCATACCATGGCGCTTGCCATCCTGAGACTGAAGCAAGCATTGCTTTGTAATTCATGGTGTTGTTTGGTTTTGGTCGTATCACTTATCATCAGGGAAATGGCATGTTCGTCTCGCCATTCATTGCGATTAAACAAAACCTTTATGCAAAATAATTGCTTTTAATAAACAAAATGCAAGCCCATGTTATCTACATAATTTCAATCCTTAAAGGGATTTTGTGTACGTTAAAACACACTCGTAAAATATTCCCAATCATAATATTTTACTACGCAACTATAATCAAAATTTAAAATCATCTCTTAAACCCTGGGATTATAATTCTATGTTGGGCATAAAATAGTCTTTGGTTCAAAAACTTTGTTGCTAACACTTCCCGGTACATAAGGTTAAATTGGAATATATGTTACATTTTATGATATAACTTTCGCAGAACATTTAATATTACTTATTGCGCATATCTCGAAAATGCTATGCCGGTATGAGAGAACAGTAAGGAGGAACGAGTTTGTATGGCACTGATTTTTATACCTTTAATTGAATTTTGCCTATCCTTATAAAATATATGGAATGGTTGTTAGAAATTGAATATTTATTGCTGAATTTTTAGTTTATTAGTACTCATTTTAAATTTGATATTTTTTTTCTTATAAAATCAGGATCTAGGACCTCAAGTAACACCTGCAATTAGACCTATTTTTAATAAATATAAAATAAATAATTACCACACATATTAAAATACTTTTCACATAAAACACACAACTATTTAACGAGCAAATCTGTGCAAGTTGCAGTACTGTAGCATCCCATACTCGGTTCCATGTTATAACGTTAATACGCTTCCAGTTTTACAATCGAGGCATCGTAAACTGTCATTTTTTTGCCGACGCTACCAATATCGCAGTATATCGCTTAAGTTACTGCGCATTTTATATCTTGTGACCGATTTAACAGCGCCGCCAATTGCATGATATTAGTTACTAATATATCATGATTTTTGTAGTCATTCTTGGGAGGTATTTTACGAAAAATAGTTTAAATATTAGGATTCCCATGTAATATGTTAGGATTTTTTTATTTCTATGAATGGTGAGACGAGCATGCCATTCGCCTCTTGGCAAGCACAAAGACTGCTCATGTACAGTAGCAAAACCAAACTACGCCATGAATTACAAAGCAATGCTTGGCATTTCACTGCACTCGCTATTCTGGAACACAAGATTTCAAGTCTCAATTTGTCGGTAATTACATTTGCTAAAATGGAACAGTGCATTTGCACTGCTGTTTGGCGAGTGGAATAGACATTGTGGTGGTAAATATCCAGGCGGCTTCTCAAATATTAAAAAATAAAATATGATGTTAGAGAGACGTATTCAAGTAATACATATATGTAAATTTAATAGTGAGATCTTTAGATAAAGATTTTTATATACACACGATATACTAATACTAATACGATATGCCCCTATTGGTTAGATAGAGTTTGAAATCAGTAAATAGTTTGCAATAATTATAATTTTTTTGTCAGTGGCAATACAAAGATAATAAAAAAAGTCAATATGACATATTTTTTTTACTGATGTAAATATATTTTTGTACAATTTACAATGGATCGATGTCGGTGTTCGGAATACAGGAAAGCTGTTGAGAAACTTAAGTTCTACACCGTTGGAACACTAAGATCTGATATTATCGAAAATTTTGATCGTAAGTTACCTTTTCCCTTCACATTCACTTTCCTACTAGATCTCTTACCAATTCGATAGACCGGCAACCCATCTATAATCCAAGCGTTGTGGATGTTCACGGGCGGCAGTGATCGCTTATCATCAGGTGACCTGTTTGCCAGTGTGCTGGAAATATTGTATAAAAAATAATGGGGAGGCCTATGTTCAGCAGTAGACTTCCTAAGTCTGAAGAGAGAGGGAGAGAGTGTGAGCGAGATAGAGAAAACTGCTACGCAGGTTATAAATCTCTTTTTTTCTCCCAAAATCCCGGGGTACACCTCTGACTTTTAGAAGCCATGAGTGTATTGACAGGCAATTATGCTGCTTAGAGGTGAAGACAAACGTTTACTTATTTTAAAAAAGTGACACCAACAGCATAATACATTAAATCACTTATTTTTAGATTAAGTAGAAAATTATTATTATTAGGATTTTGACAAACGTTGTTTGTGTGACGATCGTGTGATAAAATATAAATGTGGTGGCGGGTAATTATAAGTAACTTTTGAATAAACCAGTCTGTCGTTAACCAACGCCTTTTATTGACGTTTCACTGGCGACGAGTGCGGGATTTTTCTTTCAAAACCTATTTCCTTGTGCAGTTTTAGTTGCAAAAATGCCATTCGGAAGTCTACAACCGTTTGACGTAAATTCGAAACAGTGGCCAGCGTATATTCGGCGTGTAAAACAATACATTCTGCTGAACGAAATCAGTGACGATCTAAAGGTGCCAATGTTAATAACGGCAGTTGGGGACGAAACATACGCATTAATGTGCGACCTGTGTTCGCCTAAGTATCCCGAAAACCATACATTCGACGAATTAGTAAAGTTATTGACGGAACATTTAGAACCACAGCGGTCCGAGATAGCCGAACGCCACGTGTTCAGGTTGCGCCGACAAAAGGCCGGCGAACCCCTCACTGAGTATTTGCAAGCGCTGAAGCATCTCGCAACCACATGTAATTTTGGCAAATGTAATTCATGTTCATCGCTTGAAGAAAATCTGCGCGACCAGTTTGTCTCAGGTTTGGCAAATGATGCTATGCGATATATATATATCACTAAAATAGATTTAAGACATGCATACGAACAATGCTTATTGTCAGATGAGTCACAGCCCTATACGGCTATCACTACGCATGTGGGCACATTTGCGTATCGACGCACACCATATGGTTTGTCGTGTATTCCGGAGAAATTCCAAAAACTAATGGAAGAAACATTGCACGGGGTGCCAGGTTGTGTCGTATTTCTCGACGATATTTGTGTAACCGGGGCCGATACACTTCAGCACAAAAAAAATCTAAGAGCTGTACTTGGACGGCTACGTGATATGGGACTGACGGTCAAATTAAGCAAATGCCGATTTATGCAAGACAGTGTAAAATATCTAGGCTTTATTATTAATAAAGATGGTCTGCGGCCAGACCCCGACAAATTGGAAGCCATTTCCAACGTACCTGTGCCGGGTAATATAACGCAGCTTAAAAGTTTTTTAGGCATGCTTAATTACTATGGTCGGTTTATTCCAAATTTAAGCATGTTATTGCAACCGTTGTATAACCTTTTAAAAAAAGACGTCCGTTGGAAATGGGACTCTAAGTGTGAGCAAGCATTTGTAAATGCGAAACGATACCTTCAGAGCGAGCGGGTACTAGCACACTACGAAGAGGGCCGCGAACTTGTGTTGTCAGTGGACAGCAGTGCTTACGGATTGGGCGCGGTATTGGCCCATCGATATTCAGATGGTAGCGAGCGACCCATTAGTTATATATCACGCACGTTAAGTGCGTCAGAACATAATTACAGCCAGCTTGATAAAGAGGCGTTAGCTATCTTATTCGGTGTAACTAAACACCATCAATATCTGTTTGGGAGACATTTTATCCTGCGCACTGACCATCAGCCCCTCACTCACATTTTTGGGATTAAGGGTGGAATTCCTCAAACGGCAGCTAGTCGTTTACAACGGTGGGCGGCACGTTTGGCTGCATACGATTTTAAAATAGAATATATTCGGTCGGTGGACAACGGTCCAGCCGACGCGTTATCGCGACTACCATTGCCTTCGTCTCGGGAGGATCGTCTCGCAGATAACTTAGATTATTTAAATTTAGTAGAGGAGTCTCTGCCTGTTTGTTGTAAGGACATTGCAAAGGAGACGGAACGCGATAAAATGTTATGCAAGATTAAAGGTTATGTTCTCTTAGGCTGGCCATTGGCGCCGAACTGCGACGCGGAGAAACCTTATTTCAGTCGGAAACATGATCTATCGATTAATCAGGGATGTATTATGTACAAGTATAGAATTGTTATACCAGAGGTTTTGCAAAAGAAAATATTAGATGAAGTCCACGAGGGACACTTAGGTATTAATAAAATGAAAAGTCTATCGCGGAATTACGTATACTGGCCGAGTTTAGACAAGGATATTGAAGAATTATGTAAGACGTGTAGTGCGTGCTATAGCGTACGCGACGCACCACCACGGTCACACCTGCATCCCTGGGAGTTCCCATTGCACCCTTGGGTGCGCGTTCATGCCGATTTCGCGGATTGTGGTGGTACTCGATACTTTATTATGGTTGACGCGCACTCCAAGTGGATAGAGGCTATACCTATGAAAAGTAACAATCAAAGTCTTGAGAAGTATATTCGGACGTTTTGGGTTACCGTCGCAGCTCGTTACGGACAATGGCCCGCCTTTCTCCTCTCAGGAATTTAAATTATATTGTAAAAATAATTGTATTAAACATACAACTTCGGCTCCTTACAGACCCCAGGGGAACGGTGCAGCGGAAAATGCCGTCAAGACGATTAAAAAGGCAATTAAAAGAGCATTGTACGAACGACAGGATATTAACGCGGCTTTAAATAAATTTCTCTTGCAATATAGAAACTGCGATCATGCGACTACAGGGGTGTCCCCAGCTTTGGCGCTTCAAGGGCGTCGACTACGCACCCGCCTGGACGCACTGAGACCCGATGTGGCGGCCACTGTGCGCGACAGGCAGGAGCAGCAGGTTATGAGATCGTTGGGTTCAGCCAGAAATATCAATGAAGGGGACAGGGTATTAGCTCGCGATTATTCGACGGGAGGAGATAAATGGGCAGTCGTCCAAGTAATTAAAAAAACTGGGCCGGTATCATACAAAGTCGAGGCAGGTAAAGGGGTGGAATGGCGTAGACACGCGGATCAAATTATTCCTATAAATAATAAAAACAAATATTCCTTATCTCGAATGAGCGTAGCGTTAGCCGAAGATCCGGGTTCAAATCTAGGAACACAAGAGGGTAATAAAGGAGCCGAGGATGTAACGTTTAAGGAGGCCTCTGGCGGGGACAACATTTCGGGTGAGACGACGGCATCAACACGCATCCAACCAGGGTCACCGCGACCGAGTCGGTCAGAAATACCTACACCCCCGCCAGGGGCGTCCGCGCGAGCACTGCGTGCATTCCATCGCGCCAAACGAACGTACCAACACGATACTGAGTAAAAACAACAAAGTGTAATAAATGTTAAGATATTATAATTCTAAGATGTTTGTAAGCTTAAGGGGGAGATATGTGACGATCGTGTGATAAAATATAAATGTGGTGGCGGGTAATTATAAGTAACTTTTGAATAAACCAGTCTGTCGTTAACCAACGCCTTTTATTGACGTTTCAGTTTGAAAATCTGAATACCGTGGAGATTGTAAAGAATTTCTATGATATTAGGTGCGCTACCCGCACTTAGTCGGTGTGTTGCACTAAGGCCTAACCCCAATCAATTGAATTTTCGATTGCTGTAGAGGCCAGAACCCTGCAGAGTGAAGTACATATATGGACTGAATTATAATAATTATTATTTCCATTTTAGGAACCGGCTACGATGCAACTTGGATCAAACACGGAGTGGACTACACAGACCTGAGGTTCTCTAAGCCAAGAGCGAGGAAGATATTGGCACCAGAAGAACTGCCTGAAAATCGCATGTCTAAAGAGAGCCGAAACATCGAGCAAATGTGGTGTCCCTACATGACACCTATTAAAATCTAGCGTGTTATATTCTTTATTGTTTAATTTTTATTATTTATTTAATGTATTTTTTTCAAATGCGTATTATTTTTTTGGCGTTTGTGACGTCATTTACCGGCCTTGCGGAAGACCAGCGTTGGTTTATACCAGCACATGCTGAGCTTGAGCCGTTTTATTAACAGGCACTGTTATACGAATATATGTATATTGTTTGTAGTAATTTACTTAAAGCTGTAATCCATTGCTTGTAACAAATAAATGTTTCTTTCTGTTTATATAAACTGATTATTGAATAAACTGTTTTAAATTCAAATATATTAATTTTTTTTTCATAGGTCCATAAAGGGTTAAGAATTTACAATCAATTTTAACGTATGTTACCACCCAAGGAGCAGAGAATAAATTAAAATATTAAATTGACTCGTTATTGTAATAAATTATAAAGTAAAGCTAGTATGGGAATATTTGAACGCGTAGATCTTATCAAACGGAATAATCTTCGCAATAAAATCAGAAACGCACACACTACACAGGAAGTTCTGTGATTTTATGTTTTACATTTTATGACTAAATTTTGCTTGGTCTTGCTTGAGATAAATCGAGAACAGACTTTTTATAGTAGTTTAAATGCACTGTTGTGTTTCGGTTTGAACAAGTATATAGCCAGTGTAACTACTGGACATATTGAGACTTAACATCTTATGTCTCAGGACGGCGAGCGCAGTGAAATGCCAAGCATTGATTTGTAATTCATGGTGTTGTTTGGTGTTGCTACTGTCCATGAGTGGTTATCTCACTTGAAGATCGAGTCTTGTGTCGTGGGTATTAGAACTACACGAGACTATTCGGTCTCACAAACACTCAGACCTGAAACAAATCTCTATAGAAGACACAATTATTTGTTTCGGTGCGGAGATCGAATCCGCGGCCTCTCGTCTCACAGTAGGTGTCTAACCAATTGGGCCACGGAGTGTCATAGCTTAAGTACTGCAAATAGATATATCTCAATATAAAAAAACAAGATTCGAATTGCCAACTGGCTTTAAATTAACGCGAGCAAGAAGCAGATAATATCTCAATAATTTTAGATGTTTTTTACTACCGTTGTGTAATTTCGTCATTTATTTAGAGGTTTTATTGCTTGTAGTGACCACTTTAAAGTGGAATTATATTTTAATTTGACCTTAAATGATAATACGACTATATATATTACGACGGTGTAACGGTTCTTTAATTGTTAATCAAATATAGATTGACAAACTGATTTAGATCGATTTAAAGATTTCTGGTGATCTCTACAACTAAATTGTCTATGGAAAATTTCGGTCGGTTTGTTCGAGTGTAGAGCAAAGACGGTGCAATGCATTGATTAATACTTTTGAAATATAAAATTATACATTACATTTGATTTCTTATAAGATTTATTATAATTGATTTACTATGATTGATGTAGGTTGAGTTTTGATGAAGTACGGGTAAATTTCGGAAGGTACAAATTATTTGGTCATTATTCAGTTTTTTATAAAGGTGTGGTAAGTAGAGAAAGTCGCAGAAAATCACTAGTCAAGTGATATAGTTAGACTATACCAATTTTTTTTATTATTTTAATTGAATTTAATTAAGAATAATAAAAACGGAATAAAGTTTACGATGTAAAATTGTAACACAGTTGTAAACACCGATGTAGAAAATCGAATCTGATGTATTAGATTCGATTTGATACGGACCAGACGGTGCTATGCGTGGAACAGTATAACGTGGATATGGTCTTTAATAAAAATATATCAAACTGGGTTTTCTCCGAGGTTTCAGACGCATTCGTATTTTCTCGGTCAAACTTAGAACCTAAGTGGACAGAAGAAGTAATTATAAAAAAATGAAGATTTATTTTTGTATACTTTATGTCCTTTTTTTGTACCAATGGCAATGCTAAGGAGTGTGCCAAATTTCGTGAAGATCAGTTGACTAATTACGGATCACAAACCGAATTTAAAAGTCTTTCGAACGAAACAAAACATTCAATATTTAAAACAGCTAAAAAACTGACTATAAGACGTTTAGAATTTAGTTTATACTAGAGTATATCCACACTAAATCCGAATCATAACCGGCCGACTGCCCAAATCAAACGGTGTATAATTTAATTTGGCGTCAAAGCGATCGCGCATCCCGCGCCGCGCCGCCACAGACAAGCTACAGATCTGTAGATAGGAAACGCTCTCATGTGAGGAACATTATGATTAGATCACTGGTGGTAGGTCTCTCTTATGTGAGAGGCCATTTAGGCAGGTACCACCACAATGTCTATTTCTTCCGTCAAACAGCAATGTATACCACTGTTGTATTCCTGTTTGAAGAATATTATGTAATGTAAATGCACTGTTGTGATTCGGATTGAAGGGCATTGTAGCCAGAATAACTACTGGACATATTGAGATTTAACATTGCTTTGTAATTCAAGGTGTTGTTTGGTTTTGCTACTGTTCATGAGCGGTCCTATCGCTTACCATCAGGCGAACGGCATGCTCGTCTGGCTATTCAATGCAATAAAAAAAATAACGCTGGTGGTTATAATTGCGTCATAGTTTAAGTTTGTTTCGTTTTAGCTCACCTGTTCGTCAGTGATACTGAGACCCATGAACATTATAAAGTTTGGATTGTAAGAGATTTTCTCTCAAAATGGCGGGGAAAAGAACAGGAAGAAAGACGATTATAGAAAGAGGATATTGGGCATTCGGCATCTCATTGAACGAAACACGTCATCAAAGCCGATTCTTCAAGTAGATTTTCTATGAGAAAGGATTCCAGCTCAAGGCAGGTCATTTAAAAAGAAATAATAGAGCGTTGTTTTTTGCAGTACTAGAAATTTACTGTACTTAATTTTTTCAGAACCCTGTCGTTCATGCTTGGTAGGTTAATAAAATTACAATACTTTATACGATCCATCAGATTTCAAATACTATATTGTTTCTTTACTTTTTCCTACTCAATCTAACATGAGATTTACCCAACAGATTTATCAGCCCGGTTTCAGAATGTATTAGTTAATATTAGTACAACTTTGTTTGCTTTACATCAAGTCTTTATCTTCATAAACTTTCACAAGGTTTTCTGCGTTGATAAAACCATAGGTATAATAATATAATATAATAATAATTTCGAAAATTGAAAGGTGCCTGGTCCCGAACCCGTGACCTCTGTTCACACAAATACATTCCCATTAAGACAGCATTTAATATGATAATTCGATATCAAAATCATATTAGCCCGGAAACAACGTGTGCGTCCAAATTATGAATATCGAAATATTTCTATTACACCCCGATATCATCGCTTTGTGACGAAATTTGTGCTATTACACTAGCCTTATTCCGTTGTGCTAAGGGCGATTTTATTTTTTGAAATACATGTATAATGTATTAGATGCGGGTGGCCCTCGATACTATCTCGATACAAAGATTTGACTCTTGATTCCCTTAATTACCGTTAATGGGCCTCCGGACAGTGGTAGCGTATTGTAACCATGATTTTTAATTAAATAACAGGATTCTTAACAACAAATCTTACATCGTTTTATGATATCTTAAAACGATTTAAAATATGGAAGAATTTCTTTGTTAGATTAACCCATAAAAATTGATATTTTATTCTGTAGAATAGTAATTTTTCATTTCATATTTTCCTTCTATTTATACAAGATTCTTTTTCATATATTTTTTCCTTCATTTAGCACCGATTAACAAAAATATTTTGTGTGGAAGTATGCAGGAAGTCGCTGGATGCGACGTCAGTATCGAAATTCTTGGATTGGCCTATATTCAGAAGTTGACTCTTGAGTTTATCATGATTAAACGAAATGTAGAACGCTCACAAGTTCCTAAACGATAAGCCAGGATCGCCGTCATTTGTATCTTTAATTGACAGTTCTGATCGCTAACACAGAAATAAATGAGAAATTTAACATCCCACAGTTATACACATGATCTGGACACATTACTTCACATTACGATTAACAAGAAATCTTGCGTCGCTGGGATCGAAAACTACGGAGACCCACATCACCTATACCCATAATAAATACTCTGAGGTCATACAAGTATTAGTTTCGCAGCGGGGATCGAAAGCACAGCCTCTCTTTTCCCAGTCGACATCTTAAAAAACTGTGCTGCTCCCAAATGTAACACTACTTTCATACTTAATTATGGAATATTGTCGCAAAAGGCGACAAAAATAATTAAAAATATAATCCGTATTTAAACAGAAACATGGTCACCCCACCAAAGGGTTCTTTGAAACGCTTATGATTTCAATGTGTGAGGTAAATTCCTGTCACTGATGGTGCGCTACCACTGCCGACCCCGCCCCGTCGCCCCCCTCCTCGCCCTCAGGTCTCTCGCTTTAATGTCAACCGTTTAACTTAATTAAGATCTGAGTGTTTTTTTCTCGTATTAAACAGTTATCGGCTACCAGAGTTACTTGATTTCTGTTATAGATACGCCTCGTCGCCGACTGGAGTTTTTATGGTATGTACATATATTTGTATCATAACGCGGTTATGTTGTGTGATTGGCGTGACGATTAAGTGTAGTATGAAATATGTATTTTATTAGTTGGTGGTTGTAAGATTTTTACTTCGCATAGCAACCATTGTACGCAGCGGCTAAAGTCCTGTCATAGTGGCCTATGTAAGAATATCGCGTTTCTGGTTCATCCTTTTTTATTATTTATTTTTATTTTATTTACACATAACAGCTTATAATCTTAAATCCGTTACAACAGTTACAAATAAGGTTTTTTTTATCTTAACTATAACCTATAATTTCTGTCTAAAACTTATGTACGTATAATTTAGCCTAAAACGATATGAGTAGAGAGTAGACAGACAAATGATATCCAATCAAAACACTATTTTTTAAAATTTTGCCAAGACGAGACATATGACACGCACTGTCAAAAAGTTATCACATCTCATGCACTACCGTACCCTGAGATATTTAAAAACGATTAATCTCATTATTTTATTTTCCTTTTTATTGTATTAATTTGATGCTTGTAACCGATTCATGTAGTCATTTTATTCTTCTTTTCATTGTCTAAATTATAATATTGCTTGTAACTTCAACAGAAAGGCGTTTTATTTATCCATAAAAGTCACTTAGAACTATCAACATACGTAACTCAATTTGTCAAATATTTACTCGCTTCTACACCAGACGGTAAGCAAACGAGTTAATCAGCGATCGCCAAAATTACCTGTATGCGGCATACTGGAGGGTTTCTGAAACAAATTAAAAAATACATTAAAAACAGTACACTAATCAGATTTGAAAAAAAGAAGGAATTTTAAAATTTTCGTGTGCTAATATTTTGTGTCCGTATATCTAAGTTGGGGATCGCCGCCCGAAATCATAAAAGCACGTGACATCTTTATCAGGTTTCCTTCCACGATATTCGTGAACGCAAAGCCTACAATTCAAGTGTGACATTGGTCACAGAGGCGAAATAGTGTTGCCAGCTGGAGTAAAAATTACCCCACGCTGTGTCTGAAATGTTTGGTAAAATGTGTTTGCTGTAATTTATTGTATTGTACTGTAGTTACTATGGTACGAAATAGTATTGCTAGTAGGAGTAAATAAGGGGGTAGCCCCTGATGTTTATAAAATATAAGTTATTTTTTTCTGTGGAGATTAAATCTTAAAGTAATTCTTTTATTTTATCAGTGTGGTGCTTAGGCGATTTTTAAGGTCAATTGTAATAATTAAGTTGTTCGCTTTTTGTTTTAAATAAAACTACAGCGTTATGTATTTTACATGTGGTATTCTATTAAACAGTAAATAAAACCTAATAAAACAATGGTCAGTTTAAGAATTGTTGTAAAATATTCATGTATATTTATTTTTATGATAAACACTAACACAATATAGAATCACAAAAATATACAAATATATAGCCAAGTGAACATAAATTTTAATTAAAATGATATTTATTAAATTGACTTTCACAAGATGTTTTTATTGTTCAATAACTCTGCTATCATTCTATAATTTATTCGGGCTGTAAAAAAAGAAATTGCCCACGCATATTATGTAATTCATTAAGTACTATTTTATTTCATTTGTACTTTAGGGTACGTAACTACAGTATGACTCTACCATTTTAAAATTAAACATTACATACTTTCCTAGTATTTACAAAAGCTGCACCCGGGTGCCCCACCGCCCAAATCAAATTCGCGCTCCGTCCCGCGCACCAGAACGTAAAGCATGAAACGCACTACGGTTATGATTACAACCGGCCATTAACCACCGATAACACGCTTAAATCATAATTTATTCAAATTAAAAATACTTATCTGAATGTGATGCGGTACTAAATCAGAAATTAAGTGAGTAGGTGCGTGTTCGCGGCGAAAATCGATGGTATCACCGCGCCGGATCACCGTGAAAAACCTTTGGACAAAAATGCCGGTCACACTGCTTTACCAGGGACATTCTTGGTGTTCTTTGGGGTGGTATGTCATGATTTTGTGTAAAAGACGAGGGACTTAGCTGGTGGAAAGACTACTATCGTTTAATAAAATAAATATATGGTGCTTTGAGATAGAACACCCTTTTCCGTAGGTACTTGTCCCAGACGTGTCTTACTATAGGACACGAGCCTCCTCTTCAATCAAGAACTTTATTGAGAGGTCTTAAGCCATAGCTAATGGAGCAGAATGTTTAATTTTGAATATTTTGTTGCTTATAAATACGTCAAAAGGGTTCAGTAACTTCGATTTAAATTTAGAGTAGCTGCTGACACAGCTAGAATCACAGATACAAATATATCATTTTATTTCGCAAAGCAATGTGATTATATTGCAGCTCATGGTTTAGTTAGTGCATAGACACTAGAGAAATAATGCTTCTTTACATCTACTTTACATGTGTTAGAATTGTAGGACGGAGGATACACGTGGCCAGGCACACCGAACCATAGCTTGAAGAAGCTTGCGAAGATATGAACTGACCGAATAATTTATTCGGATTGAAGTAGTAGATATTGGTGAGAAGCTAGATCCGCAGGTCAACCCACGTAGGTATATCACGGATAGTGCTGGACAAATATCGAGAGTATTAAAGTAAAGTAACGTGATACAAAAGTCAGGACACGGTCTGTGCAACCCAACTACTTAATATTCCATGGTTAAGATTTACAGCTCAATAATTTTCATGACAGCTACCGTGGCGCATTCAGTTGATGAAAAAGCCACAGATTCTATACATGTACTGAGACAATTATTCGTGGGATGTACATGAATATGTATGTTTCGGTTCTGGGTATTCCTGAGACTGAAAAGTCTCCCGTAATTTTAAAACACAAGAATTGTTCTTAGTGCAGTCAGGAATACGTAACCACTATTTGGTGTATTTATTCAATAAATTTACGATCCTTCTAGAAACTATAAAGTGAATGTATAGGCAGTGTTTATACACAACATAATGAGCATTATATTTGGGTTCGAATGAGTGTGACCGCGCTTAACACAGCCCGGCGATCAGATAGTGCTGCCGCGGTGCTGTTTTGCATAACGACATCGAGTAGTGAAGTACTTTGGTTAGAGGTATCGATAAAAGTTATTCCAAAATCCTTTGGAAATCATATTGGAAAAGAAGAGTTTGTAATTGTAATGAAGAGGTCAACGTTTGATTTTAAAAATGTTTTTATGAAAAAAAAATATGTTTTTAATACGTCTTTTTATGTCACTGCATAAAAATATAAATAAAATGTATGAATTCTGCCTTAATGGCATAGATTTCACAAGAATAATAATAAATCCACACAAAAGAACAAAATAATTCTATGAAGAAAATAATTATTAATAATTAATAATTAAAAACTAAAGTATAACACCCTATTAACATAAGATATGCATTTAATGACGTTACATTGATTTAAATCATGAACTAATATCGCATTTATATGCATATTATAATTTAAGATAAAAGTTTAAAACTAATCGAACACGGTCAAATAATTTGAACATTGAAATAATCGTGTGAACTTTAAGTTATAATGTCAGATGAATTAGAAATTAGGAAACAATAAAATTAACGGTTCAGTATACCATAAACCGAGTCAAGTGGACTGGTTTTAAAACTGCATCAAATCGAAGATAGACGCAACATCTCTACATTTTCCACTTCAAGGTAGACCATAGTATTCAAGGTAGACGATATGTAAATATTTCTCTTGGTATGTAAACTCCACCAAACCGCACTAGGTCAGCGTGGTGGACTATATGGCCTAACCCCTCTCAATCGTACTCTCGATTGTAGAGGCTCGTGCCCTGCATAAAGACGTATATGGGCTGTTACAAATATTGTAATCTTAGGTTGTAACAATCTCTGGATGCAACAGGTTTCTATCGATATCCTTGGTGGAGTTTAGTATACTAATTCCCAACTAGGCTATATCACTTCTCTCTTCCTGTTCAGTATCAGGAAGTCCACTGATGATCTGCCTCTCCCACGGATTTCAATAGAAAACTGTTGGAAGCGGCCTACATCCAGAGATTGCTGCAAACTTACATTACTTTTACAATTGCATTCTACAGCCCCATCACACGGATAGAGTATTTCGCGGCGAGAATCGTATGGTATTATCGTATGACATAACTGCCATAGATTATCGTTTTCTGACAAATGTTTACACGATGCACCTTTTATACATCGACGACGACGATAATTGTATCTTCGAGGCGAGAAACTCTCCCCGTATAAATTGGGATTAAGCTAAATCATAATATTATGGCGACAAAATAAAATTAAAATGATGATACACTAAATATTCGTATTATTCTTCCAGGTCTTCTCGACAGTAGTCAACGCTATCATCAAAATTACTGGTATAATTTATAATATTATCGATAGTAATTATGCACATCATTAGTTTCCCAGCACCTCGCATTGAACTAAATTCCCCTTGCATGGACCGGACTGTGAAGTTTCGTATTAATTAATTTTGTGCTTATGTCTAATTTAATTTGGTGATTCAGGGCCCGATGAAGGTCATATCGATAACTTTAAAGATCGAGTTTCTGACTTAGTGATTAAGGTAATGAATACCAAGATTATCCTATGGTAATTAATATAAACTACGTTCAGATCATAGAAAAGCGTGGAAATTGGTTGCTATCAGCTATTTCCTGTGGACATCTTGAGTAATTTATCGTATAATTTTATATGAAGTAATCGAATAATTTGACATCGTATATAGAAATTCTAAATTGCATTTTACTGTACTGTACTGTATCAGCCCATATACGTCCCACTGCAGGGCACGGGCCTACTATACAATCGAGAATATGATTGACTCCGAAAAGTCAGAGATGTGCCCTGGGATTCGAACCCGCGACCACCGTGAACGTATTGGCAGCCGCGTCTGGTCCGTTTACCAAGAGGCCACCACGCATTTCATCATCATTGCATTTTAATATTATCATTATCCATTTGTAACTCAAAATGATGTTTGTGTATTCGAATCTAAAGATTGGAATCGTATGTTTCTATATCCGATATTAGATTGGAAACGTATATTTCTATATCCGATTTTTTCAAATACTAATCCAATTTGGATCGCTTTTCATAATTCACTAATTTTAACCATTCTTAAAGTCATTATTCGATCACCATTTGATTCAATACGTGTGGCGTATGCAGACGTGTGCGGTCGATGTTTTTTGTAAAATCAAGTATTCGTGTGTCCCATATCGGATGGAACTTGGGAGTCGACGCGAATATTTGAAAAATGTGAGTGTTTTATCTCGAAGAGGACATGCCAACGTTGTTGAAGCATGCGCCACAAACTTGTCCGAATTTTAACGATATTTCAGGGTTAGTTAAACTTTTGATTGTATTTTGACACACAACCGAAAGTGTATTAAGCTATTATCCTTTTAAAACGAGTTTGAGCGGAATTAAATAGCCCTAAACTTTTTATTTTTATTCTTCAAGTAATTCGTATGTGTTGGATAACCTGTCAAATATCAACCAATAGGAGGGCAGAAAAAGATAGCCCGCCACCACCATTTTTATCTATGTTTTTGAAGTACCAGCGTTCCCTCTATATTATACATACTCTAAGACAGTAGAATACGCTACTCATATCTGGCTAACTAAATAAAAAAATAAATAAATAACACCCAACAGTCACATACATAGTCCTGACCCCACACTAAGATCGAGTCTTGTGTCGTGGGTATCAGGAACTACGAGAGACTTTTCGGTCTCACAAACACCTAGACCCGGAAGAAATATTTGTGGGCCGCACAAACATTTCTCTCGGTGCGGGCATCGAACCCGCGGCTTCTCGTTTCACCGGCGCGGCGGCGTCTAACCAACTGCGCTACGGAGGCTGTCAAAACTGACAAGAAGTCTCATGGTTGGCTTGATAATTCTACTACTTGATGGACCAAAAGTCTCATTCTCCAACTTGCGTAGTGGACTAAACGCCAAGAATAGACAATTTCGACGGAGACTCATCAATTTGGGGCCTTTATGGGTATGTTCATTCCGCTAATTAACTCATACGGGATGGTACTACGGTACTTTGAATTGAAACTAAAATTATTATTATTCATTTGTTATTTAAATTTGCCTCTTAATTACGTTGGCAATTAAATAGTGCTTATGATATGTCCCTACAAAAACACTGAATTATATATTCTACGTATAGTAAATGAGACTATTTTTTATTATGTACAGTATAATTATAAGTGTTTTAATTAATTCACGGAAGTTTTATTTTACACATACATATATACATAAACTTACGCCTATGTCCTATTGGAGGAGTCAGAGACTATAGAGCGCCCATACACGTCTGTTGGATTCGAGGACTTAGTTTTATGCTTTTCTATAATAGGTCTTACATCTGATTTCTATAAGTTTACATGAATAATTATTTGAGTATTTTGACGCATATAAACTTGCGTTAAGCACTTCTGTCGCCTTTACCAGCCCTGCATAAATTATGGAAAGTAGGAAGCCTTGAGCGATAAATTAAAATTATTTAAAATATTTAAAAAAATATTTATACCACCTTCATGGTACGATTGCTATCTCGGAATAGAGAAATGTTTAGGGCGCAATAAAATTAACAAGGTCGCGTAAAGTTTATGCCTAAATCCGCCCCGTTATAAGGGTGGAAAATAAGGGTGAGCGTATCGAAAAATATTATGGAAACTATTAGCATAATGTTCGGCGACAAAATGCTTAAATTATTGCCCTGATATACGGCCGGTATATTTTTTCTTTTGTTAATATACTTGAGTAAAGTTTTCTGACATATATTTTTATATTTTACTTGTAAATTTTAATCATATTTACAGTAAAAAATGTAGCTAGATATTGTTTATTTGTAAGTTGTAAATAAAATAAAAGGCCTTGAGTTAAGTTTTCCGTTTTTTTTTAAATATTACTTACAAGTTATAAGATTATTAACTAAAATTGTAACACAATATAATGTTTACTGTACTGTGCTATATCAGCCCATATACGTCCCACTGAAGGACATGGGCCTATCTACAATCGAAATTACGATTAAGAGTGGTTACTCCATATAGTCCACCCTACTGGCCTATTGCGGGTTGGCGAACCCGTTTGCCTTATACGTTTAAGAAATACAAAACAAAACAAATAGGCCATTGTGACGGCCTGAAATTCAATCCTAAATACTAAGACCGTTTAAAATTAATTTTGTTTAATCATTAATTACACCGGGCCTCCCCTACAATACCTTCGACAAAAGATTACTGCGCTGGCCTAGTGCGGATTGGCGGAATTCGCATACCAGATGAATTATTTTATCATGAATGTACCTTAAATCCTGACCATTCTAAACTTTATAGTGTCTCGTCAACGTGACATTAATTATACTTTCACTTACAATAATTTGTCTCCTAAAATTCCGATTGTATTTCAAAGGGCGATTGAGGCTTTGAGACTCGCGTGAACGGTCTTGCGTGTTGAGCATAATTTGCGCATATTTTACGCTTAAACACTATTTTTTTATGGTTTCCAACCTGGGGCAGTCGGCCGAGTGATTATTTTATCCACAATGTTATAATTTAATCAGGGATTTTTGTATATCTAGTAGTTGCGTAGCCGTCGAAATTCGTTTTTTTTTTTTTTTATCACAAGAGCGTGTTACGCTATTAGTAACTTTCCGAATGCGGTTGCCAAGACGGTGTTTGCGGTTCAAATCTCAAGGCATACTTCTGACTTTTCCAAATCATGTGTGTATTGATAACGCACTATAGCGGTTAAGGAACACAAAGTGAGAAAACAATTTATTTTTTTAAGAATTTCTACAGTATATAACAAAACAATATTAAGTTAAAAACCAATTGCAAGTCTCACTTTACGAAACATATACCACCTCATTAATTTAGCAGATTAAATATTAGGTCATGCGTTCCGAGAAGCAGCCATCTTGAACTGCCACTCGCTAAGGGGCAGGCAGAGATATCTTAACCCAACCGCGACAGGGTTAAATTATACGCTCCTTTTGAAAATAAAACGTATCTTACAATTGCTTGTGTGGGTTCCGTATTATACCGTTTTTAATCTGGTTTACTGAATGAAGAGGTAAATAGAGTATAAATAAATTTCATTAATGGTTTTTATTGTGACGAAATTAAGACTAAGAAATGTCAAAATGAAAAAAATAGGTCATAATATTATGCTTTCTAATATACGTTTAAACTAAATACTTTAGTATGTGTGACTAAGACAAAGCTATCTTACCGCAATAGTTATGAGTACTTTTGTCGGGGTATTAATATTACAACAAATAATAAAATGTATATTTTTAGATTTTCTGATAATACTGGCAAAAAATTAAATTACCAAACGTATTTTTTCAGCCAGCATCATCTTCAATTCGAAAAAAGAATTACTGCTTTCTATTAAAACTAAAAACTCATTTCATTCTCACCAAACCAACCAGTATCAATTCGAAAAAAGAACGTCAAACCGGCGGAACCCCGAAAAGAGGTCGCATACGTCCAGTGGCGTTTGGTAAAAAACAAACTAGTTGGCAATCGATTAGCATAAACCGACGCCCGGGGACCTCCCACAGGTCAGCTCTCAATTAAGCTACTTGTCTTTTCGCGCGCCGTGTGCGAGCCGCCTTATCTCGATCCCGGACTGACTTTATTTTCTGCATTTTAATACAACGTTTTATTTTAGTCGTATAATGACACACTGATTAACGTTTATTGTAGTTTGATTTCTATGAATGGGTTTGATTTTAATTGACATTGGGTTATTCTTATACCGGACTCCTGAATTTAGCTTGGCAAGTTTTGTTTGGTATCATGTAAAGTACATTAAAATTAGGCTCAGAACTGCAGTAAGTAATAACCAATTTTAGTTTTCATTATATTTGGATATAATGCACTTGCTCTATTTAACGTATTTTGGCCAACTTAATCGAAGTTAAAAAATGCAGCATCGTTACTAACATACAGGTGAAGCTAATAAAAGCGTGTTATAAATAGGATAATTTTATTTACACTATTATGTCCAGTTAATTTTTTTATACTAAGCTAACTCCTAAAAAATAGAAAATTTATTGTATGTAAATTCCTCACTTTTAATTTTATTGATGTTTTTATTGATAATCTAAAATAAATAATATCCCACGACATAATACACAGTTTATAATAAAATCTACAATACATTTTTATATTTTATATCGTAAATACCGATCAGGATTCTTACAGTAATTTACGCGACAAAATATTGGCTGCAAAAGTTTTTGATGTTTAAAATATGCGGAACGTGGGCGGGTGGACGAATTCATTCATATATTTTTTTAATAACCACGCCTTAAGATGGCTTCTGTGAAGTATATTTCTAGTTTGTGCGTATGACGTCATTTGTTAGTATTTAATTTTATTGTGGATTTTTATGCTTACATTTATATATTTACATAAATAATTACTGGACGACATTTTAACGTATTTCTTTTTTTTTATTTCAATTAAAAATACATAAAAAAACCCCCCTCAATCATTAATATTACATTTTAGTGTATACATATACAATACAATTTTAACCAAATCCAATCATCTCAATGACAAACAATGTCTCCATTTGGGAATCAAACTCGATGTCTGATGATTCACAACGTTGAAAAAAAATTACATTGTAGCCAAGTAGGAGCTTTGCGTTTTATATTTCCCAAGAAAAGCACTTAATTCACCCAATCTGGCATCTTACGGGTGTTTACGATCGAGCCATATCTCTCGGTATGACTTAATCTCCTCCCAGATAGTGATGTTTATCAGGAAATTCTGGAATTTATCATGTTATAAAGTAGAAAATCATATGAAATATATTTTGTTAAATACAGAATAGTGGAGAATATTACTTATTCGTAACAAAAGTGAAAATAATACTCATATTTATTTATGTATTTAGAAACAACAGATTAAACAAATACCTTTTTTAAAATTTTTACAATCGTTTCCTTTTTCCCAAATATTGTTTTGACCCCTTTACTCTAAATGTGCATACGTTTATTTATCATTAGTAAACGTCCACAGAAATCTTTCGATAACATTACAATATTTCACGTTTAGTTCGTGCTCATGAATATTATCAGTGTTCACAGTTAGGATATATGAAAAGCGTAAAAGCGGCTAGATTGTTCAACTGAACGCAGATCTGAATATATCTTCATTAAGAAACACTGACTTCAATGCGCCCTGATCTGACGAATCAAATTGGCTGTGCTGCACACCGTGGCGTAACAAAAACGAATTAAAAGTATCTTTCATATTGTAACCTACTTTTTTAAGGATTTTTAGTCGAGTATAGTGAGTGATCAAGTTTAATGAGTGGGAAGTGTTAATAAATGGCTATGCATGTACAGACATGTCTAGGCAATCTAGATTGAATGACCTTTGCGTCGGTCTTTGTAAGTTAATCAAAGGTATAATATATCAAATTTTTCGCAATCATTATGAATAAATCCGCTGGCGCGATACAAATTTCATAAAAAAATGTGACAGTAAATTACTTTAACACAAAATTTCCTACCGGCTAAATCAAAACGTATATTCTCAAAACAGGTAAACCCGAACCACCAACAACATATTAAACCCAACATCCGTCTCAACATTGTAATCAAAAACATTACGCCTTAAAAACAAACAAAAACATATAATTAAGCAATACTCCGGTGTCAATTACATAGCAAGTCATTACACCGCGGTGTAACACGGTGCGAGATAAAGATAGCGCCACACTGCCGACACCGACGCCCGCGCATTTGCATTCGCGCCACACACCGAGACCACCCCGCTGTGTGGACGCGTACTTAGCTGCCAATTTTCACCTCTTTAATGCTATATTTTTTCTTTTTAATTTTAATGTTGATTCTTTTTTTATTGGGCCAATCGGCGGAAAATTTACGTTACGACTCTAGTATTTTTCATTGATTGGGTCTTGCTTTTTGTTTAGTTAAAGTAAATCTTTTCATTGCATACACCTAATAGAGGGCATATTTCTATGGCATGATGTTGTCCCATGAAACTCATATAATGGTAAGTGGACATTGCTGCCTATTAAAGATAACAAAGTGGTAAGAATAGTAGGTACAATACATGCGTGCCAATCTACGTTGAGTAAAATAGGAAAAGTATTAAAGCAATATATTTTGTATGACTATAAATATAGCTTTTTTTTTCATTACTTGACAAAGGAAACAACACCAAACGGCCTTGTCAAATTAAAAAAATATGAAACAGAACTGCTTAGCATAAATTAAACATTAATATAAATATAGCAGATATAATTTATTTGTATGGCGTGATTGCACACGTGTCCATGCACTGCGTTTTTAACTTGGCCGGCAGAATTCTTAGACAATAAATTTCGCTCACTAATACAGCTCTCCTAATTAAGTGCATGACATAACTATGAGACCGTTGAAAAAATTACCAAGCCGTGAACGTGTGAGGAAGCTAAGGTTCTGCAGATATTTTATTAATGATTAATTAATTTATTTATTTAAATCCTTATTGTACACATAAAAATATAATAAACAGAAATAAAAAAAGTAAAAATGACGATCTTATCGCTTAAAGCAATGTCTTACAAACAACCATGGTATGGATTTAAAAGAAGTAGAAAGAGACGGCAGCAATAATATAATTTACATGTTAATATTTTACATACAACTTTTTTCTCGGAAGGGGTAGGCAGAGTTGCTACCAAAACATCCAAGTTTCGTCTTGTGTGTTCTGTCCCATGATGTGATAGAGGGCGAGACTATAGCCATATCGAACACAATTTTTTGACTCCAGGCTGATAATGAATAGAAAAATACAATATCACTGCTTGACCGGGGATTCGAATCCGAGCCCTCAGCCCTGTAATCGTACCGTGGTACAATTGCGTCACAGATGTCACTTACAAGATTAAAAATGTAGTTTACTAACACAAACATTTATATTCAGGAATCGAACCCGGATCATTACGTCACGCAGTAAGGGTCTTAATTATCAACAAATCAGTCACGGAACCCAACATGCTCATTATAAGTACATCGGGAAAAATGTAAGCCGGGGCATTTGCATTTTCGTGTGACATGAAACTCGGCGATACCACGGCGTCGGCTTTTAAACAACAAAATTTTAATGAATTCGCACAAATTTACATGGTTTGCACCTTAAAAACACAACGCTCCAGTTTCGTAATTAATACGTTTGTACTGTTATACCGTGCTTTATGGTTTTGAGAACTGGATCGTGGAGTTATTAAGGGCTTCCGAACAACGGCTTGTGTGTTTATAAAGGTTTTATGTATGATTGGGCACAATTTTTATTAAATTTTAGGACACAAAGGTTTCTTTTTTGTTTTCCTAATTTTGTCGTGGTAAAAATTATGATAGACCACCTAATTACGTCTATAGAAAGTCGTCTCAGAAAACTTAGGTAAGTTTATAATAGGTACATAAAGTTGCATACAGGATTGTTTTAGCATATCGCCTTGGAAATCCTTAGAAGGCCATTCAGCATTGACTTCCTGTACTGAAGAGAGATATACAAAGTAATTCATTTCGTTGTTGTTTTTACTGATTATTATCCAGAGTATCAAATCACCATCGAATATGACGGGAATATGTAATAGCTATAAATTATACCCAAAGAACTCTTCTTGGTATTTTATATGGGTATAGAATAGAGATACATTCAGTTTTTATAGTTTACTGTACTGTATCAGCCCATTGCAAGACACGAGCCTCCTCTACAATCGACAAACGATTGAGATATTGAGAGGCTCTATAGTCCACTACGCTGGCATAGTTTATCGAGTCTTGATTACATTGTCAGCTTTCACATTATTTTCCAAAAGCCAACAATGCGAAAGTACAAAATTCTTATTGGCCGTAGTTCATTGACGAAATATCGTGGACAGACGTGCAATTTGTTTGGACGTGTGGGTGATCGGAATCAGTGCACCACCCTACGGCTCCCGTCATTACCAATTATTTAAACAAGACGTGACTGCTTGCGCGGAGAACGGTAGGGCAACTTTATTAGTCATCACAATTTTAAGATAATAATGTTGTACTATCGTATGTTTTCTCTTTAGGTAAAAAAACCGCGGGCTTTGACAGCCTTTGCCGCATAATTGAGAGCCGGCTGTGAAATGAGAGGTTCCAGGTCCGAACCATAGATGGGTTTCGGGTTGTGAATGTTGTGAGACTGAAAGTATTTGGATGGTCCAACTGTTTCAGAGTTTAGTAAGTAAGATTGCCGTTAGCTCAAGTTGCTAGTAACAGGATATTCGTATTTAATAGGATAGCGACTCACGCAACTGTGTGGCATCCGGGATCAACCTGTGTAAATGCGGTTCAGGATAGCCCGGCAAAATTGTATCGACTGGTGAAGGACCATCAAAAATATTTCTCGCTAATAATCTACTAGAACTTCATTACACTTATAATCAGTGTGTGTATCGATAGCTAGTCAATCACCACATACTGCAAGGTGGACTATGTAGCCTTACCTCTCAATTATTGTACTTCCATTTGTAAAGAAGGCCCGTGCCCCGTAATGGGACGTATATAAGCTGATACGCTATAAAGTCCACTATACAAAAAAGAATGCAAGTACCATACTGTTCCGCACTATACATTGGCACGACAGTAGCCAATTTTTATTTGCCGATAGCAAAATGCTTTTTCCGCCCGTTTTCATACTCATGGCCTGGAGATAATGGCAAATATAATTTTGGGAATAAGTGAGTAATTATCTTCGACTCGATACTTCAACAATGGATAACAATTGTACCGTTGAGACAGTATGTATATGTCTGGATTGATATTCAATGAAATTGAGGTCGGGTAATTCTGGTTGCTCAACCTCATTATATCTGTCAAGAAGATATTGGCCCGTTCTAGTTATGAAGAGAACACATAGATTTTGTATGAAATGAAATGTATTTATAGTTCATTTAGGCAATGAAAGAGCTCTTATGACAAATCAATACACATAGCACCTAATCTCTGTATACAAAAAAATCTATACTTAGTAGTATTTATACTTTTTTTTAAATTTATTTATATATTTTATTTATAATTATATTTCTAAGATACTATCTCTAAAATAGTTTACAGAGAGATATATTAGTTTATATTATTGTTCTTTTATTTGGAATGTAAATACGAGTAGTAGAGTTTTTTGATCGCTAAAGTTACAGTATACAATGGCCCGATAGGAATAATACTACAACTGTTTCACTAAACGTCTATAGAAGCTACACCTTTACTGTTGATTGTACTTAAGCTAGTGATATAACTAGTCAATCAAAAGGTTTATCAAAATATTGGTTTCGTTTGCGGCTTAAATAATAACATGTATTATGTTAGTAAATCAAGTTTTGTCTACAAAAGTCAGCCGACGGAAGCTGATTCTTCCCACAAATGCTATGTTTATCATAGTTATTATACTGTCTAGGCTTTAAAAACTAGTTATTTATTATTTACAAAGTGTCAATCTTGGACTCTGCAATAGTTTCTTCAAACATTCATACATAATAATATAAGAAAACAATGTTAAGTTGTTAAGACAGATTATAAAGTTGCTTGCAAATTAATTAATTTGTTTTTATACTTTAAGTGACTACTTCGCATTTTATCATAAATAATTTAAATTCAGAAACGGTAAGATACTGTCTATCATACGAAGGTTGACATCCCGATTTAGGTTGTATATTTGACATCCAAGTTCAACTCAGAACAGATACTTAGAGTTAATGATGGGCCTTTCAACCATCGTATAAGGCAGTTTCCTAATGCCTATGAATATTTTACATTTAGTTTTTAGATATGCAATCTCACTCACTCAACAAAAGGCAAAAATAAAGCTGCCTCATCGCGTCGCTTTTCTGAGATTTAATGGAACCTACCATCTGTAGATTTATTTGTTTTCTTCGACTGAATACTGCGTCGATCATGTCGCAATAAAGACATGTACATCACTTATAAATAGCTGTCATATAACGATATTTCCTGCGTACAGGTGGGTAGCGATAACATCGATATTACATCACATAATGATTTCCGTCCAGTTACAGCCAACGGCATCGCGTACATTTTGCCGCTAATTCTACCAAATTGTCCTTAACACCCGCTTTGGTATCTGCCAACTCGACAATCACTACTGTTAGTTAGCAGAAGCGAACATGTGCCTCCAGCTATCCTGACAAACATAAAGACACAGCTAACAAATTGATCACACGTGCAACTTACTTAAGATTTTCTTTTTCCACTCGCAAACTTAATTTGGTCGCGTCAAACTCCGATATATTAATACACAAAAATTTCGCAAAACACCCCCTCGTCGTGCCAATGAACTAAGAATCACTCAAGTAGCCACACCTCATATTCGATACTAATTATGCCGAATTATAGGGCGAGATGCGTTGAAGTGAGAAAATTGGGTGTTAAAAATTCAAAAGGCTCATTACAGCGCCGTTTTGGCCGCGATGCGCGAACACGCGATCAAGCCTCCTACGTCAGTGATTATTGACATTGAATGCGTTTATTTTATGTAATGTACGGCTAATATACAAGTTTCGTGGAAGAAATCTTTCTCCGACACGCATGGGCTTACAATTGGAAGTAAATTTTAATGTATTAAGACATTTCATCGAATATTGGAACTGAAAATTAAAATAGTAAATAATTGAGTAATAGTTCATAGGTGTTTATAATACACATATGTGCAGGGCACGGACCTCCTCTACAATCGAGAATGGTTAGGCTATATAGTCCACCACGCTGGCATAATGCGGGTTGGCAACCTTTACATACCAAAGAAATTCTTTCAAATTACCACGGTATGTAGATTTCCTCACGATGTTTTCATTTACCCTTATAGTGACGTTGACTTGTGTTCATACTTGACGTTGTACGTTCGATTCTCATATCAATATTTGTATTGCCGACAGATAGCCCAGGTCTGTGCCTGTGTGGATGTGTAATGTATGTTTGTATACCCATGGTACGGAAGTAATGCTATGCTAAACAACGGCTTGTTTTTATTTGCTATGAATGGCAAGAAGAGCATGCCGTTCACCTGATGCTAAGCAATACAACCCCTCATAGACAGTAATAAAACCAAAGCACACCATGAATTACAAAGCAACGATTGGCATTTTCCTGCGCTCGCCATCCTTAGACATGAGATTGTTAAGTCTCAATATGTCCAGTAGTTACTCTGCACACAATGTCCTTCAAACTGGAAGAAAACCGTGTATTTGCACTGCTGTTTCGCGGGAGAAATAGACATTGCAGTGGTACTTACCCGGGCGGCCTTTCACATGTGAAAGTTCTACCACCAGTATTTTACCTAAAATGGAAAATCAAATCTCAAATAATAAGAGAATTAATTTGAACCTTAGACGTTGTTAAACATATAAAACCACTGAGCTAAACACGCCCAACCAATCAATTCAATTATCTACTAAAGTGCACTAAAACAAATCGATAATGGTATCTTGTTCTGATAATTAAGTCCTCGGTACGTTTTCGTACAAATTATAAAACGGAACGACCGGTTGCACTAATCGCAATTATTGTCCATATATTGAACTGTGGGAACGTGTCCGCAATATATCAAAATATTTAGAGCAAAATAATTCGTACGAACAAGAGTTACGCGGCGAGATTAAAGAATATTTTTTCGGTATAAGTTGTGACCTTTGGCGATTATTTTCACAGCTTTCTTTTAGCTACTGGTTTGATTCCCAGATTGAGACATAGATTCTAGCCTTTATTAATCCATCTCACTACTGGGGACCGTCTTTCTTTACACTTATTTTCTCTCAGTGTAATACTCGTAAAATACCTCCGTTATCAAGTAAGGTAGAGTAAAATTATTGGCTACTGTAGCTTTTAATATTATCATAATGATAAGTTCTCGATTGTAATAATCAATTTAAATGAAACCAAGTGTTAACAATCAACTTGCACCGTACATTCACTATTGAACACTCTATTACACTATTTTCATGTAATATTACAAAGAAATAATCGCTAAACGCTCCCGCCCTCGCCTATCCCTTAAACTCAAAGCAAGCGACAATAAAAATTAAACTCTTTGCACCACTTACAAGATCTACAATCAAACGACAACTATAAACGGGAAGCAAGCAGTTTTGTGGATAATTAGAAATCCCACGCTGTTGGACCAGCGTGACGGATATGCTAGTTTAAGTTGTATTACTATGAGTTAAAAATATTAAAGCGCTTAACGTGTTTACTGACTGCACCTTTATAGCTTCAGTTAAGTCGCGCGTCACGAATAGAGGTTTAATAGTTGTGACATCCGCACTTATAAGCTATTAGGGCGAGGCAGTATACTACTAAAGATGAAAAATTTACAAAATATTGTAGGTAGGATACCTGAATGTGACGACGATAAGAGCTGAGATATTAATATATTGACACTTAACATCTTGTGTCTCAAGATGGCGAGCGTAGAAGAATGTCCAGCATTTATTTATTACAAAGTAATATTTGGTGTTGTTTGGTGTTGCTTTTGTCCATGAGTGATCGTATAGCTTACCATCAGGCGAATGGCGTACTGGTCTCGCCATTAATTGCAATAAAAAAGTACAGTGCTATCCATACATACATAGTATCCCCCCAAAAATTGGCTATGTTTTGTAAAAATATGGACTGTACGTCCGTATTTCTGAGACAATAATACCCCTAAGGGATGCAGGTTGATTCCAACAAGTCCATGCATAGAATCTTAGGCGATACCTATGTTAAGCAGTGAACATCCTTTGACTGAAGAGAGAAAGGGATGGAGAGAGACAGAGACAACAAATAATAACCACCGCGGACACATTCTATTTTTACTATAACTTTAACAGCAAAGCTCTACCACTTTTAAATATATTACATAGTTGAAATTAATTTTAAATGTCAATATAAAAAATGATTTATATTTTTAGTCGATTACAAGCAAATCATAGTTTCTTAATAATAAAAAAATCACGACATTCTACTTGAAAACTCAACTTAAATCGAGTCTAAGATCTGATGAACCACTGTGTATGTATGTAAGTCGTTTCTAGTCTATTCGACACTAGAAATATATTGCTTAATATAAAAATACAAATATCTATAACAATACGCCGTCGGCGATTGCGTGACAGTAATTTAAGGCATATCACAAATCGCACAGGAGGCTTCAAAACTATAACACCCGAGTTGCCATCGCATTGAACTTTTCTTTCATGCCGAAACACCCATCATTGCAATTCCTATCAGCCAAGATGAACAGTGGCGCGAATTGGCACCGAGCTTCAGAGCTCGCCGAGTCACTTAGGGACACTAGCTTTATTTTTAACCCGCAAAGAAATTGATCAGAAAAAAAGCAAAAATAATTGGAAAGAAATGATTGTCAATACATGTAATATTTAAATGTATAAAATTCTACCCGAATAACCCTTCGGCTAATAAAATAGAACATTTAAAAACCCAGCTTACGTTCTCAACATTATATGTCCGCGATTTGTAAAATAGTTTACTCTATTGCTTTGTGGAATAATAATTACAGTAAATGACTCTATTACCACTATTCGTGCTTGTTTTACACGACATAATAGCTTCATATGTTTACGGAAACGTTACACATTGGAAAAACAATATTTGATGACTACGTCGCGGGTGTTCGATATATTTTTATTTTCCAACATTTGTAACGACCGCACTCAGAAATGTTTCATGTCATCAACATTGTTCCTTAGTGTATATTAGAAAAAAATGAACATATAAGCAAAGAACATATATGAACACATTAAGAGAACATCGGTTCTCTTAGTACGATTTACAATAACTAATAATTTAATTGACATTAAATGTCTCTGAGTCATAATGGTCTAGTCTACTCCTTGACTAAGACTGCTGGAAAAAAAATATCCCTGAAGTTATTTTCCTTTGTATAATAATATTTTTGTCTGCTTTTGCACCCCGTATCCTCTCTCATTTCTTCTTTCAACTATTCAGACCACAAAATATTTTGTGTTTCCTGGCTATATGTTTTATAAAATATATTTTGTTTAGTTTCCTTCTTGCTGTTTATAGTATATAGTATTATAAGGAGTAGTGTATGTATATATCACTGTAGCTAATATAACATGTATTTGTTTCATTTATATTCTCACTATCTTATCAAACATCTAACATCAGCATAACAATTAATATTTTCAATTATGTATGAATTCATCGGCTCCATATAAACGCTACATATTATGTAAATAATTGTACAGACTATTAATTGATTATAAAATTTATTAAAAAGGCTAAACAGTTAAACGGGAATAGAAAAAATGTCATGTTTAAAGCAAAGTAAATTATGATTTTTTATCTAGCAAACTTTACTATATAAAGCCACGCGACATTTATCCGCATATTATTTACAAAGGATTATTATCAAGTATATAAAATTTTCGTTTTACAAAACATATAAATTCATTAAAGTACTTAATAAAATATTTTGTAGCTAATATTTTAATTTTTATCTGCAACATCTTTATTTCATTAGTGTATTCATGGCTAATGCTAGGGTCTGCTTTCCTACTCAATGTTTAAAATGTCACCCGGTGATTTGTATTCTCTCTTGTAAGACTACTGCCTGTCATATCTTCTTTGATAAAATTAAATCGACGATTTTTTACCGATTATACCTATCTGGTGTTCGATCCTCGGCGAAGCTATATTGACGTTCAGGCGCATGTATTAGCAAAGGGCTAATATAGTTGTACATAGTATTTTAATGAATAACATGCAAATACCTTTTTAGAAATAAATAAAATTTTCGATTAACAAGCGAGTTGGGAAAGTCTAAAAGTAAAAGAAAATAGGAGCTCGCGTTGATGTCTTTTCTTGTAGAATCGAGATCGCTGATAAGTGTAGCCCTGACTCGCTTATTTAATTTAAGCTATCGTGATTTGCATTTGGTTTTAATTGTATTTAGTTGTTATTGTAGTCGTAATTTACGTTGTTATTTATGGAGATTATGTTCGGGAACAATATTTTTTTATAAAATCTCCATTATACTAATAAAAATGAATTGCCACTCGACAGGTTTGAGAAATAATGTGTATAGTGTATATTATAACTTTTTGGCACATAAAAATAAATAATAAAGTTTTTGGACATCATGTAATGAGATAAGACATAAATGATTTTTTTGTAAAATATATTATTAATCCCAGTGACAGTTTTATTAATCAGAACTTGACTATTAAAAATATATTTTATACCCAAAGAGATTTATAATTTAATATTCTCAGTTCAAAATATAATGGCTAATAAACGATATAGTAAAAAAAATCAGGCCGTAAAACGAAACCTTCACACCAGATCACCCACAATATCCCGAAATAATTTTAATTAATTAAACAAATTGCAAAACACAATAATTCACAAAAAACTCACCTGCCAAACACAGCTCAAACCTTCACCATAACAACCTCTTTGCACAGAGTTCGAAATTCGAAAAACCACACACCAAAAAAAAAAAAGATTTTTGAGCGAGAAACGAGCGGATCGGGGCAGGACGCGTAAGCTCTGCGTGGCGTAAGCTCGGCGCGGCTCGCGGAACCTTTGTAACGGTGAGAGAGCGTGGCGGCCGGCGCTCACAGGGCCACGCCCTCTCGCCTCCGGTGGGGCAGATAGCTACACCTCTTAGCGTTTTCACACTTCCCTCTTACCTACTAGAGCGACCAGTGTATGTTGAGCTCTGTGAATTAAATTCCGATTTTTGTTTGGGCTTTTTTATTCTAAGGTTTGAATTGAATTATTGGATTTTGTGCTATTGATTTGTGTGCATTTACTAATTTTAAATACTTATAAACAAAGAAGTATCTAAACGTATATTGTTTTTTCGAGATCTAAATTTTTTTATCCATTAGACATAAATTATTTCACAATTACAAACTAGATGAAAATATGTGTTGATAATCGAATACGCTATGCTGTGTGAGGTACTGCGAATTTTAGACGATTGATATCATTTATTTAAAAAAAATATGAGCGGATTTTTTAAAATTACTATATTCAATTATCTCAGTTCATTATATTATATGTAATATGTATTTTTTAAAGAGTTATACTTTTTGAAACCCTTATAACTCTTTTTAACATAATTATAAAACCAATTTCGTACAATGTTACGAACAAAATATCACCAATAATTAAAATCCAGAACAGTTCTAACCAATTTGGAGATAGATACAAACTTAATGAATGATTACGTCACTTTTTTTGGAAAGCTGTAACATACGGAAGCGTGAAGCAGAGGTCTAGTTTAATTGGTCGCTTTCATCGCTTCTATAGTAATTTTATTTACGGGATTTTCGACTTTGATGTCAGCAATTCGACACTCTTTTATTAACTTCATTAAATTTAAGTCGAATTCTTTGAGATAAGACACTTCCTTTCTCGATCTTAGTCGTTGCAAATAAATAGATTTAACACACACATCTTTTAACCTCACAGTAAAATACATACATAATGTTGTAGTATTAAAATATAATATTTTTTCGGGTTCACTACACCTACCTATATCTATAACTACATTAGTGTTGTTGTATTAAAGGATAGCAATTAATTCATGTCAGCTTTGTGCTCGTTTAGTATGCGGTTAGTAATATAATATTGTCATTTATCATAAGAATTAAGGAGTAACAACATTTATTTAGTGTATCATATAAGGTGGCTCGTTGGTAAACGGACCTAATGCGGCTGCCAACATGTTCACAGGGTCGCGGGTATAAATTCCAGGCCACACCTCTGACTTTCAAGTGTATATTGATAGTCACCACGTAATCACCACGCATTGTAACGGAGAAGGAAAACATCGTGAGGGAACCTAATGCCATAGCGAGTTGTATGAATTTTTATAGTATTTAAAGTCCGCTAATCTGCAATTGAACAGCGTTGTGGACTATACATACATACATAATATCACGCCTGTATTCCGTAGGGGTAGGCAGAGACTATAGACCGCCACTTTGCTCAATCCTGACATACTACTTTCGCTTCATCCACTTCCATCAACCTTATCATGCATTCTCGTCAGTTCAGGGTACCTTTGACCTGACCCTTGTTGAGGGTATCACTGATTTGGATGGTGTATGTCCAGTAAGGTCGACTCCTAGCCACGTTGTGGACTATATGGTCTAAATATCTCAATCGTATTCTCTATTATAGAGAAGGCCCGTGCTCTGCATTGGAATGTATATGGGCTTATACAGTAGGGTGTATTTATTCAACTCTATTCGCATTTTCAGGGTGATTTAGTTTTCATTTATGCGGTTTTACTTCTGTCAGTCACATACAGAATCGTAAGCCATCATAGATCAGAGTGCTTCTGAAATAGTCATCGTCAATCAAGTTACGCAAGCAGTACGACGTCATCTAATATTCAATAAACCACGTTTCTTAAATTATTTATATATATTTTAGAACACCCTTAATCATCTCAATCCCTCAATCATCAACCACTGAAGTTTAATAATTTTCTACCAAACATGACAAATTTATACAATACTAGCGGTCGGACCCGGCTCCGCCCGGGTGCATACACGTTTTAAAATAGCGATCAAAATGTTTAATTCTGACTATCAGTTTAGAATATCGACCAATCGGACCACGAAAAACGAACAAAATTTCCTCGTATTTGCTAGAAATATCACTACTGCTTTCCTCCTATAGGTCATAGGGTAATTATATATAGCCTTCATCGATAAATGGACTACCAAACACTGAAAGAATCATTCAAATCGGACCAGTAGTTCCAAAGATTAGCGCGTTCAAACAAATACTAACTCTGCAGCTTTATAATATTAGTATAAATTGTTAGTGTTGCAAAAAACGCCTAAGCTTATTACCTAAGGTTATCTCTTTAATCTTTACATACATAAAAAGCTACAAGACATCGTAACGGCCCAAACTCCCCCTCAATAAAACAGAAAGTATTTTATATTTATTTTGTAGTTTATCGCGCCATCGCAGCGACGCGACATTTGTTTCATCGAGTGTAAACTTCTAATTGCTATGGCGAAGTGCGCGCTAGTGCCAGGCCGGCCCGTCTGTCTGCCTGGCTGTGTGTTACAAGTTACAAGTAAATAGCGTTAAATTATTTTTAAGTCCATACCGTAGCGATTTGTGATTTCTATGGTATGTAAAGTCTGGCAACCTGCACTAGGCCAGGGTGGTGGACTACAAATACTTACATATCTCAATCATGCTTTCGATTGTAGAGGAAGTCCGTGCACGCAGTATAAAACCATATCTAAATTGGATTAGTAGTTTTTCAGAACGTGGCAAACATACACAACTTCTAGATGATTTAACACTCAAAAGTCTCTCGTAGTTTCTGATTCACTACACAAAATTTGGTATGTCAGCGTGTGGTTAGTATAAGTATGACTATTGAGTGTTTATTTATGTAGATAATGAAGGGGGCTTTTATAATTTTCTTTAGATTTTATGAAGCTTTAGAGAGAGAGACAAAAAGTTGTACTGTATCATACCGTAATAGCCCACTACAGAGAACGAGATATTTTGCAACCGATAATTCAATTGAAAGAGCTTAAGTTAGCTAACTACGCTGGCCTAATGCGGGTTAGCAGAGATACAATAAACATTAGGTCTTTTTCCCGATAGGGTTAGGCAGAGGTGCAACCAGGACATCCACGTTTCGTCTTATCTGTTAAGTCCCACTATGATATTGAAGACGAGTCCATCCTCGAATCATGTACAAATACTCCAGGCTGATAATTTTAATGGCTGATCATCCCCACCTACCTTATACAATCTCTGCGTTATCCTATGCCTCTCCCCTTTAATGTCCCAGGCATTAAGTCCACCTATAAATAAATCATAAAGTGTAAATAAATAAATAATGAAAAGAAAAATCCAATATCGCTGTGACCCAAGATACGAAGCCGTTACATTAAAATCATTGACAGAGATCTTTGAAATTTAATGTAAACAATGTAAGATTAATGTTACAGACGTTGTGCTCTTATGGCTTGCACCCACACTCGCACAGGACACGGGCATCAACAGTTATGGTGTTTGAACAGAGGGACTGGCGATTACGCACCTATTTCTCGGTGAGCACCGCGTATTTACCTCCACGCTTTCATTACCCGCAGTTATGACTGTGATACTCTACTTTAGATATTTACATTTGTTTAGCGCAAGGGACTCTATTAGTGGTATTTATTTTTCTTGAAATCTTTGAGGGGGTTGGGGAGCTATGTTTGAAATTAGAGAGAGAGTGTTTGAGGTACATAAAGAGTTTTTGATGACGTTTTATTCGATTATACGCCAAAAAATAAACATTTTTCAAATTATTAAGACCAGTGTAAATATTTCTCAGTGATGCTGTACATCTCGCTTCCCAATCTGTATATCTTTATTTCGAGAATTATATCTACTTCAGCTCTTTATTTTCCGCTTTACTACTTAAGGAAAAGTAGACATTAACTTATATCGAATTTCTCTTCTTAGTTATGGTTCTGATTAATTTAAAATATTTATTTTTTAAATACATATAGTTATATAACTTGTTTAATGCAACTGTTACAAAATATAAAATCGATATAACATTCAATGTACTATTATAATTTAAATAATTGCAATTAAATAAATACAATAAATTAGAAACTGGAATTATATCATATAATAAATTGGAAAAATATATTTAATTCCAGATCGCCAAATAACACTAAAATGCTCAAGTCATCGTCTCAAAAAAATATGTCATAATATTGCCAAAAATACGACCAGGTGCTGGCAATTAGTACAAAAGTGTTTGAAAATAATCGACTGTCTCGTCCAGTGTATCTTGGGAAACAATCTGCCGTCGCTGGCACCCTCAAATTACAGGGGTATTACTGGACACTGCGCATCCGAACTTATAACGCAACGGACGCCGACAATTTTATCATTATTTAACCGACTGCGGATGGAGGGTTATGAGTTCGACTGTGGGTATGTTCAATTTTCTTTACATAGGTAAGCTCATGCCTTTAACTAGCGACTTCTAACTGGTAAACAATACGACCTCTCATTAATCACTACCAAAACCAAACGACACCTTGAATAACAAAGCAACGCTTGGCATTCCACTGCGCTCGCTATACTGAGATATAAGATGTTAAGTTTCTATATATCTAGTAGCTACTACAATATCCTTCAAACTGAAACACAATAGCATTGACACTGCTGTTTGGTGGAAGAAATAGACATTGCGGTGGTGCCTTCCGAGATGGCCTCTCATATGAGAGACCTATCAGTACAACCAGTATAACCAGTATTTTATGGATTAAGATACAAGAGGTGTCATATCCACATAAACTCTATTTCATTTCCTTATATTTATTATCAGGTGCACCTTGTTCCAATGAAAAAATACGAGCAAAGTCCACGCGCACCCCGGCCAAACTAATTCGAGTAAATTTTGAAACGCAGTCACACGCATCTGCCTTCCGTCTCGAGGTGGCAATTACAACTGTAATAACTTTTAACTGTTGTACTTGCTTTTGTCGCCCCACGAACCGCTACAAATACTTGTGTATTAACAATGATAATAATACTGATTGATAAGAATTTTTATATATTTTACTGGTACAAACCCGATATAAACCTAATCCATAATTTTTGAGAAAATCGTAGAAATACACATACATACAGAATCTATTTTTGAGGCGATTAAATAAATAAAGACACCCTACAATTATAGACATATCGACCTGACACTAGGATAATATAAATTCTATGTCATGGATACAAAAAAACTAGGAGAAACATTTTGGTCTCACAATATCCATTTCCAAAAATAGAGAATGGACATTTTTTCTCACTGGATGAATTGAACCCGGGTCCTCTCGTTTTAAACTCAACTTTCGGCAACTATTTTACGGGTGCTGGTGAAAATAATAATAGAAATTTATTTTAAATATAAATGATATTGAAAGCTTAAGAAGTGTGTAACATTGATAGCTGACCTTGATAACACAAAACCACGTCATATCTTGCTACAGCCAGCTTGATGTCCATTGCACCAGAACATCTGCAAAAAAGACGAAAAAAAAATAGCATATGTTTGGCTTACTTTGCTTAGTAGTTCTCTATCAACTATTACAACATGTAGAAGTAATATAGCAAAACAATAAAAATCCATTCAAACATAAAGACTATTATCACGAAGCCTGGCCTATGCACTTGTTACCTTTTTCGTTCAGCGCATAGTTAATTTGAGTGAAAGGGACACAGTATAACAAACGCTTAAGTGCGAGAGAGACAAGTATATTTCAGAAGGAGCAACCTTAAACGGTGGGCGTGACCGAATAGATAACCCGCGGACGGTAGAGATCTCGTCTGCGAAACGAGTTTTTATTCAAATTATATTTTTATAGAAAAGTATTGTCGTCAATGTATTGAACAGTTTGTTGGGTTTTGTCCCTACCTATCTCACGTGACCAGCTTGAAAATACAAATGACACTATCGACATTTTGGAATCATATTTTATGAGATTATGAGATGAATGACAGGATAGATTTTGTAACTGGGATGAAAATTTCTATATTACATACATACTTAATCATCAAGCCTGTATCCCATAGGGGTAGGCAGAGACTAAAGACCGCTCTATATTTTAATTTTTAATTAAATTTGCTTAAGAAATAGAGTAATAAATAAATATAAATACCTTACAGTTGCATACATAGTCCTGTCCCCACATGGGTATCAGAAGCTACGAGACACTTTCGGTCTCATAAACACCCAGACCCATAATGTTTTATCCTAACAATATTTTCCTTCACTTAATACCTATGTAGTTATTGACTAGCAACACACCTTGAAATGTATTAATGTACTCTACAATTTGAACCCGCGCCTACCGTCTCAATTGACCTGCACAAATAATATATTAAACATTAAACACAAATATATTAAAACGAAGCTAAAAAAAGGTCACGTCATCATCTATTTTTTTATTGGCAGGACAAGTTTTTTTGCCACGTGCGACGAGCGATAAAAAAATCACATTAAGATATAACGCACCTTTAGTTCTATCGCTAATAGATTATAAATTACATTTGATTGTGCTACTCGTTTTTTAACGTAAAATATTTAAATGGCTATTGGTCTCGTGGTTAACCGTGAGGTCTTGGGTTCGAACTATTTTGTTGTTTTTTAATTGACACGAGTTAATGACCTCTCTATTTCTCTTGGATATCTTGATGTACTGAACATAGACTGTTTATGAGACATTCCATATCGACTTGATGGGAGCGGCCTCAAACGCCCAAGGACATGACCCAATGACCTATATTTGTCAACAAAGGAATCAATTACAGTGTGATAACTTTTGCTAGTCAACATTATTGTGCCGGCCTATTCAAAAAGCTCAACTCATAAGCTCAAAATGTGACATAAATTTCACTATGACGGATTTTGCACCATTATGTAAGGTGGCCGCTGTTGAAACGGGTGATTGTTATCCTAAGTATTTATAAATGATTGCTAGAAGTTGCCTAGTGGCCGAAATTCATGCCCTTCCATAGTATTTTTTTCATTTATAATACCTACATATATTTTCCTTCATGTATTAATATTATATATTATAGATTTCACTTTATTAAACATAAAAACGAGTAAAAAAGGCACAAAAAATAAACACCACACTCAAACAAAAACACTGTCCTACTACGAGTTTAAAGAATGTATTTTCACCATCGTGTACAGTGGTCACCTACTAATATTATTCTACCACTAAAGTTTTATAGCTAACCTGCACTAGGCCAGCGTGGTGGACTATATGGCCTAACCACTCTCAAACGTACTGTCGATTGTAGAGTAGGCCCGTGCCCTGCAGTGGGACGTATCTTCTGATTATGTTGTAAGATTTCATAAAGGAGTGTTGCATTTCATTTGGCAATTCGATTCACTCATAAAATATGCGTCGTTTTTACGGAGATGCATTTAGAATCCTGCGCTATACAGTAAGGGGACGGATTCAGTAAAAATGACAGTGGTCTTGACCACCCTTTTGAAAAATATTACTAATAAATAAATAAATAACAACCAACAGTCACATACACAGTCACATACTAGTGTCATATTCTTTAATAAAAGAATATGCGTTGCTTATAACCTCTAAGTAAGGTACCATTTAAGAAGATAGCTATTTTTCATTGATTACAATTTGTGTTTTTTTTTATTGCTTGGAAGGGGAAGACGAGTATGCCATTAGCCTGATAGTAAGCGATACGATCACTCATGTATAGTAAGTAGCAAAATCAAACAACACCATCATATCAATGTTTGGTACACCACTGCGCCCACCATCCTGAGACAAAAGATGTTATGTCTCATTATGTCCTGTAGTTACTCTGGCTACAACGTCCTTTAAACCGGAACACAACAGTGCATTTACTTTTATTAACAAATCGTATCCTTCCTTGAAACGGGCGTACTCTACGATTAAAAGGATTTTAGCCAAAGCCACCATGGTGGCCTATTGCGTTTTTACGGACTTCACGTACTATTGAAATTCTTAAAGAGATCTATATGGTATGCAGGATAATGAATTTTACCTTTAAAGTAAGAAATATAAAAAAATAATTTTATAATTAAACGCTTAGAATTAACTTGTATAAAAAAGTATTTAACATACGAAATGTGTCATTGGTCAATAAATATCCATGGTATTCGTGTCATTATTTCACACAAGATCGCAGTAAGGGCATTTTCTTGTTTTAGGACAGAAATGTAGTAATTTGTTTTGTTTTTACACTTTATGGGCAGATGGGCATTTTATCTATGCATTTGTAATTGTATAAACGTTAATTAAATATTTTTAACATTCTGTCAACTCAGTCTGACATTAATTAGTTTTTTATAACCCCTTCAAAAGTGCCCAAATCCGTGCCCTTTTAATGCGCAATCAGAGTTAAGCAAAGTTATTCCTCGCAAGAAACGCGCTCAAACGTCATCTGTCATCTGGCTGTCAGCTGTCACTTTGACGTTTCGGCGATTTTAATTTGACGTTTTTAGCTGCACAAACTCGCGGATCTGTGTCGTTTAGCGTTGTTAGAATGTCCTGTTGTAATTGCCGGGTGATTGTTGCTAATTTCGGTAATTAATTGGTGTTTAGGCATCTGTCTTCTGTTGAATGGAGAGAATTTTATGCACCTTTCGCTGTGATGTGTTAGAACATTTGTGTTTTTTTTAAATGTTAAACACCAGTAATTGGAATTCTGTGAATATTAGTCCACTGGCGCTTGTTGTGGAATACTTGGATGGCGTCACTATTGCGGTAATTCATTGGTGTAGTGGCAGTATGTAGATTTTGAATTATGGATTCCTGTGTTTGAATCTCTGATAGCGGAATTAGAGCCACCTCTGCTTACCCATTAGGAGATATAGACGTGAGCTGGGTGCATAATATATGCGTTATAATATATTCCTTAAAATAAATGATCCTGTGATGTCCTATTGATAGCATCCGCATTAGAATTATCATTTTATAAATTCAACTTGAGCTTCAATGCTCGGTGTATTTACAATACGTCCTATAATTTTAGTAGATTGCAAGGTCTCTAAAAAACCTAATATTTTAAAGCGCAATTAATAAAGATATCTGCAAAGCGCTGGGAGCTATGTCACTCAGCTGGCAATAAAGATCGTCTGACCGCGCCCCGATGTACTTACAGATATGAGCGCCCAAAACGCATCCTGTACACGCATTATCGTCATCGTTTATCACGTATATATGAAGGGGAATTAGACCTTTCATAAATTTACTATATATGCCCAAATGCTGGGTTTTGTACTCGAAGTTATAATTTACTAGTTTTTCAATAATCACAATTTCATTTTAATCAAATTTTAACTTATTATATACGTGGTTGTTTCATATTTTCGACCGCCTCCGTGGCGCAGTTGGTTAGACGCCGGCTGTGAGGCCGCAGGTTCAATCCTGCACCGAAAAAAATATTTGTGGGAACCACAGGTATTTGTTTCGGGTCTGGGTGTTTGTCAGACCGAAAAGTCTCTCGTAGTTCCTGTTATCCACGACATAAGAGTCGACCTTAGACCTTACCTTTACCTTCTGCACTATGTATGTGACTATGGGTCTATTTATTTATTATTATTATTTACTGTTAACTATGGTAAAAAAGGATATACACACAAAATCAAACCTTGAAAAGACAGTTTTCTCTCAAAATGCCTGAATATCATTACGACAGTAACAGAGTTGGGTGGGGTGCAGGCACGGGTCGCACTGGGTGTCGCACCTGCCGCAAACCACTGTAATTCCACGCAAATTGCCCTCGCGTGCCCATGCGACAACCAGGAGACAATTTGTAGAAGATATTTCATACACTCTTCATACAAAAATCTAATTCATATTACTTTAAGTAATATGTGAAAATGTAATGGAGTGCACTCTACCTTAATCTTAAGATATTTTCACTTGTAATGAAAATCAAAATATATGTAATATATCTGTACACTTGTTTATTTTTCCAATAAATAAATAAATAAGAAACGGTTAATTAACCTTGATTAATTTAAATTAGTTAAATTATGTTAAGAGGAGAGAAAACATGCATTAAGTTTTGCTATTCATAATAGTTCATAATAAATATTTTAATATTAACACTGCAAAGAAAAAAAGTGATTTTATTCATATTAAACGTCCAGCCGACAGAAATCCACCATTGTTTTGCTTAAAATTTACTTAAACAGGGACATCGGCCGGTTGGAAGTTAATGAGCTGTTTATTAGATTAGTGATTTTTGAGGTCTATGAATAACGTTTTTAATCAGCTCATGTTAAAATCAAAAGTGATTTAAATCACTTCAAAATATACTTTAAATAGCGACATAAATTTTTTTTTATTAAACATATTTATCGGTTTGTCTATTATTTTAATGAGTCCATCCCTAAACCATTCCCTACAGATAATGGCTATGACAGCACGGTACTCGGCGCAATATGGCACCCCTGGACAAACCACCCTTACAAGCTCTTTCTGTGTTATACCATCTTTAGTAGTAAAGAATATTGTGGAACCGCAAAATAAAAATAAAAGGTATTTTCTTTGGTTCGTTGAACTATGATAATATGAAGTAAGAAAGATTTTTTTTTTTATTTTGATGTAAAAGTGTCTTTAATATCTGGTAGCAAATGATATAGATATCCGGGGGGTTACTCTATGATCCGAAACGAAGTTTGAATCTTCGAACGTGGCAGGTAAAACTAGAAAATGTGCCTATTCCACAAAATATTCGATAATGTCGGTATGTCGAAACATTAGACTAAATTGGGAGTGAATAATAAGAGAATAATATTGAATTTAAGAAGTGGAAAAGTTTTAACTTACTTTGGACGTCGAACATTCGCACATTGGATATAAACAGGCGAAACCCTAAACTGGTGTCACTATGAAACTATTTCCACCATTATATGTCTTGCTCGATATACGAACGAATACCAATATCCCATAAAGTTTTATCAATCATTTGCCAAACCATGTCTACACAATTCACAAACATTCATACAAGTACGTCTTATTAATCTTCTGAACCACAATGTTGTGATTCCAATGTTCCAATTACATGATTATTTATGTGCGGCAAGTCATTTGATTTTAACACTTGCGTCGGCCGCGTCCGGTCTTATTGACCCCTCAGTGCTATTTATGCGGATCAATTCTGTACTTGTGAAAAGGGTGGCAGAGGTCTTCTTACAATGGTTGGTATAACAGCTTGTTTATTTTCTAACAGATGTGGTGACGTACACACAATACACTGTTTTCTATTGTTACATATGTGTTAATAGTTTTATGAGGTTAGCAAATGCGCGAATGATGATCAGGGTATAAACGAAATTTTATTGATATCTGAATTGTATTTTAATCTGTCACTGGAAAGATAATGCATGCTGAGGGTAAGTGCAACATCGTCTAAATAGAACACCGGTTGGCGAAAAATGTTGCCTCTTTTCGCCTGACATAAATATGTCGTGTTTACCAAAACCGTGTTGAAATAATTATTCTATTTCGAAGCGAGACTAACTTGCGTAGAATTATCTATATGCTTTTCCTGTGATATTATAGCAAGCAATAATTAACGATATAAACTAATTTATATGGAATGAAAAGTCAGCCTAGCTGCAATAGACACCGCGGCCTAAGTTCTCTCAATCGAATCTTTGATTGCAGAAAAGTCCCGTGCTCACCATAGAGCGGTTGTGGGCCGAAAGTACTGTAGAAATTACTCCAAAAGTTCACTGGTGGTAAGTCTCACATATGTGCGAGGCCGCCTGGGTACTCCCGCAATGTCTATTGCTCGCGTCAAACAGCAGTGTAAATGCACGGTTATATTGTGTGAACGACATTGTAGCCAGAGTAACTACTGGACATATTGAGACTTAACATCTTATGTCTCAGGATGGCGAACGCAGTGGACTGTCAACCATTGCTTTGTAATTCCAGTTGTTGTGTCGTTTGTCCTGGTTAAAAACCCACGATTCCTGTCATGGCTTTTCATTTCACCCTAAACTGTCACTCGAGGGAGTTAGAGGTAACTTCAAACGATGAGAAGCCATCCAAAGAATTACAAATCAAAATTCACATTCAATTACAACCCGTATCAATCCACTCATATAATCCTTGATTGACACCAAAAAACACGCTGGGTCTAAGAGGCCACGCGACAAAATTAACTTTATGTAATCCCGTCATTGATACCGTTATCTTTGGGAGCATTCGCTAACGAGACCGACTTTTTATAATAGTTAATTCGGATTAGATAATGTCCCACGGGTGGTCGAGGGTGATTTCGACCCCGTCGACAGTTGAGGGTTGCGCCCCACTGCGCTGACAGGTTAAAGGGATGTTGTGGGGTAAGTGCCATTGTGATTATTGGATTTATTTATTTACACGAGGAGGAAATGTTTGTCAAATGCTTCTGATGATCTTGTGATCAGTAAGTGTCTATAAATGAGAATTTATGATTGGTTTCGACGGTTTGGTCCAATGTTTGGTATTGGCAATGTTGTACTAAAGATAGTAACTATTTATTTCTATAATTCTGAAGAAAACAAAGTGATATCTAATCAAACGACTTCTAAATATGTATAAGATTTTGAATAACATAAAAGGTCTATCTCTACTTTTTGTTCCTCTAAAAGAATAAAATGCTTAAGCATATATTATATATAAAAAGCCTTGTTAAAGTACAATACATTTCTGCCTGCCCTTTCGAGATAAAAATATTAAGAGGAAGCATCAATATATTGTTACAAAGATTTCCAAATCTCCCTTATTACCTCAGAGAATTATTTAAAAAACCCACCAAATTGATATAAAGTAACTAATGACACAAGAGACTGGTTGCCAACATTGTATCAACAATGCATTCGGTTTCTGCGCACGGAACAATAAAATCAAGCCTTAATTTGCTTTTATTGTGCAAGATGAGAGAAACATCCGAATTTTTATTAGCTAAGTACGTTTTGTTAAGCCGGTTACGTTTGTAGATCGGGAGCTTGAGTTCCTTGATAATATCTATTTTCACTGATTCGGTTGCTTTAATTAAGTTTTTCAATCATTTTAGATTGCCACACAAAGCATAAATATAAAAACGAAATGTTATTTTCTATTTATCTGAAACTATTTTTTTATCGAATGATAGAGACTTAATCTATATCCTTTATTGTACCCTACATAACTTGTGCAAAAATACATAGTCTTCGGTCAAGGTAAAACGTAACATACAAACTAACATTTGCATAAGAATATTAGGAATAATTTTAAACTAGTCCAGCTCGTATAAACTAGGACTTCCTTGGTCGTTGCCAGCATCTTGACTCAGCATCATACTTACTGCACCAATCTACAAATATACAAAATAAAACATTACCCGTTCCACACATTCAATAAAACACTCGAGGAATTCTCTCCCAGTGAGAGCGGCGACAAAAAATCATAACTAATTATAAATTCACTAATTAAAATTTGAATTCAATGCTTTTATGAGAGTAATGCGGGTCCGATCCATCTGTGACGCGTTATCTGCACATCGGTACGTGTAGGATCGCGCCCACCGCAGCGAGAGCAGTAAAACAATATTAAATACCGATCGAAATCCTCGAATCATATTTTATATCCGATATGCCGTTTTGGAATGAAACGCGATTGTCAATATGGTGGAGGATTTGGTGGAAATATCAGGCTTATTCTTGATGTGATAAGGTAATTAATAGTGGTATTTTATCATTAGGTTAGGTGATGACCTATTTAAGGTTGTTGCTAGAAACAAACTTCTTTAAACAGTTTGCTTTGGTAATCCAGGAAGAAACCTTCAGTTGCCACCTCCGTGGTGCAGTTGGTTAGACGCAGCCTGTGGAACGAGAGGCCGCGGGTTCGATCCCCACACCGAGGCAAATGTTAGGAATTTGTCTCGGGTCTGGGTGTTTGTGAGACCGAAAAAGTCTCTCGTAGTTTCTGATACCTACGATCTTAGTGTGGGGTCAATATTATGTATTTGACTGTTAAGTGTATTTATTTATTTACTTATTGGCAGCAGAGAACATCGTATATTTGAAAAAATAAAAAGAGATTGAAAATGAAATGAAAATGGTAATACACGGTAATGCTTTTCAATTTAATAGTAATCGGGTTAGTAAACACACCGGATTCGTTGATAAAAAATTACCATGCACTTTAACGTTCACTTATCAGAAAGATTTTTACAAAAAATCTATGGCAGCAGTCCGCTACTATCAGAGCGTGGTTACCTTTGGCAAACCGTAAAAGCATTATCAATTTAACACACCATAACAGAAGAGTCGAATTATGAACGAAGAATAGGAATTAGTATTCAGCAAATCAACAGGTCAAGACGCACTTAATACAATATACCAAGCAATTATTTTCTTATCGGAAAATTCACACAACTGAACTAAATTATCAAACTTAAGTTACGAAGACATTATCATTCATAGTCCGTATACTACTACAAAACTAACGAGGAAAAACGGCAGAACGCTATTTCTAAGAAAAAAATTGTACGGTTGTCAATTTAACATCATGGACAAAACATACATAAATTCAGTGAAAAACATGACATTTCTGAGTACTAATATTATTTATCCAATTAGGAGTTTTTACGCGTTCACCTTTCATGGCAGGCATGCGTGCATGCCACAAATTAATAAAATATTTAACCTCATTAAAATTTACTTTTTTTGCCGGCACGACTAAGTAGATGCGTAGTGGGCGGATGTCTGTTGGTAATAACTTGGATGCGAACTGCCGAGACGGTGGTCGCGAGTTCACATCTCAGGACACACTTTAACGGGTAAGTAAATCTCCATATCAAGAAATCCTTTTAGTTTTTTTTTTTAATTACTGGTGGTAGGTCTCTCATATGTGAGAGGCCGCCTGGGTAAGTACCACCGCAATGTCTCCCGCTAAACAGCAGTATAAACGTACTGTTGTATTTCGGATTGAAGGACATTGTAGCCAGAGTAACTACTGGACATATTGAGACTTAACATCTTATGTCTCAGGATGGCGAACGTAGTGGAATGCCAAGCGTTGCTTTATAATTCAAGGTGTTGTTTAGTTTTGCTACTGTTCATGAGCAGTCGTAACGCTTACCATCAGGCGAACGGCATACTCGTCTCTCCATTCATAGGAATACAAAAAATACAATAAGTCTAAGTTTCTATCAATGCAGCAAATACATTGGAACAGAACATATTTTTCTGTATACATACACCTCTAGCATTTGTGTGATGTGTGTATTGATAGTCAATCACCACGCACTATAACGTTGAAGAAAAACATCGTAAGGAAACCTGCATACTATAGCAATTCGGAAGAATTGCTGTGGTATGTAAAAGTCTGCCAATCCGCACTAAGCCAGCGTGGCGGGCTATATGGCCCTTCATAGCAATATTAAAAAAAAAAGTTTATGTTGATATCACAAGTGAATCAAATGCGCGTCATGGATCAGACAGAGTTTTTTGTCATACCGTATAAGTTACGCAGTTGGGCAAGCTTCATAAATTAATGCACCCAGCTCCCAGTCCACTCATAATATTCGGCAGCCAGCATTCCCATATAATCCACAATCATGTAGTTACTCTCATTACTTAGTACTGTCCTGTCATTACTGCGCCGACGCCCGCCGCACACCCGAAATTTCCTTTGTTCCTGCACTTATTATACTTGTAGTATTGTTAATTATTTCGCAAGGTGCGGGATCGCGGTGTCAAAAATTTTATGGTTTATGTTTCTCTTTATTTAATATACTTAATTATGGAGAATTTGGGTGACAGATGCATTGTAACTGATGATAGATGTACTAAAAATAACTATATATTAAGGTGTTGTTGGTTTACTTTTGTAACATGTCAATAATGTACTGTATCAGCCCATATACGTCCTACTGCAGGACACGAGCCTCTTCTGCAATCAAGATTATGGTTGAGAGTGGTTAGGCCATATAGCCCGCCACGCTGGCTTAGAGCTGATTGGCAGACTTTTACATACCATAGCAATTCTTCCGAATTGCTATAGTATCACTCTAAATGTCAGAGGTATGTATGAAAAATATGTTAGGTGTTCAATTATAAGATTATTTGTTATTTGTTTTGTTACAATGTAATCGCTGCATTGATAGAAACTTAGATTTTTTATTGCTATGAATGGCGAGACGAGCATGCCGTTCGCCTGACGGTAAGCTATACGACTGCTCATGAACAGTAGTGAAACCAAACAGCATATTGAATTACAAAGCAATGCTTGGCATTCCACTGCGCTCGCCATCCTGAAACATAAGATGTGAAGTCTCAATATGTCTAGTAATATGTTAAAAAAGTACACCCATAGCATAAGTACAATATTATCAGTAAGTACATTGGGAGCCTATAAGCATAATGAGAGAGACAAAATATATTCATATGAGGTCCGCCTACCAATCAATTGAAGAGTCAGTAATATTGGTAAACGCGTACTCAATTTGAAGGAGCGGGTAATGAAAGAGCCACGACGCCTGTGGGGCGCTGCTTTATTAATAAGAAAAATATACACCCGTGTCATTCATTATGTGATACTGTTTGGAATTATTTGATTCGAGATGGGCTGTGGATGTATGGAATGGGTTCTTCATACATTTATAATCAGCCTCCGTGGTATAGTTTATAAGTTGGGTAGAAACAAAAGACTGCGAATGTATCAAGGTAATGTTTGTGTGATCTATTAGGATTTGTTCCCGATCTGGGTGTTTGAGACAACGAAATGTGTCTCGTATTTTTTGGATTAATCTGTTGAGTGTATTTTTCTTTATTACAATGGTGAGACAAGCATGCCATTTGACTGATGGTAAGCGATACGATCGATACCACCTGTTTTTATAACTAACAGCCGTTATTTATAATCTGTCTATCTTTAACAACAGATTTTATTAGATATTTCGATGCAATTTATGTTTCAGTTAACAAAGAAAGAGAGGTATATATATGGTACATATATTTATATATAGATAGATTAGATAAATATGTATGTTTATTTTTGTTTAATAAAGCGTAGAATTATACCGACACAGTCATTGTAGCTATGGTAACCCCGTATAGATAGGATATAGAAAACGGCCGTAAAACAGACTCGCTCACAAAATGAAAAGCAATAGCTAAGCTGTTTACGACGTTTTTCTGAGAAAGTGGCCCTTGATTTTTCTGGGTGACCCATTATTACTTTGTTTTTGACGATCTACAATAATATTCCATTACTTCCCAAATGTTCACACATTACTGATGTAAAAAATAATTAACAGTGTATTTTCGATTAACTGTCCTGCAACTCCACTTATACAATTATCTTCGAATACTTTATCAATTCGTAAATCATACAAAGTCCTATTCCACACTTTTCGACGAAATTAACGACAGCAGCGCCATCGGCGACATCACGCGGAACTAATTAATAATCGACACCAACATGACAAGAGCCAAAGGGTAAAAGATTTTGACCATAAATCTTACACTGCCAAAATACTTTCGGTGTCCGTAATAACTGGCTCCTACTTGAATTACGATGAATAAATTACATACATTATTAACACATCAATTCGGCACACGATGCTTAATTAGCTAGACCAGTGGTTCTTAACATTTTACTCATGAGGGACCATATAAAATATGATAAATATCTGCCTAGCCATTGACCCCCAGTTTGATTACTGCTTTGGTTGTATGTTAATATAGTACCGGAATGTAAATAAATAAAGGGTTCTTCTTTGTATCATCTATTAATAAACCATGCATAAAATTATCACATTTGTCGGAGAACCGACAAAGGTAGGGTTAGATGTGTTATCGAGTGGAGACCACGCCTCGGCAAATATAGTGTAGGTTGAGTGACAATATTCGAAAGATTGCTGGTAGCGGTTGGAGACGATGGGCTGAAAATCGAGCCCAGTGGCGTGTCATAGTAGAGGTCTATGCCTAGCAGTGAACGCTGATGGGCTGATGAGGATGAAAATTATCTTAAAGATGGCCTGGATGGCTTCATGGACCATTTGGAATGCTTCCAGGGATCACCAGTGGGCCGCGGACCACCGGTTAAAACCACTGAGCTAGAGGATTTATGCGACGAAAACGATGAAGGTTTCAATTGATAGCCTCCGTGGCGCAGTTGGTTAAACGCCAGCTATAAAACGAAAAGCCGTGGTTTCGATCCCCGCACTATCCCTAGTAGTTCCTGATACCCACGACACAAGACTCGGTCTTAGTGTGGGTTCAGGTTTGTGTACGTGAAAGTTGGGTGTAATTTATTAAAAATATATATACTTTATTGTATATGATACTTATCGCTCTAGGTGATTTCTACCAGAGAACCATGAAATGGACAGAAGAGAAGGAGAAGTAGAGAGGGTAGAGTAAAAAAAGGGACTAGCTAAAGAACACTACTTAAACATGTAATTACATAAACATAATATACTAACTAAATAAATATACTAATAATTGTTATTTATGTACGAAATAAAACAAATAGTAAAATAAAAAAAATATCTATTATCAATTTATTACGGATCTTCAAAAGGGGAAGGTATTGATATGTCATATTGTAATAATAACAAAATAATGTTATTAAAAAGTTAAGAAAGAATTTCATTGTACATAAGTACTAATTTTCTGTGAGCATTCTGAGTGACAACCGAATGATATGTCGATGTACTTAGGTATTAATGTGCACAACTACTTTAAAAAATGCCTAAAACTTACCACATTTTAACACGAAAGCGTTTCATTATTAGTCAAACACTCATAGGCTACTCTATACTAATATTCTGTCGCTGGCGTTAAGAGAGATGGCTATATATTGTCGGTTGAAAAAATTTTGACGGCTTATATACCTACAAATATAACTATTGGTAGGTCTCTCATGTGTGAGAAGTTACCTGGGTAGGTGCCACTGCAATGTATATTCTCCCGTCAAACAGCAGTGTAAACGCACTGTTGTTGTTTGAAGGACATTGCAGCCAGAGTAACTACTGGATATATTCAGACTTGACATCTTATGTCTCAGGGTGGTGAGTGCAGTGGTAAGACGAGTATTGCTTTGTGTTGTTCTTTCGTTTTGCTACTATCCATTACCGTTCGTATTGCTTACCATTCATGGTAATAAAAAAACATGTCATAGATTTAATTCAAACACGACACATTCGCGTGAACTATGCCGAGCTTGACATGTTTAAGTTCGGGGGTCACTATTGGCATCCGACTGCCAAGTTAATAACTAAAATACCAAAACCGATATGATACCCTTTCACGGCGAACACAACTCAAAACCGTCTCGAGGGCAGCCCGCTTTTTATCAACCTTACAAGATGAGCCATTTCATACATTTTTCATGCGACAAAACTGAACGCGCCAAGTTTGCTTTGCCGCTGTTCTGTCCAGTTTCTTTCTGCATTAGTATGAAAAGCGATGTAATCGACGGTAAATACAAGTTTGTTTGTCTGCTTGCTCGCAATTAAACCGCAGAAATACACATCATTAGTGCATACGGCAATATTCCACGGTGGTTCTTGCGCCGCGGACCGGTATTGTAATTTCTTCCTCGTGATACGGCTTGAACATCGCAATGTGATATTTTGATTGGTGTTTCGATGAGACTTGCGGTATTTTATTATGACTTTATAAAGTTTGCTCGGATTCCTATTTTGTTTTACGCTGTTTTGAATCTAGTTTTACGAGAATCAAAATGCTAATATAAATTTCAAGATTTCGTATATAAAGTTGCAATCTTCGATATTATGTGAATAGAATCAGAAATCGAGATATACATACTTATTTTTGTTGTTTCATATTCCGAACCGTACATTAGAATCATTGAATCAATAATAGGACATAAGTACAGCTCTTTATAAAATAACACTTTTTCTATACTCCATTTATCTGCTTAAGATATTATTTCTCTCTATCTCTTTTGTCAGGCACGGGAATTCCACTGCTAAACTTAAGGAGGCTAATGCCGTTCCAAAAATTGTTCATAGTGATCGTTTGAAGCGGTCTAAATCATTTGTTTATTTGTTACACGTGAATATCTATACTACAAAACCGTCTATATCACCAGGGCATAGCAAAGAGTAAATATTCGAGTTTATATTGCCAAACACACTCAATGCCATTTACGTACTCACATGTGGTAGGTAGGAGTTTTTCCCGTCGTCGATGCGTGGCCCGCGCTCCGCCGACATCAAACAATCAGGACAGTTTTTCTAAAACGGCCAAGTAAGTACAATACGGGACGGACTCGGTCATTCCACCGCAGTCCACGGCAATCATATCTCGATATTTATGAGTCCGCGACAAGAACTTAAAAAATTCCATCGACAATACGACTGACCTTTTTATGTCTTCCTCTCGTCTCGCATTTTTCTGGCAAAACTGATTGTTTACCGGAAAAAATTACGCCTGTTAGCCGAAACGGAGCGCATAAATAAAAGATGCGGCCATAAGGGAATTTTGATTCGGTACTTTTTGCTATTGCTGAATGCCGATTGTGGAGCGTAACTGCAAAAACTCGGCATCTTGTTCGATTGAGAACGAAACGTGGTGTCAAGTGGGTTCGGAGATTTATACAGGCCGATTTACACGCCAAGACACACGCGGAATCCTTTTTATAATAATCAGTGGGCAAATGAATAAACAGATCATAATTATCATGCTAGAATCTAGATTATCGTTATTGATAACCTAGTTTATTTTTAATCATTTTATAGGTAAAAGTCAACTTTACTCACAACCTTAAAAGACTCCTTAATAAGACGAATTCCACTGCTCAAGTTAGTCATACCTGTTATGGCTCTACACTAGGTTATCATGGAGAAGACAATCTAGGCACATAATTCAAAAGATATGCAATGCCGCTCACAAATCGCACTGTGGTCACCAACGGATTTTCAGTAGGTACCCTAGTGTATGATTTTCAGCTAGCATACCCAATTAAACTAGAAACTCAGTGAGTTTATGTCCTTTTCTACGTTAACTTGATTTGCATAAACATTCTGGCATGTCTGCTGAGTGTGGTAAGTTAAGTTTCCGAATTCTTACAATGAATTCAGGTATAGATAGGTCTCCGATCTTTTGATGTCCGAATGCGTTGTTGTCACGCTGTTGTCAAAATATTAGGAATAGTTCTCTCTTCAAATTTTATTTTATTGAACATTTTTAATTTTATTATATAATGAGTATAAATGTTTGTTGTTTTGATTACGAAAACATATCTCAAACAATGTGTTTTAAAATTTAATATGTAGTTCCAAATTTCACCACATGCGAATAGAAATTAGATGAAGTTTACTACAAAAAATTAGTATGTCAAGAGCCTGTCAAATTTATTCCATATGACACCGCCGGTACATGAGCTCCACCTTAATACTCGCAATCTAACGGGTCTACCCCTGTCTGTGGGTGTCCAAGCACCTCTGCCTACCCCTTCTGGGAAAAAGGCGTGAGTTAATGTATGTATATAACGGGTCCACCCTAACCATTTCTTAAACAGAATAAGCACTCTATTTTCCAATCATAATATCCATTTCTATGCTGTCATAATTAAACAATTACGATGATAAATAGAACTTGTAACACCAACAACGCTATTCTTTATGGAAACGCACCAAAACAATAGTAATAAAGGAAAACGTAATCATAATTGATCCGTACGACAAACAAAATCGTGACGTATAAACAAGACCCAAGGATGATTTTAGTTGTGAAATTTGAGGTGTTTTAATAACCGATAAATTTATTTATACATGCCACCTTATATAGAATAATTAATGGTCTCCAATGTACTGCGATAAATAATAACGTAGTCTATAATGAGTTAATGCTGGCATAATTATTGGAACTGGTCTTGCGTTCGCTGAATTCCGAGTTAATCAGCAGTTTTGACCTTAATACGGAGATGGTAAGATCTCTTCTGGCATTCGTGTCTTTTTATAAAATATTGATGCGTATGGGGACAGCTGGTAAAGTGGAGCAGAATCACTAACGCCATCAGACGCCCACTACTTTTGATCGCAGGTGCGATGGCACCCGTTTAAGAAATCGTGAAGTGATGGAAAGAGGAAGATTAAAGATAATGACGCCTTTGGTAGCCTGGCAAAGAGAATGGGATGTATAAGAAAGCTATTGCATATTTAAGTTCACAACTATACTTGTATCTCCGAAAGGCTAAAACTAGCGTTACGCTTATTTATGCAAGCTTATTTCCATTTGTTTAATTGCAATACATGTCGACACGAACAGGCCATTCGCTTGATGATAAGCAAAACAACTACTGATGGACAGTAGCAATACACAAAAACTACCATGAATTGCCATCAGCACTTGCCATCCTGAGATATAAGATGTTAAGTTGCAATATATTGAATAGCCAGGCAACTATTGGATAGTTGCTCTGGCTCCTCCGTCAAACCGGAACAAAACAGTGCATTTACACGGTTGTTTGGCGGGACAATGTTGATATATAAATATATGATGGGGAATTGTGAATTGTGAATCTTTCACAAAATATATTTTAGATCCATGTCTCGTATAAGACTTCTCACGTCTTACAGTTTTTGTTAGTCATGACACAAACCTTGTCTCTTATAAAAATATTGAGATGTAATCAATCATTAGTCGCGTCAATACGAAATCGTTTCGTTGGTAGCGTGATTCTAACATTTGTTACTTCACACATGTGTCTGGCAATCCCTGCCATTTTTTTAGCCATGTAGGGTGACCATACTATCTGTGTAAATAAATTTTTGCCCGTATTGTTATATTTGCGTATTTGCCATTCAAAATCGAATTGGATTAATGAAAAAACAAAATTTACATTATCTGTAGCGGAGATTTTATCGCAATACGCTACTGCCTGAACGCCACATGTTCAATAGAGCAATTACTGAAAAATAAACAAATATTTTCATAACTATAATACTTGTACTACTTGTATTGTTGTAATCCATGCCTATCTTGTGGATATTGATACAACAAAATTGTACTAGAACGACACAAAATTAATTTACAATTTGTTGTAAATTATACTACACATTTGATCGTAGGAATAAGATACAAATATATTATAACAATCACTAATAAAAATTAGCCCATGCAGATTTGTCATCATCAGAATCATTTGCCCCATCAAATCCATAATAAAATAATGAACCGGATGATTTTTATAAGCAATGAGTAAAGCAACCTATTCTCGTATGACGATGGTGCTCGCAGTTATATTAAGAAGAATAGAATAAGGATTTGAATACAAAACGGAGTTGTCAACGGCTGATGTAATGGATGGCCGAGTTGGAAGAGGGATTTTGCTGTGATTATTGAAATTAAGCATTGTAAGTCACCGAGATATTATATTACCACGTATGGAGAAGCTATCCCATACAAAATTCTTGTCCGATTTTGGTAAAAGTTGAAACTAAATCGCTGCAGAGCTGAAAAGCAAATAGTTTGGCGTCTAACCAAACAGTATAAACATGCAGCGCTAGACCGCTTTCAGGGTGTAGTTTTTTCGCGACCAAAAGGTCGAAAGCGCCGTGAATGTCATGGTGCTTACGCGTTTTTGGAATGGGACACATTTTTCACAAAGATCGTCTTATCTAGTGTAACATTGACATCGTTGTTGAAGGCATTGAACTATGCAAGTTGTATGTAATATGTTGCAGAGAGCCTTGTGATAATGAACATGATATTGAAAAAGAATAGAGGAAATATGACTGCACAACCAAAATTTATAATATTAAACTACAAATAATAGGAGATAATATTAAACTCCAAATAATAGGAGATTAATATTAAAATGTTGGTTACCACAATATTAGTTAATTTGAGTCCCGACACGGACTCAGGCGCGTGCGTCGACCGCAGAGAAATTAGACCGAACTGCTCCCGTCACGCGTTTCCAAAACCAGAGCAATTTCTGAAGCTCGTCGTAATGATGTATGAAGTATGCGCCGGTCAATGATCCTTGTATTTTAGTATTTTAATACTTAAGACTAGGGGCTGTCATTCCTCGTGGATTTCGGAGAAGACTGTTTTGTTGTATAGAACAAAGTGAGCAAGCAAACGGATTTTCTAATGCCTATTGATATTGTCCATGATCATCTTTAAGACAGCCTCGGTGGCGTAGTTGTACTACGGTACTGTTTTAAATATGAGATGTCGGGTTCGAATCCAGAGTCGGGCAAAGTGATATTGGATGTCCCGGTTTTACCTCAGCCTACCCTTTAAGGCAAAAAGGCGTGAGTTTATGTATATGTAACATCTTTAACACTCGTGTCGTAGATTTATGGTCGGCTTCTCAAAATAGGAAGAAATAAGAAAGAAGGAATAATTTCACACTTAGAATGGAACAGGACAGCAAAACCTCCGCGGTATAGTTGATTGAGCCGACACGACTATGAAACTGCAAGCCACCATTCCAATTCCTGTATCGAGCCCAATGATTGTATGACCCACAATATTTTTTTGTGTATACGTGTTGGGACACAAAAAAAACCGCGCGTAATTTTTGATATCGAAAACCTTCAGTATCTCACTTTAAAATCAGATCTAAATTTAATATCAGAACTCTGTGCGTGAATGTCGGATATATTATTTTTACATAAACTAGAACGAATTTTGCAATATTTGCAACTTTCACAATAGTTCTACCAATTTACCAATTTCTAAGCAATCTTGCCAATTAAAATCAATTTTCTACCTGGCCGTAGCAACGAAACCACATTTCTATTGATTAATCGGTCTCAGAGTAATCATTGGATTTCTAAATTGCCCGGGGCAAAACAATTTTACCAAAAGGTGTGAACATGATAGCAAAATAAGAACCATCACGAAATCCTTGGAATAAAATATTCAAAGTAGTCGAACACCTAATTTTAATGTAGACAACTGTTATCGAGGGAGTTCGTCTTCAGGCTGGATGTAAATTGTCTAATTATTATTAGCAAACTACTATATACGAGTACTAATCAAAATATATATCAAAAATTTCAAGATTTTTAGCTAATGTCGATATTTCTATAGATCTTAGGTCTATGCAAATTTGTACAAATAACTCGGAGAGTTGTGTCATCATACAGACGCGAAACATAATCGCAGTTATTTACCAAATATATTTTTAAGCGGTCCATTTTTCGTTTTCTAAATACCTAGAAACTTATTATTAAAATCGATATTTTAATATATAATTCCAATTAATTAGATTTCATTTAATTTTCTAATGAATTTCGAAGATATTTGCGATTTGCGACCACCGTGAACATACTCGCGCTACCAAATCGACGACCAATTGCATGTTTGTAATTGAGCGCGTGGTCGCGTGCTGGTCCCGCCGCCGCGGGCGCCAAGTGCTGCCAACATGCCCAAATTATCCACTAATCATACAGGGTGGCCAACCGACAGACGGCTATTTGCTCTTTAATTGCTTCTTTAGAATATTTGGTAAACGCATCTTTTTGCGGGCGCGTGGCTTCGAGCCCAGTCTGATTTCGATTAGGTTTTTTTGGTATTGAATACAGTGGTTGGACACGATTTTTTGTCGTAAATTTTCGTAAACGGTGAAGCGAGTTCGACGGTTTTGTATTTATGAAGGGCAACAGTAAAATGTCTCATTATGTTCAAAAGTAATGGCTGCGTCAGAATTTGCCTAGTTGAATTTAAATCGGTAATTGCGTTCACAGAGGGATGTTTATATTCAGTTTAAATTTGTCAGCCATCGCAAGTAAGTTAGTCGAGAAGCTAGATTGGAGACGCGATGGCATTAATTCAATCCTCGCACAATATAGGTCATAGTCCACTAGGTTGGCCTAACGTGGCTAAGCCCAAAGGCTATCGAAATACCACCGTCATATTTACGAATACAAAGATTACTATTATGATTTGATTCACATATGAATCCGAAATGTCACTGGTGTTACCTGCCGTCTGTGCTTGGGATAATAGAGTATAGATTTTAAAATTGAACAAGGCATGCTTTGTTCATATGGTTTAAATATGGAATTTACCACACCATAGCTAAAAGTCTTGTAAAATTAGTAAATCTATTTATTTATTCATAATTCTTCATTGTACACAAAATATATTGATTAAAATAATTTTACAACTAAGGGGCTTATAGCATAAGTACATACAAACGGCGGCCTTATCGCTAACGGCGATCTCTTCCAGACAACCTTTGAATGGATTGGAATGAATAGGAGAAGGAAAAACGAAGATAGTCATTAAAAAGGAAAGGAAGAAACTTATGCACAACTAAAAGCTATATAAATACTAGTTAATTTAGGGTTAGGGGGAAAAAAACAAAAACTATCGGAAAAAAAGACTACTGAAGAGAGAAAGTATACATACATACATATATTACTGCTGTGACAAGTAGTGCATTCTGACTAGTTTCTTAAAAATAGGCAGTGATTTAGCAAGTCTTATTGTTAGGGGCAGTCCATTCCATAAGCGAGCAGCATGGCCTGTAAAAGATTTGCCTACGAATGATGTGCTGTGCTTGGGAATTTCTAAAATCAAATTTTCTAAAGACCTTAGAGATCGGACATAGGTATTACCTAAAAAATTAAAGCGCCGCGCCGTTTTAAATAATTTGGAGTCGTTGGACGAAATAATATTATATAAAGGAATGAAAGGATGCGAGTATTCCGGCGAAAGCGTATTGATAGCCACTTGAGTTTAGTTTGATATTCAGAGACATGGTCATATTTTTTAAGGTTTTTAAGGTGGTCATATTAAAATATTATAAAAATAGGCCGGTAAAAATATCATTGATCCCGATATGTTTTCTCAAAATAATAAAATAACAATAACTCCGGGCCTGGGTCACAATTATGTTTATATTTATGAAAAAAAAATCCTATTCCCTTTCGTTTCATAGTAAAATGGGTGTCCTCTTTGGATGGTGAATATAGCCCATTGTATATTTTCAAAAAGTGTATCTGCATCCGGACGGAGCGGCCGGACCGCTAATATTTTATAACAACATTACATATATTTCAAAGTCTTCCTAACCGTATAGGTATAATCACTAAACAACAAGTGAATATCAATCGATCAGCTAATAATACATTACGTAGTCGGGTAATAAGATAAGTAAACATCGAAGAGTGAATTTCCTCAAGTTAATGAGTCACGGCGCATGATCGATTTAGTTTCATTTTCGTTTTTATGCAATTTACGAGGCCTCCGTGACTCTCGATTTTATAATAAAGTTTTAGGGTTAAGACATAATGCTGGTACAGGCCGTTTCCAACAGTTGATGTGGAGATCCTCGGGAGGCCATTTTTCAGCAGTGAATTTCCTGTGGCTAAAAAGAAAGACTGAGAGAAATGGAGAGAGAAGACATAAGATGATAAAACAGAAATAAAAGTGAACTACGAAGACATAGCATTCTTGAATCAGCCACTTATTAATTAAAAGCGCACAGCAAGTAGCATTGCAATAAAAAATCCACTCTTTAAAACATGTCAGAATTACTTTGCTGGTAGAATATATATATTCGTATAATTCCGAATAGCAACCTCCGTACAAATTATTGTAAATCCTGTCATAGTGACCCATATCTTTTTTTGCATTTCGAACCTAACTTGAATATTTCGCTAAATGTGGTAAGATATTATAGGTAATTTTAATTTTTTCCTCCTCTACTCGGATTTTTTGAAATTTATGATACGAATATGTTTACGTTATAGTATGTGTGGTCATTGTAACAGATATGATCCTATACAAATTGTATTTTAAATGTTCGTATCCTAAAAATCACACCCTAAACTAGCTAAACTACTGCAACCGTAGATAAAACATAAAGCCCCGCCTCCATGCGTGACAGACAGACAGTCACAAACGTGTGAATATCATCGGATTTACCGCTCCGCAGCGCATGTGCACGCGCCCTTATCAGTGTAACCGACCGTGCGACGTGTGTTATACGCTTCACAACACTCAAAATGCACTGATTTGCTAACCAAAGCTTTTTCATTGATAGATTCCATTTCAGACTACTTAAATGAGGAATATTTTGATTTGATTTGATTTAAAAAATATGAGAGGGTTGAAGTTTCAGGAGTGGTAAAGAATGATTAAATATTTGTATACACAAACGAATCTTAACAAATAAAACAATTTAAAAATGGTAAGTAAGTAAAAATGGTGGCCGTATCGCTTCAAGCAATATGGCACCGACTACCAATAGATTGAGATAATAGAAGGCAATGAATATTATATGCATTAAAATATTATCAAACTGTTATTATGTAAAAGTTAAGTGTAAAACAATACAAATTAAAAGGAGATGCATTTGAAACGGTAAAATAAGTCTGATAATTTAGCATAATGAAAATCGAATAAATAAATTTAAAAGGACTAGTATTTATTTACATAAAGTAAACAAAATCTTGTAAATGCTTACAACTTACTGTATGTACCGGTATGGTGGAAAGCGAGCGAGCATGAAATGCGCGATGGTAACAAAATAGTGAAATAAACTTACATTGCTGCTCGTTGCGGGCCCTGATGAGTGACTTGCTAGCTACGCAGCTCAGGTTTTCTCACTTTGTTGCTTCAGGAAACTACACAAAACACTAGTCGCTGAGTTTTTATGTTTGCACCTTATTGTTGTAATTTAAAGTTATACTACTATCACAGTAATAATTCTATGACGGCCGGAAACGAGGGTAGTCCTAAAACCCTCAGGTATACCGCGACTAACATAAGTTGACGTATGGTGATTGGCGAAATTCTGAAATAGAAACAGCAATAAAAAACATCTATTTGACGCATTGTTAAAATTATCCTTTCATCATCGATACCTTTCATAATAAGAAAGGCAAAATAAGGCAGGTCTCTCATATTTGAGAGGCGGCCTGGGTAGATACTACCGCAATTTCTATTTCTCCCGTCAAACAGCAGTGTAAATGTACTGTTATGTTTCAGTTTGAAGGACATTGTAGCCAGATAAACTACTGGACATATTGAGACTTACTATCGTATATCTCAGGAAGGCGAACGCAGTGGAATGTAATTCACGTTTTTTTATTTTTGCTACTGTCCATGAGCGGTCATAACGTTTACTATCAGGCGATGTCATGATTGTCTCGCCATTCAATGAAATAAAACATAATTCATTTACTCTTTAAACTATTATCCAATTTACTCTCTCAAAACCACATAGTCAACAATACTGCTAAACTTAGTACACCCTCCAAGAAACTACATAGTACATACAAAAAGCACCTGGCGATCACAAATAATTTAGAGATCTATTAATTCCCAATTTAAAACTCGCATAAATCGCGTTATCTAAACATTTGTGTTGGTCGTAAAGAAGCGATTTTTTTGCTGGACAGAAGCATGCCGCCCTCTAGTTCCACAGGGGTGGTTTCACAGCGGGGTGCGCACCCCCGTTGCGCCCTGTCGTCGCGTTGACGACATTATTGCCACTGCTTGGGTGGATGACAAATAGTGATGATTCTAATCAATTGTACAATTGTTATCATTAAAATTTGGATTGACGAAGATCTACCGGACTAGTAGTGGTAAGTATCTCATATGTGAGAGGCCGCCTAGGTAGGTAGATCCGCAACGTCTATTTGCCCCGCCAAACAGCAGTGGAAATGTACTATTGTGTTTCGGTTTAATGGACATTGTAGCTAAAGTGACTACTACACATCATGAGACTTACATCTTATGTTTCGGAATGGCGAGCGCAGTGGAATGTGAAGCATTGTTTTGTACTTCGTGGTGTTGATTGATTTCGCTACTGTTCATAAGCGGTCGTATCGCTTACCGTCAGGCGAATGGCATGCTGTATACTTGCAATAAAAAATACCTTTTCATTCTATCTTCTCGTAGGCCTTTTATTTTTTCTACGTACCTTTTTGACAGCCTCCGGAGCGTAGGCGGTTAGACGCCACCTGTGAAACAAGAGGCCGCGGGTTCGATCCTCGCGCCGTGAGAAATGTTTATGAGAATTTTTTCCTCGCATTTAAAGAACCTGCCAACATATCTACGTTTGAAACGTGCTAAATGTTCATTGGTGGAGGCAAGTGGTAACCGTTGACCATCAGGCAATGAGAAATAAATTATCACGATAGTTAAATGTTTCAACCCTACAGAAATTTGAGAGGTATCGCTAGATGCAGGCCGCTGCCTACTGAGTGAAACTTTGATCAAATATACACGATCGAAGGAGTGAAATGGAAATATTTTATAAAGGTACAAGACGTCCTATAGAATTATTTTTTCTACTCCACCTTACCACATACTTTTGAGTGGTAGGCGCAATAGAACATTTATATCCATGTTCAAATCCATGATTTGCTTTAAACTTTTAAGGTCCACCACCTCAAAAAATATTTAAAAAAATATCTTTAGTTAAACTAATGTGACTAGAGGACTGCAATTATACCTTCGAAATGAATATAAGGGACTCTGTCCAATTACTGTTTTTACTTATTTATTACATTCATAAACACACGCTTTTTGCCCAGAAGGGGTAGGCGGAGGTGCTTACAGATCATACCCTTTGTGTGGTCCGTCCCAAGATGGTATAGCTTATCGCACAAATTTCAGTCACTGGGCTGATATTGAATAGAAAAATTCAATATCACTTTACTGGTGGTAGGTCTCTCATATGTGAGAGGCCATCTGGGTGGGTACCACCGCAGTGTCTATTTCTCCCGTCAAACAGCAGTGTAAATGCACTGTTGTGTTTCGGATTGAAGGGCATTGTAGCCAGAGAAACTACTGGACATATTGAGACTTAACATCTTATGTCTCAGGATGGTGAGCGCAGTGAAATGCCAAGCATTGCTTTGTAATTCAAGATATTATTTGGTTTTGCTACTGTTTATGAGCGGTCGTATCGCTTACCATCAGGCGAACGGCATGATCGTCTCGCTATTCATCTCAATAAAAAAATACCTAACCCGGTATCGAACCCGAGAACTGAGTTTTACAATCATACCGTAGTACAACTGCACCATCGAGGCAGTCACTGTGTTTTAATAAGAACATAATATTACTCGTATTATCTTGGTTACTGACCCCGCGCCTACGAAAGAAAAAGGCAAATACACATAAAGTCATTACAACTAGCGAAATATTCAAGGCAGCAAAGCAAAGCAAAGCATAAATTAATTTAAATATCCTCCAAGATTGTTGAGACATAAACCATTTTTTTGTCTGTCACGGAACTAGATTCCGACTCAGGTACATTACCGTGTCGTTTCGGAACCGATTTTGGTAAAAAACGTCGCCAAATCTTATCTTCTTATCTGTACACTTAATCAAATGCTCTAATATACGTCCAATTAAATCACCGTTCAATTTTTACAAACCATTTCACTGATAAAGCAATATATTAGGTTACAAAAAAGAAAGGATTTATGCCTGTATTTCTTTTGAGTTGATATTTTAATTAAACTTTTTATTCTTTAAAAAGTGGAATATAAAATATCTATTTTATTCAAGTTATAAGATTCGTAACGATCTTAACCAACAGAGAACCAAAGTCATAGACATTGCACATAGGTTTAGCAAGCTAAAGTGGCAGTGGGCTGGTCACATATTATGTTGAAGAACCGACAACCGCTGGGGTAAACATGTTTTTGAGTGGAAACCGTGTTTTGACAAGCGAAGTTTAGGATAGCCTCTAGTTTGGTGGAGTGACAATTCGCGAAAGGTCGCTAGCAGATGCTGGATGCGACAAGCCGAAAACAGGGTTAAATGGCGCAATTTGGAGAAAGCAAAGTCAGCTTATATAGGATAGTATGATTGTCTCACAGAATTTCAATTCAAAGTAAGAGCTTTGCTGTTAAGTCAAAGTTAAAGACTGATAGGATATATTGAAAAGGGACCACCGTACATAAAGATGAAAAAATCGCCATAGTGATTCCAGTGAGTGTATTTGTGTATGTGTAACTTTCGGGCTCAATTTTTGTAATTTTTTTAATTTTTCATATCATAGGCAGATGAGGTAGCGGCCCGCCTAATCGAAAGCGGGTAACGCTGCCTATGGACTCTCTAATGCCAGAGACACAGACCAGTCCTGCGTACTGTGTGGCGAAAACTCTCTTTAAGCTTCATTCGAAGAAGGCCAAGTCACAACGCTCGGGAAACATCGAAGCAGGGGGTTCATTTTAAACCTTCCAGATTAAAGTCGACCAGCACTGTTGCATTGTGAAGACCGAAAACATTGGATAGATTGCATTTGACTCACCATCAAGTGCGTTGTAGTTACAGAATAATTAAAACTGTAGTTACTATATCGAGAGAGTAAAAAATATTAACCTGCATTTGGATATAGTTCAGATCAAAAAAAGAAGCAAAACAAACCCATAAACAATTTGACGCTTCAAAATCATGGAAGCGAGAAAATTCCAAAGATTCTATTAAGGGTTAAAAGTGATTTTATCACTGACGAATGGTTTGGTGGCGGGGAGGCCTTGGGAATCAAACTAAGGGACATACGTGGGAGCCGATAATTTGAATAAAAAAGATACATTCGCTATGAATTTTCTACCTACAACTATAAGTAAATTGGTTATTTAGTTCCTATACAGCGGAAATTGGTTGACTAATTTTACATAATTTTCAATAAAACATTGCTAAATATTGGCAGACCTTCTTTTCTTTCACTGTAAAATAAATAATGTGTTCTTAACTACAACCAGTTGGAATTGTCAATAGAAACTATCCATAAAAAATAAGGAAGATTTACATTTTCACTCTGAAACTCAAATCTGCAACCAACGTCTTAACTACTTACACTATTTCTAATTACTCAATTGTTTGCTTTATTTGATTTCCTATTTTTAAATTAATTTTATACTTAAATCAGATAAGAAATTACCGCTAAAAGCGACTAACGCCTGACCATATGCACATAGCAAATTAAAAAATGATTTATTGCTCAAAGAAAGCCATCAGGTACTTGAAACGGCAATTTTATAATCAAATAATTACCTCATTCTATTTTACAATCCTTAAATGGGTGTTTATGTATGATTTATAGTAAATAAACTGTTATTGGAATTAATAGGGACAAATGAAATGGAGGAATGGGTCCGTTTATAAAGAGATAACAATCAACACATTTCTAATTCGTTAGAAATGTTCTCATTCGAAATGTTCGTGTTGAGTTAGGCGTAGAGTTAGGCGATGGTTAGATATTACATAAAATTAATAGGTTATAGAAGTAAGAACGGGTAAAATCTCTCATAATAAATATTGATTCTCATCCCTAACAGATATTTTGGCAAAAGCTCCCATTGTTTTGTTCCCTGAATTATTTATAAACAAATCTTAATAATGGGTTTTGTACAAAACAACTACAATGTTTACGACACTTTATATTAGGTCATCCAAAAATATACTTAATTAAAACAAACACGGATAAAATGCAACACTAGATCTTTAAGGTGTGCGTGGTGGCCTGTTGGTAAACGGACCAGATGCGGCTGCCAACATGTTCACGGTGGTCGCGAGTTCAAATCCCAGGGCACACCTCTGACTTTTCAGAGTTATGTGTGTATTGATAGTCAATCACCACGCACTAAAAACGGTGAAGGAAAACACCGTGAGGAAACCTGCATACCACAACGATTTATAAGAATTTCTATGGTATGTAAGTCCGCCAACCCGCACTAGGCCAGCGTGGTGGACTATATAGCCTAACCACTCTCAATCGTACTCTCGATTGTAGAGTAGGCCCGTGCCCTGCAGTGGGACGTATATGGGCTGATACAGATACAGATCTTTAAGAAATGACGTAAAAAGGTGACTGTCTCTGAACATTCGTATGTCTGCGTTGAGACCGTACAGGTGCTATTTTATCGTGAAATCAACATACCTCACTGGAGTATTAAGTTATTGTGTACGTTTATGACATCCACTAACTATTCACAACATTACTGGCGTTCATACCACAAATACTTGTTGTAATTTCATTATCTTTGCCAATAAAACATGCCTTCCTAGACTTGTAACAGACGCGGATATTTTTTCAACGATCTTGGAAAAATAAATAAAAATGAAGGCATTTTGTAAATTGTTCATGGAGTATCTTGCTTGGTTTTTTTTTCTACAGTCACAACATTCCTAAGTGGTAGTTTTAATTAACAATTTTACCGTCTTGTATAAAACGACTGCATTGGTAGCGTAGTGGTACGGTTACAAAACTGAGGTCTCAGGTTTGACTCCCGGGTCGGGCAAAGTGATATTGGATTTTCTATTCTATGCCCATTATGATGATAGGCTCGCCGACTATCACATCGTGAGACGGAACATACAAAAGGCGATTCTGAGATAAAAAAGCGTGAGTTTATATATGTATGTATCAAACTTTAGTCAATAAGAATAAAAAAAATATGTACCTAAATATTTGGATTTTACGAAATACAATGTCGTTCAGATAGAGTCCCAAATAGGGACTGACTAGTCTTCAATTTGACACTATCATGCCGATCAAACCATTTTCTTGTTCTCTTTATAGAAATAAGTTTGCTCTATTTTGAATATGAATTACTTTTTAAAATACTAAAGCTTGACCTGTTCATAAATTACGGTTACCACCCAAAAGGAAATAATTGGGAATTCAATGCAATGCAATGTTTAATAATTACGCATTCTACAAAGGACTAGATGACATAACCTTAAGTGGCGGCCTGAGAACAATATTCTAAAACAAGAATTAACATTTAGAAACCACTGTTCGTAAAAATCACGTGTGAATGCAAAGTGTGTGAATTTTATACCTGCGTAAAGCTTTAGTGGCGCGTCCAGAATAATGGTAATTAAGATTATTGAGTATATTTTATTTTTTAATTCATATGTTCGTTGTTTACGTCCGCTTATAAGGAGATTTCGCTGTTTGTTTATAAATGTTATAAGTAATACAAGGAGATTAAAAAATGTATTGAAAATGAAGTTAAGACAAACATTGAAGGAAATGAAGGAAAATGTGTTAGATATTGCTATTGATCAATTAAAAAATTGCCGCAAAGCTACCGTTTCTGAGAGAAAAAAGTACCATAATGTTAAGTCGGCCTATTCATTGGTTAGTTAGGACGAGAGCAAACTATTTATACCTAAGTGGTAATCACCATAGAAGAAGTGCGTGGTGGCCTGTTGGTAAACGGACCAGACGCGGCTGCCAACATGTTCACGGTGGTCGCGGGTTCAAATCCCAGGGCAGACCTCTGACTTTTCGGAGTCATGTGTGTATTGATAGTCAATCACCACGCACTAAAACGGTGAAGCAAAACATCGTGAGGAAAACTGCATACCATAGCGGTTTATAAGAATTTCTATGGTATGCAAGTCCGCCAACCCGCACTAGGCCAGCGTGGTGGACTATATGACCTAACCACTCTCAATCATACTGTCGATTGTAGAGTAGGCCCGTGCCCTGCAGTGGGACGAATAGGGCTGATACAGAAGAAGAAGTAATCACCAAAACAAACTAAATTGTGTAATACCAATATGAATACTGTAAAATATTTGTATTCATTACTATACAGAAAATATCTTTTAAGTTTTCTGACACAGTTTAATTCATTTGTCAGAATATCAAGCGTCATATCCATCAGCTCACGAATTCATCCAAACACTATCAATTCAGAAATTACGTTCATTTAATGAAATGGATGTTCAGATTGTGTGGAAACACCGCTACATTTCTTTGCAAATTGAGTTGTTTAGAAGGTTCAGATGGCAATGGAAATTGTGTTTTAAATCATTACCCATAAAAGTCTTTATTGATTGAAGGAAAGTTTAAACAGTTTTAGAAAATATTTTCATTGTATTTTATGTAATTACGAGAACGAATTGTTAACTATTTTCTTTTAGTTTGCGTACACGTGTGTCGTTACCGCAATGCAGTAATTAAATTTACTATTAATTATGAAGCGGAATTAAGATGTCATATATTACGCCATTGTACCATTATAAAATTTATTATTATGAGTAGTTAAGCGCTGTTCTAAAACACATACAATTTTTTTGTTACCTTTGGTGTTTAAGATAATTGTATTGTATTGTATCGGCCCATACAAGTCTAACTGCAAGGCACGGACTATTAAGAGAGATTAGGCCATATAAATTCTTCAAGATGTTTTCCTTTACCGTTATAGTGCGTGGTGATTGACTATAATACATACACAATTCCGAAAAACCAGAGGTGTGCCCTAGGATTTGAACCACTGTGAAAATGTAGGCGGTCGAGTTGATCTGTTGCCAATAGGCCACGACACACTTTGTTTAAGATAATATACGAGCCGAAAGGAACAGAATCTTCACCTAAGTACCTTGATCGTAATATTAGTTTATCATAAGTGAAATGGTAAAAGAAAACTATGAAAAATTAATACATATTATAATATAGTGCAAGTGCGTGGTGGCCTCTTGATAAACGGACCAGACGCGGCTGCCAACATGTTCACGGTGATCGCGGGTTCGAATCCTAAAGCACCCGAATCGCGGCCTCTCCTTTCACAGCCAGCGTCAAATCAAATGCACCACGGAGACTATCAACGTATAGACGTACGAAGTACGAAGTACGAAGCAAGTGTGTATTGTAATAAAATTTGATCAAGTTGGTATCCAAAAAAATAATAATTAAAAAGCTAATTATATTCTTCCAATAATCACAAATTAGCTAAGACAAATACATCTAATCATATCGATAAATTCGTTCGATTATTAGAACAAGATATGTTTATCTTGAAATAAATCGACAACAATAAAAACGTTTTTATTCTGTGGTCAACCCTTATCTGGTGTATTTAATCAGACAGATTAGGGGTTGAAATGAGGCACCATTTAAGGGCGGAAACTTGAAGGGATGGTTCGTACGTTTATTTTTATTGGGGTGGTTATTTTTAAGCTTTGTTAAACATACACCTGTGTTCGAATTAAGTTATTTATCTATTTCTGATACGGATTCGTCTATCTTAAAATCATTTACTAGGTAATAAGACATTTAAATTGTGGCACTGTTTGATTAGCTTTCTGCACTCATAATTAATTAAATAAATAAATACATCCAAGAGTCACATACATGACCCCACATAAGACCAAGTCATTTACGGGTGTAGTGGTTATCAGGAACTAAAAAAGACTTTTCGGTCTCTTAAACTCCCGAATCTGAAACAAATACTTGTGGTTTACATAAATATTGGTTTCGCTGATCGAACCCGCGGCTTCTCGTTTCACATCCAGCGTCTAACCAAATGCGCCATGGAGGCTGTCATATATTCATTAAAAAAATACTTTAAATGTTTGTGTCCAATATCCTCATAATGAAGCAAGTTGGCATTATCGCGTATCATCGTTGCGTTGCACAACGCTCTCGTAACACGTGGAAGTGCGGATTTACTCGCCGCCGCTGCTTACAAGCACAACTAGAGTTAATGTGTAAAGGTGGGCTGTTACAGGGCCGAATATGCGATTTTTTGTCGTCACAAAAATCTTGGATAGTACTTTCTGAGACTTTCTGAAACGAACCTTAGCATTCCTGATTTTACTGTACTTTAAGACACTATCGATTACTTTTTGCTGCTCGAACAATCACAATCGAAACAAATATTTTTTTTATTTAAATATATATGGTACGAATAAAGGAATTAGGAGCCAACGACCTCACAAGACCTAAGAGAAGCCCTTGACCAAACTCACAACGCGGGTTTTCATAGTATCTCTATAGAATTGTAATTAGAAAGCTATAGTGAGTAATTTAATCACAGGTGGTCATGATCATATTCAATTTTACACAAATCCTTAATGCTTAACCATTACTGTAGGTTGTGAATATTCTTGACTACAAAGTAACGTATTATGGACTAGTAATACCATCCGAGTGTAATGGTGATTAGTTCTTTTCCTATTCAAAATAGACAATAGTTATTTAACTGAAGCCTTATTTTTTTAAAAAGCCTTCTTAATGTCAGCTGGTTGTGAAACCAAATATTTGCAGCCACAAGTGATGGGAGACTCTAAAGTCCCGTATAATTTCAGATTGATTATATAACTAGTCGAGGATCTGTATATGATTGGTAAATGTATTTATTTTATGCGACTTTTAATCGCCAGTAAACCCGTCTATGCCTCGCCTTAGATTAATGACCACTCATTGCCCCGGGTGGTTCGTTTGCATACTTCCTATTATTAAGTGTAGGTATCCAGGACAAAATAATAAACTGTACACACAGCCGTTGAGTAAACATTAATGATAAATTCCTTATATTATTACTCTTGTTGGATATTATTATTTGTTTATTTACTTGTATGAGTATGTTGGTTGTGTGGTTTAAATGTATGTAGTTTGTCATTTCGGGTTTGTATTCCAGTGCGATTATTATTTGTTTAAGCCCTTAAACTCTAATGGTTATGCTGGCGTTAATAACGATAGAGAAAATAACATACGTACATAAATGATAACCATCACGCATACATTCCGTAGGCACACAATGCTCGATTCTCGAAAACACATAACTTTACTCAATCTTTACATGCCTTCTTCTTGGTTCAGGACACCTCCGCAAACTTTATTAATATAAAAATGTCCATCCAAGCAAAGCGATAGGAACGAGGAAGCTAATGCAAACATAAAGGTATTATACTAGAGCAGACATCGAGAACAAAATCTGTGCGCATTGTGCTGGTCCAAGATACTCGTGTGCGTTTACACGAGAGCCCAGTGAAGCGAGAGCGAAGATCATATTACTGCATAGGCGTGACAGAGACAGAAACAAAAGGAGTACACCGATCATTTTTATTACAAACATTTTATTTGCAGTTTCCCCTCTAATACACTGTTTCAATGAATGTTTTTTTTTGCACGGATAGACATTAGGTGCGTTAAACAACACACAAAGTAGTAATAAAGCTTGTTTAATTAACGTGTTGCTAATAAATTGTTTAATGCTACCACGCTCACTTAACTTTTACTACGCATCGAATAGTCTGAAAACATGCCAAAGATGTAGAATTGAATATTTTTTAATAACGTACTAATAAATAAATATTAATGACGCACACTCTTGTGTTCACTTCATGCGAGAGGCCGCCTGGGTAGGTATCGCTGCAATGTCTATTTCTCCCGCCAAACAGCAGTGTAAATACACTGTTGTGTTCCTGTTATAGGAACATAGTAAGGTAACATTCGATGTTGCTACTGTCTCTGAGTGGTTTTATGGCTTGCTATCAGGTGAATGGCAAACAACTTGCCATTCATTGCTTTAAAAAATACACTTTATTTCAAGTAGCAATACGAGTCTTTGCTTTTTTTCGGAGGTAAAATGTTATATACTTTAAGAGGTCAAAACTGTTTTTTTTATAAACATTCCTACGCGTTTCCACATATTTTGGTATTTTGAATATTCCACTATTTAAAAGATGGCAAATAGTTCTAGCAATAGGGAGGGGGGGCACTTTGATACACAAAAATTCAATCTCTTTTCTGAGGACCATAAAGCATTATATTTAAATATTTGTTTTGATGTGTGCATTGGCTGATATGTCAGCTTATAATTTGGCTACGCAAAAACCGCAAAAACTGGCAACGTATAGAGATAAACTGATTTTAAGAAAAAATCTACTATAACCAAATAAAATAAAGTTTAGAGATTATCGTATAAACAATATTTGTTAAATCACGACACTGCACATTGAAAAAAAGTGTAACGCGTTGCATACGACTTGGAAGTAATTTCTAAGAGTTGTGTGGACATTGTGTAACATGTTACTCAAAGGAATGACTCGACATATTGTCTCAAAGTTGCTACAGACGTTGCAAGCCACGCACTCATAATTGTATAGTGTAAACTTTACTGTGCATATGTTGTTTTGGCATTTGAAATTTACGAAATAGATATAGGTTGGACATAGAATGTATCGACAAGAAACTTGTAATAGAGTTTTCCGCAACTAATTGGAAGTTAAACGAAGTCTTAAGTCTTTACGCTTCAAGGGTTAAGAAAAATACCATGGGGGAACCCACATACCGCAAAGATCTAATTAAGATTTTCTATAGTAAATAAATATAAACATGAACATATTTTATTGAATCTTTAAAATGTTATACATTACTCAGATTCATTCACTTTTTTTCTCTACCCACCAGTTCATACAGCTGTTTTCGCCAAAGAAGAACGGGCAAGAAACTAGCGTTGCTCTTTCATAATAAATTAACTATTAAATGATTATACAATAGTCGCAGCTTAGTTGAATTCAGAGCAGTAACTAAATAATTAATAATAATAATTGATTATTAATAACTGCCTCGGTGGCGTAGTTGTACTACGGTACGCTTACAAAGCTGAGGTCTCGGGTTCGAATCCCGGGTTGGGCAAAGTGATATTGGATTTTTCAATTCATTATCAGCCCAGAGTCAGGAATTTGTGCCGGATATGGCGATAGGCTCGCCACCTATCACATTGTGGGACGGAACATACAAGGCGAAATGTGGGTGCCCTGGCACCTCTGCCTACCCCTTCTGGGAAAAAGGCGTGAGTTTATGTATGTATGTATGATTATTAATAATATGTATGCTAAGTCCACCAGTTTCACGATAATAAAACAGTGTAGCCAACATGACAAATGTAATGTAATAGTTGTTTTCCAGACTTACAAGCATAATCTACCTCCTGTGAAAATATAAGGAAAGTCAGAATACAAACAGTTTTCCTAACCGTCCAATATAAAAGCCACAGCAAAAGTGTATTTCAATATAAACTGTTTACTTAGCGACACAAGTAAACGTCGAACATATCACAAACTCAAGTACTTGTTGGCGATTAGTCCAAGCAAATGCAGTTGCGAGACCTGATTGCAACACGACAGTTATTTTTATAACATATCGAACTTAATGCAATAAGGCACGGCTGATTATAGCTCGACCTTGTTTCTTTAATAATTTAGTTTTATCTAGTGTATAGGTAAACAGATAAATAAATACATTATACACCTAATAATTATGTTACAGTCCTGACCCCACACCAATACACTAACGCCTTAAGGATTTTTCTCTTTCTTTTGTTTAATTTTTTATTATTTTTTTGTCGCTTGTGACGTCACTTAACCGCCTTGTTGAAGACAAGCGTTGGTTTTATTATCAGCACATACTGAGCATGAGCTGTATTGTTATATCTATACATATAAATACCATTGAGTCTGTTCGTAAAGTAAAAAAAAATGTCCAACTACATGTCGTTATATACACGATACCTATAACGAAAATGACCTTAGAATTTTTATTGTCTGTCTGTCTGTTTGTTCCGGTTTATCTCTGAAATGGCTGAATCGATTTTGACGAGACTTTTATTGTCAGGTAGCTGATATAATAAAGAGTAACTTAGGGTACATTTATTTTAGAAAAAAATATTTTAATTTAGAAAAATAATTCCACGCGAACGAAGTCGTAGGTACAGCTGGTTAGTAATTATTACTTAAAGCTGTAAACCATTGATTGTAACAAATAAATGTTTCTTTCTTTCTTTCCTTATTCATAAATAGTTACAAAACATTTTTCAATTATCGAATGTTTCTCAAACTGAATTCAAAAGGGACAAGACATTCGACATCTAAATAAGTTTATAAAATTTCTATGAAGAAGGCTGTAAATCTTGTATGATAGGAAACAGAACTACGAGAAATATTTCGGCACTATTCGTCCAATCTAGAAATATTTACACATATTTATGAATCACAAAAACATTAGCTTCATTGCGGCGTTCAAATTGGCATACCATTAAAATTATGCATTATTTTGCAGCCTTCGTTGCGCAATTGATTAGACGCCGGCTGTGAAACGAGAGGCCGCGGTTTCGATCCCCGCGCCGAGACAAAAGTTTGTGAGGCCCACACGTATTTGTCTCGGGTCTGGGTATTTGCGAGACCAAACAGTCTCTTGCACTTCCTGATATCCACGACCCAAGACTTGATTGATCTAAAGGCATTTTAAAATGCCACGACATGAATTTGAAACAATGGAATTTAAGTCGTGTTCTCATCAAATAAGATTAAATATCCTTTGGACTGATACAGATCCTTTAGTAAAAAAAATATCCTTTGCCATTCCGTCCATTCAACGCAGACCGCTACGTTGGCTCTTAATGTGGGGCCAGGACTATGTATGTGACTTTTGTGTGTATTTATTTATTATTACTTTTTGAGGAAATAACATTACAACATTATTCACCCTTGCTTTAATAAAAACACAAATGTTAAATTACAAATTTTCTGAAATCTCCATACCAGAATAAAATATTATCTTTATCTCAGAAACTTCATAGTTACTGCGCCAAAAATACGTGGCAATGCCCATAGTCTAAAACAAACAAGTCTGTAATAATCTATTTCACATTATATAACAGTTATTTGCATTTAATGGTGGCATGCGTAGTCATTACATTACATCACACTGTACTCGTTTTGGGTCAATAAGACGCTGATTGCAACTATCACACTTTTATACTACATACAAATTACAATATACATACATAAACTCAGGCCTTTTTCCCCTAAAGGATAAGCAGAGGTACTACCAGGACACTCACGCTACGCCTTGTGTGTCATGTCCCTCGAACTGATAGGGGAAGAACCTATCGCTATGTCAGGCTTATATACCTGACTCCGAGCTAATAATGGAAAAATAGACCAAGCTTGACCCGGAATTCGAACCCGAGAACTTAGCTTTGTAAGCGTACCTAAATATAACTACGCTATCGAGGCAGTTTTTTTACACTGGCGCAATTTAATGCAATTCACTTAATGGTGAACGCATTGAAATTAATATAATAGATAATTACATACACCCTACATTTATACACACTGAAATAAAAGTCTTATGTTATGGGTTTCAGAAACTACGAGAGACTTTTCGGTCTTACAAAAGCTCAGACCCGAAACAAATATTTGTTTGCCGCGCAAATATTTGTCTCGGTGCGGGGATTGAACCGACGCGACGGCTTCTTAACTATCTTTGCCATGTAGGCTACTAAAACCCAAAAAAAATATCTTTTGGTTATCTTTCACTAGTCGATACTCCAAAACATGAATAATATCTTGAAGCAACATTAACAAAAGAACAGTTGAAGATTGCAGAAAGTCTGATGCAGGCCACGTGAAACAAATCCCTGTCGAAGTCTTTAGACGAGTTCTATATTCAGCGTAGGACATCCTGTGGCTAAAAATAAAGAAGTTTAATGAAGATATTACGTCGACGTCACGTAAGTGGTAAATACTACCAGTTGTGATTATTATACTTACGTTCATTAATTACTTTTATACCTCATAAGCTTTGCAATTGCGGCATATTTATGCAGTATTTAATGCTCTCATAATGTTGTTGCCTATGAGTAATCGTTTCCGTAATTTTGTACTAAGTAATTTATGCTTTCTACCTATTTATAAACATAAATATATTTTGCATATGACTATTAACATTTACAATTACGTAGTAGCCTGAGCTAACGAGAATGGCCTAAGAGTTTGATAAAAGTATGAAGCGAAAGTAATATGTCAGGATTGTGTACGGCAGTGACCCATAGGTCCTACCCACCCTTGTTTGATACGGTTCTGACGATTTTATATGTACCTAAATATTAGAAGTTACATTTTAAGTATACTGTAAGTATTAATGGAAGGGATTATGACTTTTTTGATCATATAATATAGCTTCTTTGTTTCAACTGCCTAATCTCTGTTTCATCCTAGGTTTGACTGGTTGATAATGTACAAATATTCATAATCTTAACAAGATTTTCTTTAAAGGAAATGAATTCGAATACCTTTTTCTAGATTTCTTTTCCTATATACAATTGTAAATATATGAAGATTAAATAAATACATTTAAATAGCAAAAATAGCTAGGAGAAGTTTTAATTTTAAAATTGTGCTTAAAATAAACCAATAAATAGCCAAATAATTCTATAACAACCATAGTAATCGTTTTTGCGGTGATCCTATAAGCCTATAAGCTACTAAACATCATAAAAATTAAAAACTAAAGAGAACGACATTCCTATTAATGGGTGGTTTTGGTTTATAGATTAATATTTCCCTCTGATAGTGAGACGATATTATTGTAAAATATAATTTAACTCAATTTTATTCAGTGATTGTGTAAATGAAGGCAATAGGAAATCTCTTACTTATTTTTAGCAATATCTTGATCTACATAAAAACATTGCAATTAGAACTAGAAGAAATAAGAAACGATATTCATAAACAGCTTAAGAATAAATAAGAATAAAACGAAAACAAACATTTCACACGATTTATTACATCAGCCTCACTCGAAGCAAATGTACTTCGATAAACACACAATAACAAGCAGGTAAAAGCTAACAAGTATTAACAGGTCATAACATCTAATAAGGACTGGCCGACGCACGGCATACAAAACCAGACTTCTCAAACTAAACAGCGAAACATGATCACAACCTTACAAACACGAAACGAAATTTTACCAAATACACACTAAATACTAAATGATCACATTTTTGAACTAAGCCTATAAGGTACGGATGTGTTCAGCTCAACGATTCCTCTCAATGCCAACCGTGGTGTTGGTGTTCGTGGTGGTGGTGGTGGTCCTCCTCCTTCTTGATGTAGTACGGAACGTGGACCTTCACGGGGTAAGGAACTTCCTTCACGAGGGGTACCTGCACCTCTTTGTACACGGGGTAGGGCTTGTCAATGGGAACCTTGACTTCATAAGGCACCTTTTTCTCAACGGTGTAAGGAATCTTCCTGATAACCTCATAGGGCTTAGGTACGGGGACCTTGACTGGAACTGGGTAGGGTTTCTCAACCTCGACCTTGTAAGGCTTGTCGACTGGGACCTTAACTTCGTAGGGCACCGGTTTGTGCACGGTCACTGGGTAAGGCTTCTCAACTGGGACTGGGTAGGGCTTCTCGACATACACGTGGTAGGGTTTGTCGACGGGCACCTTGACTTCATAAGGCACTTTCTTTACGACCTCGTAGGGTTGGGGAACCTTGACTTCGTATTTGACTGGCACTGGCACCTTCTTCTCAACAGTGTAGGGTTGTGGTACTGGCACTTTCACTTCGTAAGGCACTTTCTTTTCGACAGTGTAGGGAGTGGGCACTTTCACTTTGACTTCGTAGGGTTTGTCGACGTGCACTTTGACTTCGTAAGGCACCTTCTTCTCGACTGTGTAGGGTTCGGGAACGTAGACAGGGTATTTGACGTACTCCTTGACTGTCACTGGGACTTTCTTTTCGACGGTGTAGGGTTGTGGGACGGGCACTTTAACTTCGTACGGGACTTTCTTCTCGACGGTGTATGGAACGTGTTTTTCGACGGTGTAGGGCACTGGCACCTTCTTGATGACCTCGATGGTCTTGACGTGCTCGTGATGGTGGCCATGGTCAGAGGAGATGGGCTTCCAGTCACCGCCGCCTCCGTAGCCTCCAAAGTCACTGCCTCCTTGGCTACCTCCGTGACTGCCGCCTCCGTAGCCTCCAAAGTCGCTGCCTCCTTGGCTACCACCGTGACCGCCGCCAAAGGAGTATCCTTCGCCGCCACCGTAACCTCCTTCGTGTCCTCCGAAGCTTATGCCCTCGTGTCCGAAGCTCTGTCCCTCATTGCTGCCGCCGCCGAAGCCGCTGTGACCTCCGTAGGAGCCGAAGTCATGGATACCTCTTTTATCTTGTTTCTTCTCCTCGACAGCCTTCGGTGCGTCCTTTTCCTCCTTGGCAAAGGCGACCACGGCCAAAGACGCCACCAAAACAACCTGGGGACAAGAAAAGAGATGTTACTTTAAAAGTATTTTCTTTCTTTCTGACTTAACAGATTGATTTTTGTCGATGATACTTCATGATATGGCAATTAAGATTGAGATCAATTATAATGAATATTTTTAGGAAAGCCTATATTCAGCGGTGGTGTTCTTGTGGATACTTTTGCATATTTAACTGTCGGACACTTTACGCTGATCATTTATAAGAAATACAGATAAATACTCAACGGATTATTTTATCGCTCAAAATTAGTAATCAAGAAACATTATTACATAAATCTAATCCGCTATCATTGTTTTGCAAAAAAACTTTCTATTGTATCCAAAATCGATGACATGAGCGTGAGATGACGAAACTAAGCATTAATAGACACGGCATGACTCCGCCACGGTATCAGAATACGGTCGTAAAGTAAAAGTAAATCTAGTTAATAGATCTTGTATCGGCGTGGAATACTAAAGCACTTTCTATCCAGCAAGAAGCTTGCATTGTCTTAATTCACTATTGTATAACTTCCTTGTATTATAGAAAATGCTATCTGGAATTAAAAACTTGTCAATTAAATTTTATATGTTTTTGTATTTGTTCAATTGTTATGGAATGTCATGTCAATGGAGAGAATATTATCAAACTAATTGAGGATAGTTTATGTTTTGCTACTTTAATTGAATTCATATTAAAATATTATAGTTTATATTTATTGACTCTATTTTGGCTAAGAACTTAATGATTAAGTGTTATTCAAATGTCAAATTTCATAGTTGCCTAATTCAAAATTAATATGCTTAAGTTATTGAAACAAACATTTATTTTAGAACGCTAGAAATCAGTATTAATAAGAAAAAATATATTGTGGTTATTATCTCAAATGAACACAAAGTTCAGGTCAACGTTATTAACATAACTGAGTGAGTCAAATAGTACTTTAACGGCCGATGCCAATAATCAATCGAAAAAATTAGATTGAAGTCAATCTGGATTATTTTCTACTTTTCGATTTGTCATTTACCATGTTGCCATAGTTTTTTCACTACTGAGATTGATTATTGGCAATATAGTATCAGAAAAAAGATTGAGCTATCAATCTCAAACGGCAAATTTTGGATTGGGATTGTTTATTGGCAGCGGCTGTAAGAGGTTACCGACTAATCTGGTAAAATAACAGGAGTAACAAAAAGACACAATAATCTTAAGGTAAAGAACATAAAGCAACCTTCATAATATAAATAATTAAATACTACATTACATAAACTTACTAGTTATGTTTTTATAATCCACAATATTCTATCTCTCAGTCTAACTCAAAATTCTAGAAGACTCTCTAATATTTCAAATAATATATTAGAATTTCAAATTGATGTTCTAAAATCTAATTTAACACAAAATCAAATGAATTTCGAATGCATTATCTTAATGTGTTGCTTTTATATAATTTACATATCAATAACTCACTCCTAAAATGTTTAATTAGTTACTTATTTTCATACTATATATTAAATTAGAAACCATAATATTAGTCCTTGTGTTGATGCTATTTTTTCTCCAAAATATGTTAATATTCTTTAAATATATTTTCAATATTTTTAGTATGGAATTATAAAATCACTTGCTTAATAACAATATATTTTTATGTCATTTTTATAACTGTTGTCAAAATGTTCTCAAATTATACTTTGTATATCTTACTATAAGTAGGCTAAGTTAATCATGTCCACCTTCAAGAAATAATCCCATTTTGTTTCGACCAATTCATTTTGTATTAGTATAAAAAAATCTAGTCCAATATAATTTATTTTTATCATTTTAAACTATCTATAAGTTCATGCCCCAACAGGCATTAGTTGTCATTTGTCAATCACTCGAATTCGTGCAACAATCAATTTGTTCGAGTCATATTGCCGTGATTTTTCTTAATTAAATTCACGTATTGCACTATTGCAGTTGCAACTCAAAATTCTAAGCCGCACCTCTGGTTTCACAACATTACGAAATGTCAATGCACGTCGTACATATGTTTTGGGCACACGACTGCATAATTGAAAATATGAAGTCATACTTTTAATTATAATCGTTTTGATTTGAAAAAATGTTTATTTGATTTTTGTTTCAATTGGAAATGCAAATTCGATCGGATTAGAAAACTAGAAATTATTGAAGTATGTAATTTCCAACAAAAAAAAAAAATATTTTTTGATGCTCAAATATGAATAGGATTTGCAGAGAACAAATCGCCATACAAGAATGAGCTGAATGTACGAAAAAGCTTTCTTAAGCCATTTTATATTTAGAGTCAGCCTTTTAAAAACATCTATTCGGAAACAACTTCAATACTTACCGATTTTAATATATTTTTAATGAATGAACAAAAGGTCACCGATCGCTAAATGCATTTATTGCACATTTATGCAATATTCAAATTGTATGCTAATGATATACAGCGCATCTTTAGTTCAAGGGAAAATACTTGAATTATTATTGTTATAAGTTTATTTTTAAAAGGAATGTAATTTGATATATGATATCTAAAATACCTCAGTCTAGGATTTCTTCAACACATTAATTATTTAAAAAATAACTATGCATAAACATGACTGATTGAGAGGTTGTAAATAAATAAATAAAAATATTTTACTAAAGACCAAATAGCCCATAGTATAAGAAGCTGGCTTTGTGCATGTAAGCAGACTTCAAAAAATTCTAATAAATATCTTATTTGTATACAAGGCTCCGCATTATGTTTTCTTCACAAATAAATTATAATTGATTAACAATGCGCACATGATTTTTAAAATCAAAAATCTTAATATTTCGAACCAGCAATGACTTAGGGAAGTTCATATTCTTACCAACAAGCCATCTCATACAAAAGATTTCAACGCCGTCGCAAAACGGAAAAATCGATCAAGATAGATATTCGAACTTAATAACTCTTTTTTAAAGTCGGTTAAAATGCAAGATAAATGCAAGGCGAGATATTTGCTCTCGATGGTCACCGCATGTGTGTACCACGGTCTAGTGAAAGTGAATCGGTTCGCCATAGATCACGGAAACGATGCGCCTACTACTGTCCAACGGCGATTGTGTAAAATTGCGCGAGATTTTTGTGACATAAGAATACTTATTCCCAGGACAAGCAATGAATATTCATTCTATTTTTAAAATCCTAGTATCAAATTTGTTTTTCCTGTAGTACATAATATGTTTTGAGAATTTACTAATTCGGAACGAATTTTGTGTGCTTGTAACACAGATGTGCTTGATAGTTGAATGAAATGCAAAATTGTATTACAAACTAACTAACTTAATTGAATATAAATATAATTTTTGTTATATTCTTTATATAAACATTTTAATTCCTGTAGCCCAAATCATATTGTTTGAAAGGAGTCTCAATTATTTTCTCATTAATAATACGTTAACAGCACACATACAGAAAATTATTTACCCAATTAAAAGTGACTATATCGTGACTTTCCGTGGTAATCTGCAACAGCGATCGGATTTTGTAGTATCATTGCTCGGAGTAACCGCGTTTGAAATTCTATCTACATGATACTTCCTAAACAAAACACATCGTCCATACAGATTGCAATAGAAATCGGGATTATCTAACGTTTCTATACAAGCAAATTACTAAGTGTAAACGTTTTCCTTATTAATATCATAAATCGGAAAGAGAGTTTGTTTGTGTTTTACTTTATAACATCTGATATATTTAAGTGGTAATTATGAATTATGCAGTCTGTATCAGCCCATATACGTCCCACTGCAGGGCACGGGTCTACTCCACAATCGACAGTACGATTAAGAGTGGTTAGGCCATATAGTCCACCACGCTGGCCTAGTGTCAATTAATATATTAGTGAATTATGCATACATATAGTGAAAAGTATAGAAAAGGACATAATATACTTATCATCTTGGAAGTGCTATTTACCGGAATTTAAGACGGTGCATCGAAAAATAATCCCGGTAGTACAACGCATTAAACAGGAATAAATTCTAGCATAATATCGCGACCTTCCGATAAAAATTAACTGCAACCCAATGTTTGAATTATAGAAATAGAGATTAGCGATATTTTGAATGAAAATGCATTGTTGAATATCGAGAATACAATTGAGAGTGATCATTTAGTCCATCATACTGGCATCATAATGCGGGCTGGTAGACTTTATATATCACCTATATTTTTACAATTATTCTTACAGTACTTGTTATTTAATACCATTCTGAAAACTAAGAAAGCTCTCAAACAATGTTGTTATAAAGTGATCAGAGTAAATGAGAGTAATTTAATAAAATGAAATATAAATTGTTGTGATGGTTCGAATTGCTTTTATGGCCAACGTTTGATACAACTCTACACTGTCGTTTCTTTACATTCATTGCTATGAAGTAAGTAAGTAGTTTGTTATAAAAGATGTTTTATATTTGTTGAATAATCTCAAACCTGTATGTTCTTATAAGGCATCATTAGATTTATGTAATAATATTTGCAGGTAAAATGATTACGGATTATAAAACACCCAATTGCTATATAAAAGATTTAGTTTGCATTAAATGATTGACGCTTGAATGAAACTTTATGTTGCAGTTAATTGTTAAGACGTGCTTATAACGCAACATTTGTATTTAAGCGTTATCGTAAACACATAGATACTGTGACAAATTAGGCTTTATAATATTCATTCCAATATCAACAACCACCATTTACGGCCTTCGAATACAAATGACAGTGAAAAACGACCTAACCCACAATCAAACACTGTCATAGAGGATTCCTGTGCAGTAGTGGAAGGCTAAGTTCACAGATGTGCATAAGACTTGTACATATATTAAAACAGGCACTTCGACACGGCAACTTTCTTTCCGGTTGCTTATATTTCAAAATATGATATTATCTACGCTTGCGAAACCCGCTAATAACGATGCACAAGTGAACATTACATAGCCATAAGATTATCCGCGTTTTGTAACATGTTACGTTGAGATTGCATGGCTATTGAATAAAATAAGTACATTTGGTTGAGAAGGCTGTTCAAAAAAGACTATGGGTTCAATTCTCTCAACAATACAAATATTTCAGGGATCATACCAAAATTGTCAAGTTAGTTTCTTATTAACAATGTGAGAATGATAATAATTAAACGTAACGTATTTAAAATTATTATGTCTACGTGATTGAACCCAGCATCTTTCAATTTAAAAAAATATATATATTATACTTTACTGATAAATGTTTACGTTGTCAATTCGTCTCAAACAAGCTGTTGAGAGCCTATAAACATAGATCCTATTTTAACCCAACGTATTTGAATGACTAACAAATGATAAATAATTACACCCAACATACATATCTTGGACAAAACAGATCAATAAATCATGTAACAATTCTTGTGTTGAAACTACGAGAGCCTTCGGTCCCATTACACAAATGAGAAGCAAATGTACGTTGACATACAAACATGCATCGCAATTACAAGTATAGTTATATCTACATAATATGTTTACTGTTACTTCAAATCGCCTTTCTATATTGACTTAGATCATTGCATAGCAGGTAAATGGTTCTAAACCTCTCACTGATTGTAGCTTGTTACTTAGGAATGCTCTTATTTTTCCGTCAAATCTTCTAACATATATTTCACAATAACTAACGTTAAATAATAGCTCGATCAAATACAAAGCCTTTTAATTGCAACATTATAAATTAATTATTATCAATAGTGTGTAAAACTAATACATGTCGGAATAAGAAAGCAACAACTTTTATTTGTAAGGGAATTACTGACCGTATTCGACATAATTAAATAAATACACCCAACATTCACATACATAGTCCTGATCCCACACTAAGATCAAGTCTTGTGTCGTGGGTATCAGGAACTACGAGAGACTTGTCGGTCTCACAAACACCCAGACCCGAAACAACTACCTGTGGATCATACAAATATTTGTCTCGGTTCGGGAATTAATATATTTTCCCTGTTTCTATTGTTTGTTGATATAAACCTTCTATTTGCAAATATTCATGATACTAAAATCAATGTGACTTTCAAAGGCCCCAACCTTCATTCGAACGGCGAAACCTTTCTAGCAATTTCTGTATCATTGTTATACGAATTTCATAATAATGGCCCAACATGTAATAATTACAGCGGTTTGCAACGCAACGGCTCACATAACTCGCCATTAGTGTGAGCAAGTTACGCGCATTCTTCTTAATTATACGATCCAATTGTTTCATTCATATTCGATTATGAGCAACATCGATCGTAACCTGGGGGACTACTATAAACAACAATACTTGATATATGGTGCGTATGCGCGTGTTAGAACCTCCTTCTAGTGCCTTTGTTTTCATTAGTATCGATTTTTAAAGGATTGAACAGTGTTGACAAGTGTTACAGAGAATATTCATCGACGTCATAGTAAAAATTGATTGGGTAATAAAGTCACTAGGAGTAGATTACAATACAAAGAATTGCACGATATTCAATCGTTTTCGTAGTAGCCCCCCTGAATTGATTGTGTAAGACTATCAATTATTACATTGCACAATTCTAGATAACAATGCACCAATTCTTTTCAAGACAATGTGCCTCGGAATCGACGCCGTAAACATGGGATAAAATAAAAGTGACCGTAATTACTAATTAAATATAATTTTACTTTAGTGTGTCCAAAAATCAATTACCGTTTGAGATTAATAAGGCTCATCGCAGAATCTTAATTTCATAGACGACACGAGCGAATTTTATAGTGTAATAAATATTAACTACGTGCTTTATACCACAAATCACTTACAAAGGCTACTAATGAAAGTTTAGAAACAAAAGACAGAGAGAAAAGTGAGCGCAATTGAAAAGCTTTTGAAAAAATATATTTTTATTAATAACCAATACCCAAGTTACAATTCCATAAAAACCTTGAGGCGGTTATGGTTATAGTCTCACAACTACAGATCTACAATTAGCTATAGAATAAGCGGAAATGTTAAATAAAAAGCAGTAGTAATAAAATCCTAAGAAGCTAGGCGCGGAACTAAAGCGTCTGATTCCGATATTTTCTCCGTAAACGGTGGAAAGTGAAAAGCGCTAAACTTGTACGAGGAAGAAAATTACAAATGATCGCTATTAAACACTTATTAGCAATTACTTGCGTAAACTTAGATATTAAATTGCTATCAAATTAGCATACGTAACTTTAAGTATCGATCTTAGAATCAAAGTTTCCAACGATTATAAACCTCAGTACTAAGACACAAACTTTATGAGGTATTACCTCACAAACTACTTGACTTTTCAGTACTAAACTCCAAGACAAAATAGGCTCATTAGGCCACATAGGATCTCCCAAAGTAGCTTAGATAGGAGATAATGTATCAAATTGAGTAGTATTATAAGTTCACTGACTATATTAGGGTAATGTTTATAATAATAACAAAAAAAAACTCTGTGACCCCAAAAATGTCACGACACGGCGATTGAACCCGCGAGCCTTCGTTTAACAGCTGACTAACTAACAGCGCTTTAGAGGTTGCCAAAAATGACGATATGAACATTCCTAAAAGCCTATTAAAATATCGTTTTGTTATTACATAGCATGCAAAACAGCGGTTTAATTAGATACACGTATGTGTTAATATCTCAAGCGCAATTATAAGTTTCGAAAATACTGCAATTCTGTAGCGAAAAGATACGAATATTGCTAAACAGTCCTTCATCAACATGCAGTAATTGTTATCAGTTGCTTCCACTATTAGAAAACATTTGAAAAGCCTCTTGATTTATACAAAAGTAATTAGTTTGTGCAATTATATATTTATATGTGGACTTTGTTGTGAAATGGGAATATGCCGGGAATATTATATAAATGAAATGTAAAGCTTGCGATCTGAACATTGAAATATTATTTCATATTGTAAAAATATATTCACCATCTGATTGTGGAACACTATTTTGTGTAGAAGCTTTTCCAAAGCATTGTTCCATAGATGCTTTTCGTAAAATACATCTTAAAAGAGATTTTTATGACTTAGGAATACTAACATATAAATCTGAAAATTCGTCATTAGTAATGATGATTATGAAATAAAATAAGTAAGTATTTTTGTGTGAAATTTCGTAATTTTGAAAGTTAGAGAAATTTGAGCTTTTGAGTGCTTTCCGATGGGAAATTCCCTTGAATATACGATAAACATGAATCATTATCTCACTTAGCGTATGAGACGTAATCCTTAACTTGGGTAATTGAAATCAATTAAAATTTATATTTATGTATGAGACTGTTCTCGTAATTAAGCGTTTAAGATAATATTTACAAAGCATTGGCATATTTATTTTATTAATTGTTAAAACAAATAAAAAATAATTAATGTGCGTCACGTCATTCACTGGTGAGACATTTATTTCGCGCAACTAAACAAAAAAAAATTGTTGCTCTCTCCAAATTTTGTTATAAATCGTTAACTTTGATGTGCTCTCCATATACAAATAGATTTGAAATATGCTCATGGTGGAAATCCTAAAACCAAGTAAGATTTCTTTTTAATCGTAACACTCCTTAATTAGTAACGTTAGTATAAAATTGATATTTACGCCTTTACTAACATTTGAATAATAAATGAAGATCACATAATAAATTGAACTAATTTCCAAATTAAATTCTATTTTTAATCCTCATCACCAAAATTTAAAAAAAGAACGTTATTTTCAACCTGCAATATAATTTTAAAAATTAATTTTAATAAAAGGCGCTTAAACGCAAGGATTAGTCACCTAATCGATTATAAAACAATAATCGATAAAACACTCGATTAAAAATCACTTTAACACATCACGTGAACACTTCACTCACCGTGAACTTCATTGTTGTATGTCTTCGTCCGTTGCCGAAGACTGGTTGTGTGGTCGACGTAGCCGCGAACATGTTATATACTGTCCCTCCCACTAAACATTCACCGCAAAACACATTCAAGAAGGGTGTATAGCCGGCAGATAATGACATGTGTTTATGTACCTTGCACTCATTTGCTGTTCTAAATTTGAACAATGCGTAACAATTTTTTTCTAGATTATTTTCATTAGTATCGATTAGTAAGACAATCGATCTTAATAATCGATTGAGGCAGCAGTGTTATCTCTGTGCTTGTAATAAAGGATAGTCACGATACAGATGGTAGTAAACTAATCAAAGTAATTGTTATGAATCGCATTTTTGACAAATTCAATTAACACTCAGTAATTTGAAGTCATTTGCAGCTATGGTGTATCGTAGATTGTAATTCAAGAGTGCAAATATCAAGGATCTCTGTCCTTGAGAGAGAATGTGATATATTCGATCTTAATTTTCATATTTTGGCCAATAGGTCATTCAACATTTCCAATATCTAGCCTCCTAGTATATTAAAGAACATCCGCCTTCCCTTTCCGTTTAGTCCAATATTAAAATTTAAGTGACAAGTTGGTTGTTCCTTGTACATAAAGAACCACCAGGATAAGTTCCACAATTTTGTCTATTACTTCGGCAACAGTGATTCAACAGTGTAGTGTTCAGATTTGAAGGTAATTGTAGTTATTGCTAGGTATTAAGATACTAAACATCTAATGTTTAAAGATAGGATTATCAAGGTTATTGCTCCTTATCATAGGCAGAAGGGATGATTATCATGAGACGAGCGTCCTGTTTCGCTCATCATTTCCTCTTTGAAATAAGTTAAGGGCAGATACTTCCAAATAATGCAAAGATCTGTGCCTATATATTTTCAGTCTCTCGTACAACTGATAAAAAACGTGTCGATTATACGCTTAGTTGATTCATAAGTGATACGCAAAGAATTCGCTACATTGGACACACTCATGCCCAAATACAGTCATAGATCGTCTATAGAATTTGTAAGGGGTGCCAAGGTTAAGAATACCTAACGTTTGTAAAATATATACATCTAAAGTTTTCTAAACCAGGTATATTTAGTGAGAAGAGGCATCTTAGTAGGCTGGCATAATTATATCGAATGGTAGGGGACTGCCGTCTGTTGCTATTCGAGACTCTGCCTGGACGGCACTTGAGCTTACCATCAGGCGCAGGGTAGTGATTAGGCCGGGCCAGTATAAGAAAACTCCAAACCGTCACATACATAGTCTTGACCCCACACTAAGATTGAGTCTTGTGTTGTAAGTATCTGCGAGAGACTTTACGGTCTCACAAACAAGCAGATAAAAAACTAAACACATATTATAAATTCAACTATATAAACATTTTCATTTGAGTTCCCCAAGGTCGAAATTACTCCGAATTTTGAATCCAAACATCTTAAGTTTGAAGTTAAATAAACTGACAGGTCAATTTTGAGTAGAGTTACTTATCAACTAAGCTCACTTAGCGATCCAATATCTGCCAGTAATCTGACAATAATGCGAAGTATAGCCTATACAGAACACAGTTCTGAAATATACCGGCCACACAAGGCACCGGACATGACGGGTTAAAAATCGCTATGATATGCAGATTTCCTCAAGATGTTTTCCGTCACCGTTTTAGTAACATTAAGTAAGAGTAACATTGCTTGTGTAACACAATTTAATATTTACGCATTGGAAGATACGCGGTTCACGCAACTAGCGCATCTGATAACACTTGGATACACTCTATCAGGTAAACACATGAATCTAAACAGTTTCCTACTTTTAGTATAAATACATTTTTGCATTGATTGGAGATAATATACCGTTCTATTTAAACATGAATGATAGTCTGAAAAACTAGTAACGCTTTAGTAGATTAAAAAATGAAGTAATAAACATTTAATATTGTTTTCATAATAATGATTATGAGGTTGGTATTATGTAATTGTCAGTTGGGTGTATTGATTTATTTAAATATTTGTCTCGTTTCAAGGATTAAACACGCGGGCTTTGGTTTAATTTATTTTAAATTCTTTATTAATGATAAAGCGAACTGGCGTTATTCTGATCCAACACTAAGATCGAGTCTTGTGTCGAGGGTATCAGAAATTACGAGAGACTTTTCGGCCTCACAAACACCCAGACTCGAAACATATTCCTGTGGATCATACAAACATTTGTCTCGATGCGGGGATCGAACCCGTGGCCTTTCGTTTCACAGCTGGCGTCTAAACAACTGCGCCACGGAGGCTATCAATGAAAACTAACATTTTAATTCGACCAAAAACCTAAAACAAAATCTAAAGATTACATATTCATTCCTAACGCATTAGTAACACATGCTACAACGAGAAAGCGTGCTTTTAAAATATTTAACTCGAGCAAGATTTTAACTTATAAGTGTTTGTGATTTGAATACGTTATTTGTGGTGCAATAGCTATTTCCTTGCAATAGATTACTGTTGTAGATAAACGTTTAGTATGTATCGTCGAGTTTGTAAGATTAGTCTAGTATGCAGAGGTTGTGAATCGTAAAATCTTGTGTTGGATCCTCAGGTTAAATCATCAAACTGGTACTAGTTATTCGATCAGAAAAGTATGACATATCTGTTTTGGCTTTGTAGAAAAAAAAAACAACCGTGGAATAACAGCTTTGCTTGTTATTTGGTGTGTGAGACTATGAAAACCACTGGTGGTAGGTCTCTCATATGTGAGAGACTGCCTGGGCTGGTACAACCACATTGTCTATTTCTCCCGCCAAGCAGCAGTGTAAAAGCACTGTTGTGTATCGGTTTGAATAACATAGTAGCCAGATTAACTCGACATATTAACATTTTAAATCTCGGGATCGCAAGCGCAGTGGAATGCCGAGCATTGCTTTGTCATTCATAATGTTGTTTATTTTTGCTACTATCCATGAACGATCGCATCGCTTACCCTACAGTAAGTGTCAGGATGTCCGTACCCTAGTGCTACGGACATCCTGACACTTACTGTACAGTCACCACCGTACATGATGGCGTACATTATGACCACCGTACATTATGAAACGAAATTGTTTGGCGTATCAAGTTCAATCTACGATGACAACTATGTTGGTCTAGGATAAATAATGTGATCATAGTTCGATATTGTATTTAGATTGCAATGCATTCACCATAACACACACCAAAACATCGTGAGGAAACCGTATAGCGATTTGTAATGATTTCTATGATATGTAAAGTCTGTATTGATAGTCAATAATCAGGCACTAAAACGGTGAAAGAAAACATCGTGAGGAAACTTGCCTACTATAGCGATTTATAAGAATTTTTAAGGTCTGTAAGTTCACCAATCCGCACCAGACCAGCGTGGTGAACTAAATGGCCCAACCCCACTCAATCGTACTCTCCATTGTAGAAGAGGCCCGTGACCTACAGTGGGACGTATGTAGGCTGATACAGATACAGATATATTAACCATAAATTACATCCAGCGTTGATCGCACTGCATCATGTCATGTTTCACAGCCTATTGAACCATACTATACCATCGTTACTATTTAATTATGTACTACAGATTCAAGAGAACCTTTTAGTTAAGGTGTTTGTATGTCAAATACTAAATATACAAGGCATGTAGCATACAACTATGTGGTATACTTAGTGTTATGTGTATTATGTCACCGCCGACATACACTGCAGTACAAATCGTAGCCTAGTGGTCTATATACATTTTCATTATAACCTCAGTCTTCACTTTTTCACATGCCTTTATCCCTAAATCCCTTCATCTCTACATTCCTATATCTTTACACCCTTATATCCCAACATCTTAATATGCCAATATCGCTATATCCTAATATCCGTATATCCCGACATCTGTATATCTATACATCTCTATACCCCTATATCTCTATTCCCTTTATCCCTATACTTACAGTATGTGACCTTGCTTCTAGACAAATTTTACGATTCTAGGTCACTGAAATGTCTTGACCGATTGATAAATAGACAAATAAGTCTTTCTAAAAGATACTGTCCATCATTTTCATTGTGGAACCGTAAAAACATAAAATAATATAGACAAACATAAACAAGTAACCTATTGGTTTCAAACCCACGCCACTATATTACAAATTAGCAAAATAGAAATTATTTGCTGAATAAATAAAATAAATAATAAACTGCTTGGTAATATACTCGTAAATTGTAAAACGATCATTCAATGTCATAAATCAAATTCTATCAACTATCAGTCGAAGTTTTAACGTTAACCCACATCATATAATAAAATTCATTTTAATGCAAATGCGTTCTTTTATTTCTACGCGGTTTAGATACTAGCTGCTTAGTGGTCCAGTAGTGATAAGGCTGTAAATTGTGAGTAATGGGTTCAGCTCCTGGGATAGGCAAGTGTGAGTTAACATTTCAGTTTAAAACAAAAAAGAAACAAAACATGAAAGTAAAATTAGGGAAGTAGAGATGAGATCAGTAAGGGAAATTTGTGGGAAAGAAAATTCACGGCAAAACCGGGGTGTCATAGTTGCACCTCTGCTTACTCCTTCTGGGAGTAAGATGTGAGTTTATGTATGTATGTATGTATGTACAATAAGCTTCGCTTACCAACAATTTTTTACAAACTATTTTGATTGTAATAACAAGTTTTTACAATCATAACAGAATTTCTACGGCTGCAGACATTTCATTTTAAATTCATAATTTTAATTAAACTCTGCCTCGGTGGCATAGTTGTACCACGGTACGCTTACTAAATTGAGGTCTCGGGTTCGAATCCCGGTTTGGGCAAAGTGATATTGGATTTTTCTATTCATTATCAACCCAGAGTCAGGAATTTGTGCCCGATATGGCAATAGACTCGCCACCTATCACATTGTGGGACGGAACATACTGGCGAAATGTGGGGCCCTGGCACCACTGCCTACCCCTTCTGTGAAAAAGACGTGAGTTTATGTATGTATGTAATTAAACTCAATCAATGGCACACAATATGAGCGAGTATTTTATTATCATCCTTATTAATGAATAATGGCATTGCGAAACATGTTATGTGATCTTTTTACAATGACCGACTAAATAAGAAACCCGGAAGAAAAGAATAATCTAAACACTAATGAATCTATTCTCAAACATAGAAATAAGACTATAGATGATTCGCCATTTTTTATATATTTAAAAATGTCTGTTAGCGACGGCTTCTATGCAGCTATCGCCATCGAAGTCGCGGGTTCAAATCCCATGTGCATACATTATAGGAAATCACCTCCCGCTTTAACGGTGAAGGAAAACATTGTAAGAAAACTTGTATACTTACAAGATATCCAAGAATTTCTATGGCGTGTGAAATTCGTAAACTCGCACTAAGATAGCTTAGCGGGCCATGGCATAACCTGCCTTAATGGAATTATATTTTATTGTAGAGGAGGGCTGCGTCTTGCAGTCGGACGAATATCAGCTGGGTCTTTATTATTACATTATTTTATTATCTTTTTTATTTTAAATTGATTTTCTGCACTCTATTACTTAATAACACCTAAGTTATACAATACAAAGGTTAGAGAATGCCTAAAGCATGAAGTCCCCCTTTATACAACACATTGTATAGAAAGTGTTAAATTATTTTTTTAATTTTACGCCTAATTCCACACAGGGGAAACAAAGCTACCATTAGGACCACATTCCTTACACAAATCGCCGGCATATTTATATCCCAAAATGTGTAAACCTTAACGCCTATGCAACCAAAAAAACAATTATAAGATTAATATGTATAAATAGTAAAAGGTTCAGTTCATACGGCAACTTTGACATTTTCTATTCATTACCAGCCCATGGTCTGGAATTTGTCCCCGATATCGCGATAGGCTCGTCCACTATCACATCATGGGATGGAACACACATATTCAGCTTTCTGTGTTCCATCCCATGCAGGTGTCCTGGTAGCACTTCTGCTTATACCTTCTGGGAAAAAGGCGTGAGTTTATGGTTATATATTAGGCCAAATGTACGGGTACACATTGTCAAAGTTTAAATTATAGTATAAGTTATTAGATGAAACTCAGCCTAAATATTTAAAATAACCAAATGACTTCATAGTGAAAAGCAGCAATTTCTAAGCATTTTTCCCTCAACGTCGATTTTTATGCAGACTTTCGGTCGGAACCGCGTTAGCATTCCGAAAGAGTAATATATACATATATTAACATGTCTATTTGGGTATGTGCATTTGTAATGCGATTAGAACATCTTCTTTCCGCACATTGTGTGGAATAATAATAAAAACATCCGTACAACTCCCACAAATTATTGAGCAATATATATGAATAATCTAAAAAAATTTTTATGGCTGCAAGATTTATAAAACGCAAAACTATCATCGTACCCTATACAGAATAACAACGGAGGTATAACGTACGTAATATCCGTCCTACTGCAAGGTACGACCAACAGAACAGATAAATATAGTTAGAAGGTGTGGCACGACCTTTCTTATCCCATTTTCTGCATTTCGCCAATATAAACCAGAATAAAAGATTATAAAAATCGATGCAACTGTTTTTCAGATATAAGGAAATTAGATACTTACAACTTTATTTTATGTTTCATTGTTGTGCTAATACAGAGAAGTGAAGCCGCTGGATGCAGGCCACTTTTAACAGTTCTGTTGAGGTTATTGAGGAGACCAATGATTAACATTGTACTTCCTGTAGTTGAAGAGAGAGAAAGAAATAAAAAGAAATTATTATGCATCTGGTCGTATTATATTTTATCAACGACTCAAATGAGTTAAAGTTTTTACTATTATGTTAAACTCGCAGACCGGCGTACCTTTTTCCGGGTACAGATATTTTTTGACAAGGAAACCATAACATTTCTCAATGCTACGCTCCTAATTGTCATAGCCTATTGCCTTCCGTGATTAATAGGCTATCCTACACTAAAATATATTTTTCAATAGGACCCGTAGTTATTAAAATAAGCGCGTTCAAACAAACAAAGAACCACCCAGCTTGGAATATTAGTATCGATTAATGTACCTCTATCAATTGACTAACATACTTCCTGTGTGTTAATGGCATAAAGTGTTAAAGTTAGTGCTATCATACTACATATTTCAGATTGCTAAACTTCTAAAAGCGTCAGTAGGCTCAATCATTCTTCCTGAGTATTCTATTCAGTCGAGATCCACAAGATTATGCCATTTTGAAATCCGATACACAGGTTAATAAGGCAATACTAACGGAATCAATCTTCGTCAACACTCATATGACATGGAACAATTTCCGATCCATTAAAAATCTCGCAGGGTGTAATTTGCGGCAGACCATCTAGTTTATATAATATAGTTAGGCAATAGGAAAATATTTATTCCGGCAGCGGATTGGTTAACCCACTTGAAATGCATATGGAGTTCACATAGAATTAAAAATTTAAATCTTACCTCTTTTCTAGAAATTCTAAAGGATTAGTGATAGTTTCTAATAAATTGTGATTAAAATAAAGTCATTATTCAGCATGAACGGGCAGCTTGTCCGGGGCGGTACCACTGTCTCACAGGAAATCGACTTGAAGCGACTTTGCTGTCGCGTTTCGTTCAGTGGGTGTGATAGCGGGATATTCCTTTGTTCCCGTCCTTTTTCCTTCCTGCTCTCCTTCCAATTTGATGGTCTGGTAACACACATAATCCAAGCAATGTAGACGTCCATGGGCGGCAATGAGCACTCACCATCAAATGATCTGTTTGCTCGTTTGTGCAATCAAAATAATACATAATTACTATGATATATAGAGACCTGGCCATAATCTAGGAGACAAGTCATGTGCTGTGGGTATCAGAAACTACAAGAGCCGTTGGTCTCACCAACACTCAGACCTGAAATATATACTTGTGAATCGAATTCGTGGGCTCTCGTTTCAAAGCTGGCATCCTAAACAACTGTGCCACAGAGGCGCTCATATACTCGAAGTTAGAGTAACTACATATATTCAGCTCCACTAAGGCTATGCTAAACAATTATGGTCACAATTATACAGCGCGTAGGGCACTGAAAGAGGAAGAACAGCGCTGAACTTTAAGTTGAAGATAGTGACTACGTGATTTTCATTTGTTTATTATAAATCTTATAAATAAACTAAAATATTTTTTGTTTACATACATAAATTAGTATAGATTATATCACTATATTTTATTTATAGGCGTCTAATAATTGCGTCATGGTTTAAAATGCAGTGTTAAATGAAAGGAGACTCGTTGGCGAAGATCAAATTACTTTCAATTTTGATTTTGCATTTTTGGGTGGGGTATCTGGTCCGTTGCGAAAAATATAGCTTCATTACTCATTATAAAAGTTTTTAACGTATATTTACTTTGTTCATCGTCTAACAGCATTCTATGTAGATGTAAACATTACGTATTTCTTTATCTTATTTCTCTTATTTTATAGTATGAAATTGAAATAGGTATGCAGGTTAAAGATATTTTTAAATATAATATGAAATATAATTACAAATACCTATATAATATCCAATTTATTCCAAGAAACTTTGTTCATAGCTGTCATTGCTCATTGGATATTATACTGAATACCGACGGGAGGTTTACTGTCACTTGTACTTCGATGAATGAAAGCAGACACCCAAGAGTTGCTGTTGACAAATTCAGTCAGTCAGTTACAAAGTAGTCGTTTTCGAGAGTAATCTCTACTGGGCAATAAAAAGTATATCATAGGGACCTACAGAAACATATCTTATTTCAGGTTAAACATGTGTGTACTTAATTTCGGCCAAGCCGACATAATTTTATCGACTATGAATACATTAGATTGCAATATGCTTACCAGCATGTAAATTGTAGTCTTCAACTAGAGAAAATTATTTATGAACTGCTCTTGATACCAATTTGTATGTTTTGTAATAATTCATATATTGTAAATAGGTTTTGAAAAGACATATACTATCTTGCCCATTCTTTTCTAAGTAAAACTGCTTTGCAAGCCGGTTGGCAGAACCACAAAATTACTAAAATTAAACGATGTTGAACATTTACATCCATTCAATTTATCTTATCACTAAAAAATACATACAGGAATGGAACCCACGTTCCATCGTTTCTCAGCCCATCCACTGCTGCGCCATTAGGACGTCATTATTCACTGGTATCTAGGTCTGCTGTTTCTGTAAGCACAACCTACTTTTAATTCCGTATGACAGTTTCCTCGTAACGTAACTGTATGTACCAACATTTTGTAAGTTATAGGTATTTTTTTTATTGCAATGAATAGCGAGACGAGCATGCCGTTCGCCTGATGGTAATCGATGCGACCGCTCATAAACAGTAGCAAAACCAAACAGCACCTTCAATTACAAAGCAATGGTTGGTATTCCACTGCGCTCGCCATCCTGAGACATAAGATGTTAAGTCTCAATATATCCAGTAGTTACACTGGCTACAATACCCTCCAATCTGAAACACAACAGTGCATTTACACTGCTGTATGACGGAAAAAATAGACATTGCGGTGGTACCTACCCAGATGGCCTCTTACATTAGAGAGACCTACCACCAGTAAAATGAAGTGCCGGTGGTATTGCGCCAGGTAGATAGGCTGTGAATTCGGGTATATTGGGCACGATGGCTTAGCTTGGCATTCCACTTTTCATATTTTACTAGAAAAGCACGCGGCTAAGGACCCGTGAAAAAAAAAACTGGAGTAAAAGTCACATGTATTTTCTTGAGATAAAATATATAAAATATTTCCTGGACAGCCTCCGTAGCTCAATTGGTTAGACACCGGTTGTGAAACGAAACGCCGCGGGTTCGAACCCCGATAGGGTCTGGGTGTTTATGAGAACGAAAGTTTTTCGTAGTTCCTGATACCCACGACACAAGACTCGATCTTAGTGTGAGGTCAGGACTATGTATGTGACTGTTGTTTTTTTTTTAATAAAAGTATTCTCTCTAAGCCCTTGAAATTAAAAGTAAGAATTTATAGTCCGCCAACCCGCATTAGACCAGCGTGGTAAACTATATGGCCTAACCACTGTCAATCGTATTGTCGATTGTAGAGTAGACCCGTTCCCTGCAGTGGGACGTATATGGGCTGATACAGAGAGATACAGAAAATGGTTTATAGTTCTTCCTTAAAATAAAATGCTTAACATAAATATATAGCATTCTAGCATATCAAATAGCATCAATGACCTATGACAACAGTTGTTACGTGGCTATAAATATTATTTAAATAATATGCATCTAATATCCATATATAGTTAATATGTATCGTCTCACAAAATAATATTATATAATATAACACTTATACGTCCGGCTGCAGAGAACGGGCCTATTCTTCAATAGTGTATGACTATAATTTTATTTTGTTATAATTTTTCATACGATACAAATACCATTAAAATAAAACATTTCTGACAAAACAGTATACATCTGAGTTCTTGCCATTTGAATTTCATCTCTATAAAGTTGTGCTTTAGAATGTGAATTTGTGTGTAGCTTACTATGCTGCTATTAATAAATCTAGTCTGTTTCGTTTTACACATCACATTCAGACATGTAGTCCTGACTCCACATAAAAATATAAGTTTTACATCATGACCATCAGAAACTATGAGAGATTTTCTGCAACATAATTACACCAGTAAATCACGTAATTAAATAAGTAACGTTGCAGTTACATTTCGATCAAAATAGCTTTTGTCGCTTCGATCAAATATACACTAGATACACAGTTCCCTGTAAAAGTTTTGTTAAAAAGTGGCACCGATGCATGACATGAAAAAGAGTAAACAAAAAGATCATATGTTCCAAATATAGTAACACAAATTCCACCTTATTCCTGGAGCTTAAAGTAGCTTTTCACATAATATTGTCTAAAGTTCTGCGACGTTTTGGAAGCAACGATCGGTGCGTGACTGAAGGCGAAAGTGTGCTTAAAGCACTCTTTTTTGGTGCCATTTTCTAAGCGCTTATGTTGTATCTAGTGTATATTTGATCGAAGTTTTGTCGTATTCTCGTAATTTTGACAACCGCTGTCAAATACGCTCGCGTCAAGTTCGCGTCACGCGAGCGCTTTAGCGTATTCTACTGCTGTGCGTTTTAAGTGCGTGATTTAGATCGCAACTTGATTGGTAGGTATTCACCTATTCATATGACGTCTCAAATGACCGTTTAGTTCGATAAACTTGCAACACATGTGCAGTTCGATTTGCATAGTAAGGAAACATCCTATAAATCGTATCAATATATTTATGGTTAATAGTATTACATACGACTGACGTGCAGTTGAGGCGCAGGGCACGCACAGTTTACGTGTAGCTTACGTGCAGCTTACACGAAGCTTAAACATCACATGAATACTATTTTGTACTAAAACGTAAACTAAATTACAATTGTACCGCAACTTGATCAAGGTGCGTCAAGAATTGACGCGAATTACCCCACAGACCCGAAACTATTTGTTTTTTAAACTGGGCTGGCATAGTGACAACACTGCGCATGATGGTAAGCGCGAATGCTGTCCAGGCAGAGTATCGAATGGCTTCAGACGACAGTCCCAAGACATCCGATACAATTATGCCGGCCTGCTGAGATGCCTCTTCACACTACGGCGGAAGGACTCGGGATCATAGGAAGGAGCGTGAAGGCAACCAATTCCACAGCGAACACAGTTGGCGAATCTTAATACTTATGATGCGCACAATCATTCGTCTTGTGGCAAGGATTAATCACTGCCTCTCATTTCACAACTTACGTCTTATCTCAAAAAGCTGTTTAGCAAAATAATGAATCAAATCAATTGAAACCTTGATCGGTGCCTTCAATGATATTTGGGTATTGCACACGGACCGGTCGGTCACTCAGAACTACTTTCAATGTCCTCGAACCGAGAATCTTCTTGACATTTCAGGGATTAGACAAATATACAGATGCATATGCTTAGTACTTGATGTTGTCTATACTTACTAATATTATAAAATAATACATGGTATAGACAACATCATCATAATATTGATAATATTATAAAGGGTAAAGATTTAATTGTTTGTTTGCATCGAATAGGCTCAGAAACTACTGAGCCGATTTAAACATTCTTTCACCATTAGATTCCTACATTATCCCCGATGAACATAGGCTTTATAATACGAGTATTTTCAATAATGTGTATCTGCACCCGGGCAGAGCCGGGCCGAGCCGCTAGTCATACATAATTATTGATGCAAAAGTGCTTGTTATCCTTTAACGCGGCAACAGATCAAACAGCAGTTTAAATGCACTGTTGTGTTTCGGATTGGAGGACATTGTAGCCAGAGTAACTACTTGATATATTGAGACTTAACATCTTATGTCTCAGGATGGCGAGCGCAGTGGAATGCTTAGCATTGCTTTGTAATTTAAGCTTTTGTTTGGTGTTGCTGCTATTCATGAGCGGTCGTATCGCTTAGCTATCAGGCGAACGGCATGCTCGACTCGCCACGCATTGCTATAAAAAAAAGTATTAAAGTTGACACAATCCTTTCGACCTGCTCAAAACAGAATTTAATGCTAAAATAACAATACTAACTTATAACAATTCCATATAATTGTGTCGAATAATATACGCGTAAATCTCCATCATTAGTCCATGATTTGTGTCCATATAATTAGGTCCATAATTTTGAACCATACTGGTTGTAGGTATCTCATATGTCAAAGGCCACGTAGGTACTCCACCACAATATAATTTTATCCCGCCAAACAGCAGTGTAAATGCACTATTGTTTTCTTAAAATACGAGAAAACGAAAAAGGAATAGGACAGCAGTATGGAAGGATTTGTTGCCCTCTTCCCATCTCCAATAACAGTTACGTCAATACTTGTGAGACTTATTTCTAAATAGTTGTTATTTCATACCCACCCCTCTGGCTGCAATAACTGCATTTATCTAATAATAAGAAGCAATATTTTATAATCAACTAACTGGTTTTGAATATCTTGACTGGCATCATCGCATAACGTGCATAATTAGACCGTGTTATGCGGGAGTGATACCAAAGCCGTCAAATGAATTGGGTAACTACACCCTTTCACTCGACAATTCATCATTATTGAAAGCAGATTTTTATTGAACTGATTGAGTAAGATAAAACTGAGCCAAGACATTTTTATTTTATGTTTTGGATCTAGCGCAAAAAAGTGACTGTGTATGTCAGATTATATCTATATAGTATAGTACCGTCCTACCAACAGTTTTTTGATGGAGAAAATGAAACAGCATGGTACTACTGAAACTCGAATTAAAATTTTCTGATGTATCAAATTTCAGGATATCTAATATGCTTTTCCTCCTCCCATATCTTTTCCAGCTAAAATTCAGATTTTAGACAAAGTATAGATTAGCGACAGCTATTGGTCTCTCGCCTATTAAAAAAAAATTTTGGTATATCTTTTCAGTCAGCAATTAAAAAGTCTGGTTTATTTTTGCACAACTAGTATGATTAAAAAGTTATAATAATATTCGCGAAAGGTTTAAGTATGTAATTAATGGCGTTATGAAAGAACCAGTTGAGTATGCAAAATACCTTTTTTGTACCTTTTATCGTGAGATAAGTATTTAACAGATCTTCATCAATAATAAGTATTGCAGCATTCACAATGCTGGTGATATAATCTGACTTACCCGCTGGCTTCATATACATAAGTAAACTCACGCCATTTTACCATAAGAGGTAGGTAGAGATGCTATCAGAACACCCACGTTTCGCCTTGTGTTCCGTCCCATGATGTGATGAGGCAAGCCTGTCGCCATTTCAGGCACAAATTCGATATCACTTTGGCCGACCCAAGCTTCAAACCCGAGACCTCAGCCTTGCAATCAGACCATAACACAACTGCTCGGAGGCGTAGTTATGTATGTACATAGGTACTATGGTGAAAACTCATGTCTATTGCATTTCTACATGTCATTAACAGGACTATATTAACCTATAACCGCCCACTACTGCAAATGGGCAGGTCTATAAAAATTATAAAATTATTCATGAACAATGTAAAACAGTTTGTTTTTCCTCAATAAAATGAAAATAAAACATGTTTTTTAAATATTAAATGTGTCATTACTACTACTATTATTTATCATAACTTATAATTTATTATTATTTACTGGTGGTAGGTCTCTCATATGTGAGAAGCCATCTGGGTGGGTACCACCGCAATATCTATTTCCCTCGTCAAACAGCAATGTAAATGTACTGTTGTGTTTCGGATTGAAGTGCATTGTAGCCAGAGTGACTACTGGATATATTGAGACTTAACATCTTATGTCTCAGGATGGCAAGTGCAGTGGAATGCCAAGCATTGCTTTGTTGTTCAAGGTGTTGTTTGCTTTTGCTACTGTTCATGAGCGGTCATGTCGCTTGCCATCAGGCGAACGGCATGTTCGTCTCGCCATTCATTGCAATAAAAAAAAAACATTACATTCACATAATTCTAATTAGGGTATATTTAGATGTTATCGGGACGCATTGATGATGATACTAAATATCGTAATAATATATTACGTCCTTAACTAGCAGGTTGCAATGATACATAATAAACTTTCTTATTACTTACATCCTTATGTAATACTAATACTAGCGTTAGATATTAAATGGACCGGACTTGGTAGGAGATAAAAGAGGCAACTGACCACGAAAATAAAATAGAAGATTTTAATTGTAGAGTGCAATTCTACACATTAAGGCATTAGTTTACATAAAAATTCATAACTTTTGGTGGTCTGGAGGTCTCAAATATGAGAGGCCTCCTGGGCAGGTATCACCGCAATGTCTATTTTTCCCACCAAACAGCAGTGTAAATGCACTGTTGTGTTTCGGATTGAAGAATATTGAAGAATTAATTTTTATTTTGTTTCAGTGCTAGGCGAGACAAGCATTTCTTTCTTTCGTTCATACTGTTCACCTGATGGTAAGCGATACGACTGATCATGAACAGTACCAAAAACAAACCACACTTTGAATTACAAAGCAATGCTTGGTATTCCACCACGCTCGCCATCCTGAGACATGAGATGTTAAGATGAGATAGTGGTACCGCCCAGGATGAGCCTGTCCATTCATTTCTTGTTCCAAGAATTTGCACTTAAATAAATTCGGATGAAGATGACTTTTCAATCTATGCTACAGAATAAGTAAGCCTTTGATTCTACAGCAGATGATTTTCAGTGGAAGATATATGCCCCCCTTATTATAGTACTGAATTCGTTTTCTATATGTGTTCTATTTAACACCCAAGTGTTTTTTATTCTTGTTTAATCGATACAAAATGATTACATAGTTTATTCCGAGTAAAATACATATATCGTGTTTGATTTATTGCTGACAAGGGGCGTGCGGTCTTTGTTTCCAACCAATTACAGGTAATTGAATTAAGTATTATTTAATAGACCAAAAGTACCTTTAATTTTGTAATATTTGTCTTTTGCGTATATTCTGAACTCATAAGTTCAATCCTATCTCAGCTATGGTTATGCTAGCACTGGCATCTCTTTGGAAGCAGCTCCATCTAATAAATAGCTTCATACTACACGAGAAGTATGCTGTAAGAGAAAAAGAATTGTAGTCAACAATCGTTTGCAGATTCCCGATAAAGTAATTTAATAGTCACGTGACCCGTCACGAAAGATATACAGTAAACCGTTTTATTTCAACGCAGTCTCTTATTTTACAGCCGGTAACTAAAAGTAAAGACTAAAAGTAAGCACTAAAACGGTGAAGGAAAACATCGTGAGGAAACCTGCATACCATAGCGGTTTATAAGAATGTCTATGGTATGTAAGTCCGCCAAACCGCACTAGGCCAGCGCGGTGGACCATATGGCCTAACCACTCTCAATCGTACTGTCGATTGAAGAGTAGGCCCGTGCCCTGCAGTGCGACATATATGGGCTGATACAGATATAGAACTAAAAGTCGGTCCACAAATTCTGTCAAATGTTTAGTAACAACACACATAACTGTATAGGCAGAGGTTTGGATTCGTACCCACAACCACAGTCACGACAATTCACGTCAAGTTCTTTATTAGGCGATCATTTATAAAACAACATATAATACCATAATAGAAAGCGACACTTCTGCGTGTGAATACTATTACAATCAACTCATTGCAAGTAAAAGTAAATGAAGATTCTCAGTAACTGGTTCATCAACTGATACTTCACACGAGGGCCTGGTTGCGTAACCTTTATTACAAATACGGGTTTGACAGCAATATAACAATATATTCATATTACCTACCTCGTAATACTCTGAGGCTTCCTACCTTTCAATTTAGAATAATTCTACCTAAGATTGCAGGAAGCCATTTGATGCGGGCTGCTTCCAACATGTAACAATGGAAATCCTTGAATCAGAGATATTTTCAGCAATAGACTTATTGTGATTGAAGAGGGATAAAGAATGTCAGATATCATTTGCAGATTACCGATAAAGCTCAAAGAATGATTCCTTGGATTCTATATTCAGCAGCCGAGTTTAAAAATATGTTGCCGCGTTCCAATGAAAATCCAAAATGTGGTCAACAGCACATTTATTGGATCTATAAAAAGCAAACTTTATTTGCAGCCTTTCGTTCTATTAGTGGGGTTACCAAAAACTGTTTGTTGGTTGTATCCACCCAAAAAGCGACCGTATACGATACTGAAAAACACTTCAAAACGACAACACACAATACGATTCTATATTCCGTTGAAGCAAGCTGGCATTGCTGGTCGAATTATAACCATTTATCATCAACACTATTTGAATTGCATTGCTCTTGTAATTAGGAGTGTTATAGTATAATTTCTGTATATAAAGCAATCTATCTCATGTGTGTAGTAGAACAACGGTCCGCAGCAACGGTTAACATACGTAACACAGCATTACTCAAACTTCACACTTCCTTCTCGCGTTGATTTGTTTCATTTATTTATTGACTTTCATTTATGCATGTAAATTCTTTCATTTATTTTTATTACGAGAATAAATTAAGTAATTTTGTAACGCTTTTACGTCATATAGGACATACATAATATATTTAAAAAAATACAGTAGTAATGTAGAGGGTTTTAACTAGCCGATAAGATACCAGTATTGTCTCGTAGGTATTATAAACTAACGAGAGCCTTTCAGTGTGACATCATCTAGATCCGAGAAAAAATTGGGGACTACATAATAAGTTGTCTGGATACGTGGGTCGAACCCGCAGCCTTTCGTTTCACAGTCCACTCTAAGCCAATTGCTATACGGAGACATTCAACTCTATTTTTAATAGATTATGTAATATGCATTATATTACGCCAAACCTTGGGATATATGGGTTGAGGGCTGATAAAATATTACTCAAATATTTATTTAAAGAGTAATGTAATAAGGAAAATAATGTTATAAAATGGAACCGGTATGAGATACCAATCAAATTTGAAAGTAAATCGCTTCACTTGTTAAATTGATTGAATAACTAGGTAAGAAAGGTGGACCTTGACACAGAACGTAATCGAAGATGTAATACTAAATGTAACTAACAGTAACATACATAACCTGATACTTCATTATGATTTACTTGATTAAATAAATAAATTACTTGAATTAATAAATAAATGAATGAATGAATGAATAATGAACGAACGAACGAACTATCGACCGAACGAATGAACAAATGAATGAATAAATAAATAATTTATGAATTGTATCGTAAATGTGTGGTGGCTCACAATACTCGGACCAGAAACAAATACTTGCAAATCATACAAAAAATCCTGTTATAAAGTCGTATGGCTAAGGTCAAGACGACCAATTTGTACTGTAGCTTTACAAACCTACAACAATTCTCTACAACTTACAAGCTTCAAATACTATCTGACTTCAAATGTTCTTAACTATAACTCTATTCTCTTAGTCTCCCTTGAACCATAGAAAATCTACCGCTGAACATAGACCTTCCACAAAGATCTCCATATTGACCTGTTGGAAGCGGCCTGCATCCAGCGACTCGTCCAACCTTATTTGGTCGTCAGTCCATCTCGTAGGCCGACTTTCGAAGTTCGACTTCCTAATGCCTTCATTCGAGCTTATGATACAAGAAAAGAAAAGGAAGAAAAATGTGTACTACGTAACTTTCATTGTCTTTTTCAAAGTCGTTTTACGAGGTTATTTACCTCTTTAATTCATTGTTTTGTCACCCATTTTACACGGAAGGAAGTGGACAATAATTTATTTCCAACTCCTTCTATTAATTTAACTTTCTGATTGATTTCGTGGCATGTTAAAGACAAGTTAGACATTCCTGGAGACTCGCCGAGCTTCAATGCTCGGTGTCATTACAATGCGTGCCACTGTTGATCTTGGCCTACAGGAGTTACAGTGGTGTGTATGAGGGTGGGACAGTCTCCAACTTCCATTGTTTCTTAATTAGAACACACTTCCAATTTGTGAATTTACAATATCAGGCGGCTTTCTCGTTTCTAAAATAAAATGCACATTGTCCTTGAAGTCACCCATACATCACTTTTACTCACTCTTATATCAAGTAACAAGTCAAAAACTGGGCCAATAAATTGTTACACTTTCGCAACGGAGCCAGAATCTCGACCGTACTCTTATTATGCACAATTTCTTATATAATAATATATTAATGCACAAAGATATTATTCGCGACCGGCTGATCGGATGTCGGTAAAAATATTCAGTTATTCCACCAACTTGAAACGTTTTTATTGCTTAATTAATATACTCATATCTTTAAATTGTAGAGCACTCTCAAAGATAGTTTTCTCGGGATTAGGTTCTTATAGTTACAGTTACAGTGACAGATCATTAACTTTGAATCTGCAACCTTTGATATGATAGGCTGGATATAACATAATTATGGCTTATTTCCAAATACGACCTTCATTAATATCAACTTAAATTTCATTAACATCAAGTCTATTGCTGAACATAGGCCTCCTCAAAAAGTTACTCCAAAATGTAAGATTTGATTCCTGAGATTCGAACCCTTGACCAACATCGCGATATTTTAAGTCCGGTTTTCACCACATACTAAATTAAATTAGACGAATTTTAATGAACAAACATCCGAAAACAATTACATTAATTCACTTACATTTCGTAACATAATGAAAGAAAGTGCTAAAATTTTAACAAATTATTAAAATTACATATTCACATGGCAAGTGCGCGTTACGAGTCACGTCGGAAACAAATTGTGAAAGAAAGTATTTATTATACGCATATGAACATAATGTACTGCTAATTACTCATACTTGGCTGTGAAATTGTAGACTTTTTATCAAGATTTAAATTTTTTACACCCTCTCGGCAAAATGAGAACAGAGAATTTGAAAGACAATGCAGTCCGTCTATTATTTTCCATTACATATATCCTTACTCCGCCTAAAAATGTTCTCTGCTTTTGGACATCCGTGATTTCATCATACAGGGTCTCGGGCAACCGTAGTGATCCCGATATTATTATCTGTTGGTTTTGACCTTTGTTACCAGACATGCAAGCTACAAGCGTATTTATCCCTCTTCTCGTCATATATTAGCGTTTTGCCCGCACGACATAATTATAACAATATAAATAACACCCAAGAGTCACACACATAGACATGACATGACAGCCAAGGAGACTTATCTAGTTCATCCGTGCGTCCATGCCTAGATATTAAACATAAGATCTATCGTTACTACGATAGCTTCATAACCAAATTAGCCACGGAGACTACATTTTTTGAAATAAATCTATTTTTTACGTATTTGAATTGATTTTTATTTTTATTTTTATAAACCGACGCGGCGCGACATTTGATTAATATAACGTTCGTGGTCACGGGGCGGTAAAAATAGTTGTATTTCAAGCTATAACATTTGCGTAAATCTAAGCCACTATAGCTTAGCACTATAGTCACAATTTACTCGTAATACAAATTAATAGAAAACTTAAGAACTGTGATCCGTCTCTTTTAGTAATAAAAGTTGCATACAACTATGATATTCGTCAAACAAATATAAAATCGAATGTTACTACCTCATTTCGCAAAACAATGACGCACTTGCGTAGTCGTGTGAAAATTACATTGTGCTTATTACGAATTCAAATCTGCATGTCTCAATTCCATTCGATTATTTTGCGACAAATACTGTATCAGCCCATATACGTCCCACTGCAGGGCACGGGCCTACTCTACAATCGAGAGTACGATTGAGAGTGGTTAGGCCATATAGTCCACCACGCTGGCCTAGTGCGGGTTGGCGGACTTACATACCATAGAAATTCTCATAAATCGCTATGGTATGCAGGTTTCCTCGCGATGTTTTCCTTCACCGTTTTTAGTGCGTGGTGATTGACTATCAATACACACATGACTCCGAAAAGTCAGAGGTGTGCCCTGGGATTTGAACCCGCGACCACCGTGAACAGTGGCAGCCGCATCCGGTCCGTTTACCAACAGGCCACCACGCACTTCAACTTCAAACTGTAAAAAATACATCCAACAATCACATACATAGTCCTGACCCCACACTAAGACCGAGTCTAATGTTTTAGCTATCTGAAACTACAAAAAAATTTTCGATCTCACAACATCCAGACTCGAAGCCAGTATTTATCGATCATTTAAAGGCGATTATGTTTCATCGATTAACTTATCGGCAGTATAATAATCGATACAAAATATCGATTAACAAGATAATCAACACCAAAATATCATTTATACCACCAATAAGCTTATAATTATTAAAGTACATTGAAATGAGATTTCGTTTAATTGGAATTAGGTTTACGTAAGTTGATTTTCATTGTTTTATTTTGTTGTGCGTTGCGGAGCGACTATCGCCAACCTAATTACTACCATTATCATTTACTGTCCCACCTGACAAAGCGATAATATAAGCTAAGATCTAAACTATTAACAATTTATTACTTACTAAAAAATATTTCTTATTCTTAATGTGTGTAATCTACGCTAATTAGCAAAATAATGTGAGATATAGATATAATATCGAGAATGACTTTTTATATTGGTTAGCGTTCTTAACATTAATAATACATACTAAAAAGATTTATTCATTTGCCATTAAAATGATGCAATAGACTAGAATAGACGTTTGTGCTTGAATTTGAGTTGAGATCGCCAAAATACAAAGAAAATGATACCAGATGTATCATTTTGTATCTCTATAACATTGTCTATACAAAAAAAAAACATTTTTTGCAGCAATGTGGTTACCATCGCGTCGCTTCGCTTCGTGCTAGTGAAACACAAGCTCATTACGGTACGTTATATAAGAGCTTATGTGTAAGAAATTATATCGGTATGGTCGAATTAGATTTAATGTTCTGCTCTCTTTGTTATGATTGCAAATAAATTGCCAGCACGGTAGCCACGCACTTTCCACACTCTTATGCATACTAATTAAAGGGACTATTCTGCCACTATTATATATGACGGCGCGTGTCTATGACTTGTCAAAATTGAAGATTAATTCATTTTTATCTTTTGTGACGCTGATCGGAATTTTGTAATTTTACATTCCTCTTGTAATTTGAAATTGTGTAGATTGGTTTTAGCAATCAACTAAATTCTGTAAATTGTGAATTGTATGTAATTTGCCGTAACACCCGCTTCTCGTACCCATGGATGCGGACGAACGCAACTGTCAGCTCGGAAATCCGATATATATTATATTTTTTTACATAAGATCGGCAAATGAGCAAACTACTCATTTGTCTGGTGAATATCGTCACCCAAGAACGCTATAATTGTATCGAATTGCAGAGGATGATTATCTGTTTCAATTTGGTACAATATGTAAACATGATTGCACTCGCCATCAAGTGTAGCCAAGCTAGAACAAAGTAACTCCTAAGATCATGTATTTCTTTGCCAGCTCATACTGAAATTCAATATATTCTTACAAAATGTAAGTAAAATATCCGATTTAATCTGCTTATAAAATCCCTTATAACATTTATTCTAACAAATAAAAAACTGGATTCGAAATTAAGATATTTCAATACAAGAATGTGGTATGCTGTTCATTATCAACATGTGCAATGAGTGTATTAATAACTCGTGGATATCTTCCTGCTCATCCACGTATGGCCTAGCATTTATGAAAATTATTAATCATGTTTGCTTAATTGTAGCTTATTTTAATGAAACAAAGTGGTTTTATGGTACTTTGTCGTTATCACTGCCATCAACATTTTTTTATTGCAATGAATGGCGAGACCTGCGTGCCTTTTCAGACCACTCATAAACAGTTGCAAAAGCAAACAACACCTTTAATTACAAAGCAATGCTTGGCACTCCAATGCCCTCGCCATCCTGAGACATAAGATGTTAAGTCTCAATATGTCTAGTAGTTACTCTGGCTACAATGTCCTTCAATCCGAAACACAATAGTGCCTTTACACAGCTGTTTGGCGGGAAAAATAGACATTGCACAATATTTTTCACTAGTTCTTCTTGCACATAAAACTATGGTATGCACAATGTTTTAATTGACAATTATAGTGCGTGATGATTGACTATCAATACACACGTGACTCCGAAAAAGGTTAACTAATAGCATGCGTAGATAAAATACAAACAAATAATATAAGTTTTGGCACAGATCATTAACTTTCCACCGCGGCACGCATCTCGTTACATCACGTATTTGAATAGAAGCAATTAATTTAACGTAACGATTGAAGCACGCTCCGAGCCACGAATTTAGACAATGGAATTTAAATGCTTCATTGTTAAATTTATGTAAATATTTATCAGTGGAACTTTATCTTTCGCAACGTGTTCTAGTACAAGGCGGAGACAACCGTTGGATGCAAAAAGGTCCACTAATTATTTCTTGTGCCGCATCTTTACTCTCACTGAATGGTTTTCCGGCGCAATCCACTTCATAAATCCTGGGTCCGTTTGTTATAGCGTGAAAACCATCATTGAAAGCCGGCATAATTGTGCCAAACTGGTGGTAGCTCTCTCATATGGCCATCTCGATAGGTACCACCACAATGTCTTTTTCTATCACTAAACAGTAGTGTGTAAATGCACTGTTGTGTTTCGGTTTGAAGGACATTGTAGCTAAAGCAACTACTGGACATATTGAGACTTAACAACTTATGACTTAGGATAGCGAGCGCAGTGGAATACCAAGCATTGCTTTATAATTCATGGTGTTGTTTGGTTTTGCTACTGTTCATGAGCTGTCGTATCGTTCACCATCAAGCGAATGGCCTGCTCGTCTTGCCATTCATAACAATAAGAAAAAGGTATTGGATAGCTGTCGGATGCTATTCGATACTCTGTCTGGTATTCGCTCATTTTCAGGTACTAAAAAAACTTATGTTCTACTTTGACGAGACCTCGGAAACTCTACATTAATAAAACGAACTGGTGTACAAGGCTTACTAAAGAGATCCTCTCATCATCCTTGGTGTGAACATAAAATGTTATTGCTAAAAAATTAAGATAATAAACAGTTACCCTGTTTAACAGTATAAAGTTAAGAAATTACAATGTAAAGAGCGGCAACTACAATCCGTCTCTGCTAAACACCGTCACGATTATCCTAAATGAATTTGTTTTAGAAACAAACTAGCAATTTATTTCAATAATGATGCTATTTTTTATGTGGAGAAAGGGCAAAAAACATCAATGCAGAAAAAAAAATAGAATAGTTTTTAAGATGACTCAAATATTTATCAAGGGATTGAACCTACAGCCTCCGTATCATAAGCAACTCAAAACACATTGAAGTAGTAAAAAACATAATCCAAAGACGCAGAAACAACACGATAATAATAATTATAATTGACATTAGAAACGGCAATTAGCAAATAACTTAACATGCTAATAACAGTTTTGTTATATAACTCATTCGCGGAGTAGTAACACTTGACCTAGTACATCGCTACTTTAGTAAAAGCAATTGCTTTGTTTGTCTCTCACGATGTGTTACTAATCTACTGACCTGATTGGTAAAAAAAGTAAGTAAAATTTGAAGGACAAAAAATATTTTCATTGTTTTTCTCTTTCTCACTCTCTTTATGTATAAGAAATCCACAACTGACCAAAGACCTCCTCCAAAATCTCTACATTGACCTTTTTGATGGAAACGGCCCGAAACCAGAAACTTTCTGCAACCTTAACTAGATCCTTTGTACTACTTGTAGGCGGTCGTCCAATTATATTAAAATACTATTCTAGTCATTGGCCTTTCACTAGATGTATGTATTAATCTGTCTTTTTCCTTTTCTTGCCCCTCTCATTTGGCAAGGCCGGAAATTCCCTTACGAAGCAAGTGTCGTAGATTTCGAACTACCATCAATTTACCCGCTTAAAAATGTTCTTAAACTATGCATAATGCATTTACTAAACATCCGACTTAGTACCATTTGATAGCCTCCATGGCGCATTTGTTAGACGCCAGTTGTGAAACACGAGTTTACGAGCTCGATTCCGCTCTGAAACAAATACTTGAGTGACTCACAGTTATTTGCTTTCGGGTCTGGGTATTTGTGAGACCGAAAAATATATCTTAGCTTCTGATACCTACGACACAAGACTCGCTCTTAGTTTAGGGTCAGGTTTATGTAACTGTTGGATGTATTTATTTATTATGAATTTCCTTTCGCCGTACAATATTCCGTGTGGAACCGCGGCCTGTAGCATGTCGTTTACGAAACACATAATTGTAAGCCTTTGTGAAAACGATTGGTTTCTCATTGCACACACGTTGCTAAATGTTATAAAATAATATTACCTTTTACATTGTTTACCGTAGGTGTCGCCTTGACACAAAAATTAAGTCCCACGCGGATGATACCAATGCATTTCCTTAGACACGACAAAAGAAAGTTCATTTCATAGTAAGAAGAAAGTGATTTAGTGATTTGTTAGATAGTAGAAAGAGTTGGTAAGATACCCTACAAGTAGCCAAATCACCTAATGATGGATGGTGCATTGTGCAATAAGGCACATTATACTTTCTTTAAATAAAGCTACAAATTTTTCTTTTGATGTATAAATGTACCTATGTACAATAAATATAATAAATAATGTGAAATAACTATGTGTCGCCGGTCGAAACAACTATTTTCGCGTTATTACTGGATACACAGAATATCTAAACGTCCGGATACATGACACTAAGAGTAGGACGGGTCGTAATGATTGTTTCTTAACAACTGTTAGCGATGGTCATTGTCCACATAGGTAGATAGAAATATATAATAATAATATAACACTTTATTTTAAACACCAAATAACATGAAATACAGAACAAGACACTACAGCCAGAGTAACTACTGGAGATAATGAGACTTAATATTTTATGTCTCAGGATGGCGAGCGCAATGGAATGCCAAGTGTTGTTTTACAATTCACGTTGTTTGGTTTTACTGATGTTCATGAGTGGTTGTAACGCTCATCATCAGGCGAATGGCATGCTCTTCTCGCCATTCAGATATTTCATCAGAGACATTCCTAGATTTGATGAAACAATAGGCGGCCTCATCGCTAAGAACGATCCCTTCCATACTGCAATCAACACTCACAATATTTTATTTTTATTCAATCATTGTATCCAAATCCAAAGAGATCGCTATTTGATTTATATTTCAAAACGACTGTTTAAGACCCTCAATACTTGCTCACAGACGCAAATGAGGCAATATTTATTTGTATCAAGGAGCTATTCAAATTGCAACACATTTCAGCAACAATTAACTAACATGGAATACCTGCGTAATCTGTGTAATTAACTGTTAAGGAAGCACTGGCAATACAGGAAGAGCAGGCTAACCATGTCTGAAACACAACGCAATTATGAATAAACAAAAACTAAATTATCTACTGAAGAATATTTATTATATATTTACCTATATATATAGTTAATAAGAAATCTTCTTCTTCTTCTTCTACCTGGCGTTATCCCGGCCGGTGCCAGGGTCCGCCTTCCGGCAAATTCTCCTCCATTTCGCCCGATCTTCGGCATCATCCATAGTAAGGCCATTGACCCTCATATCTTCCTTGACGACATCTAGCCAGCGCTTCTTTGGTCTACCTCGCGCTCGAGATCCGGGAATATTGAGGCTCAGGCACATATTACCGACGTACTCCTACGGTTTCCTTAGGACGTGACCGTACCATCTCAAGCGGGATTCCTGGAGTTTATCAGCCACATCGCGGACACCAAGACTGCCACGGATGTGCTCGTTACGGTTTCTGTCCAAACGCATAACGTTGCACATCCACCGCAGCATCTTCATCTCCGCGACGTGGACCTCCTGGACGTGCCGCTTGAGGGCAGGCTACGTTTCAGAACCATACAGGCCGCACGATGCTTTTATAGATGAGACCCTTGAGCCTCATCGGCATCCTGTGGTCGCAGAGTATGCCCGAGACCTCCCTCCACTTAGACCAAGCAGAGCCTATACGGGCTTTGACGTCAAGGTCAATGTCACCGGACTCATGCAGTACGGACCTAAGGTACTTGAACTTGTCCGTCTTCACGGACTCTTCATAGTTCTTCATAGTTAATAAGAAATATTTTTATTAAATCACAATTAATAGGAAACAGAAAGTGGATAGGAATTTTATAATTATATTCTTGTACAAAACATATATCTCTGTAAATTAAATTAAATTAAACTTAGTAATTTTCTCCTCGACTTTTAAATCCATGCAAGCATATTTATTTCCGATTCAGGATTTGAACATGCAATATTCGGTCAACCGGATATATAACCTTTCTGCTTGTCCTGAATATTCTGTATGTCATGTGAAATCTGCCATCCTACATTAGGCCAGTGTGGTAAATTATGTCCTAAGCACTTTCAGTCGAACTCTCGATTGTAGAAAAGTCCCGGTCTTTCAGTGGTCAATTATGGCCTGATGCAGAACAATACTCTATCTGCACTTACCATAAAAGTTTTATAAAAATTGTAAACAAATGTAACTACTGTTGCGTAGTCTTAATTGTTTTCTTTAATTACGTCGCGGGCATAATTGTTAACCGCCATTTTACAACACTTACAAGTTTTTGCATACATTACCTAACTCATAATCAACGCGCCACTTAATTGTAATACATTTAACGCGCTCGCTGATATTTTTATACTATAGTTTTCGTAATCATTGGCGTAATTGGTTATTTAATGTCTATATATGTTCTGTATCAGCCCATTTACGTCCCACTGCAGAACACAGGCCTTCTCTACAATCGAAAGTACGATTGAGAGTGGTTATGCCATATAGTCTACAGCTCTGGCCTAGTGCGAATTGGCGGACTTTGCAAACCATAGAAATTCTTACAAATTCGCTATGGTATGCAGGTTTCCTTAAGATGATTTCCTCCAACGTTATAGTGCGTGATGCTTGACTATAAATACACACAACTCTGAAATGTCAGAGGTGCCCCCTTGGATTTGAACCCGCGATCACTGTAACATGTTGGCAGCTGCGTCTGGTCCGTTTACCAACAAGCCACAACGCACCATATAGGTTAGCTCTTGCTTATATTTTGTTTTATTATTGTGAAGTTCTGGTTTAGAATCAAAGTCGAACAATCGATTTTGTATGAACTTATCGCCTTAAATAATCTTAAATTAGTTTCTCGGACTATAATCCATTACTGACATGATTAAAACTGTGAGAATATGCGGGGGCTATATACTTATCGTGTTTATGTATGAATGTATTTTTTATATGAACCCAATAATTTCAAATACGGCTACCTTCTAAGGATCAAACGTTTCAGGAAAAAGCACAGGAGAAAGCCTTTTAATCTTAACTTTAACTAGAGATTTAATTAGATATTTCGATGTCATTTATTGAGGGATTTAGTGTGGTGCATATATTTAAAGATAGCTGGGCATGATAAATGTATTTGTCTATCTTTGGTTATTGAAGCATAGAAGTGTATCGACTTCTCTTGTTAAAGATAAATAGAGACCGCCCCTAAGTCTATCTGTACGTTTATATAACATTGCCCTCTTTCGGCTTACGGATTGTGACTACACATACTTTTAAAGTTTTTGCGAAGAATGTCATTTTTATTTTAAGATATTTTCTTTCAGAATTATACTGTCAATAATTAACTACCACGAATATAATGAATTCATCTATAGTACCAGTAATGGACAGCATCAAAAATTATCGTTATGTATGTAGTAAATAAAACTTTATAAACCACAAACCCATAACATCATAATAAGACCAGTGATGGACATTACAATGTAGGGCGAAACAAATTGTTGTCATTAAAATCAATTGGAATAAGGTCTGTACAAACGTGACGTTTAATATTTTACTTTCACTCGTCTTGTTTACGCCTATGTATAAAACAATTACTGATAACGCAATAAGTTTCGCAAGAAACGCTATTACAACTTTGTGGAAGTTTAACTACGAGTATATTAAAAACTAGAAGACTGAGTCCAGTCCGCATTAGCAACATATTATTTCCCGCATTGTTTTATTTATATTCACCCTCAATGCAGTACAGAGGACTATACTGATTATCCTATCATGTCCCGTCCAGTTATATTCGGCCTTGTCTCATTTTCATTCAAAGCATGTAATCCCTATCCCATCCCATCTCTTTCGAGTTTACAAAGTAACATATTTGGATTTCCTTGCTCATACTGCAGGGAACTCAATTTTTCGGGATGAAATGTAATCCTATGTGTTAATACACTGTATCAGCTACCTCTATACTGAAATAATCGTATACAACTGCACAGATATATAGACGAAAATCATTGTTTTGGGTTCTATTACATTCAGAAAGTCCGCCCACAATAGTTTTTCTCAAATATCATGGAAAATACAAATACTTCAATGTACAGACATCGATCGATAACAAATTTATTATAAGTATAGATAAATAAATAAATTCTATAACACTGTCTGTATGGTAAGGTTTTGCTAATTATTGCATTTAAGTACAGTTTTGACTTGGCTGACATAATTTTATCCAAGAGAAAAAGATAAATATTTCACGCCGGATCGACAACCATAAAACGCATTGTTTTACATATAATTGTGATTATTTTTATTCATCACGGTTAGGTAACATAAAACAGATCCGCAAGACTACCCGCTAGACCGTAATTTAGATCACTTGATATCTGGTTTTAATTAAGATGTCTCAAAGAGGCAAATTATTTTTGTAGCAGACAACATTAATTATAACCCAGTTTGTATGCAGATAACAAAAGGAATATTGTGATGTCAATTAATAATTGTCGCTGACTGCAAAAAAAATAAAAGATTGGATTCTTTATATATGTTTATGTTAAAATAGCCAATTCTGTGGAAAACCACAGAAGTCGTCTTGAGAACTTCAATAATTTTGGATCTTGAATAAACGATTAATAATAATTTATAAAGTTTTTTTTAGGTTCATAATAGGTGAGAAGAAATCAAAGGTGTGCCCTGGGATGGAATTATTTATTGTAGAGGAGACCTGTGTCCTACAGTCGGACGCATATGAACTGTATTATTGAACTCTTTATTTCGCAAGTATTTTTTTATATTTTTTATACATCATATTTTAAATAAAAAAAACTACAAGTCATTTAAAAAATAATTGATCCTTCAGTGACAAGGCTCAAGACCTAAGCCATCAGCGGTTAGGGATACAAAGTGAGAAACTTCCTTCACATGCGTGCCGTGTCCAACAACACTGCCTTTTGGATCTGGCTTTTGACCCAACAACCAATTGAGAGCGTCTAGAAATGTTGTTCGAATGAGCTGTCAATTAAGCTGTATTATTATTATTGCATACATAATCTCATATCCCAATTTACGCAGAGGAACCAAAGCTACCATTAGTACCACATTCCGCACACAAATCTCTCTCTCTTTCTCTCTCTTCAACCACAGGAAGGCTACTGCTGAACATAGGCTCAATAATCCAATCTTAACAATGTCGGTTAACGGCCATTCTCTATAACCTATCTATCTTTAACAAGAGTTTAAAATAGCTACCATTAATATGTCGGTAGAATTCTACGCTTCACATGACATATACCTTGCCATGTATAAAATATATCTACACCAAATCAATACCTCTCTCTCTTTGTTACTTGAAACATAAAATGCATCGAAATATGTAATGAAATCTCTTGTTAAATATAGATAGATTATAAAGAACGGCTATTTTATAGGATCCAATTAGCATCAGTAATCAATCAAAGCAAACAAGTTTACACGTTAAATGCAAATGCGTTCCAATAATGATAGCGGCTAATGCCTCGTACTCGTAGATTATCGCATTACGAGAACAAAATTTCGTAATTTATTATCTAATTTCAGCCATCCATTAAGCGATGCGCGCTTTGATACACAATTTAATTGGAAAGAGGCAACGGATGCATCGAAGCACGGTTGGTTGCGCTTAGAAAACTCGAATGAAGGACGTAACCCCACTTGCAAAATATATAAAAAGATGAGCCTGGTTGGAGATCAATCAGAATCAGGACTAATGGTCTATCACTACTTCATCAGCCTTAGATAATATACATACATAAATATACGAACTCGCGCCTTTTTACCAGAATGGTTAGGCAGTGATTCTATCAGGACACTCTCATTTCGCTTTATGTGTTCCGTCCCATGATGTCATAGGGGGCGAGCCATTCACCATATCGAGCAAATTTTTTTAACTCCGTGCTAATAATATAGAGAAAAATCCAATATCAATGTGCCCACCCTGGGATTCGAACCTTAGACCTCAGCTTCGTTATCGACGAGGCAGTCAGATAATGTTACCATGAAATAAGCGGTATTCGGTTGTGAAGGGCGCCACCTTACTATTTAATCTAGTTATGATGCACCCTACCGGATACCGAACAAAATAACTTATCATTATTGGCAATAAAGGGTGAAAGATGTAAATAGCTATGAGCAGTGTGAGTTTAGGGCCATGTGGGTAACAATTGGATGTAATCATGTGGCCACTGCTGAACATAAGCCCACTATAGGGCTAAATTGCCTAACCACTATCTGCCAACCTGCACTAAGTCGGCGTGGTCGACTATACTGCCTAACCACTCTCAATTACACTCTCATATTAGAGGAGGCCCGTAACCTTCATTGGGGTATTTATCGTCTGATACAGAACATGGGCCTCCTCGAAGGATCTTACAGCGAACTGTTGGAAATGGTCACATACAGCGACTTTCTGCAACCTACATAAAGTTTGCCCATCGTATGGGTAGATATCCGATACTGCGTTTGTCGTAGTGAAGAATAGTTACAATGAATTCACATTATTTCCAATTCCTATTCATTGTGCTATTTGGTTAGTTTCGTTGCGGGTTAAAGAAAAACCTTCATTCCCAGAGAACTCCTGAGGTTCACTGATTGGTGTCATTGAAATATGTGCTGTCGAACCTGGCTTACAGGAGTGGCGGTGGCCGGTCAGTGGGAAAGTGTCTATTTTTGTTCAAACAGTCTTTCATAAGATCTTTCAATCGTTAAATTTAACTAATATAGCTATACAGAACGTTCAGAGACAGTAGTACTGTTAAAATCATAATAAGATGCGTTCGTCACACTTAGGTAAGAATCCGTTCCACTATTACAGAGGCCCAAATTACGCAGAATAAAAAGTTATTATACATGTTCACAATACCTTGAACACGCAATACAAAATGTTTCTTTTGTCTTCACAAACTTCCGGACCAGTTTACAACAAAAGTGCAACTAATGTGAGATCGCAACACAACCTTCCATTAAAAAATACCTGGCTCGTCCATTTTAAACTTTAAACTAAAAGCGCAAAGTTCAAAATGACGGCGCCGTGTTTGAGAAAATTATATTCGCAATTTACGAAAGAGATTCCTCGTCACACGTGGTCGCGGCTGGTGCGTGGTCATTTAGAATAAAAAGTTAATTAATAAAATTGTTTCACCTCCTTGGCATAATTCAGACAATGTATTTAGTAATGGTTGTCGGTTGTTCGCAATCGTATCCGCTTAGTTTTATCAATTTTGATTCATATTTATGCAAATGTTTGGAATTTCGAAAATTTTATGGAATTTAAAGTGCGTGCTGGCTGCATTAGAACAAGTCATGAATTAGCGAGTGTGTTTGCTAATTGGAGTCATGAATGTGTTAATTAATTGGTGAACACTTTAACAGCAAAATATAACATGGAATGCATACCATAGAAATATTTACAAGAATTACTGTGGTATTTGAAATCTGCTCTGGCACTAGGCTTGTTTGGTTAACTATTAGGTCTCTTAATCGAATTCTACTGCACACTGCAGTATGTGTGTGTTTAATTAAACAAAGTACATTAATCATATCTACTCGTTTAATAATTAAAGATGGACTGTAAGAAATCGAAGAAAAAATATTAAAAATCATATTTTTGTATCTTAAACTATAATACCCTATTGCAATATTATACCCACAATGCTGTTTTTTTCCAAAAATATTGCAAGCCATTACTTTTTGTAAGTAATAGTCAGTGATCAGTGAATTATAGCGAAGGAAAGGCCACTGTAAAAATTCGTAATAAAAGTGACATTCGATCTTGAAAAGTATAACTTCTTACGTGTGAAAATTATTTATTTAAATGTCCTATATTTATGTAGCTTGATATATTCTCCTTAGTTTATACAAAATAAATTTCAATAATCATCAATTTCAATCCCTTTTCATTAATGTCATTAATTTACATATTTAAAATCTAAAATACGCCTTTAATCGAATATTGTGGGTATATGTTGTCGATCCGAAACCTTTAATTTAAATACGTTCTTAAATTTGAGGGAAGACTTTACCGTATCGACGGGATGAACATTAAATGTTTGGCAGTTACAAACCCATGAACATCTTGTATGAGAAAATGTTAATAAGCTAATAGAAACTCGGGAAACCGGTAACGTTATAAAAAGTACCCTATGTCCTTCTCCTGGTTGTAAGCTACCTCCCTGCCAATTTTCAGCCAAATTAGTTTAACCGTTCTTGAGTTATAAATAGTGTAACTAACACGACTTTCTTTTATATATATAGATTACAATAAAACCTAAAAACAAACAAGAATTCCCACAATTTAATATCGGAGCACGTTTTAAATACTTAGTTTTGGAACTATCCCGTACAGGCATTCATCTACGTCCGACAATTGATCCCGGAATACATATCCCCGGGTCGGCAGAGGCCGGGAACAATGTCTTTGGGGCCGGCGGAGCGCCAATCACAGCGCACCAGGGGTGCGGAAACTTTGCGAGGAAATTCAATTAAACTTGAGCGCCCGCCCTTATCTGATAACTCCGTGGAGAGGGTACGTACGTAACGAGATCATTAGGGTTGTCACTAACGCTTGAGGAAGAAGGTCATATTACCTTTTCTGTCTTTTGAGATATGAAAGTGTCGAAGTTTCTGAGACATGCAAGGTTTGTATCTCAATGTGGGAATTGTTAGGGCTGTCATAAAGACTTGATGAAGGAAGTCATGTATAGATCCCTCATCCCCCCGATCCGAAACAAATATTTGTGTGAACTACAGGTATTTGTTTCGGGTCTGGGTGTTTGTGAGACCGAAAAATCTCTCGTAGTTCCCGATACCGTCGACACAGGACCCGATTTTGGTGTAGGGTCAGGACTATGTACGTGATTGTTGGGTGTATTTATTTATTTTATTTGTAGTCCCTTCCTTTGATAATGACATTTAAATAACGAACTGTTGGATGTGGCCCGCATGAACTTTCTGCGATTTTAAGCTTAACTTCGTCGTCTAGATATCGCCATAATCATTTTACTGTTCTATTGAGAAAATAAATTGTGAGTTATAAGTTGTGTGTCGTAGACCCTAACGCTGGTTGTAGGATAATATGCTAGTCTGTCTGGATAGCGATTATCGACAACACTTCATAGTGACTTATGTGTGAGTTTAGTCCGTGTATTTATATCTAACAAGACCGGAACACGGAATACACGTACCCATCGGCGAGAGAAGATAATGTTGATAAGTACGCGAAGTCCATCTTCTAAATCTACTATCTACGACTCTCTACTACTCTCATTAAAGCACCTACACACAACGTTCAAATCCTGACAGAAATTCTCTAAACTCCCAAATTACGGACAACCCTAATTCTTAAGCCAATATCATCTAAATCCCCATCCTCTCGAAAGCGAAGCGTCAAGCGAGACTCCTCTCGTGACCGCTAAGCCTTGCTGTCACGTTATCGCCTCTCACTTAAGGTCGACTTACCTACCTACCTATAATATTAAGGCTGTAGAGGACTGAGGAATACAGTTATTTATAGACGAACGTGCATGGCTTTTAGCACCTTAGATTGACGTATTCGTTCATTTAACTCTTCTTAAAGATAAAAGATGATTTAAAGATGTACATTTTAAGGATGGCACAGCTGAGGGTTCTCTAAAACCACGAAAGCTGTAAGCTAGTCAAATCAAGATAATCAAGGAATTTAAAAAATGTAAAATTACACCTAATTCACGATAAAATCCGTAAAAATTTCAGTGTGTAACATTCGCATACATCTAAGACTATATACTATATATACTAACTATTAAACTGATATATTTCGAAAGTTAACTTAAAGTAATTTTGCGCTTACCCGCCGTAATTAGACATGTAACAGTATTTAAGTTTTAAACTTACGCTTGATATAACATGTAATAAGGACATAAAGAGGGTTTCGGATATTAAAAAAATAGTATCATGGAATTCATTTTTGATCTCAAATTATGGCTTAACCTGCTAACGTAAGCAATGAAAAATGAATGAAGGCGACTAATGGACATAATAACAATATTATATATCTCAGGGTGGCAAGAGCAGTATAATGCCAAGCATTGATTAGTAATTCATGATGTTCTTTGGTATTGTCTTCTGTACACCTTTAATTGATATGTATATCAGTAGTTTGTCCAAGATTGTATATTGATTAGAAAATGATTAATATACATGTCGTTGGTGTGCCTATTTCAATAACTTGCTACTAAATGACAAATTACAGGCTTGCCTCGTTATTTTCAGCTATAAAAAGCAACAAGACTAGAAACACTTAAAATACGGGGAGCATCTTAAATTCCCTCGGGATGTGGACTTGGCATTCACTGTGACGTAGTTATCTGAAGGACGCACTCCTGCTTTACAACGAGACAGCAATCGCGATAACCGGGCAGACTGTATATACCTACAGCACCCTGACTGACTTGACAAATATCTGAATAATATATGAATATATAGGCGTATCAGCATCGATTATGACATTTTGGAAATTATTGATTTAATAAAAGTATTACATTACAATTTTAGTAAGTATATCGTAGCCAGAGTAACTACATATTGAGACTTATCATCTTATGTCTCCATAATACCCAGCATTACTTTCATGGTGTTCATTGGTTTTGCTACTGTCCATAAGTTATGCTTAAAATTATTTATTTATTTTTATTTTTATTGAGATGAATAGCGAGACGGGCATGCCGTTCGCCTGATGGTAAGCGATACGACCGTTCATAAACAGTAGCAAAACCAAACAACACCTTGAATTACAAAGTAATGCTTGGCATTCCACTGCGCTCGCCATCCTGAGACATAAGATGTTAAGCCTCAATATGTCCAGTAGTTACTCTGGCTACAATGCCCTTCAATCCGAAACACAACAGTGCATTTACACTGCTGTTTAACGGGAAAAATAAACACTGCGGTGGTACCCACCCATATGGCCTTTCACATATGAGAGACCTACCACCAGTATTCAAAGTATATTAGAAATAATAATATGTTTTTTTTATTCTGGTAACGTATTTCATTACAATAAAAACAACTATTTATTTAAAAAATGGTACATCAACAGCCTAATACGTTAATACACTTATTTTTATATTAAGTAGTATATAGTTGTTTTATTGAATATATATGCCTATTGTAAGCGTACACAGCTTTGGCCAAAATAAACAATCACAAACTATACTTTAATAATATAGTGATGTTAAACAATGAAAAAGAAATTAATTAAAACTGAAATTAAAAAAGGATGGATAATTTAAAATGATTTGTTATTATTAAGTGAGCTCGCCAAATAATGACCATGTATTTATTATAAAATCTCATTTTTACGGAGAACTAGTGGTACTTGTAGATTATATCTACGGTACATAATGCTGGCTCCATAATGAAGTAGGTAGACAAACTGGTGAGAAATTATTAAAACCGTCTCTGGATTACTTGATTATATTTGTAATGCACTGCACTTGATACTTGCACTTTTTTTTTTTGGAAAAATGGGTTGCATACATGGTTGCATAATTGTAATTGAAGAGATTTAGTTCTCCACTTAAGATAATTTATATTATGGTATTAAGATTATATCTGAAGAAGTATGAATAAGTTCCACTCAATGTGATAAACTGGATTTTATAGTAAATATGTAAATAAATAGAAAAGTGTAAGTATCGAATGGGTTTTATTATTTGTAGTCGATAGAATAAGTCCCTGCCCAGGGTGTGTAGTCTTACATTATAACCACTTGCTTAGGACTGTTTAAAAAACTCATCAGCATTTCTGCCTGTTCATTCTTATCACTACATAGTATAAAACAAAGTCGCTTTCTCGGTCCCTATGTCCCTTTGTATGCTTAGATCTTTAAAACTACGCACCGAAATTTGATGCGGTTTTTTTAATGGATAGAGTGATTCAGGAGGAAAGTTTATATGTATAATACATATATTATATTATAGTAAAGAAATCTATTAGCACCCGAGCGAAGTTGGGCCAGGTCGCTAGTAGTTTATACAAAATTGTGTACTGTACGTTGGAGTTGAACTTACGATCTCACGGTTTACATGCTTCTAGTTTAATAACCATTGAATATTACTAACCATAAAAGTATCGTAAAAATACAATTAATAACAGCGCTTGCATTAGATTTGAAGTTAGCCATCGTTATCATCGACTTTAACACTTTAATAGCCTGTAAAACTTTACGATAATCTAGGCTAGTGAAGCGACTAACTTCAATATTTTTATTGATCTAACACAAATGTCTAATATAACTGATAGTAGGTCTCTCATATGTGAGAGGCCGCGTGTTACCCAACACAATATCTAATTCTCCCGCCAAACAGCAGTGTTAATGCACTGTTACGTCCCGGTTTGAAATACATACTAGCCAAAGTAACAACTAGAATATTGAGACTTATCATCTTATGTCTCAGGATTGAGAGCGCAGTGGATGACCAAGCATTGCTTTGTAATTCATAGTGTTGTCTGGTTTTGCTACTGTTCATTTGCAGTCGTCTCACTTATCAGCGAATGGTATGCTAATCTCGCCATTCATTGCAATAAAAAAATCACATCAAAGAATTCTTTATTCAAAAAGTATAGTATGGCTTTTTATAAGGTCTTTTGAATCGTTGAATAATCCAGACTTCGGAATGTCTCATAGCTGTAAAAGAAAATCTTCCGCAACACTGGATGTCATCGATTTTTATTTATTTTCTTTTTCGTTTTAGAAACACAAGTTCTCATTTCTCATAAGCCGTTCTATAAAAAAGTTACTTAGATTTTTGTAATCTATCCACTTGTATTCGACCACTGTAAAACAGTCTTTTCTAGATCACGCGTTTGTACTATTCATGAAATTATAAAGTACCGTAGGTATTCGTTGTATCACTATTTTAATTTAATATTTCCATAAAGTACAGTCGCGATCACGCCCAATGCCTATCTGAAATTATCACATTAACACACAAACCGCACGTACAATATAATATTAAATAAAACCGATATTAAATTCACGTGTCAATTTTCACAAAAGGGAGTTTCATTTGAAAAACCGCATCGCTAAGCCGCGTGCGGGTCGAAACGGTGTAAGTGAGTGAACAGTATTATAGGATATTTGTTGAATTCGTTAAAGAGTTAATGGAGACAAGGTCCATTTTTCTGTGAGGGTGTTTGCAAGGGATTAAAATAGGGGTGTGAGGGAAAAATGGGAAAACGGTGACAGGGCTGAGAGCCGTGATAGCGACGAGAGCGTGGTGAGAATGCGATAGGGTTGCCGGCCACGTGGGATTACATTTTTATTCTCTTTTTTATTGTACATACTTTATCCAAAGAACAAATAGAGTAAGACAATAGGATTGCATCAAATTAATCCTCCTTTGTAAGCATCAAAAGAAATTATCTTTTTAGAACATTGGTGACTCCGGATATATCTTCCGTTCTTTTTTTGCACTGGCGCCCTTATGGTAGATGTGATGCTTTGCAATTGCAATATCCGAACGGACCCATCACACGTAAATGTGAGATGGAAACCTCTAGCTGGCGAATATTTGGTTTTATTAGCGGGCTGTGTCGGCTGGTCCACGGCTCTGGTGTGTATTCCATTTGATGTGTGCTTCGGTATATACGGTGTTACCTATTCATATAATAAGAATATCTCACTACCAGAAAACAGATAGAAAGAGCAAACTAAGATTACTTAATGAATTACAAACACACTTAACTACCAAATGTATTGTACAGACACACATAACATTATTGTTCGATATTTAAAAAAAAAAACATTTAGATACTGTGGCAACCCTAGAGCCGGCACAAAGCGCGGCGGTTCAGTGGAAAAGTTAAAAAAAATGAAAAGCGAGCGATATTGGCCCCGCAAGTTCAATTAACTCGGCCGGGTTGCGGCCTCCATTGTGACAGGGCCTTTCATTCGGATTATTCAGCACATTCGTTTCACACATCGATAATTCGGTTTATTGTTTCTGTAAATTATAATTTAATTATAAGTTTATGATTCATTTTTAAGTATAGCTTGGCAAAAAAGAGTCTATTTTTAATTTGGGCGCTCAGATCGAATTTAGTTTTAACATGCCACCCCGATATACTGCGACGGAAAATGTTTAAATACTTGTTATTTTTATATATTGTTTTAAATAGTCTCTTGGTTTATTTTAAATCACAAAACAAACAGAACTGTACGAAAATGTATAGAAATACATGCGTATAAAATTATTTAACGAACACAGTGAAAAATTTAATAGTGTTGCCATAAACCACAAACAAAAAGCCCCATACATCCTCCACCCTTCTATTCGCATATAACTTACCTTCATTTTCTCACAATCCTCATCCGCAGTTGGCAATAATCACTTATCGTTAGATGGGATATATATACGTCGTCTTTTATAACATTTTGCATTGATTTTAGCAACAGGCGCAGTTTATACTTATATTCATTTGTTTTTGTTAATTGCCCGTTCCTATACTTTGCAAGTGGTTTTATTATAGCAACCGCCACCTTCAAATGTTATCTGGAAATTTATATTTAATTTGTTAAGTACAAATTAAATATAAAAATATAAGTTGTTGCCATTAATATTGTTACAAAGAAAAACAACATTTTATTATTAAGCGTAACATTTATTACTATTGCAGTGTTGTAATGCATTAATATAAAACCATTAAAAATATATAAAGCTTATTCTTATTCGAAGTGATCTCAATTGGCTTAAAACGCTTGGTCCTTTAAACGTTGAGCAATAGCCGCATGCATTCTTTCGATGGGAAAATTCTTCCCTGCCAATCGTATGTATTGTTTTAGAGACTCCAAATTATCATGGCGGATAGAGCAAACCTTACTCTTTGAAACTGACCCTGAATCATAATCCAGTGGATTAAGATCAGTACTAGATAACAGTCTGTCTACAGCTTTGATGAACTCAACGTTTGTTTCTATCCAAGATTGGGTGTATCGAGCTTTATGACCCGACACCGAGTCTTGCTGAAAGGACCACACTTGGTTATTGAACATAGTGTTCAGGGGGTTAACTATCAACTCAAAAATTGTATTTTGGCCATTGACGTAAAATATATGGACGGGGCGGAGAGCGGGAAAAGTGTTGTCACGAAAGTGGTCTGCAGCACCAATGCAGCGGTTGTGACGTCACAGCGCACCGGTTTGTAAGTCGTTGACAAATGCCTAATTTATCGTGCGTGGGTGCATTAAAGATGACCGAAAGTTAACAAAAAAAAAGATAATATTTCTTATCACCGCTAAGTAATAATTATGTTACTTTAAGTAAATATAACATTTATTTAGCATTATTAAAAAACGATTTCATGGCCGCCATCGACGTAAAAATTTGACAGATGGCGCGATTTTCACAGGCATCTTTTTGACGTACCCAATGTACTGAAGGGCCTATCCTTAGTTTTTAAATCAATGATTTTGGCACACTTGTGACGATGTTTTGCTACCTTTTTCACAAAAATATGGGATATCTTTTCTTTTTCTAATATTTGTAGTATAATTGGGTTAAATATGAAAATTGCCTTTGATTTGATAAAAGCACGTAAATATTGTAAGAAAACGTTACCGTCGCGACGCGTAAAAGTTTTTTTAAATTACGTCACGCGTTCTTGGAACCTAACTACCCAGTGTATTACTTTGTGTATTATTTACGAGTATACTCTATGAACCGTACGTAACCCATGGTAATAATTTGTAAATGTGGCTTGTGGCGACGTGAATTTTCTCTTAAAATAATCTTATCTTCTCTTAAAATAATCTTATAAAGAACTATCAAAAGTGTCTCAATACCAAGGAAATATTTGTTTATAGTTGCCTTAATAACATATATAAAATTCAGCTTTTATACCATAACGGAGAAGGATGGAGGGAGCAGGATACTCATACTTTAAAAAGAAACCTCAATCTCCTTTTAGAAAATAGAGCATATTACAGTATCGAAGATTTTTTAAATGAAAAATTTTAGCAAACAATTGTAATTAATATTGAAATAAGTATAATTTTGATTTTTTTTTTAATAGTTTAAGCATTATAAGAAGGTAAATTTGATGATAGCATTATGATATATTATTTGTTTATTAAGTCTTAAATAAGATATATTTTTTTATTTTAAGTAATATAGTTATAAGTTTTAAATATTTGTACGCCATTAAGGCCAAACATGATAGATCTGCTTTTTATATTTGAACACCTTGCATGCTCTGTATGTTTACTCATGTTTGACAAATAAAGATTTTGATTTGAACGCTGACAAAATTACATGTTATTAAATATTACGATATCTTAAAACTTTAACATAATGTAATTTTGTCATCTTGTCAGAAACATTGAAGCTCATAACTTCCAAAGCAACCACGATCGGAACTTCATAATAGCTGATCGTGTGATGCCTATGTTAGAGGCATGCGCAGACAAACTTTCAGCTTTTATAATACGACGAAAGTCTGGCGGCCACGGGCTCTTCATCTATTACTTTTCAAAATTACAGGAATAGGCCTAAAGAATCGAAAATAGAACGACATCTAGTGGAATATTTAAGAAACAAGGTTCACTTTGATTGAACTCATCGATGATAGATAGCGCTGTCGCCTTTGATCAAATATACACTGTATAATATATTCAATATATAATATATACAATCAAATATATTTGATCGAAGGCTGTCGCCCATAACAACGTAGTACTACTTGGTCAGTGATAACAACGTAATCATTACTTGAATTATATTATATTGTACGTTAACATTTTATTCAGTTTATCTTCTTTCATTTATAATAACGACGACAAATAAAAAAAATAACTGTGTATTTATTGCTTCGCTAATCATCTTCTGAAATCCGAATTAATCATATTGAGATTCTGGAACGTAACATAAAGTTTATCTGTGTGATAACTGATGTCACAAAGTACATTCTATTCAAGGAGATAGACTTAATAGTAAGATTATTGGCATCAACGCCCTCTGTTGGTATATGACGTTCGAATAGAAAACAGGTGTTATCAATATTCAATTAATACGAGTATAAAATAATAATATATTCCCTAGCAAATGCACTTTCACAATTTTCACCGGAATTTTCACTGAGTAGGCTTTTAAAATTACTTTAGAGAAAATAGAATTAGAGTTAAGCGTAGGTTTCTAAGTAAATAAAATAACAATTAACTGTTGTATTGTTCTTTATAATGTCTCTTCTTATGATAATAATTATATGCAGATACTTTTGTTTCTCTCTCTTCATATGTTTTCTTAACAATAATAATTACACGATGTTGCGAAAAGCGACATCTACTGCAAATGGAGGAAACATTCCAGTTCAAAAAAGGAAACAATGAATGGAGTATAGGACTGTTAAGCCGACTGATATGACTGACATCTGTTGATATCGCATAATCTCACCCCTAACTTGATTATTGAATATTTTACGATAAAGTAATTGTTTAACAATAAATAAGTGATAACTGTTTCATCTTTTGAGTGATTTAATAACATTACAAATCGTTCATCTTTCAATAATTTATTGAAATTGCATCATCTGCAGAATAACAGAGATCGAGAATACCGGTTGTTGGCTGTTGCCGTGGCCATTCCAACTCAATAAAAATTTGTAATATCTACTTATAATGAATAAAGGGAACAAAAAACCGAATAAAAATGAGAAAAATAATAAAAGCAACTGGCATTTCACAGTAAGTTTATCCTTGTATAATTTATGTCTTCAATTCTTCATTATTGATTATTTTAATTATTTTAATATTGACTTGAGTACATTATTTATTTTATGTATTGCGCTTTAATGTACACTAAAACACTTAATTTATATTTACAGAACAAATTATTTATTTTTATTTCATTAATATCATTTTTTTTTTTCAGTATTACATTCATTAATCAAGTCATAGTATCCCAAAATTGATTTTTAATTATTTAAAAAAACTTTTCTTGTCGCACAAATAATTATATGATGAATTCCATACAGATTGGTGGAAAATTATCAATATTTATAAGTAGATAATAAATATTTTAAGTCAATGAATTCAAGTTCCAATTAATTTATAATTGAACCATCAATATTTGTATACAAACTAACCAAGGAAATAGTGTAGTATTTAAAATAAATGTTGTAAAACAATATCCAGTGTGTATAAATTGGTGTCATAATACACTTGTGTTTTAAATTAATGGTATATTTAATGTCTTTGCCATGTGCAGACAGTTAAAATGTTCAATGATTATGTCAAGGAGGTTTTATAACAATTGCTCATTAAAATTATATGTATAAGTACTTTTATTATACATTAACAACTAGAAAGGCAGATTAACTTATATAATTTTTTTAATTCTTTTTCAGTTGGTGAAAGTAGTTGTAGTATCTATTTTTATTGGAGGTTTTGCAGCTTGGTATGTGCAAGATTGGCTGAAAGCGCCGGATATACCTCAACTAGACCCTAAAGAATGGTGGGGGCAATACCCAATAGATATGAATACTGATGAGTCAATAAGGCCATACAAGATTGAGTTTTCTGATGTGGTAAGATTATACAAAAATGAGACATAAACCTGTTTATAGAAATATATTTCACCTAACTTTTTTTATTGCATACCTCTGGCAAAAAGGCATAGAGGTCATCTGATGGTAAGTGATCACTGCCACCCATGAACATCTACAATGCTTGGATCATAGATTTGTTGCCTGTCCACTTAATGAGCAGTAGAGCGGGAAGGAAAAAGTATGGGAAGATTTCCTGTGAAACAGTATTACTGCCCCAGACAAGCCTGGCCATATAATATGCTACGTCATGACTGACAACAGGGTGGCTCTACCACTTTAAACCAATTAATATTGCAATCAGGGAGTTATTTAATTGAATGATTTGCAAATTATGGTATCATTGAATTGTCATCTTAATGTTTCATAATTTATATTTAGATTTGCATATTCAAAATTATGTTTTGTAACATTGTATAATTTTCTTTTTTTCTTAATTTTCTTCATAAAATTATATCCTTTTTATGTTGACTTTTATATTGACAAATAATGTTATATTTCCTATACTCATATTGTAATGTGTATGGAGAAAATAAAATATTCCACTTTTATTATAATATTTTCTACAATGATAAAGGATTGTGCCTATTTTTCCATGAAAATTTGTATTGGTGGGAAGATTTTTAATGAATCCTATTTTTTGTATAGGGAAAAATATATGCTTTTCAATAAATATAAACATAATCGCGACCCAGGCCCGAAGTTCTGGGAGATACTGACTTGAAGGCCAATATTTTTTCTTTTTGAACAAAACTTAAAATATGATGAAAGTTACTTATAAAAATCTGTCGCCCAGGATAAAACAGGAAAACGTTTAAGGACAAACCATGACAATGCTTTCATGAATTTTAAGCAGTATTGGTGTTTGAAGCAACAAAGTTTTTGACCGATACTAGGAATGAGCATCCTCCTTTAACATCCTTTAGTTTCTTTCATTCACTTACAGCACTCACTCCTATAAAATAATCTCAATTTCAGATGATAAATGACTTGAGGGAACGCCTCCTTCACCGTAGAGAGTTTGCAGCCCCTCTAGAAGGTGCTGGATTTACTTACGGATTTAACTCAAAGTTCCTTACCCGAGTGCTCGATTACTGGCATAATAAATATAACTTTAAGGAAAGGGAAGAGTATTTGAATAAGTATGATCATTTTAAAACAAATATTCAAGGGCTGGATATACATTTCATGAGGGTGAAACCCCAGGATACAAGTGATGTGGAAGTAAGTTAAATAATCTTTTTTTTTTTTTTATAACTTTTATTGTTTGCAATCTGTTTATACAACATTTAGCAAGTTGTTTGAAAAATAATAGTTTTCTTTTACGGTGCGCATCCAGTGACACGCCCGTTTCCATTCTTTAAATCTATCTTAGTAGATCTTGTGGGATTTTTCGTTTGAGTCTCCGTGTCAGTGTTGAGTCGTCCATCAAGTGCTTGGCCAGTACATTAGGGTGATTTGTTATCCTTGTTTTGTATGATTTTACGCTGTCTTTGACTTCTTGTATGACTGTCTTAATTTTAAGGTCATGATGGAGCCTATTATTGGTAATGTACCATGGTGCGTTGACTATCATTCGCAAAATTTTGGACTGGAATCGTTGTAAGATCTCTATGTTTGAATTTGCAGATGTACCCCAGAGTTGCAGGCCATATGTCCAGATAGGCTTAATTACAGTCTTATAGAGCAGTAATTTGTTTTCGAGTGAAAGCTGCGATCCGCGATTTAACATCCAGTACATTTTGCGTACAAGTTGACCCATTGCGAGGCGTTTGGTATATATATGCTTTCTCCACGTTAGACGACGGTCAAGATGTATTCCAAGGTATTTAGCTTCATCAGCTTGAGGGACTTGGACGCCATTAAGATAAACTGGTGGACATGTTCCTCGACGTGTTGTGAAAGTAATTTGAATCGATTTCGTTTCATTTGCTTTTATACGCCAATCTTTAAGCCAGGCTGATATTTCATTTAGACTATTCTGCAATTTTTGGGTTGCTATGTCTGGAGAATCATGAGATGACAAAATAGCAGTGTCATCCGCGAAGGTACCAGTGACAACTCCATTTGTGGGGGGAAGATCGGCTGTATAAATAAGATATAGGGTCGGGCCCAAGACACTGCCCTGTGGCACACCTGCGCGTATTGAATAAAGTGCCGAAACTTCTTCACCCTGTTTTACAAAAAAATGTCTATTTTCAAGGTATGCTTTGATAAATTGATAATAATTCGTCGGGAGAGCCGTTTTGACTTTGAAAAGGAGTCCATCATGCCAAACTCGGTCGAAAGCCTGGGAGATGTCGAGAAAAGCTGCAGTACAATATTGTTTGCTTTCAAATGCTGCATTTATATTTTCAACAACCCTGTGTACCTGTTCAATCGTGCCATGTTTTTGTCGAAACCCGAATTGATGGTCAGGAATTAGGTTTTTGTTTTGTATAACTGGGGCTAGCCTGTTAATGAAAAGTATCTCCATTATCTTTGATGGGATCGGTAACAGGCTAATCGGCCTGTAGGATTTGACATCTTCCGGAGCTTTACCCGGCTTCTGAATCATTATTATTTGTGCCACTTTCCACTGAGCGGGCACATATCCTTTTGTGATTATTGAGTTATAGATGTAGGTTAGTAAAGATATACCCTCCGAAGGCAATTCCCTCAATATTTTGGCAGTAATTAGATCGTAACCAGGTGATTTATTTTGGTCAAGTTTGTATATTGCACTTCTTACTTCTGCTTTTGAAAAGCTTTTTATTGGCATATCTAATTGGTTTATTTGTTGTAAAAGGGTGGAGACATGTCTGATCTGTGTAGATCCTCGGTCAGGGTTTGGGGTAAAAACATTTTTCAAATGTTCAGCGAACGTATATGCCTTTTCTTGGTCATTTGTGGCCCAGCTATTATCGGATCTTCGTATAGGAAGATGAGATGCTATTGGCCTTTTCAGATATTTCGTCGCTTTCCACAGAGAATAGTTGGATGCAGCACTGCTGTCTAAGTTTTTTAAATATGTCTGTACTTTGCGATTTCTGTTTTCAGCTAGAAGTAGCTTCAACTGTGCCGTTAATGAGTTTAATAGTGTTTTATCTCCAGGATATCGTGTTAGCTGCCATCTCTTTCGAGTTTTGCGTTTTAGAGTTAGAAGGTCCTTAATATCTGCAGGTATCCAGAATTTAGATTGGCGATCATCGTCAGTTCTAGGAGTAGCGAGCCAGGCTGATTGTTGAACACAATAGTTGAAATGCTCCACGGCACTATCTATTTCATCTACTGTTTTTAATGGCAGGTTCAAGTTTAGAGACGCTGTTATTGACTCCCGAAATTGTGACCAGTCTGTTTTTTGTGTATGAAGTCGACAAGGTTTCACAGTGTGTCTTATGTTTTTATGTAACAATATTTCAACTGGTGAATGATCAGATGACAAGTCGTTCATTGATGTACATGTAAGATATGTATTTGCTATTCCCTTCACAACGCAGAAATCAATCAAGTCTGGAGTCTTGTTTACATCAGTAGGCCAATAGGTCGGTTCACCAGATGATACTACTGCCAGGTTTAAATTTTCTACGGCTCTATGTAGCTGTCGTCCCTTTGATGTAGTGATACGTGAGCCCCAGATGGAGTTTTTAGCATTTTAGTCGCCTCCAGCGATGAATCGTCGCCCTAGTGAATTGAAGAACGTTTCGTATGAGTCCTGTTTTATGTTGTGCTTCGGAGGGCTATATACAGCTGATACTATAAAAGGTCCTGTCCAGTCGTCAATAACTATGTTAGTAGCTTGGATTTCACTAGAAGAGTAGCTTGTTGTTTCGTGGTGTTTAATGCAATCTTTTATCAAAACAGCAGTTCCTCCATGTGCTGTGCCATCAGGGTGCATTGTGTGATAAAATTTATATTTATTGAGATAAAAATGGTTCTTTTTTGTAAAGTGAGTTTCTGAGATAAGAAAGATATCAATGTCATGTAACAATACAAATGTTTTAACTTCAAGGAAGTGTTGTGACAGCCCGTTGGCATTCCATAGGACTATTTTTAAGGAGTCGAATTTCCAAACCTTGATGTGAGGGTCATTATTAAGTTAGTCATTGCGGTCAATTGCTGCATCATTTGTTTTATTAGGATTACCAACTCGCGTATATCACTTGTGCTTGTCTTATCTTCGTTTATTTCAGTTTTGTTAAGTGTTACCTCACTATTTTTTGTTTCTTGCTGGTGTATTAAGTTTTGTTTGTTATTTTTTAGTGCAGGTTGTTCAGTTTCTCCATGCTTAATAATATGTCTTGGATGGAGTGACTTTTTTACTGCAGGGGTTGGGCCGGGTAATTTTATTTTTTGCAGTTCCCGATATATTCGGCACCCCTTATAATTTGCGGGGTGGTTACCATCGCATAGAGCACATTTGACTTGATCTGATCTGGTTTTACGAGAACAGTCGTTGGACAAGTGATCTCCAGCGCATTTAATACACCTTGGTTTTCGACGGCAGTAAGTCTTTGTATGCCCATATTGCTGGCATCTTGCGCATTGTGGTGGCTCTCGCTTCGGGCGTGGTGGTTCAAACTGAATTCGGCAATTCAGGAGGTACTTAACATTGTAAATGCTTTTATTATCGTCGTTTGGTTCCAATTCGACTATGAACATGGGGAGAGGTTTCTTTGTCGCTCTTTGCTTTATATTCCATATATTAGTGCAGACGTGTCCTAATTCTTTGAGTGATTGTTTTAAATCATCAAGGTCAGTTGATGGGTGTAGGTTTTTGAGAACCACTTTGAAGCTCCTATCTTGTTTCGGTTTGAAGGTGTAAAATTCAGTATTTTTGGACTCTAATCTTTTGACTATTTCTCGGTAAGTGTCAGGAGTTTTAGGCTGGATCTTGACCTGTTCGTTGTTAAGAATTTTAAGAGTATAACTTTCTTGGTCATATTCATTGAGAAGATTAATAAGTGGCAACTTTATCCACATATATAGGTGGAGGTTTTGAAATTCTTTCTGTATTTTGTTCAGGTGGATCGACAGCTAGGTTTGAGAAACTATTGGATGTAGGTGTTTGTTGAATTTTGGATAGCCAGTAGGTATTAAGCTTAGATTGCTTTGATGGTTCTCTAATTTCATCCGGGCTTCGCAAACGCTTTTTGCTTGTTACTTCCTTCCAGTTATTAGGATTGTCATTTTGAGCATCTTCTTGGCTTTGGTTTACAATTACACTGGGTGCAGTTGTTGGGATTTCGCTTACGGATGTGGAGCGCATTCTATTTTCAAACATTCCTTTGTGAAAGATTTGCTGGGTTAGGGTCTTTGTTGTACCGCTAGTAGAAGGTGTACTTTTAGTTAATTGATTTTTATTTGAATCACTCATCATATATTTTTCCCACGAGTAGGGTCGATTTAAACAGTCGCTCTTGGGGTGACGCCCATTCCCATAAAGAAGGCTTTCTTCAACGGCGGTTCGCCTGCTCCGCCGAGGTTGTTAAATAATCTTGTATTTTTTAATTTATTGCAATGAATGGCGAGATAAGCATGCTATTCACCTGATGGTAAGCGATACGACGGCTCATGGACAGTAGCAAAACCAAACAACACCAAGAATTAAAAAGCAATGTGTGGCATTCCACTGCACTCGCTGAGACATAAGATGTTAAGTCTCATTATTACCAGTAGTTATTCTGGCTACAATGTCCTTCAAATCCGAATGTAATAGTGCACTTACACTGCTGTTTGGCGGGAGAAATAGACATTACAGTGGTGCCTACCCCGCGGCGTCTCACATAATATGAGAAAAAAGTGTAAAGGGACTTATTCCTTTAGTTCAATATTATCAATCAATTGTGGGCCTTATGTCCCTCAACTTAAGTTCTATTTTGCATTAACAGGTGGTACCTCTACTAATGCTACACGGTTGGCCTGGCTCCTTCACTGAGTTCTATAACATCATCCCACAACTCACGACGCCTCGATCTGGATACAAATTCGTATTCGAGGTCATTGCCCCTAGTCTACCGGGATTCGGGTATTCACAGGTATTATATTATACAAATTGCACCTTTGAATTAAAGAGACCTAACTAAAAATCTTATTTTTTGGGAAACGTTCATTAAAGATTTGTAACATAAGAAAATTTGTACTTATGGAAGACACATCGAGAAAACCCAAGTATACATCTTTTTGTCTTTCATGCGTCAATAGGTCCTTCTTTAAGGGTCGATGGAGATAGTCATTTTGAACCAATATATTTAAAGCCAAAATCTATTTTTTTTTGGATTAGGTCACTTTAATTCTAAAGATGCTAAATATTATAAAACGCTGTAAATGCGTGCTGTAGTTACCTTTACTTTACTAGATTGTAGCAATATGTATGTGAAGCGAAGGTTCCACGTTCTATTTTTTCTTGTGTATTTATTATGTTATGTTAAGTTTATTATTAGTAGTTATCCTGTCACAATTTAGTAAATTTGTCAACATTTATAATTTTCATGACAGCCTCCTTGTTGCAGTCGGTTAAACGCTGGCTGTGAAACGAGAGGCTACGGGTTCGATCCCGCACCGAGACAAATATTTGTGTGATGCTTAGGTATTTGTTTCGGGTCTGGATGTTTGTGAGACCGAAAAGTCTCTCGTAATTTCTATTACACGACACAAAACTCGATCTTAATGTGGGGTCAGGACTATGTATGTGACTGTTGGGTGCATTTATTTATTTTATCGCAAATGGTACATCATCGGCTTAACACTACACACTTACAATTAACACAAAGGCTACAGTCTGAGTGAATCACCATTACAGAGTATACATCTATTGCGGAATTATGATCAAAGTACAAGAATTTTGGTTGAAATGTGTAATAATTGATATTATAATTTTATCTAATGTATAACAATGTATTGTTTGTAGGCTTCCGTCCGGCCTGGCCTAGGCGCTGCGCAGATGGCAGTAATGCTGAACAACCTGATGCAGCGTATAGGCCACAAACAGTACTACGTGCAGGGAGGTGACCTGGGCCATGCGGTGGGCTCAGTAATGGCCACACTGTATCCAAACAATGTACTGGGATTCCATACTAACTTCCCAGCAGTCTTGTTCTCACCTTATGCAGTTATGTATACAGTGTTAGGTATGTATAATAAATGAATATTTAAAAAAAAAGTGTCTTAAAAATATGAATCAATAATAGTCCATTTTTAACCGACTCCAAAAAAAGGAGGAGGTTACCAATTCGACAGCATGTTTGTTTTTGTTTGTTACCTTATAATTCTGAACTGGGTGAATCGAATTTGATTATTATTTCTTTGATTGAAAGCTGGTTCTTGTCATTAAAATATGGTTTAGATCTGATAAATATTTTCGGACTTGGAAAGGAGAATCCTCAAAATTGAGTAGGATTCCATCCTGAGACATACTATGTTACATATATATGTATGAGATGATGATATCATCATCTCATATGTAACAGGCCGCCTGGGTTGGTACCATCGCAATGTCTATTTCTCCTGTCAAACAGCAGTGTAAATGCTCTGTTGTGTTTCGGATTGAAGGGCGTTGTAGCCAGAGTAACTACTGGATATATTGGGACTTAACATCGTATGTCTCAGGATGGCGAGCGCAGTGGAATGACAAGCATTGCTTTGTAATTCAAAGTGTTGTTTGGTTTTGCTACTGTTTTTGAGCTGTCGTATCGGTTACCATTAGGCGAGCGACATGCTCGTCTCGCAATTCGTTGCAATAAAAAAAAACAAAAACATTTGACAAAGAGATTCTCAGATATATTTGAAACATTGCTCACAGCAATCTTAAAAGTTTCTTATAAAGAAGTTTATGGTCACTTTGAATGTGTAGTGTTTTATGGACACACACACATGCTTAGCTGCTTTTGACGCTGACTGTACCACCAGTTTATTTCCAGGTTCTGTATGGCCGAGTGTAGTGGTGGAGCCGGAACTAAGCAGCCGCATGTACCCACTCACTGACCATCTGAAACACATACTACAAGAGACCGGATACATGCACATACAAGCCACCAAACCAGACACAGTGGGTATGTACTACAGTAGTATCATATACTAGAATTGCTTGTCGCTTGCAAAAGTTTTGCCGGCATAAAATTACTGTTATAATTTATTCCCGCGACAAATAGTATGACACAGTGATATCAGGTATGTAGTATATAACATACTAGCATTGCTTGCTCGCTTTTCTGTTTGCATTACCGCCTGCAGAACGAACAAAATGTATTGGAATGACAGAAGTCACGTGACTGCCAAATGTCATTTCCATACATTTTGACATTCCGCAGGCGTTCACGCCGACAGATAAGTGAAATTTGTCTAGAAGCCCGGGTTAGGTTGTTTGTGAGACTGAAAAGTCTCTCGTAGTTTCCTATACCCACGACACAAGACTTGTTATTAGTGTGGAGTCGGGAATATGTATGTGACTGTTGGGTGTATTTATTTGTTGAAATAAAACTATTATTTACGGATTTTATCGCGGATTTGGGTCGAAAAATCAAATTCGTGATTAAATTCTGTAAATAATAGTCTTATTTCAATGTGTAACATTCGTGTAAATCTACATACATACATACATAAACTCACGCCTTTTTCCCGGAAGGGGTAGGCAGAGGTGCCAGGACACCCACATTTTGCCTTGTATGTCCCTTCCCACGATGTGATAGGTGGCGAGCCTATCCCCATGTCGGGCCCAAATTCCTGACTTTGCGCTGATAATAAATAGAAAAATCCAAGATCACTGCCCAACCCGGGATTGGAACCCGAGACCTCAACTTTGTGACCGTACCTTAGTACAACTATGCCACTGAGGCAGTCGCGTAAATCTAAGAAACAATTATGTATTCATTTATTTATGTTACCAGGTATAGCCCTATCAGATTCTCCAGCCGGCCTCCTCTCCTATATCCTGGAAAAGTTTTCGACCTGGACCAATCCGGGAAACAGGAGGGCAGGAGACGGAAATCTCCTGGACTCGTTCGAACTCACACATCTACTGGACAATGTGATGGTATATTGGACCACCAACTCCATCACTACCAGTATGAGAGTGTACGCAGATACTTTGTCTTCGAAGATTACAAGGATATTTGATATGTAAGTTTTTTTTTTATTTATTTTTTATTTTGGCTCTTTACAGTGACTGTGTGCACGTGGCGGTATTTATAAGTACCGTCTAAATAGAGTATCAAATGCCAATGAGTTCTGGATGGTTGCGGGTTCAAATCAATTCAAATTACCTGGCATTTTATCGGTGAAGGAAAACATCGTGAGGGAACTTGCATCATAAACATCATCATCCCATCATGTTCCGTCCGGCTGGACATAGGCATTGACATATAACTGTTATTTCCGGTTTTTATCGCGGATTTGGTTTAATTTTCACATTTAGTGCATTGATGAACATAGGCATCCCCTAATTATATAGATATATTTAAATAACTTGAATTTCAGGATCCCCACCGAAGTGCCAACGTGGGGTATAAAGTTCAAATACGAGTTATTGTATCAACCGGACTGCATACTGAAGACAAAGTACTACAAGTACCTACACAGTACTATAGTGGAAGATGGAGGACACTTTGCGGCCCTGGAGAATCCTGATATCATGGCGGATGATATATTCCACGCTGTCGACACATTTATACAGTACCATGGGGTGATAATGTAAGTTTCAGACAAGACATATTGAGACTTAACATCTTATTTCTCTGGGTGGCGGGTGCAGTGGAGTGCCAAGCATTGCTTTGTAATTCAAGCTGTTGTTTGGTTTTGCTACTGTTCATGATTTTAGTATTCTCCAAAACATAATAATCTTAATTTAAAGGAATAAGGTTTATTTTTATCTGAAGCTTATTGTAATTTAAGATATTTTCCTACATCTCGTAGTACGAAATTCAGATGTATAAGCAACCTCGGGCACTTTTGGCGTGTGATTTTGTTTCGGACCCTGTATCTAGTATATATCACCGTTAAATTGTGAATACCGTTAGATTATAATCTATCTCGCGAGATTGTGAACTGTCGAAAGATTGTGAACCTTAGGTTAGGTTAGATTAGGTTTAACAGTTTCACTTCGATAGATTATAATCTACCGAAAAATAATACGTTAAATTGCAAGCAGTATGTTACAGTTCACAATCTTTGGATAGTTCACAATCTCGCGAGATATATTATAATCTAACGATATTTACACTTTTACGGTGACATATATATTTTTAAGAAACCCTACTCTAACCTAACCTTATAACTAAATATAGACTACGGACGCTCTAAGAAAACATTCAAAGCATTCTACAATATATTAAACATATTTTTAAAACCTGTTTCAGGACACAAGTCAACCTTCCGGAAATAAAACCGCAAACAGTCTACCAATTCACTGTGAAAGATTTGAGCGGACGTGACGTCAAACTGGAAAAGTACAGGGGACATGTACTACTCATAGTGAATGTGGCTTCACAATGTGGACTCACTGACACCAACTACAAACAACTCAACGAACTACACGAAAAGTACTACAGCAAGGGTCTACGTATACTGGCCTTTCCTTGCAATCAGTTTGGAGGTCAAGAACCCGGCGATACAAACGAAATATTCACATTCACCAAAAAACTAGGCGTCAAATTCGATATTTTTGGGAAAATCGAGGTGAATGGGGAAGACGCACACCCGTTGTGGAAGTTTTTGAAGAGTATGCAAGGTGGAACTCTAGGCGATTTTATTAAGTGGAATTTCTCCAAGTTTATTGTCGATAGGAATGGCGTTCCGGTGGAAAGATTTGCGCCAAATGTCAACCCGTTGGATTTGGTGGCGTATTTGAACAAATATTTGTAATTATTTTTGATGTATAATATTATTGGTTAAGTATATGCAAACAAATATTTGTGAATGTATCAGCCTACATAGGTTCCACTGCATGGCACGGGCCTCTACAATCGAAAGCACGATTGAGAGGGGTTAGGCCATATAGTCCACCACGCTGGCCTATTGCGGGTTGGTGGACTTACATACCATAGAAATTCTTATAAATCGCTATGGTATGCAGGTTTCCTCATGATGTTTTCTGAATATTTGTGAATATATTCGATTAATAATTGGTTAAGTATATTGCATTTATAATAGTGTATAGTTGATAACTCTTGGACTATACAGCGTGTAACAAAATTATCTTTACATTTTAAAGAGACTTACTAACGATATTTTTCAATTATGGCGCACGGTCTTGCCTCACAGCTACATAACGGTCAAAAATAATTTATTAAATTATTCTTTTGTGCCAACATGCTTTATTTTAAACTAGCGGCCCGACCCAGCTTCGCCCGGGTGCATATATATTTCTTTACAATAATATGTACGTATTATACATACAAACCTTCCTCTTAAATCACTCTATCTATTAAAAAGAACCGCATCAAAATTCGGTGCGTAGTTTTAAAGATACAAAGGGACATAGGGACAGAGAAAGCGACTTTGTTTTATACTATGTAGTGATTTAAATTTCGATTTTGAAGCAACATTCATATATAAGTAGTTTTGTTACATACTGTATATTATGTCCTACTGTCGGGCTTAAGGCTAGTACAAGTTAATCATATCAAATATTTGTAAAAACTATCGGGTATGCAGGTTTCCTCACGATATTTTCTTTAACCTAACATTTATTAAATAATAAAATTTGTTCAAGATGAAATCGATGCCAAATACTTGATAATAAATAATTTGAACTTAGAACCTTTTTAACCGAGTAGTAATTAAACTTGTTACTCATTCGGTGGTGAAGAAATAATAACATTGATTTAAACAAATCAGTAAAAACTTAATTATTTTGCATTGCATAGCAACTGAATATTTTAATTACTACAATCCCATAGGAGACATTATTTTCTTACGTTGTATAAAAAAATAAAGGTAAAAATTAGTGACACTACATTTTTTGACGTGACAACGTCTTAAATTAGGTTGCGGCTGGGAGTCACTTATGAAAAAGTGTAACGCCCGGTAACGTTACGATGAGTCACCGAACGAGAGAGAGGCCCGCCGAATGCCTTGCGTCTCTCTCCCACTCAACTATGATCTAATTATAGTTGAGTGATTAATTTAATTATATTCATATCAATAAATATTCTACCGAGAAAAAGACGTTGTCACGTAAAATCTTCGCCCGTAAAACCGACTTTACAGGCAATTATATTTTATTTAAATGTTTAATATATGACAGCTTCAGTTGTGTAGTTGTTCTACGTTACGAGTCAGGAAATTGTTCCTTGGACAGAACAAACAAAATGCGGGTGTTATGGTAACATCTCTGCTTACCCTTTTTGAAATAAGGCGGGAGTTTATGGATGTAAACATTTTAAGGATATTAGGTGTAGTTTACAAATACCAATTTATATAAAATTTTTGCTCATAAATGTTTATGTACAATATTAATATTTTTTTTATTTGTTAGATATTTGATTCCATTATATTGTGTGACTGCCTTCACTAGGCAAGGGCGGGTAAAACTTGCCCTGTTTGTTGATATGTTTATTTTGACTATGATCTGAGGTTATTTGTGATTTTTAATTGGTTTCTAAGAAGCTGTGTAAGCTAGACTAGATATGTACTGGAAATAAGTAATAAACATTATCTTTCGTGCCAATGTGTGTAATTCTATTATAATACTAGCGGTCTGGCCCGGCGCGGCCTGCGTGCAGATACAATTTTCGAAATGGCGGCTAAAATTTTCCGACTATCAATTCAGAATATCGAAGCAAAGGATTCCTCAGATATCGATTTTGAGATCAATCGGATCATGAAAGACGAATAAAAGTTTCTAGTATTTGTTAGATTTTTCACTATTTCCCTCCTATAGACGATAGCGTCATGATATATAGCCTATAGGATGCCTCGATAAATGACCTATCCAACACAAACAGATATTTTGAATGAAAACCAGTAGTTCTAGAGATGAGAGGCAACAAACTCTTCAGATTTATATATTAGTACCTATAATGTAAGTGTAAATTTGACATCAGCTTCAAGTAAATTCACACTTTTTTCTCTTATCTCCATCCAAAGGTTGCTTGGAAGAGATAAACTTGTGCAATAAGGCCGCCGAATGTACTTTTTTAATTTTTTTAATAAAAATCAAATACCGTTGAAATTCTATGATGAATAAAAAACAAAATGGCTTAGTTTGAAACTGAAATTCCTTATTACATATTGTAAATACAGGGTATATCAAGACTGCTACCGAAAACAAAGCCGGGTGGTAGTTTTAAGAGTCTTGGCCGCCATTTTAAGTAGAAGAGTGCAAGTGGAGCCGGGCTGGACCGCTAGTATAACATATTATAGCTCAGCAAAAAAGAGTATGTTTTTAATAAAGGAGCTTTGATGGAATTTAGTATTAATATGGCAACCCGATGCACTACGACGGAAAATGTTTAGACACTTGTTATTTTATTTGTTGTTGTCAATAGTCTCTTTTTTACAAATACTGTATGAAAATGTAATGAAATACCTACATGTAAAATTTTTCAGCGAACACAATGACATTTTTAATAGTGTTGCCATATTTGTTTTTTGTTAATGCCACTTGTCACCACATCGTTCTTTTTTTTTCAAGTTATACATGAATTCGTAAAACATGACAAGCAATTTGTTTGTGTACCTACACGCTTGAGTTTTTATCCACGTCGTATCACGGTAAGGTATAATCACTTCTTAGAGTATTTATGATATACAGGGAACGCTGTCATACATTCGCGTCTTTTTTATTTATTTGTTTTAAACTGGCCTGGCATAGTGGCGGCATAGCACCTGATGGAAAGTGCCAATGCCGCCCAGGCAGAGTATCCATTGGTATTGGACGGCAGTCCCATGCCAATGGAAACAATTATGCCGGCCTGCTAAGGTGCCTCTTCACACCGCGGCGGAAGGACCCAGGATTGTAGGAAGGTCTTGAAAAACTTAGACAGTTTCTGGTTAGTAATGTTGGTAGCACTCCTGTATAAGTTAAAATTGAATTAATTAGTTAGCAATAAATTGCTATAAATTTCTTCGCTAACCGATATGATATTTAGCTGCTTTTCAAACGAGTCTGAGTGGAATTTAATAGCCCTAAACTATTTATTTTTACTTTTCTTATCCAAGTAATTAATGTATGTTAGACAGCCTGTCAAATATATTACAAAATATAATATATAATACCAATAGGAGGGCAGAAAAAGGCGCCACCATTTTTATCTACGTTTTGGAAGTACCAGCGCTCCCTCTATATTATCTATATTTTAAGAGTCACTTATAGTGTAGATTTGATTGTTCATTATGAGAGCCAGCGTCTTAAATGTACTTAGTTATTGTTGTGATGTTGCCTGCGTCTGTTCGCACAGATCTGAAATATAAAAATAAACTTTATTATATTTTAAAAGATAAATTAAACTAAATCATGCGTAGAATGTCTTAATAATAAACACAGCCCAAAATTGCATTATTTGTTATTTATTTTGATTTATTTATTATTAAATAGACATTCAACGCAACATTCATGCGTTTCAGCCGTTGAATACAACTATAAAAATATGAAAAAAAAAAATTGGTTAGTATTCAGTACAGACCAAGCTTTATTTTTGATATATCTTTGTAACTTCTAACTAATTTATGACTTATTAACATGTACTTTTCAACTCGTATTTCGTAACAATATAATGACATTTGTATAATTATACAAAGAATAAAGACTATTTGATATTTTTTAGTTTTACTGACGCGTTGTTTTTTTCAGTCATAGGAGAAAAATAACATTGCGTATTAATTACGGTACACAGAAGTTTAATTGATTCCAAAGGAGAATTATGTATGATGTATTCCAATATATTAATTTAAATTTATCGGTAATCTTTTGTCGGAGTTAATCGACAGGTTTGCTAAGAATATATCATCAGGCGTATACAATACAACGCTTCTGATCTAAGATTCCCTTAAAAGGTGTCTATTACTGGTGGTAGGTCTCTCATATGTGAGTAGCCGCCTGAGTACTACCGCAATGTCTATTTCTCCCGCCAAACAGCAGTTTAAATGCACTGTTGTGTTTCGGATAGAATGAAGGATATTTTTTAAATTTTATTTGTAGTTTCAATATTTGCCACATGCCAATAAAAAATACAAAGATGAATTTCCCCTACTCAATATTCGTTTTTGTAATAAAGGTCTAGTGAAGGCGGGCACGACAACATATTGTATGTATGTATGTTGGTATGTATATGTGTATATTGTGTAAGTAAATACCACCCACATCACCTTGGAGGTTGGAAATCTACCACAGTACTTTTTTCCCGGCAGTTTCTCCCACGTACTGCAAATCTTTGGAACCAGTTGCCAGCGGCATCATTCCCGGACAGATACGACCTGGCGACCTTCAAAAAACGAGCGTATTCCCACCTCAAAGGCCGGCAACGCATCTCCATGCCCTTTGGTGTTGCAGATGTCCATGGGCAGCGGTGTTCACTTACCATCAGGTGAACCGCGTGCTCGTTTGCCCCCTATAACATAAAAAAAAAAAATGTATATTTACATGGGATATTTACTTATGTATGTATGTTTATGTATATATGTTGAATATAGACACTACTATAATATCTACAGGTATTATTTGTAAACCTGATGCTGCCCCAACTTTCATCGTTTTATATCCATCAAATGCTAGTCTGTCAGAAATTGCCTTGTGCTATGCTTGTGCTATACAACCGCCAATTGTTTTTATTTTTTGTTTGAATTGTTTTCTTTTATTTCATTTGTGGTGTACAATAAAGCTTATATAAATAAATAAATACAACAATACCATTTACGACTTTTTACAGGATACAATGCACTATTCTTTAATTCTACTACTAAACATATTTTTTGCACTCACATTTACACGAACAGAACAAATTGCTATTATTTTTCGCAGGCGCATATTTTCATGCCCTGTCTGTTTATTCCTTATGGTAAACATATTTTGAAATTAATGTAGATACTACTAGTTTACAACCATATACACCTCGATGTGGACACCTGAGCATGTCCCTTGACAGCCGCCCACCGCATCCACATACACATCAGAACAGGCCGTACGATGTTTCTGTACACAATGCCGCTATAGAGCAAGAGCCCGTGGCCGCCAGAATTTCGTCAGCCAGAATTTAAAAGCTGAAACTTTGTGTTCGCATGCCTCTGACATAGGCAAGTTCCAATCGTGGTTGCTTTGGAAGTTATCAGCTTCAAATCATTACTTTTCTAACCAACAGGAGTTTAGCCTGTACTGCGTATTGTTGTACGCCAGCACCGGTATATGGAATTGATGAATTCGAAATATTGTATTATTTTAAGGGGATATATAGTAGCGCGCTTTCCTATTTGCCTTGTACCTACACGAAAGAAATTTAGGTTGTATAGCTCATTGATAATTTATATCAACGATATGTAATAGTTAAGAACACAACATTGAACAAACATATTATAAGGGGAGATCGTAAACGATGTTTGATTTAGGTAATTTGAAGATTGTTCACTGGAACGTTAGCGGTGTGCGAGGCTAGAGGTGGCATTTATGAGCTCTCTTACTCGCCAAACACATCGATGTAGCGCTCATCAGTGAGACCAATTTACGAGACCACATTAGCGTAAAGTTGAAGGGTTATTGCGTGTATCGCCAAGACAAACTGTCGGCAGCGGGCAAAGCGTATCACGGTTTGTTGGTGGCCGTCAAACAAACCATTCCACACAAACAGCTACCGTATCTCAATCTCACCAGTATGGACGCCCTCGGTATACAATTGGAGAGGTTCGACGGAGCGCCTCTGAGACTTTACGCTGTCTACAAACCGCCGCGGACTAGTTTGAAGACGAGCGATATTGACGCTTTGTTGCAGTCCAATTGTCCCACGATAGCCGCAGGCGACATGAACTGCAAACATTTATCATGGAACTCTGTCAACTTTAACCCATCAGGGCGCATACTGTATGAGCACTGCGGTCTGCGTCAGTTCTCTGTACAAGGCCCGAGAGCATTCACTTACTATCCGCGTAGACCTGGCCATCGAAAGAATGTACTCGACATCATTATGTTTCGCGGATTACCCAGTCACCGCTGTCCCGTGCAGGAGGTGTACGAAGAAAGATTCGGATCCGATCACTGTCCAGTGTTGGTTACATATTGAATTTATCTAATTATTAAAGTAGGTAATATAAATTTGTAATTATATTTTTTAAATTTTCTCGGGGCTCGAACCTGCAGACACAACGAGCAACTGAATTGAATTTACTTATCTAGTAACCTCAAAGCCGTCCCCACACTGTCAACGTTTCATAAAATTATCCATCGATAATAAATATAGGCGTCATTTGACGATTCACTGCATTATGACGTAAGACAGCGATTACAATACAATATTCCTTATTGTAAACCAAGACATAACAGAAACACAAAATGCACAAACAAATAAAAAAACTCTCGTATTACAAGTGGCAGTCTTATCGCTCGGAGCGATCACTGTCAGACAACCTTCGTAGGGACAGTATTATAATTATTAAAAAAAACTATGATTATAGGTGACGGTACGCAATAAAGAAAATATTGACCATAAAACACTACTCACCAAAAAAGCCGCCTGGGTGGGTGCCACCGCAATATCTATTTCTCCCGCCAAACAGCAGTTTAAATGCACTGTTGCGTTTCATTACATTTTTGATCGAATTTTTGGAAGTTTTTTAGAGGCTGTATCTTAGAGAAAATTTATCGTTAAGAAATTCCAAAGCCAGAAATTGGAACCCTGGAATTTTTTATTTTTGGATTACATGCCTGGTTGATAAGCAATCTTAAGAAAACCAAGGAGAAAAAATGTTGCATACTTTTACTCGTTTTTGATACCTGTACAATTGGATGGGGATAATTTTTGCAACTTTGAGAGAGCTGCTCAGGAATATTTAAAAAATGAAACAGCAACGACATCGGTTCAAAGTGTAAAGATTTAAAAAATGACAGTTGCACTGTGAGCTACTTAGAACGAAGCGACTGCAGGAATTATCATAACATAATATGTGCTTGTTTATTTTAATTGATATGAAAAATATATCAGAGTGCAACCATTTATAATGATTGAATTAGATTATAAAAAATTGGAAGAGATGCCGCAACATGCCCCCAGCCGTTGAATGCTTGCGTTCAACCCGATGCCTCCAGTAATGGAACTATTTTTGAGGCAGCTCGCCTCACGATGCCGTTTGCTGTTCGAATGTCGGCAATTCTGCAAACGTTGTCGCTGCCCGGATGTAAAGACACCACCCGACCCAACTTCCACTTCAATGGCGGCAGGTTGTCATCCTTTATGACCGCAAGAGAGTCGATTTTCAATGACGCCTTGCTGTCTTGCCACTTGACTCGCTGCTGCAGCTCCGAAACATGTGCCCTGGTGTGAGGGGTAGTAAGTCTTCGAAGTTTGACGACAATGGAGTGAGTGGCCGAGAATTTAAAATTGCTTCAATTTAAATTAACGTGGAATTCAATTCCTCACAAGTTAAGTGACAATTTCCCAGCACTCTTACTAAATGGTGTTTGGTCGACTTAACACCTGCCTCCCAAAGATCACCAAAATGAGGACCGTAGGCAGAAATGAAATGGAAATTAATTCCATCACGAGCCGCACTTTCAGCCATGGAACTACAATTGCGCTTAATTTTAACATTTAATTTTTCTGTACCCTAGTCTCCTAATCCCAAAACACGTCCGCTCTTAATATCATGTCAATCAGCGCAGGAGAGTAGTTATATGGGTCAGCTAAACTTATATCAGTCGGTATATTTAAATCGACTTTCCGATAAGGAACATTATCCGTTATTGTTGGCAAAACAAAACATAATACGTCGTCGCTGTAAGATTCGCGCATTGATTTATTGCTAACACGACACATTTTCTTCACAGGGACCGTGAATTATTAATACCCCGTATAACATTACAAGTATTCATAAATGGTAAATTTAACTGTTTTCATAGTTTTTCTGATACTATACAAGACGAACTACCTGAGTCAAGAAGGGCTCTCACAATATGTTCCTTGTTGTTAACGTCATAACACCTAATAAGCGCAGTCGATAATAGAATATCTTGCGAGCCACCTTTATGCGGATTCGCAGTGATATTCGCCGATATTGCAACGGAGTGAACATGAGTTTTATCAGTGACTGCGCGTGCGCTGTGGTCCACCTAAGGTGGGGGACATCTCGGCCCGGCCACCGCTGTTGGTCGAACGATCTGTTGATCTGTTACCGGTTAGTTTTTTATTTGTACTGTGTATTACAGGTACATATGGTGTTTATAATTGCAAACCTTGCAACCTGATCATTTACAATTCTTCGGATAGTGCCCGCTGCGTAGACAGTTATAACAAATTTTAAGATTTGGCAAAACTGACATTTTCTCGTCAAGGCTCAAAGCTAAAAATTGTGGACAAGTGTTGAGGTTGTGATCGCCATTACATATCGGACACGTGGAACTTTGTGAAGATGTGCTAACATTATCGCTCAACGAAACCATAGACTTAAGTTTAGTGTTGTGTTTCGTAGGAATGTCTGTTGATTTGATAGTTTTAGTGAATTGAGCGTTCGAAAGTCTGCACGTTCTTTCATAAATTCCATGAAATGCTTAAATGGAATAGATTTTGTTTTATCTAGTGTCTTTTATAACTTTCCCATTCCCGAAGTGTTTTAGTATAATTTGCGGCAAAATAAGTGAATTTACAATGTGTCCCAGCTATGAACAGGTTCGCCTAATTTTTCACATGCTCGAATATGTTTACTAATCTGGTCAATCATATTTTTTAATGCGAGTGAAAACTCCTTTAAGATTGGTTCGAGGTCAAAAATTACCGAAACATGGTTTTGAATTGGTTTTGAAGCAACAAGCGTTTGTTGTCAAACCTACCGCATAAAAGGTCCCATGCCACCAAATAGTTTTCTGCGGAAAAATCCACTGACTGGATTACGTCAGCAGCTGACTCTTCCAAAGACATTTTTAAATAATGGAACTTATTCATGCGCAGACAAACTTTCAGTTTTTATAAAATGACGAAAATCTGGCGGCCACGGGCTCTTGCTCTATAGCGGCATTGTGTACAGAAACATCGCACGGCCTGTTCTGATGTGTATGTGGATGCGGTGGGCGGCTGTCAAGGGACATGCTCAGGTATCCACATCGAGGTGTATACGGTTGTAAACTAGTAGTACCTACATTAATTTCAAAATATGTTTACCATAAGGAATAAACAGACAGGGTATGAAAATATGCGCCTGCGAAAAATAATAGCAATCTGTTCTGTTCGTGTAAATGTGAGTGCAAAAAATATGTTTAGTATTAGAATTAAAGAATATTGCATTGTATCATGTAAATAATCGCAAATGGTATTGTTTACCGCTGCCCTTCACTGGACCTTTCGTTCAAAAACGAATATTGAGTAGGTGAGAACTTCATTTTTGTATTTTTTATTAGCATGTGGGGAATATTGAAACTACAAATAAATTTAAAAAAATATCCTTCAATCCGAAACACAACAGTGCATTTAAACTGCTGTTTGGCGGGGGAAATAGACATTGCGGTATTTATTATCTACCCAGGCGGTCTCTAACATATGAGATACCTATCACCAGATACGTCCCAGCGAAAATAACATTTTTACATAAATTCGCAACAATTGTATTATGCTTTATTGCGTACCTATAATCATAGTTTTTTTTAATAATTCTTATACTCTCCTACAAAAGTTGTCTGGCAGCGAGCATTCAAACGATAAGACTGGAAGTTGTTTTATTTGTTGTGTATTTTTTGTTTGGAGTATTTTGTGTTTGTGTTATGCAATGATTTACAATAAGGATATTGTATTGTAATCGCTGTCTTACGTCATAATGCAGTGAATCATCAAATTACGCCTATATATTTTATGGATGCATAATTTTATCAAATATCGTCAGTGTAGGGATGGCTTTGTGGTTACTAGGTAAGTAAATTCTGTTCAGTTGCTCGTTGTGTCCGCAGGTTCGAGACCCGAGAAAATTAAAAAAATAAATTTACAAATTTATATTACTTCAATAATGAATAATATTGGATAAATTCAATATGTAACCAACACTGGACAGTGATCGGATCCGAACATTTCTTCGTACACCTCCTGCATGGGACAGCGGTGACTGGGTAATCCGCGAAACATAATGATGTCGAGTACATTCTTCTGGTCGCCAGGTCTACGCGGATAGTAAGTGAATGACTTCGGGCCTTGTACAGAGAACTTACGCAGACCGCAGTGCTCATACAGTATGCGCCCTGATGTGTTAATGTTTACAGAGTGCCATGATAAATGTTTGCAGTTCATGTCGCCTGCGGCTATCGTGGGACAATTGGACTGCAACAAAGCGTCAATATCGCTCGTCTTCAAACTAGTCCGCGGTGATTTGTAGACAGCGTAAATTCTCAGAGGCGCTCCGTCGAACCTCTCCAATTGTATACCGAGAGCGTCCATACTGGTGAGATTGAGATACGGTAGCTGTTTGTGTGGAATGGTTTGTTTGACGGCCACCAACAAACCGTGATACGCTTTGCCCGCTGCCGAGAGTTTGTCTTGGCGATACACGCAATAACCCTTCAACTCTACGCTAATGTGGTCTCGTAAATTGGTCTCGCTGATGAGCGCTACATCGATGTGTTTGGCGAGTAAGAGATCTAGTAAATCTCCTCTCTTGCCTCGCACACCGCTAGCATTCCAGTGAACAATCTTCAAATTACCTAAATCGAACATATTTTACGATCTCCCCTTATAGTCAGGGGCATGCGCTCCTTGTAGGCAGAAATGCAGTGCTTTACTTGCCATTCACATATGGTGCATTCCACGCGAGGCGGATAGGTAAAAAATCTCGATGTTTCTGATTTCAGAAATATTTGAGTATGTTCTACCTATATATGTCCTTGATTTGTGTATCAAATATTTTTTTAATATAGTGACTGGTTAAAGAATTAAGGAACTTTGAAATTTTGGCCAACTGGTGGGCATACAGTACTTCAAAGACGATTATGTAGTCAGAAAATTATTGATTAAAATAATTAAACCACTGAATTTAAAACTTCATTTAATGAGCTTTTTAATTATTTATTACCTTAGAGAAATCTAATAATCGTGTTTATATACGCGAAGCATTAACTAAGTATAATAAAACTATTTTGTATAATGCTAAAATTAAGCTACTAAATAAGGCGTGCCAATATGTATGGTCTAGGGATGGTAAAGTGTTCGCTAGACAATCCAGCAATAGTAAAATCCATTATATCCGCTCCTTAAATGATATTGATAGTATTTTAAAACAGTATTCTGTGCAATCGGATAAACATTCATCCACTCCAGTGTTGTAAGGTAAATAAGTATACTATAAAAGCAGTAAATATTTATATACTTCATTGTATAGGTAATATGGGTACGCAGATTAAAGAAATTGTTAATGTTAAAACCTTAAACAATTTTTTCCAACAACTACCTACTCGCTGCGAATTACCATTGTCATGTTTGCACTTTAACATCAGATCATTGATTAAAAACTTCACTAAACTACAACAAACCATTCACAATTGCTTATTTCCACTAGATGTGATTGTTTTAACTGAAGCCGGTATCTCTAATGACATTCAACATTTGTATAATATACCTGGCTATACTATGTATTCACAATTACGCAACCAAAGGAAAGGAGGCGGTGTTATTATTTACTTACGCAATCACATAAAATTCACAATAATTCAACAACAGACGAAAACATTTGAAAGTTTAACAGGCACAATTAAATTGAATAGCAATATTGATATTGTATTATGTGCAATTTATAGACCTCCATCAACAAATAGAAATGTATTTAATTTGGAGTTGAACAATTGGATTTCTAAGTTTACTTCCAAAAATAACCTTTTGCTTATCGGTGATATAAATATCGATCTTAAATCCACTTCAACATCCAAAGAATCATATCTAGACATACTCAGCGAGAATGGACTGATGTGTGGGATTTCGGACTTCACTAGAATCGAAAATAAACAAAATACTGTAACTAAATCTTGCATAGATCACATCTTTGCACGAGTTCCCTCACTTCATCCGTTCTCGGCGGTGTTGGACACGGTACTGGCCGATCATCGCGGTATTGTGTTCGCTTGCGTTGGCATTGCGCAACCCGTGCGTATACAGGCTGAAAAGAAACTATCAGTAGATTATAATATCCTTTATGAGGAACTAAAAAATATCAAATGGGACCTGACAAATTGTATGGATTCGGCATCCGACATCTATAAATTTATTCGGAATGCGCTCCAAAATGCTAATAAGGCTGCTTCTTGTAATAAAACCTGCGTCAACATAACCAAATCTAGAAATCGTTTACAAGTGCCATGGATCGATAAGAATATAAACCGCCTATGTGAAAAACGAGATAAGTTATTTAGTTCTTGGAAAAGTAATCCAAACAATCATAAGCTAAGACTAGAATACAATAAAATTAGAAATAAAACAAATAAAATTTTAGAAAATGGGAGAAATATGTATTATATAAATCAAATTAAAGACGAATTTAAAAATACTAAGAAAGTATATAAAATTATTAATCAAATGTTGGGAAGAGTAACACTAACTATCGACGAGGCAATAAATAAGGCATTTGATGCGCAGGGACTAAATACTAAGGATATTGTTGAAGGGTTTGCAATTACATTTGACAAAGCTGTTAAAGACATTATGCCTAATTGTGATATTAATCTCAACACTAACTCACCGAGTCCCAGCACACTTAACTCAAGTATTCATTTCAAAAAAGCTACTAGCGCTAGTATATATAACATTATAAAACGTCTTAAGTCTAAAAAAGCTCCAGGTTATGACGATATCAAGATGTCTGATATTAAAATGATAGGAAAATAGGTCTCAGTTGCAATAGCCAATCTTATCAACAGTAGTTTTAAATCAGGTCTATATCCAGATGAATTAAAAATTGGATGTGTTCGACCAATTTTCAAAAAGGGTAAACGCAGTGATTTTCAGAACTACCGCCCAATTAGTCTACTCTCTTCTATTGATAAAATTGTGGAAAAATTTGTATGTGACCAAATTCAAAAATTTTATAAAACCCACGATGTTATTTATCAAAACCAATTTGGTTTTCAAGCAGGCAAAGGCACACAAGATCTATTAAGTAAACTTACGGACGAAGTTAACGACCATCTAAATAATAAAAAATATGTACTGGCATTATTCATTGATTTTTCGCGTGCGTTTGATACGTTAATACATATTAAATTGATAGAGAGGTTGGACGAATGTGGTGTACGTGGTCCTCTGCTTACCTGGTGCAAGCACTACCATAAAAACCGCACGTTTACTGTTAAAATAAATAATACTTACAGTGATCTTCTACCAGCAAACCAAGGAACGGCTCAAGGTTCAGTTTTGGGTCCTCTGCATTTTTTAACATATGTCAATGGAATGAATAAATGTATCAATCACAGCACATGCTATCAATTTGCAGATGACACATGTCTTGTAATCGCTGATAAAGACCCTAAGTTAGCGGTGGAACACTTGCAATCCGATCTTAATTCCCTTGCAAGGTGGTGCCATGACTCAGGACTAGTACTAAATGCAAATAAAACTAAACTACTAGAAATTAAGTCACCGCATATCAGATTTGTTTCTTCTAACAATTTAGTAGCCCACGATCATAAGTGCTTACATTTATTAAATATTAGAACTTGTCAATGTCCTATTATAGAAACTGTAGATAGACATATGTACCTCGGTGTGTTAATAGATAGTAAATTCAACTGGTCTCTGCATATTGAATACGTGTGCAATAAATTAAGGCAGTTTTTAGCGAATATGAAAATTCTGAACAGACGTATTCCTTTCAAGGCAAAGCTCCTGCTTTACAACTCTTTGGCCGAGTCTCACATACAATATGGTCTCCTTTGTTATGGTCGTACGTATAAAACGTACCTAAGTCGCATTTATCAACTTCAGTTAAAGATCCTTAAAACTATTGTCTCCAGTAATGTCAAACATAAATATCGTAATGATGAAAAAGGACTGTTTAAACATTGCAAAATAATAAATATTTATTCACAAGTAAAATATATCTTGCTTAAACAATATTATTGTGATTCGTCCCTAAGAAATATTATTAAACACTCTGTATACACACGGGCCGTAGCTCGAAACCGACTTTTTACAGCTAAATACCTTATACCTCGACTTATTAATGATATGCCTACCGACTTAGCTAATAAAATTACACCTACTAATATTAAATATAAATTGAAAACGTTCTTTATTAACAATCAATAACTTTATTTTGCATAATGTATCTACAGTGTCAACTAAACTTGGAATTACCTACCATGCATTTGTGAAGTGCTAATTGATATTATAAAGTACATTTTACTGTCTTATTGTTACTGTTGTAAACTCTGTTAGCTCTAGTATAAACCTCTGTGGTTTGTTAGTAGCTATATTGTAAATTATGTATTTATATTTCAAATAATAAATTAAAAAAAAAAAAAAAAATTGCATTTTTGGATATGAAAATAAATTATTTTTTTCCACATTTTTTTTATTTTAATTTTTTTAACTTCGATTTTAACAAACTTGAACCATTTCGATCTTTTTTTATTAAAATAGCTAGTATTGTATAGAACATCCTTGCCAAGTTTTATAATGGGCGTGGAAGTGGTTTACGAGCTATGCTGGGAATACTGCCGAAGCGCGGCGTCCTGCGCGAGTTAAGTGAAACTATCAATAAAATAAAATCACTTCCGACCGAATAGTTTGCATATTTAAAACGATATAAATACATTTAAACACTTTTTAGATATCGTAAAATCATACAACTATAGTCCTGTAATACAACTATGGTCCATTTTTAATTAAATTGCTGTACTCATGGACTACTGATTTAATATAAAAATATGTTACGCAAATGTAATATCATAAGTAAAAAGTGATTTATTAAACCATAAAAGACATAAAGGAACGAACAAAATGTCAAAGTATGGTAATGGACCATATTTGTATTACAGGACTATAGTTGTATGATTTTGCGGTATTTAAAAAGTGTTTAAAATGAATTTATATCTTTTTAAATATGCTACTATTCGGTCAGAAGTGATTTTATTTTATTGATAGTTTCACTTAACTCGCGCAGGACGCCGCGCTTCGGCAGTATTCCCAGCATAGCTCGTAAACCACTTCCATGCCCATTATAAAACTTGGCAAGGATGTTCTATACAATACTAGCTATTTTAATAAAAAAAAAAATAAAAAAAAATCGAAATGGTATAAGTTTGTGAAAATCGAAGTTAAAAAAATTAAAATAAAAAAAATGTGGAAAAAAATAATTTATTTTCATATCCAAAAATGCAATTAAAAATTTGTTTATGAGAAGGTTAAATCTCTTGTTCATCTGTTATAGGCATGTGATATTAAACAATGAATTGTTAAGGTTAAAAAAACATTTATCTCAAAAGATGTTTTTAAATTTCATTTCATGAGATATCATAATTCTATAGGTAAAATTATGCTAGTATCGGACAGTACTAATGTATAATTTAATAATGTGGGTAAGACAGTTACAATGTGCTAATATTGGAACGATAACAAAATTAAATACCCACATATGAATTCACAAACCAAGACTAGCTGCCAGGGCCGCATTCAAAGCAATGAGTTTTGTTTCAATAATTTAATTTTTGCCTTGAAAATACGGAAGATATCTGTTTCTTTTATGATTGTAATTTCAATGTAATTTGTGCGTAGTGTCGGTATACAAAGTTTACTTGAATTTCTGAGTACTCTAAGTCAGAGTTGTTTTTTAACTTGAAAGGTTAAATTTGAGTTTATTTTATTTACTATTATTTTTCTTATTAAGGCAAGAGTTGAATTGATGTAAATAATCAATATTGAATATAATATATACGATAAGTTATTAAACTTCTTGTGTTCTTATGTACTCTTGTTTTTATGTGGACCTATTATTGTCTTTGTAGTTTTTTTTTTATTATCTCCAAATCGTACGTATCATTTTCCATTGCTTTTTCAATTTTGAATATCGGAGCACAGAACTCAGCGGATATTGATTTTGAAACCAATCGGAGCAATAACTAAAAAGTAAAAAATGGTGGCCAAAATATTATATTTTGACTATCAATTTAGAATATCTAATAATATATAATATATATAATTTACTGGTGGTAGGTCTCTCATATGTGAGAAGCCCAGGGGCGTAGCTACCACCGTATCTGCCGTATCAATTATACGGGGCCCCGGGGCCACGGGGGCCCCGACATGTGTAAGCAACAAATTAATAAAAATATCCCATTTTTTAAGCGAACTTCCATGGGACACTAACGCCTGTTATACCTGTCACTATTGCCCATAGAGGCAGAATCTTTAGCAAAACTAGTCATAATCAGCTATAAATAATTTAATAAATCAGTTTGCCGAAATAAAGGCAAGAAGAGCGTATTTAAAATTTTGCATATTTTGTAAAAAAAAAATGGGTAATTTGACAGATAGATAATTATGATGAACAAATGTTTTTTTTAATTTTATGCAAAAAAAATTACTTTTGGGAGAATTTTTTACCCTTTATAAAGGCCCTACGCTACGCCACTGGAGAGGCCATCAGGGTGGGTACCACCGCAGTGTCTATTTTTCCCGTCAAACAGCAGTGTAAATGCACTGGTGTATTTCGGATTGAAGGGCATTGTAGCCAGAGTAACTACTGGACATATTGAGACTTAACATCTTATGTCTCAGGATGGCGAGCGCAGTGAAATTCCAAGCATTGCTTTCAAATTCAAGGTGTTGTTTGGTTTTGCTACTGTTTATGAGCGGTCGTATCGCTTACCATCAGGTGAACGGCATGCTCGTCTCGCTAATCATAGCAATAAAAAAATATCGGAGCGAAGGGTCTCATAGATATGGATTCGGAACCCAATTGATCAATTGACCTGTATCTAAAAAGTTCAAAGTTGCGGCCACTATTTTCTTTCTCAATCTAAGAATAATTATCATTTATTTACACCACTGATACACGCTTAAAACTTCTCATAAATGTATGTTAATTCACAAAAACAGAAAATATGCAAATGCAGAGAAAAGCAAAAAATATAAACTATAAAGTAATATTTTACAATGAATGCATAACAAAGCGACAAAAGTAGATGAACACATCTGCGGCAATCTTGCTTTTTATAGGTGTTCAGTAACTTATGTACCATTGGTGTGTTCAGGTATTTTGTTGCTCAGAAACTCTTGAAAAACTATTTTCCATTCTGACTAATAATTATTATTTTGTATTGTCTCCTCTGATATAAACACGTGTTGTGGCTTTATGAATATTTTGACAAACTACTTTGAATATAGTAATGAGTTGTCACGGAAATTCACCTGACAGTTAACAGCTAACTTCTTCATATCGAAGTGTGTGTGGGGTGGACGTACGCAATAAAAAGATATTAATAAAATACCCAAATAAATTTCCACACGTTCCAAAAGAAGTACCTATTACTTCAAAAATAATTATTATTTCACAAAACAATATGTACATGTAGAGAAATCAATAAAATATAAACTGTGAAATAACATTTTACAATGAATGCATAACAAAGCAACAAACGTAGATGAACACATCTACGGCAATTTTACTTTTCAAAAGTGTTCAGCGAGTTATGTACGATTTGCGTGTTTAGGAATTTTGTTGCTTTTGTTGTTCAGAAACTTTTGTAACCGTAAGGTGTTCACGAATTTTTGTGGCCGAGCCTGGTCAACCACTTCTGCCGCTTCATGTGTGCATGATTTTTGGCGTTTTGAATGTGTTCAACGACTTTTGTCGTTGACTGTACATACAGTTATTAATGATATTTAATATGAACAAAAAATACACATTCTAATAATTCAAGTAATGTTTTTTTAAGCTATTTTTAAACTGAGCTGGCGATTTTGATAGTCTGAGACTGACTGGCAAACCGTTCCAAAGTCTGACAGCTTGGACAGTAAATGAGTAGTCATAGAAGGAAGAAGAATGGATTGGGGTTTTAAGGAGATAGGTATAAGAAGAACGTAAGGAACGAGGATTGGAAAGATGCAAAAATGAAAACGTTCTTTGAGATAAGACGGAGCAGAGGGATCAAAAAGGATTTTATAGAGAAGGGATAGAATGTGAGTATTTCGGCGAAGGCGGATAGGTAACGAGTTTTTTGCGAAATTCGGAGATGTGGTCATATTTTCGTAAACCAAATATGAACCGTATGCAGTAATTCTGAAGGCGCTCGAGTTTGTTTAATTGGTCTTCAGTTAAATCGATATAGCAGGCATCCGCATAATCTAACAAAGATAATAACAGAGACTGTGCAAGGTTAATTTTAGTGGCAATTGGCAGAAAGTTAGTCAGTCGCCTAAGCGAAGAAATCGATGCAAAAATCTTTCGACTTACCTGCGAAACGTGGAGTCCCCAGCACAGGTGCCTATCCAAGAGAACACCCAGGTTCCTCACAGTGTCATTAAATGAAACATTAACGCCATCGAAAATGACTTGCGGGAGATGGAACCAGTCAATTTTAGAAATCATACGGGAGCTCCCAATAATAATTGTTTGCGTCTTTAAGGTATTAACGTGTAGCCCGTATGATTTACTCCAGTCTAATATGCGTTGTAGATCACGATTAGTCGCTTCAATCGCAGCGTGTAGAGTTTGTATCGGAGCTTGTGTATAAATTTGAAGATCATCTGCATATAGATGGTAGGGAGAGGATAGTTTATGGGATATAGAGTTTATGAAAATAGAAAATAAGAGAGGAGATAAAACGCCGCCCTGCGGAACTCCAGCAGTTAAGTCGCACCAAGAGGAATAAGTGCCATCAACACGTATGCGCTGCCGGCGTCCACACAGGTAACTACAAAACCAGCTAATTACGATTGGAGATATGTTAAGTGAGCATAGGAGTGCCAATAAAATGTCATAGTCAACATTATTAAACGCATTGCTAAAGTCCAGTAGTGTCAATACTGTCAGGAGACCGCTATTCATCCCAAACCTGATGTCATCGGTGATTTTGATCAGAGCGGTGACCGTACTGTGTCCAGGGCGGAAACCAGATTGGAGTGGGTTAAGAAGATTGTTGCTGTTTAGGAAGGACAATAGTTGTGCATGAACCAAACTTTCCAGCACTTTAGATAGGAAAGGAAGTATACAGATGGGACGATATTCGGAGAGAGAAGAAGGATTGTTTTTTTTTTTTGGGCAGTGGGATTACCTGCGCTTCTTTCCAAATAGATGGAAATGTTCCACTGGACACAGAGGAGTTCAAGATGTGTGAAATCACTGACACAATTTCATCAAGGATGAGCGTTATCATCTTGCGACTAATGTTGTCACTACCAACTGCGTTAGACGAAATAGAAACTACACTCTTCTTAACATCACAATCAGTAAAGTAACTAAAAACTAACGAAGAAAAATCAGGAGCAGGCACTGATGAAAGATATTTTAATGTGATAGATTTAGTTGCTCCATCAAACTGAGCAGACGAGGAAAAATGTTGGTTTAATACGTCAAAGTTAAAATTTTTTAGAATATTATTTTGTCGTGCCTTTCCAACTCCCAGTGATCTAAGAAATTTCCATACTTTACCAGGATCTGCATTTGTGACAGATTCATGAATATGTCGGCGTTGTGCATCCCTACACAATCTATTGCAGAGATTTCGGCGTTCGATGTATTTGGTTTTATTTTCATCAGACGGGCAACGCTTAAATTTGGCTTTAGCAACTATTTTCTTCGCATTGCAGCCTTTATTTCCTCTGAAAGCCAAGGTGCTGGAGAGTGTTTTATTTTCATTGCCCGTACTGGTGCATGAATATCATACAAGTTATTTATTAAACGATTGAAGAGACTAACCTTGTCATCAATAGATGGCGCCATGAAAACAGGCGACCAGTCAAGATTAATAGCATCACGGCGCAGACCCTCCATGTCTATACCACCAAAATTACGTTGCATAACTACTTTCGGCTGAGCTCTTGGTGGCCGAATTTTATATGATAGATAGATCATATCATGATAGGAGAATGCGTCAGCCGAACATTGGCCATGGGAATGAACATGCTTAACAGAAGAGACAAGAATTAAATCAAGAAGGGAATGTGTAGCATTAGGGAAATTGTGCGTAGGATTTAGGGGAAGAATAGTTAAATTACAGGAGCGAACAATAGAGTTTAATGAGTTAAATATTGTTAGGTGTAGCTAGATTATCGTCTTTCCGATTAACTTTAAATATTATAGAGGTGTCGTCAGCGAATAAAACTATGTCTGACCACTTCTGAACCATGCAAGGAAAATCATTTATGTAGACTAGGAATAAAAAAGGGCCCAGAATGGAGCCCTGCGGAACTCCAATTTTAACTTTTGATCCTACCGATGTGAGCCCGTCCAAAGAAACCTTTTGTTCACGACCCGACAAGTAAGACATTACGAGATCAAGTGACGTATCACTGATTCCGTAGTACCTTAGCTTCATAATAAGTGTTTGGTGGTCAACACGAGTCGAAAGCCTTGAAAAGATCACAAAAAACTCCTAGAGCGTCTTGAGATGCCTCCCAGGCTTCTAAAACCGACGTGATTAGTGATGTCCCGGCATCTTGAGTTGAGCGACCCTTTGTGAAACCAAATTGATTCATATGTATTAACTTATTTTCATCAAAATGTGCTAGCATTTGATTAAGCAAAAGCTTTTCGAAGATTTTGCTAAGAGCCGATAGTATAGAAATGGGTCTATAATTCGACGGATTGTCCGAACATCCTGACTTAAAAATGGGTACAACTTTACTTATTTTCATTAAGTCGGGAAAGATACCGTCACTTAGGCAGGAATTAAAAATATTAACTAATAACGGTGCAATGTTAACAATAATAGCTTCTATAGCTTTAACAGACAGTCCCTATATATCTTCTGTAGTTTTTATTTTAATTTGCTTGAAAGCCTTTATTATTTGACAACTGGTTACCTTTTGAAATTTAAACTTAGGCATATTTCCAGGAACATTTTCCTTTAAAAAAGATTTCGCTAAATCTACTGATGAATCTAAATGTTTCTGTATCAGCCCATATACGTCCCACTGCAGGACACGAGCCTACTCTACAATCGAAAGTACGATTGGGAGTGGTTAGGCCATATAGTCCACCACGCTGGCCTAGTGTGGGTTGGCGGACTTACATACCATATAAATTCTTATGAACCGCTATGGTATGCAGGTTTCCTCACGATGTTTCCCTTCACCGATTTAGTGCGTGGTGATTGGCTATCAATACACATGACTCCGAAAAGTCAGAGGTGTGCCCTGGGATTTGAACCCGCGACCACCGTGAACATGTTGGCAGCCGCGTCTAGTCCGTTTACCAACAGGCCACCACGCACTTACCAACAGTTAAATGTTTAGTTATGTCTAATGGTATGTTAGTGAAAAAAATATCAAGATAATTGGCAATAGTAGATTTATCTGAAATAAGGTCGTCATTTATGCGGAGAGCAATTTTGTTGTCATTTTTTTTTATTTTTCCCAGTTTCAGTATTCATAATTTGCCAGGTTGTTTTTATTTTATTATCTGACAATCTAAGCTTTTCACTTATATAATTAGATTTAGCCTACATACATACTTTTTTAAATAATTTTGAATATAATCCCACATATTTTTTTAAGTTGACATCAGGTGTATAGGACCTTTTGTCATATAACTCATACAAGTAGTAGTTACTCTGGCTACGATGCCCTTCAATCCGAAATACAACAGTGCATTTACACTGCTGTTTGACGGGAGAAAAAGACACTGCGGTGGTACCCACCCAGATGGCCTCTGAGACCTACCACCAGTTAAGGAATTTTGCCGATCGGTATCATAGCAATCTGTCTGAAAATTGTTGAACGTGATGAAATGAATTATCCAGTAAATATTTTATTTTTATTTTAAAAAATAATATTCGTTGTGAAATGAAATAAAAGCTGTTTAATAGAAATACATACTCGCATTGTGTTTTATTATTATTATTAGATTGGATAACAATATCACCTTCATAATTTTAAAACAGAAATATATCTGAGCAGCGGCGCGGCGCATTTGCGATTGGTTGTGTACCGAAATCGGAGGGCATAAGTATGACTCACGTTCCGAACGTTTGTATAGAGACAGAATACTGTTAGATATCATTACCGCCCCTAAACTTGGCTCGAGCTTCGAAGCATTATGAAACCCGCCATTGCAAGCTTTGTTAAAGCTTTGCAATTAACATTTTAAAGGGTAATTCCAGGAAGATATGATTGTTAGCATAAAGTATTACTTTATGCGTTGCGTCTATCATATACATTCGTCGTCCTGTCGGACTATCAAGTTATCTGATACCTGTTGATGTATCGTTGGGTTTCGATGCTATAACTATATTTCGTGTTAAATACATAGAACATCAACATATCCATAAATTCTAATCCGTGACAGTTTTAATATAGGTTTAATAATTAATATTAACTTGAGTTAATATAATTATAGGTTTTATATTCATGCACGACAATACTAAGGCTCACACCGCGAGCGTCGTACGAGATTATGTTGCCGAAGTCGACATCTCAGTAATGGAAAGGCCAGCAAGAAGCCCGGACATGAATCCGATTGAACCTCTATGGGATGAATTAAAGAGGCGAATTCGTGCAAGAGATTCTGCCCCAGAAACACTTAGCCGGCTGAAAAATGCAATCTAAGAGATTCTAAGAGATTGTGAGTCATCAGATCGACGAAGAACTGAACGGAAGCAGTAATAAGAGCTCGGGGAGGGACTACAAGTTATTAAACAAACTTTTCTTAGCGTTTTTTCATTTATGATTGATGTTTTCGCAATTTCCTTCATACTCCATACAGGGTAAATGACTCGTGAAACAAAATACGAAACCGATGGTTTAATTTGAATTTAGGACATCAACACTAGGACTTGAAAACCTCATAATATTATTTACTATTAAACGACATTTGACATGATTATATTTCTTAATAGAAACATTTTTCTAATAATCTTTACAAAACATAAACTGGCAAGGTGTTTCGATTTTTCTGATAAGAAGTGTATAATTGTATTTTTTGTTTAATCATACCATCGCCATAGACTTCCGTTAGAGAGGTTGATCAATACCGCGCCGCCGATCTCGATCGCATCTTAAAAGGCAATATTTGTATCTACCGATGACTTCCGAAAGCATGATTCACAACATTACACTCATTTGTAATTAAAAATTAAAGAAGGGCCAAATATGTATGAACTCCAGCCTATCGACCAATAATAACAAGCATGTATACATGTAACATATGTCAATAGAATAGTCAATAGGTTTTTGTTACTATAAAAGAAGTTGTAGCATCTGAAAGTACCTTAATCCAATGGCATATCGCTCGTTGTTATTGGCCGGTAGGCTGTGATGCCCTCTTTAGCCTTTCTCATCTTTATCCTTTTTCTCCTTTAAATAAACAATGTGTGTACGTTCGCGTTATGAACTTTTTCCACCGTGTTGAGTGTATCTCGTGCGCATGCACAAAAATACAACTATTTAAACGATAAATAAGTATATGAAGTTGATTATTGTCGCAATACGAGTCGACACGTAGATTGTCATCGTCCTCGGACGAATCACCTGGCGTAGGGCTTCGAACTTAGAGTCGTTTAACCCTGAATTTGATATCACTAAGTAAACTCAACTCAATACTCACTTTACAAAAATATTGCAACCTATTTTATGAAGTCGCCTGCTATAATTTTTCTTCGTAACAGTAAAGGATATTATTAAAGGAGACGGCCGAAATTGGGCTTGACCCATGCCTGACTGTACACTTGTGAAAGATTCACTAATATTCTTTTTTTTTTTGTTTCTCATCGAAAAATAATAAGATGGTTTACAATGAGAAAATTAAATTAATAATTCATCGAGTATTTAGTAGATTTTCATAGCTGCTTGTCATCACACCATTTTCTAATTACTGACATAAACTTCGTTTTGCAGCAAGCATTTACACGCTTGGCCAACTTCGGCCAGCCTCCACCAACGCCAGCGTGTAAACGGGGTGTTTGGCCTCACTGAGCTTAATATTTTCATAGCTTAATATTTTCATTGTTGATAGCTTTGATTTGGTAGACGTTTTTTTTAACGAGAGAAAAACTCCTTTAGCCTTCCAACACTCGGGGGGGATCGGAAGGGGCATGTCGGGGTCTCCGGCTTTCCAGCCTGGGACGCAGGGACAGTAGTCCACAGTGCGCAGATGTTGCATGCAGGCTGGGTCCTTACCGAGATCTAAGAAGATCTTTTACCGGCATACCGACTAAAACCTCTCGGTGGCCATCACGCGCTTTATGGATGACAGGCGATGACGGGCGAATGTCGCCCATTTAACTCGCCGTGCTACCCGGCGCACTGCCAAATATGGCTCCTCACATGTTGGGAGGGTGTAGATGCCCCCACTTTCCCTACTTCAGACGACAATAGTGAGATGAGTGTCCGCGACAGATACAAGGCCACACGTTCTGCTGCCCATCTCGGAGTCACTCCTGACATGAGCGCACAACCCCCGCTATGTGCTTAGCGACCCCGATGACCCCTATTAGTCGGCTCTTACGACAAGCAGGGGATACCATGGTGGAATTCTGATGCCCCTTGACCACTGGGCGGGGCGCCGGGTCAGCCATTGTCATTCACCCGTCGCCTCCTTCTTGGTTGGCGGCGGTGGGCGGAATCGTTCTGCTCACGATCCCGCTCCGCGATCTCCTTCTGCGAGATGATGATCTCACAGAAGGTGAGTATGGCCTGCCATGACCTACTCTCAACCATGGAAGGAATCACGGCCGAGAGTGAGAGGTCCACACCTCTTCCCAAGCTGGACACTCCGAGAGAGTGTGCTGGGCTGTGTCCTCCGGACAGTTGTCACAATGATGACAAATGGCGGATTTTTCCCTTCTTGCCACCCGCCACAGGTATCTGCCGATATAGCCATGCCCCAACAGAACCTGCGTCAGGTGGAACGTCATCACACCATGGCGCCTGCCCAGCCACTAGTATAGGACAGGACGCACTGCCACAATGGTCCAAACACCAGCACTGGGATTGTTCAGCCTGGTGCGCCACTCTTCCATTGCGGCCGTGCGGAAGGAGGCCCGAACGGCCTCGACTTCTCTAAGGGCCGGTAGCTCCCCACGACGGGACGCCTCCTCCCGCCAGTGGTAGGCTGACAAGAGAGCTCTGGCGTCAATAACCCAGAGAAGGAAACCAGCCAATACGCAGGCCACCTCATGGGAAATCGTGCGATAGCCCCTGACCATTCGCTGCGCCACCGCTCGCTGCGCTGGACGTAGGAGGAAAACACAGCGCCTGTCCAGGGACTCGACTCAAACGAGACAACCGTAAAGAGCCATGGATCGCACGACTTCCGCGTACAATCTTCGGCAAGGGATGCCCGGAACCTTCAAGGTTGAGCAGCAGGCTTGGCTTGACAGCGCGCCTGCCGCCCGAACCAGCTTTGGCTTTAGCTGGGTAAAGTGGGCGCGAAAGTTCCACCGGCTATCCATCACGACTCCCAGGTACTTCATCGTGAAGCCGATGGAAATAACCACGCCCTCAATCGCCAATTGGGCCAATTGGGCGCCGGTGGCCCTTTCTGAGGCCTGTGGAAGCAGATGGCCTCGGACTTATTGGAGGGCCACGGCCAAGCTCAGTCGCCTTATCCTCCTCACTACGTTGCTTGTTCCCAACGCGGCGAGTAAGGTAGCCTCCTGGAAGGTTCCGCCACGCGCAGTGACCAGCGTGTCATCAGTGTAGCAGATTGTATAATAGTATGGGGAAAATTTTCGCAACTTTGAGGGAGCGGCTCAGAAATATTTAAAAAATTAAACAGCAACGACAACGGTTCAAAGTATAATGATTTTCAAAAATGACAGTTGCTCGGTGGACTACTTATAATGAAGCGCCTGCAGGAATTGTCATATGTGCTTATTAAGTTAATTGATATCAAAAATATAATATTTAACTTAAACTAAAAAATTGGAAGAGATGTCGTAACATAGATGACGTCGACACCCCGGAGATTCGCACCACGGAGCACCTAGTTGTAGCCGATATTCCACAGGAGGGGTCCGATGGCTGACCCCTGCAGAACACCGCACGACATGGCTCTACGGTGCCACCCGTCCGCGCCCGGGTACACTACGTATCTGTCGGACAGATACGAGTGCACCAGGCGCCGAAGATACGGGGGCCCCACGTGGTACCGCAATGCCTATTCAATGCAAGGCTAGGGCAAGGTGTTGAATGTCAGTGCTGTAGGCGCAATGCAACTAATTCCAGAGCATCGCTGAACATCAGCGCTGTCGTACCTATCGGTTCGACAGCACCTCATGCTGAATCGGTGTCCAGATCTGGCATCACATCGCTTTCATATGCAATAAAAATATTAATTGTTTTATATATTTTTTAATTTTTTATTTGTCTTTTTTTTTAACTTCTCACATTATTTGTTACTTACTGAATATTTATTTTTGTATAACTTATTGTATATGTTGATGCCAAATAAAATTATGTCTATATCTATGTCTAAGAGCTTAGCGACTGTGAGGCGAACTGTGAAGAGGAGTGACTTCGTCGATGGCCGCGAAGAGGGCGACGACCACTTCACCCAAATTTCATTTCATTTCATTTCATTTCATTTCAAAGCACGGATCTGGTATAAAGCCTTAAGCCTATAAAAACAGTTACGCACTGTCTCGAGCACGTGATTCTCAAAGCGCAGCGTGCCGTCCATAATGAGACCAAGATTTCTAGCTTTTTTCTGCCACACGCTCTACAGGTTCCCCAAGCATACATATATTGGGATTATTTCTCAATATGCGGTCTATCTGACATTTTGATCCTAAAACCATGTATTTTGTTTTAGATGGATTAAGCACAAGTGTATTATTTTCGGACCACACAGCAATACTACGCAGATCCTCATTAAGTTTTGAGATCGCTATGCTCATTTCACTTGTTTTGAATGATAAATACTTATAAATAATATTTTTTGAATTTGTTTATTTGCACCTCTTTTTTCATCACTACCTAAGAAAAATCTATGAAATTTTCAATCTCGGTACAATGTATTCTAACGGTTTAAACTTAAAATCGGGCTTTAAAGACTCATAGTTTTATATCTTGAATATTGTATGCCTTTACCTAAACCTTTTTTCAATATAATTATTATTTCATAACTTTTCCCCAAACCTACTTTGTTAAGTATACTAACACTAGTTGTTCAGGAAAACCTTGCGTGATTTTTTTCATTTTATTTTTTGATAGCCCTTTGGAATACACCAAAAATATATTATCAATACAAGTGAACACCATAAAACATTTTTTTGCCAAATTAAGGTGCATAATCCGGCCGCTCGGTCGAGCGCATGAACCAAATGTCCGAAACTGCGGTTCCTCTCGCACTGAACAGTATTGCTCTTTGTCCTTTGTACCTAGTGCCATTTCTCCCCAATCTGGGAAATTGTTATGTATGCATAGGCTGTATGTAGGCTGTACGCGGCTGTGCCCGCGCCTCACGCTTTGTGTAATAAAACAGTTGGTCTATAGCACGCTTGCGTTTCACTTGTGTCCGTACCGCACTAACATTGGCGACGAGAATTACCCACGTTACAATAAATATAAAATGGCTCATTTTGGAATATTGAGCAGTTTTGATCACACCATACAAAATTGGAAAACTTTTAAAAACCGTTTGTCTCAATGGTTCATAGCAAACGATATTTCGCAAAAGAATGACAGTTCTGGTGTGAAAAGGCGGGCTATATTGCTAAGTACGCTAGCGGACGCAACGTACCAACTCACCGCGGATTTAGCCTTACCGGAGCAGCTCGAGGAGGTGCCTTATGAAGTAATCTTAGAACTTTTGGATGGACACTTTACGCCCAAAAGATGTGGATTCAGCGAAAGGTACAACTTCTATGCGGCAGTGCAACATCCAGGAGAATCGCACACTCAGTGGGCCGCAAGATTGCGAGGGCTCACGGCTCATTGCAGGTTCAGCGATGTGGAAGAGGCTCTGAGAGACCGGTTCGTAATGGGCATGGTGGCAGGTCCCGAAAGGGATAAGCTATTCGCGGAGGATATCAAGACCCTCACTTTATCTAAGGCTGTGGAGTTGGCGGAGAACATGCGGTGTGCGCGGTCGGGTGCCGCCGCTGCCGCATCCTTGTCCCTACGGGATGACTCGGTGCTAAATGTGCAAAGTCATCGTTATAGTGCGGGTGCATCGAAAAGTCAAGTGAAAGAAAAATGTGCGGTTTGCGGCCGTAGTAATCACAAATCATCTCAGTGTCGTTTCGCGAATTTCGTATGCAGAAAGTGCAATACAAAAGGTCATCTACGGAAGATGTGTAAAGTAAACTGTGTCGGTTCCGGTGAGACGAATGAGGGGGATGATGATGACGGTAAGGTAGTGTTGAATATTAGTTCTAAGCACGGGGAACCCATGACGGAAATTGTATTGGCAAATGGAATACAATTAAAATTTGAGATCGATAGTGGATCCGCGGTAACAATCATATCGGAACAGTTATACAAGCGATATTTTAGTAATTCGCCTTTATCTTCACCTAAAAAGAAATTATTTACTTATACTGGGAGTAGTATTCAATGTGTCGGACAAATACCGTTATTAGTGTCGTACAAACATATGACGCATACTATTGAGGCATACGTCGTACGCGACGGCGGTACCCCCTTACTTGGAAGAGATTTTATTTCTCAGTTCGGGTTACAATTATTAGTTCCGTGCTATTCTATAAGTAACAATTTAAATGAACTAGTTGTGAGGTTACAACACAGGTTTTCAAAGGTGTTTTCTGACGAACTTGGCGAGTTTAAAAAATATCGTGTTAAATTACAACTCAAGGACGACGCTAAACCAATTTTTTTTAGGGCCCGACCTATTGCTTTCGCCTTGCGAGGAAAAGTTGACGAAGAAATCAATCGCTTATTAAGCTTAGGGGTCTTAAAGCAGGTGGATTACTCTGACTATGCGTCGCCGATAGTGCCAGTACTTAAGCGCAACGGGAGTGTAAGATTGTGTGCAGATTACTCGGTTTCCATAAATAAACAGTTAGTTGTAGAAAAATATCCGCTGCCTACAATACATGAACTTTTTTCAAAGTTGCACGGAGGACAGCAGTTTTCGAAGTTAGATTTGTCAATGGCGTATAATCAACTCGTTTTAGATGAAGATTCACAAAACATAACATGTATTAATACACACGGTGGGCTGTTTAAATATACTCGTATGGTTTTTGGTTTGACAAGTGCTCCGTCCATATTTCAACGTGTCATGGAAAACATATTGTCGGGGTTAGACGGAGTGTTATGCTTACTAGATGATGTACTAGTAACCGCAAATGAACCGGGTTTGCATTATCAAAGACTAACTGCCGTATTGCAGCGGTTGCAAGATGCTGGGCTTACCTTGCAAAAAGAGAAATGTGATTTTTTTAAAGATGAAATTAGTTATTTGGGTTATATAATTAATAAAGAGGGTTTAAAAAAATCGCCGGATAAAATTAAGGCTATTAGGGAGGCACCGCCCCCAGCTAATATTAACCAATTACAGTCCTTTCTCGGGTTAGTGAACTATTATAGGAACTTTGTGCAGGGAGCGTCTTATATCCTTAGTCCTTTATATAACTTATTGAAAAAAGGAGCCAAATGGGCTTGGACAGACGTACATCAAAGTGCGTTTCTAGAAATAAAAAACCGCCTCGTATCGGATCAAGTTTTGGCGCACTTTAACCCAGTGGCAAAAATAATTTTAACCGTAGACGCTTCACCTAGCGGGTTAGGAGCTATACTGTCTCAAATAGATAAGGATGGATGTGAGCGGCCAATATCATTTGCGTCTCGCACTTTAACTGCAGCCGAGACACGTTACTCGCAAATACAAAAAGAGGCAACCGCGATAATTTTTGGCGTCCGCAAATACCATCAATATTTGTACGGCAAATCAGACCCATTTATTTTACGAACGGACCACAAGCCTCTTATCTCCATATTTGGCCCGCATAAAGGCATTCCAGAAATTACGGCTAACCGGCTGCAAAGATATGCAATCTTCCTTAGTGCTTATAATTATAAAATAGAATATATACGCAGTGAAAACAACTGCGCTGATTATTTGTCTCGGGCAAGCCTCACAGATACGTCTGGCGGGTCGTCCGCGCCGAGTGTGCAATATTGTAAGGCTCCCGCCGCCACCGCCAATGACTCAGTCGACCGCGCGTCATATGTTCAGTTTGTTGTTGACGGCACCATGCCCGTTACATTAGATACCCTGCACGCCGAAACAGATAAGGATGTTATTTTAAATAAAGTAATTTATTTCATATCAAAGGGCTGGCCAAAGAAATGTTCAGATATAAATTTAAAACCGTTTCATGCATGTAGAACACAGTTGTCCTATGAGAATGGATGCATTATGAGAGGCCATAAAGTGGTGTTGCCAGAAAGTTTACGATTTCAAATCTTAAACGAGTTACACAGTTCACATTTAGGAATTGTTAAAACTAAAGCAGAAGCACGGTCCCGGGTATGGTTTCCAGGAATAGATGGTGCTTTAGAAAAAATGATAAATTCATGCCAAGTCTGCATACAATTACGACAATCACCGCCACGCGCTCCACTTGCCCCTTGGCGTTTTCCACCGCAACCGTTTTTTAGAATACATATTGATTTCCTCGGCCCTTTAGAAAATAGGTTGTACTTAATTGTGGTCGATGCTTATACGAAATGGGTAGAGATATACGATATGACAGGCAACACAAGCTCGTCAGCAGTCATAGAGAAAATCCAAGAGTTTATTTCACGGTTTGGTTTGCCCAATACCATTGTGAGTGACAATGGCACGGCTTTTACGTCGTATGAATTTAAACATTTTTGTGAACTAAATAGAATAACATTAGTGACATCACCTCCTTACCATCCAGCAAGCAACGGGCAGGCTGAAAGTTTTGTGAAAATTATAAAGAAAGGAATCAAATCTTGTGTTCTCTCAAGTATTACTCACAAAGAATGTAAGGCTAAATTGCTAAAATATCTCTTTGACTACCGAAACTCAATTCATTCCGTCACAGGGTTCTCGCCGGCACAATTAGTATTCGGACGTAAGCTTAGAGCTCGTCTAGATTTGTTATTACAACCGTCATCCCCCGCACTCGTGTCGCTGGATAATACTGTAAAGTCAAAACAGTTTTCGCAGTGTAAGTCGTATGGTGGCATAAACAAGCAATATTTTGTTAAAGACAATGAAATATTGTACAAAAAAAATATAAACAATAATAAATTCGTGTGGTGTAGAGGGACTATTGTTAAAAGGCTAGGGAAAGTAGTGTATCTCATTAATGATCATTTATCAGGCACTTTAGTGAAAAAACATAAAAACCAAATAGTTCACTATACGGGATATGACAAAAACACACATCCAATGTGGAATGCCGCAGCCGTCATACCGCCGGCTACATCAAGCACCTCGACGAGGTCTGAAGCAAATGTAGCGGGAGTACAACCAGAACACAGAAGCGATACCGCGTCACAGCAATCGGTGACTTCCAGACTCCCCACAAGACTGTTGCGAAACATCCCCAGAGTAGACTATAAGCCTTATCTTTAATTTTTATGTTTTGTTTTTTGTTTTATTTTTTATTACTGGTTTACTACACAGAAATAAAAAAATAGGGCGGGGAGATGTTATGTATGCATAGGCTGTATGTAGGCTGTACGCGGCTGTGCCCGCGCCTCACGCTTTGTGTAATAAAACAGTTGGTCTATAGCACGCTTGCGTTTCACTTGTGTCCGTACCGCACTAACAGAAATGCACGTCACACGATGTTTTTTTTTAAATCTTAATTTATGTAGGGGCTTTTACACAAGAGTCTATAACAGCCCCATCATTACATTGCGAAAAATTTTAACTAGACCTTACTTGCTGTCTTATATAATTATTGGATAGCTGAGTCAGAAAGGGGTTTCGACAAAATACTCTGTACAATATCAACATCCATAAGGTTTATGCCCAGAGATTTTATTAGAATCTCTCAGATTTCATCCTGGAACATTCCAACAATATGTGATGGACATATTCAACTATACTATACACGACGTTTGAAAAAAAAAAACTATAAAGGTTCCCTATAACAGTACGCAAATTGCTTCAACATGCCGAAGTTCACCTCCGAGCTAACAATTTCAGTCTACGACACTGGTCCAGGCGTCTTTAAGTCCAGTCTCGCAAGCATTCTCCGGTGGTGCTGCTCATACAGTGGGCAGGACCACAAGACGTGATGTCAGTCCGCCTTTTCCAGTTCACAAGCACACATACTATCATCCCTTAACCGCATATCGTACAGGCGCTTGTTAAAGAACCCGAGCCAGTGACTCTCCCAGCCACGTTGGGGAATAACATGTGGAGCTCTCGACCCTTCGTCTGCTTCTCCCCCTGCCAAGTACGCACAGCGGATATCAAACGTTCGCGTTTTAACCGGTTCCCCTCCAACTTCGGCGCGGATCTGCGTGCCACCTCAGTGCTACTAGCACGGTGAACCTCCAGGTTCGCCAGTGGAACACCCACTAACACCGGGAGACTAGCAGTTCTGATCGACCTATAGGCCTTGGTCAAAAGCATCAGTACAGGCACATACCTCCGGAGTAGTAGCTGGTCCTATTTTTTATATATTTATCTTATATTTTGTAGTGCAAGCGACTTAGTCTCCTCTGACAGTGCGCCGAACCCCTTGCGCGCTAAATGAGGGAGGAAAATAGTCAAACAAAAAGTTGTTAATGAGATGAAGTGGGTCTTCCGGGGCCAGTTCCTTTAAAATAGACCGAATCTGCTGGAGTTCCTCGGCAGTCCGCAGATCGGTCATAGGCAGCAAGTTGCCAAGAAAATCCAGGATCCTCTCGCGGTACAAAGAAGTTGGCGCAGGTTGAGCATCCACAGTCTGAGAAGGTGTTACCCACACTGGTGAAATTAAACCTACGATAAAAGTATCTGCGATAGGTGGCACCGCATCCACTTCATAAAGCTGGATCGTCGACCGCCTCGGTCGCTATTCAACGCTCATCTCTGGACTTCTCCGGTGTTGTCTCCTCTTATTGTACCTCGCTTTGTTGAAGATACCGCATTTTGCCATTCCGCCAATGATGGTCCGGCTTGAGAGAATCTTTATATCAGATCTTTTAATAAAGCCTAAGGCTTGTAGAGATTTGACGCTCTTAGCACTCCATAATCCTCTTGCCGACAACGTAATTGTGGTGTACTTGATGTCCGTGCATTCGTAAGTCTTCTTGATATGCTCCTTAATTGCCAAGACGTCGTAATTCTGGAACTTGAGGTCGTGCGCGTGATCTAAATCTGATATATCGCTCACTACTTGGGCGTTGATGACAACACCCAGATGGTCTTTGAATCAGATCTGGTTTCTTGATGTCATTTGAAGTAGGAATGTGTGGTTCCTTGACCGTCTTGAAATTCATCTGGTTCAGGTTCCTGTTGTGTAGGTTTAGCAAGGCGTAGTGCCTCCTTATTCTCTACTCGTACGTTCCATAGCACTTTTGAAGTACGTGATTCTGTGTCTCAATGCAATTACATCCCGTTCTGCAAGTTCTTTCCTTCTTTCGTCCTCTGGCTGTGCGGCAGCGCATTTATTCTAAACTTGCTCGAGTATCTTTCCCAGAGAAGAAAGAGGTCCACCTTGGACCCATTGTTTTGAAACTCCACTTCGCTTGAGCGCCGCATCGTCGATACGATAATGCAGAGAATCATCATCAATCAACATGTTGTAGATCTTGTCCTTGGAATTGATGACAACATGAGACAAAGTCACTCACTTTTCAGTCTTCCTAATCTTCCTTGCCAGAAAACCGTTTGCCTTACCAGCATTATCGACAGGCACAACGCGCAGGGCCTTAAGTTTATCGGTCTATGAACGGGCGACGTGAAGCGCAGTGGGAATATACGCCCGGACCCCATCCTTGACAGCCGCCTATATGTACGCGGATGGACAATCACGTGGCAAATGTGCAAATGTGCAGCCATTTGCGGACATAGAATCTAGAAACTTTATCCGCTTTTCCTAAAACTCCCATAAACACGTCTCCCAAAGCAAGAGGGTGGAAAATTCTTGGGAAGACGTGTGTTCACCACGTGTGGCCACCCGATCAAGTTCGGTCCTGAATGTATCCCGAAGAATACATCCGGGACTCCCGAAAGGCGCTTAGATAATAGGAGACGGAACGGGTCGCGATGCATTACTAAGAGAGAAGTGCACGCCGTCCGAGGACGTGAGACGTGCGCGTCCCGTGCGAACGGACACGCGCGAAACGCACCGCTCGCATCGTGGAGCACGCACGTACGCCCCGGAATGACGATGAATCTCTCCGTTCGTTCATTCGAGTTTCGCAGGTTTACCCCTGAACGGTTTCACGTACTCTTGAACTCTCTCTTCAAAGTTCTTTTCAACTTTCCCTCACGGTACTTGTTCGCTATCGGTCTCGCGGTAATATTTAGCCTTAGATGGAGTTTACCACCCACTTAGGGCTGCACTCTCAAGCAACCCGACTCTGAGGAGAGTCCCTCTCGCCACCGCCCTCCGTCACTACGGGCCTGGCACCCTCTGCGGGAAAACGGCCCCGTTCAAGACGAACTTGGACAGGAGTATCGATGACGAGAAAGCGGAACCTCCCGAACACCACATCTCCCGCTGCCGTTACAACAGCGGGATTCAGTGCTGGGCTATATTCCTGTTCGCTCGCCGCTACTAAGGAAATCCTGGTTAGTTTCTTTTCCTCCGCTTACTAATATGCTTAAATTCGGCGGGTGATCCTCCCTGATCTGAGGCCAACGATAAAAAAAAAATTCGAGGCAGACACGATATCCGTCAGCGCTACGACGACGCGTCTTCGCGGCTCACGCACTGAAGCGTTCGCCGTTCTTCTTCGTCGTCGATGCGCTCTTCGGACGTCGAGTCCGCCTACAAGTTTGCATATCTCTTCCAATTCGTTTTTTCGCTTCACACGCAAACGCGCACATTGTGCGCACGCGTTTTGTATCCCAATCGAGAAGACTCGTCGCTCACTCCTCCACGTACGTTTTATTTTCATTAAACACACGATGGATTCGAGTTCGCGAGATCTCGAAAGAGACGCGCACGCACGCGCGCGTTACGTCGATGCGAAATCGAAATGGAAATGACCATTGCATTATTTTTAAACGGACCGCACTATTACAATATACACACACGTGTGTATATCGTTCGTAATACGGACACCGTCAGATGCGTACACCTTTACAGATGTGCGCAATGTGGTATATGTTTTTTATACAGCCGGCCCTCAGACAGGAGTGGTCCTGGATGTGTCTCCACGGACCGCAATGTGCGTTCGAAATGTCGATGTTCAAATGTGTCCTGCAGTTCACACTATGACGCGCAGTTAACTGCGTTCTTCATCGACCCGCGAGCCAAGTGATCCACCGTCCAGGGTAATGATTTTATATTATTACCCATATAACAGAGTATATTCAGAACAACGTACATAAAATTTATATAATAATAAAATGTTTCATAAGAACGCAAAGCGACGTGTGTGACTACACCCAACAGAGTAATCTCTGAAGGCGAATCTCCACGAGCGCCCAGCGCACCATGACCCCGAGCGCACGCTTTTACACGCACAACTTCGGGGAGGTTTTCATTGACGAACGCATCTCTCTCACCACACTACATACACATACATACACATGTGTACGACGTGTACATAAGTAGTGAAGAGAGATGCGACGCGAGAACGCTCGCAAGGGAACGATCTCTTTGTTGTGTTTGTTTCATTAGAATGTTTACCACCACACGATACTACTGAACTACACACACATAATAATGCAGTAGCAGCGGCATCAGCAGCGGACACACGTTAATGATCCTTCCGCAGGTTCCCCTACGGAAACCTTGTTACGACTTTTACTTCCTCTAAATGATCAAGTTTGGTCAACTTCCCAGCAACGCCGACGGCCGTGAAGCCACCGCGTGTCGGTCCGAAGACCTCACTAAATCATTCAATCGGTAGTAGCGACGGGCGGTGTGTACAAAGGGCAGGGACGTAATCAACGCGAGCTTATGACTCGCGCTTACTAGGAATTCCTCGTTTATGGGGGATAATTGCAAACCCCAATCCCCAGCACGAAGGAGTTTCAGCGGGTTGCCCGGGCCTCTAGGCCAGGGAGAACATGCTGATTCCTTCAGTGTAGCGCGCGTGCGGCCCAGGACATCTAAGGGCATCACAGACCTGTTATTGCTCAATCTCGTGCGGCTCGAAGCCGCCGGTCCCTCTAAGAAGAATTTTAATACGTCGCCAGTGAGTTGCGTGACGGAGCCACGCACACCTAAATGGCGACGCCTATTTAGCAGGCTAGAGTCTCGTTCGTTACCGGAATTAACCAGACAAATCGCTCCACCAACTAAGAACGGCCATGCACCACCACCCACCGAATCAAGAAAGAGCTGTTAATCTGTCAATCCTTCCGGTGTCCGGGCCTGGTGAGATTTCCCGTGTTGAGTCAAATTAAGCCGCAGGCTCCACTCCTGGTGGTGCCCTTCCGTCAATTCCTTTAAGTTTCAGCTTTGCAACCATACTCCCCCCGGAGTCCAAAATCTTTGGTTTCCCGGAAGCTGCCCGCCGAGCCATTGTAGTAACGTCGGCGGATCGCTAGATGACATATTTACGGTTAGAACTAGGGCGGTATCTAATCGCCTTCGAACCTCTAACTTTCGTTCTTGATTGATGAAAACACCTTTGGCAAATGCTTTCGCTGATGTTCGTCTTGCGACGATCCAAGAATTTCACCTCTAACGTCGCAATACGAATGCCCCCAGTTATCCCTATTAATCATTACCTCGGAGTTCTGAAAACCAACAAAATAGAACCGAGATCATATTCTATTATTCCATGCACGAAATATTCAAGCAGCATTTTGAGCCCGCTTTGAGCACTCTAATTTGTTCAAAGTAAAATTGTCGGCCCATCTCGACACTCACTGAAGAGCACCGCGATAGGATTTTGATATTGAACCGGCGTGTTACCGCCGGCTCACCGACGATATGCTCCGCAGACGTGTCAGTATCACCGCGGATGCGGTGCACCGACAGCGCGGCGCACAAATGCAACTACGAGCTTTTTAACCGCAACAATTTTAGTATACGCTATTGGAGCTGGAATTACCGCGGCTGCTGGCACCAGACTTGCCCTCCAATTGTTCCTCGTTAAAATATTTAAAGTGTACTCATTCCGATTACGAGGCCTCGTAAGAGTCCCGTATCGTTATTTTTCGTCACTACCTCCCCGTGCCGGGAGTGGGTAATTTGCGCGCCTGCTGCCTTCCTTGGATGTGGTAGCCGTTTCTCAGGCTCCCTCTCCGGAATCGAACCCTGATTCCCCGTTACCCGTGACAACCATGGTAGTCGCAGAAACTACCATCGAAAGTTGATAAGGCAGACATTTGAAAGATGCGTCGCCGGTACTGGACCATGCGATCGGCAAAAGTTATCCAGATTCATCAAAATTAACGACTTCGGACGCGAGGCCCTCCGTCGATTGGTTTTGATCTAATAAAAGCACTCATCCCATCACTGGTCAGAGTTCTGATTGCATGTATTAGCTCTAGAATTACCACAGTTATCCAAGTAACTGAGTAAGATCTAAGGAACCAAAACTGATATATTGAGCCATTCGCGGTATCGCCTTAATACGGCTTGCACTGAGACATGCATGGCTTAATCTTTGAGACAAGCATATAACTACTGGCAGGATCAACCAGGGAGCTACACGCGATCACACGCACAACAACAACACTGAAAACTCTCCCCGATGAATCACGACAATATTAAATCGCGCGATCACGGAGGGTGTTTTTATTATATGTCGTTATAACTTGTGGAGTTACGCGTTTAGAGCGAGCGCGAGCGCACGTTTCGTGATTATTCACATAAACGCTAACACACACCGCACACACGTCAAACGATAGAATCCGTTTAACGATGAATGTTCTTTATACCGAGATATATTTAAAATTCACATGATGCGTTTTATAAACACATAATTTCATTTCTCACACGATCGGACCGAGGTCTTAACGCGCGGTATTTACAGAATTCAACTCGCCTTAAAAATTAAGGGAATATAACAAATATGTGTGTCCAAAGACGCACAACACATCACAATCGCGGTAAACGACGCACGCGTTGAGTAGGTGGTAGAGTAGTCACTCGTGCCGCCATCGCAGATTTGCAAAAGCAGCTCTACATGTCCACATCCACACACTACGCACTTATACATCGTGAGACCGTGACTGTAATATATAACTAGGGAACTATAAAGACGAAACATGAACTCTCATTCCGTTTCGTAGTTCCGCACAGAGTTTGTATAATATAATATACAACGAAACTGAACTGGTGGTTTCTCGCAGATGATATGAATTAAAACAAAACACGACAAATACACAATAAAATAGAACACTACTCTAAACGTAAATGTCTGTTTGTGTTTTAGAAACCAAACTACGAAAACAGCCGTCTCGTCGCATAAGTTGATATCGCCGCGGAGCGGCTAACGCCGTGTGTCACACAGTTAACGGTCGCCCCACGCTCGCGCGCTGCGGACCGACTGTGCTCTGCACGTATAAACGTTGGAAAGGAGCGCGTCGCCGCCGCGATTGCCGGCTATCGCCGTTACTCTATCGTTAGTTATAATATTAAACAGAAAAAAGGAATGAAAAAAAAAAAAAACACCTCATGAGTGTGAGATGAGAAGATTTTTTTATTTTACCATCTCAAATTTCCTTTTCGGCACCCTCCCTTCCATCCCCACCCCGCACTACACCCCCCCGCGGTCCCACCAGGGCCCCCACCCCCCCCTTCCCTAATACTAAAAGCAATTTTACCTAATGTGGAATTTTAGAAATATTAATCATAAAAATAAAATTCCCCTCCCCGCATACTTCCCTCCTTCCCCTCCAATTTTCCATCTCCGCTCCTCCCCCTCCCTTCCTTAGATCCCCACTTCAAACCCATTTATCTCCATCTAGAGTATATTTATTTATATCATGTGTGTGGTACCTATATAACAAGTACATTATCCCCTCCCCCCCACCTCTCCCCGAATCTAAGGATGCCACGCCCCCTTAAGTAACACCGCCCCTTGCTCCCCACAATCACTCATACCTTACTACAATACATAACGACAAATTGTAAAATTTAATATTATATTTTGTCACTTAATATCATCCCATAATAAACTTCAAAAATTCCTTTATTTATATATTCACACAGTTATATACTAAAATATTATAATATCATTGCATTCCTCAGGTAAATACATATAACATATCAGTACAAGAGCTACAGGAGCAACAGGAATCACAACGGCATATAAATATTATATATTATATATTTACTGCAATCATCAAAACTTAAATGTAATTTTTTTAATTGTTTTTTTGTTACCATATTATATATATTATTATACCATATTAATGGAATAGTTGCTGGTATATTTCCATGCAAGAAATTTTTGCAACACACTTCTAAATTTAGCCAAATACCTAAACAGGAAGATAGTCAGAAATAAAAGTAATAAATAAAAAAAATGTTGATAATAATAATAATGTTTAATACTTTTCATGTACAAATTCATTATATATAAATATTTACAATGTACATAAAACATTATTTTCAATATACACTACAAATCTTATTTTTAAACAGATTCAAATAAGAATAAAATATGTAACGGCAAAAAGACAAAAAAAAACTACCAAATAGTATTAAAATGTCATCACTACTATCATCATCTCAAAATCACATCACTGACAAATAATAAAAGTTCTGTAATGGAAACTGAATTACACATGTACATATGTTTACTATTTTTATTAACATTACATTATTGCTTGTTGTTAAGTGACAATTGACAATCCATTCATGTCATTTATATACTAAAATATGTTATACTGTTTTAGTTGCAAATTAAATTACATCAACACTAATGTCACATCAAGCTGGTGTAATATTAAGTTGAATAAGTATTTCATTTTTTTTATTAGGATCCCCAACAAAGAATACACTTTACAAACTTTACTAATTTACTGTTGCATTTTAAGACACACATGACACAATGCGTGGTTCTTTAATTACATGAGATCACAATATTATATACTATAGTACTTAATATTTTATTTTAAATACATAATCATAAAGAGAAAAAAAAAAATGAGATGTAACAAATATCAATAAACGAGACCACATAAACTAAACATTGCACTAAACGCTAAACATACACTTGCAAATTATTAGGTGAGGTTATAAATCATTAATTATCATAATATCACAAGACAAGACGCAAACGTGATTCCATTTACCACAGAATAGTATTAAAACAATATTTGCTTATGTTTAATTGATAACATTAAACTACT